>CAJQUN010000302.1:0-719299 GCA_907163345.1 Haberlea rhodopensis
TCTAAGAATCTGAAGCACTGTCCTCAGTGCTTCACATGCTCTTCCTCACTCCGGGAGTAGATGAGAATGTCGCAATAAACACGATGACGAACTGATCAAGATACGGCTGAAACACTTTGTTCATCAGACTCATGAAGACGGCCGGGGCGTTCGTCACACCCGAACGGCATCACTAAGAACTCATAATGCCCGTATCGAGTCCGGAACGCTTGTCTTCTGCACATCTTCCTCCTCTGACCCGAATCTGATGATACCACCGGATCTCAAATCAATCTTGCTATACACCCTGGTACCTTTGCAACTGATCAAACAAGTCATCTATCCTTGGGAGAGGATACTTGTTCTTCACGTAGCCTTGTTCAGCTGCCGGTAATCGATGCACAAACCGCATCGAACCGTCCTCTCTCTTCACACAAGAGAACTGGTGCGCCCCATGGAGACACGCGCTCGGGCGTATATAAACCCTTGTCAAGGAGATCCTGCAACTGCTCTTTCAACTCTCTCAACTCTGCCGGTGCCATCCTATAAGGTGCACGAGAGATAGCGGATGTCCCTGGCAACAACTCGATCCCAAATTCAACTTCCCTGGCCGGTGGAAATCCTGGATCTCTTCTGGAAATACATCAGCAAATTCTGGCCACAACTGGTACATCCTCAACTCTCAGTTCTTTACTCTTTCCAGACATGTCCACGGCATAAATAAGATAGCCCGTGTGCCCACGTTCCAACAGCTGAGACATCTTGATCGCTGAAATCAACGGAATCTTCGCACGAGACCCGTTGCCAAAGAAAGTCCACTGACTGCCCAACTCAGGTCTGAACTTCACTGTTCTCTGCCGGCAATCTACCACTGCCTGATATCTGTTCAGAACATCAATACCCAAGATGCAGTCGAAGTCTGACATACCCAGCACAATCAAGTCTGATCTCAACTCGTTGCCCTCAAAATAAATGAGGCTATCTGCCAAAACTGATCAGCAACGACGTTTCTTCCAGTGGGTGTCGAGACCAATAGAGGCGTGGGCAAAGAAGACGTGCGGCATATGGTGTCTTTCCACAAATCCCACAGACACAAAGGAATGGGAGGCACCTGTATCTATCAAAACAAAAGCAGGGTACGTAAATAAATGACACGTACCGGCAATCACCTCCTCTGGAGCCGCCTGAGCCTGCTCCCTGGTCAGTGCATATACTTGTCCCTGGGGTGGTCCCACTGTCTGACCTCCCGATGGACGAGGCCCAAACTGCTGCCTCTGCTGCACTGTCCTGTCCTCAAACCTTGGCCTGTTGCCCTGATACTCTGACTGGCCTCCCCTGGTGGGACAATACCGAGCAATGTGGCCCATCTTGCCACAGACATAACATGCAGGACACTTGTTTGAAGAATGTGGCCCTCCACAATTGTTGCACTCGGCTCTCCCGGCCTATCCCCCTGTGAAGATCCTCGACTGGCGGACCAATTTCCCTTCTTGCCATCCTGTTTCTGGCCAAAATATTTCTTTCCACCATACCGCGAAGATGAAGGCACCACGGGGTTTTAAATGGCTCACCCCGAGTCCTCAAACTGTCACTAGTCTGCCTCTGTTGCGGTACCGGTGGTGGCATGGCATAAGCTCCCACTCCTAGTTCAGCAAGCTCCGCTCTTGTGAGAGCATCATCAAAAGAAGTTGGGTTATTGATGATAACCCGGTCATAGAGCTCCGGTCGCAGTCCTTTCATGAAATTTCTCATCTTGGCACGTCCATCAGAGGCAATATGGGGGACATACCTCAGTAGTGATGAGTACTGTGTGGCATAGTCTGCCACTGTCATGTTCCCCTGCCTCAGACTTGCAAATTCATCCTCTTTTGTCTGTCTTGCTGCCGCGGAGAAGTATCGGTTCAAGAACCTGGTCCTGAAGAGCGTCCAGTCAATCACAGCACCCAGTGCTCTCATTTCCATTACTGTGCTCCTCCACCACATCAGAGGTTTCTTGGCTAATTGAAACTCCGCTAGCCTCAGCCAAGCCGTCACAGTACAAGGAGCCGATACAAAGATCTGCTCAAGTCTCTCCAGCCACTCTTCAGCTTCTTCTCCGGACTCTGTCCCCTCAAACCGGGGCGGATGATAAGACAGAAACTGCGTCAAGCTAATCTCACCCGGTAGCAATAACTGGACCACTGGTTCCATTCCTACAGCCGGTGGAGGTAGAGGATTAGCCTGTCCAATACTCGCATTTACACTCCCAACATCTCCGACTTCCTCATTAGCAGCCATGCTGTAACACAAATGTTAACAACAATCCAAAGCAATATATATATCATGTCGTTAGATAACAGGAGTGATATAAGCATGTTAGTATAACCAAATATACACCAATATGCACCACATGCATAAACATGCTTCAAATGTAAGCACCTAGCCAAACATGCTAAGGCTACCCTTCACTCGTTCCCGGGTACTCTAACCACTGCTCTGATACCACTAATGTAAGGACCCTAATCCTTAAGTGCGGAATCAAGGCATAATTAGGGCTAATAATGTGATCAGAGTAGAATAAACATGTTGAGTCTATGAGCTTAAGCCTTTACATGCCAAAATAAGGACTACCAAAAAGGATTAATTACATTCCAATCAATGAATGTACAACTATAGTTTTATACTACTCCTAGAGTAGATACTATCAAAAATAATCCTGTTCTTTCTGCCTCAAAAGAATGCTTCATAAGCTCACCACCTCAACCCGTTCAAGCCCATCTATCATGCCAAAAAGGTACCTACAAGGACAACCCCCAAACATGAGCAATAATAATCATTCATATTCAACAC
Organism: Haberlea rhodopensis; assembly: GCA_907163345.1. Taxonomy (NCBI): domain Eukaryota; kingdom Viridiplantae; phylum Streptophyta; class Magnoliopsida; order Lamiales; family Gesneriaceae; genus Haberlea; species Haberlea rhodopensis. The sequence goes on from CAJQUN010000302.1 coordinate 2,809, forward strand.
AATATGAAGATAAAGCGTAAATGCATAATCAATATAAAACACTTCCTGTTTTCCCATGCATTTCAAACGCTTCCCGTGGTTGTCCCTGTACCATAACTCATGAGTATAATCAACAGATTATTTTTAATGGCCAAAACATGTCATGACATCATATACCATCTCAACTGTACCACATATTGGTCACCATTCCCTAGTCTGTCCATCACAGTGTATTTTAATGCCCCTCGCTTATATTCATATGGGCGGCATAGGATAACCTCGCTACAATGGACATGCGGCGCTCCCACCCCTCGCTTCACAGAGAGCGGCAAATACCCTTTCCTCGCCCCATATGACAACCACGCTCAAATGTGACATGCGGCGCTCCCACCCCTCGCTTCACATTTAGCGGAACCAATACAAAAAGCGGCAAGCATTAAAATCATCAAAGGATGACCACGACTCATGGGATGTGCATCCAATAACCATAATATGCATCTATCATCAATATGCATAAATTACCATGTATATGCATCCACAATGCAATACCTCATATGGCATAAATCAACATGTATATGCATCCACAATGCAATACCACATATATACTCGCATCCACAATGCATAAACAATGAGTATATAAAATACATGTTACCGTTGGGTGCCCGTACGTCCACTACGTACCTTTCCAAAATGTGGAATGTGGTTGGACCTCAATTCCTTGGCTGCGTTGCCACCTGGGTTGGTTCTACATATTCACAAATACCAATATTAGAACCCAATAATAGTCCAATACCAAAAATCCCACAAAAATAACCAAAAATATCATTTTTGGCATCTCGCGATCGATCGCCATCAAGCCCCGATCGATCGCGAGATCACACTGCCTCGCCCAACAAAATTGCACAATCCGCGATCGATCGCGGAGCTAGCGCCGATCGATCGCGGCCTCGCCGATCGATCGCGCGCATCTCGCGATCGATCGCTGAAGCCCTCTGCCTCAGCACTGCTGCTCGCGATCGATCGCGAGAAAAACGCCGATCGATCGCCGAGCTGCGGGCATGCGGGGTTTGGGCACTATTCACCCATCTTCAACCCCATCTCACACACACCCACATACACCAACATTAATCAAACCCAACAACTCAAAACCACCCATAAACATCAATATAAACTCAAATATACAACATCCAACCAAAACACTACCAAAATCACAACACTCAACACAAACCCATTTTAAAACCCTTCAAACCAACCCAAACTCAAATAAAACCTTACAAAATTAAAACATGAGGTACCCATACCTCTTGGGGATCTCAAATCACCCAAAATGCTCCACAAATCAAGATTTTTGAAAGGTTTCTCCTCAACCCTAGGCTTGAGCTCGAAAATATAGAGAAGGGAAGGGTTTGGTGTGATATTGGTAAAGTAAGAGTGAGGGATGTAAAGTGGGGTTTGGGTATTAAAATGTGAGGTAATTTAAAATGATACCAAAATAATTCCATGGTGTATAAAACACCCCAACATGATATTTTTCAAAGCATTTACTCAAAATGCACCATAATATCAATTAACACATGATTTCCAATTAATTGCTAACCAATGCAAATGAATCATGCTTCCAATAATATTTACCCAACATGCACCCAAAAATGCAATCCCGGGTCACCCCTTACTACATGACCATGCATTTTCCATAAGGTAAATAAATCCCAAAACATAATCAATTACCACATAATTAATTATGTAAACACAATTTAAGCCAAATAGCAATTAACCATTTCGGGGATGTCACAATGCAGTAGTTTGAATTCTTCGCTACTTGAAGACTTCACAAGGGAAGGGTCTAATGTTTTCTAAGAACAATCACTTAAGATTGAAGGATATACTAATGCGGATTGGGCAGGCAATGTTCTAGATAGGAAATCCACCTCAGGCTACTTTACATTTGTAGGAGGGAACTTACTCACATGGAGAAGCAAAAAGCAAAAAGTGGCAGCCTTGTCAAGTGCTGAGGCAGAATTCAAAGGTATGACAAAAGGACTGTGTGAGCTATTATGGCTTAGGAGACTGCTAGGAGAGATCGGCTACTGTTCGAGCAAGGAGATGTACCTATTTTGTGACAATAAAGCTGCAATTGACATCTCAAAAAACCCAGTCCAAAATGATCGCACCAAGCATGTGGAGATTGATATGCACTTCATCAAGCAAAATCTCGAGGACAAAATTATTCAGTTCCCGTTTGTCAAGTCAAAAGATCAACTTGCAGATATACTTACGAAGGCAGTGTCAAGTAAATATTTCCATGACTCCCTTGACAAGTTGGGCATTAGAGACATCTACGCACCAACTTGAGGGGTGATGTTAGCATGAGTCATTAGAATCCCAATCTAATAGGAAACTAATCGTATCAAATCATGTAGATAAATGTACCAATTCATCTAGTTTTAAATTTTGATTTCTTACCTATAATATGGGATTTGATTATATCCCATAAGATTAGATTGTGTCTATATAAGTTGTAAACATCTTTAATGAAAAGTTAAGTTTTTGAATAAAAGAAAAGATCTTAATTTTATCAAAAACGATGTCAGTGCGGAGCACATAATGTCATCACTACGAGCACATCTACCTGGTCCGTATGATGCTAGCCGGCCAAGCCAATCTTCTATTTGGGTTTTAATCCTTGTGTGCACCGGCTAAGTGATAATACCATAATGGAGAGATGCCTGTAACGAGTAAGTGATAACGGGAGAGATGCATGCACCGGGTAAGTGAAAATGCCAGTGCACACCATTTTTTTCGTGCACGGGTAGCTCATCTGGGTTCCATCACTCGCTCAAAATGTTTGATAAAATTGTCCGAATATAATTTAAATTAAGGAAATTTATAAATATCCAAATAAGCATAATGGATTTAAAATTATATGATTTCTAATATTTCAATCCAAATGAATCCTAAAAATTTCCATAGTCAACTAAGAGGAGAAGCATAATTTTTTGTCAGATTTTGAAAACCAAGTTCCAACACTATCAAAATGCAAAACCCAGTATTCCCGAACCTAAATAATAGTAAAACTATTTATTTTATCACTTGAAAACCAATTTCCCCCCTCGCAAAATATTTTTTTTATTACCTAAATTTTTTTAGTTAGGTAATAAAAAACCTAAAAAAAAATTAGGTTTTACCATGCAAATTTTTACATTTTCCATTTTGCCCCTCAAGAATTACATTTGCCCTCGTTTTTTTTTAATATTTTTTACCATCTTTATCAAATTTTCGGTGTTTGCCCCTTGTAATCACAATAACAATTATTTTCCTATCCATTTACTAAAGCACACACCATCATCCAACTAACAAATCTATATACATTTTTTTGTCAAAAATATACATTGTATGTGTGAGTTTTCATTTATTTAATATATTTCATTCTAAAACTGAAAGTTTCTTAACCTTGGGAATCTTCTTAACTTTTGATCCTTTGTGCTTGTACTTTCGAAGTAATTTTCTTTCAGAGTTCACAGTTCCAATTTGGAAACTATGGGTTGTTGTCTCATTTCATAAAAAATAGGACGAGTAACACTTTGTAATATTGAGATTCGTTTATTAATATCGAGGTTCTTGTTTTAATAAGCAATTGATCAAGATTTATCTTTAAAATATGCCGAGCTTCTTTCTTCTTCTTCTTTTTTTTTAATGACGAGTGAACCATCAGCCGTTACTCTTGAGGTGCGCACTAGATAAACCTTCGGATTGACGTAATAACCCGCAAATCACGCCAATCAGGTTAACCGCACTAGGCAAGTCCGGTGCGACAGGCTCAGACCGAAAAAGTGTTGACTGAAGAAATCGAACTCATGATCTTATAGTCCCGAGCTCACCCTACTCCAAGGGCAAGCCGAGCTTCTTTCTTTCTTAAGCTATAAGTCAACATAGAGTATTGTTTGGGATTGTTTTGGGCTGCATATGCTTTCATCTTTAAGTTTTAAGTCATAATTTGGTCATTTATTATAGGTTTGTGAGCTCATTAACAATTCTTAGGCTGCTTATTTTGTCAAACTGTAGACATTATATGATTCTTTCAAACCTAAGGCTCTCATTTTAATTTTTCCTTGAGGTACAACCTATATTTTATGTGATTCTTGTGATCAATGACCCAACTTTTTTTTTTTTTTTAAAGTTTATATCATAGTTTGTGGCCTCAAAAGTAATCTCGAAATTCATATTTCAGTTACTCTACTTAACCAAGTTCAATTTGTACGTCCAATCTAGACATTATACCAAATTATATACGGTAAAACCTCTATAAATTGATATTGTTGGCCCATACAATTTTATTAATTCAGAGAGGTTATCAATTTTTTTAGTATCAAAATTAATAATGTTAGGATCAAGTTGGGATGAAAAAAACATTATTTAAAGGTTTATACCGCAGCAAATCGTAAGGGGCATAATCGACATCTCACATTCCAGCCGTTCAGTTAAACGGCCCCTTCTTCTTCAACTACTAAACCGCCAACAGTCTCTCTCCCTCGCTGTGGTTTTTCATTCAATTTTTACACCCACATTACCTCCTCATTTTTCTCCAACTCAAAGTTTTTAGAAACACAATCCCTATATTCGGGTTTGAATTGCACCACTAAAGTATTGGCCTCCGCCGCAGCCTCTTGTTTCAAGCAAGCTTTTCGCCGGTTTCAACTGTATTTGCTGTGATGCATGCTGGTTTACGTTCCGTATGTGAATCTTGAGTTGAATTAAACATAATAATGTTATTTTTGACCGGTGTTTTCAATTTTTTTTCCACTTATGTGCTTGAGGGGTTTTCCCCTTTTGTGAATGCGCGGCAATTCAAGCTGTTTTTAAATTAAAGAATTAGGGATTTAAACGTTGGTGGTAGCTGGTGGAAGATAAATTTAAGTGGAATTGTGTTTGTTTCGTTTGAACAAGTTATTTGTTGTTTTTTTATTTTTTATCTTGTGATATTTATTTATGGGTTTTTATTCTCCTCTCCCTTTATGCTGATTTTGAGAAGTTTATAGATTAAAATGTCTAATGAAGCAATATTGATATTGTGGAGTAGATATCGAAATGGATAAGAGCGATGTAGAGATGGAGGATACTGAAGATCACCCTCATGATTCAGGAAGTTATGTTAAAGAGTTAGAAAACAACAGCAACGAAGAAAACTCCCCCACTGCAACTGCTGTCGCAGAGGATGCAAAGAAAAGTGAGAATGGCGGGGTAGACCCCATTAAACCGAGAAATGAATCAGAAGATAGTAACACTGCTATGACTCAAATGGAAAGGCAAATTAACTCTGAGAATGAGGTCAATGAATTCATGAATGTTGAGTTATCTGTTGAGGAGCAAATCAACAATGAAAGCAAGAGTGATTTAGGGAGTAATGTTAGAGAGTCAGAAAACAAACTGGATGATACTAAGGTTGAAATCAAACAAGAAAACTTGCCCCTTGCAACTTCTGTCCCAGAGGATGCAAAGAAAATTGAGAATGGTGGAGAGGACCCCAATTTATCGAGCAATGAACCAAAAGACTATAAAATTGGTACAAGTCTGATGGAAGGCCAAATTAGTCCTAAGAGTGGGGCCAGTGAGCCCACGAATGCTGAGGGGTCTGTTGAGAAGCAAATCAGCACCAAAAGTAAGAATGAAGAGATAATCAACAGCAAAAATAAGGACCAAGAGCAAATTGCCACCAGAAATGCAGTGCATGAGCAAACCAATGTCATGACTGAAGCAGTTGAACAGAACCCTACTAATGACCGGTTGAAAGAAGAGAAGTCTACTGAGAAATGCATGGACTGCGGAAATCATGTCAACAATGTGGAGGAAAAACCCAGTGAAGGTAAAGCAGAGAAGGCCGAACAAATTGGCTTGACAGAAAAAGCCACTGAAATTGTTGATGCTGGGAATAATTCTAGTGAAAATAAGCAGCTGGTTTCTACTAAATCATCATTTACTGAAGCTCCTTCAAGTCATAAATGTAATGAGGACGAAGAAATGGTAGATGTATCAAATGTGAATGAGGGTAAAGAAATTAAAAATGACCTGAAAGAACTAAGTAAGGAAGCAGCTGAAGATCATAGTGGAGAAACAGTCAAGAACGATTTTACTCAATCGATATTACCATCGGTGGGACTAGTGAAGTGAAATTGTGAAAATGAAAATGATTGTGGATGTAAGTAACGAGAATCTCTGATTTAAGTTGATTTTTCTTTGATTGCTAGATGGCAGAGGGTGATGATGGAGCGCTGGAGGAACAAGCCACATTTATGACGGAACTTGAGAGTTTTTTTCGGGAGAGGGCAGTGAACTTTAATCCGCTCTGGTTTTATGGGGAGCCACTAAATTTCCTGAAGTAAGTATATTGTGCATTGATTTGGTTATAAGCCGTCCTGTAAAGATTAATTTCCTTTGACCATTGCTAGGTTATGGAGAAGCGTGATAAGATTGGGAGGCTATGACCGGGTATGAATTTCCTTAGTTTTTTTAACTTCGACATATTTGATAGTCCATTTTATTATTATTTGTTATTTAGATCTAACTGTCAGCCTTTGACATAGTTATTAAAAGCCCATAAGACGCGCGCCCTAAACTCCGCCCTCAACAAGTTTGAGTCCTTGTGCTCCACTAACCTTTTTTCGAATTTGTAGTGGTTATTTGACATAGGCTTTTTTGATCAATCATGCACATTATCGTGCTGAAATGTGTTGCAATGATGATTCCATTTGCTTTCTGTGGTGAAAAATGAAAAGGTGCCATGTACTGGCATGATTAGGATGTTTCCTTAATAGCGAGAAAGAGAGATAAGCTCAATCATATAAAAACAAGCATATATAACTGTGGTAACGCTTGTTGGTTCAAAGAAGAGGAAATTGACACATGAATTTGTACTCACAAGTCACCCAATAACTGTGGACGAACAGATGGAAGAGATGAAACTCCAGACTGCATTATTTCCCCACTAGTGGCTGGGGTAAACTTGCATCAATAAAAAACTTTCATCCAATCCCAGAATTGACACTGTATTCTTTTGGTGACCAAAAGCAACAATATATTGTGATCCTCGCAACTGCCCTAAAACAGATGATGAAAAAAACTCCCGACGACGCCGTGAAAACAGGGGGCAAAACTCGCAAAGTTACTGTAGCAAAAGTCGCGAAGTTACTGTGGACAGAAAGAAAAAATTGCCTTGTAAAGTTCTGAAAAAATTACCGCACACATTGTATGCGATTGGAAGGGTAGAGAAAAGGTGAATCAATAGTTGCTATAGCTCTTATGCAAAACTGGCCTCTCCGTCAACTTGACATCAGCAACTCTTTTCTCCATGGCACTCTCATTCTTGGCATTTCTCTACGCCAACCTCCTCGAATATTTTGTGGCAATATTGGCGATACACGTCTTGTTTTACATCCAGTTATGCACTCTCGCATAAAGCATATCGTCATTGACATTCATTTCGTTCGTGATCTATCAAGCAAAGGTCATCTCTCAGTTGCCTATGTTAACACACTTGATCAACTCGCTGATCTCCTCACAAAACCTTTACATCGCACAAGGTTTGAAACATTGCGATCCAAAATCTCTGTTGCTGCTGACTGAACGTCGATTTTGCGGGGCATATTAAGGAATCATCCTAATCATGCCAATGTTATCGTTGTCAATATATTTACCTTCCCAAATTGTATCACAATAATATTTGTACATTTATTTACATTGATTATATAATTGTATTATTTAAAGGCCTTAAGCCACAATAACAAAATATTCATACAATCCTTTCGCTTAGACTCGCAGCTTGCCTCATTTATGTATCTTGTACTTGAACAATCCTGCACTACTGACTTTTCTCATTTTGTTTTGCGTCAGGGTGGTTAACGGTCCGGATCAACCGGAACCGGTCCGGAACCGGACCGGTCGGTTCCGGTTCCAAACCGGAACCGGTTGATCCGGTTATAAACCGGAATCCGATCCGGGTTTTGCCCGGATCGGATCGGTTCCATAGGTCCGGAACCGCCAATCCGGCGGTTCCGGTTCCACCGGTTCCGGTTCCGGACCGGAACCGGAACCGGTTAAAAATTAAAAAAAAAAATGGGGAGGGTTCCGTTGGCCAACGGCATTGTAGCCGTTGGCCAACGGACTGCCGTTGCCCAACGGCTATTTTAGCCGTTGGGCAACGGATTAATTAAAAAAAAAATTTTTTTTTTTAAAAAAAAAAATTTTTGCTTCTATATATACCTCATTTTTCCTCTTCAATTTTTCATCTCCAACTCTCTTACTCTTACAATCCTAATCTTGATTACAATTATCTCGTTTTTCCATATTTCCACTAATACGATGGCATCTTCTTCTACTGGTCGTGGTGGTCGTGGTGGTGCCTCAAATCCACATTTATTCCAAGAAAATTATGATATATTTGCCGAGTTTGATAATGCTTATGATGTTGAAGAAGCGGAACACGTTGCAGAACCGGCGGCCCCCCAAAATCCGGCCCCTGGCGGGTCATCCGCGACTACTGCCGCTTCGAGTCGCACGAGTAACCGTCCCAAACGAAGCAAGGTATGGGATCATTTTGACGTCGAGACAAAACCAGGTACGAACGAATCTGTTGTTATTTGTAAAATATGTAAAACCACGTATAATTATAAAACAGGTGGTTCCGCTGGCGGTACCGGAACTTTTAAGAAACATCTAGTTAAAAAACATAATTTTGATGATGTTACTTTACAACCATTAGGTAGAGAACCAACCCAACTTCAAATTAATCCTCAGTCTGGCACTAATTTTATCTTAACACCGGAAATGAACAAAAGATTATTCGTTCGTTTTATTGTAAGATGCGAACTTCCTTTTTTGTTTTCTGAAAAAGATGGCTTTGTTGAATTTTCTTCTGGTATCCAACCATGTTTTAGACATATTTCTAGGCATACTTTGAAAAGAAATATTGTCGATGTGTTTCTTGATTACCGTAAGACTTTAGTTGATCATCTTTCTTCTATTAACTGCAGATTAAGTTTAACAACTGATATTTGGACGAATACCGCATTACTTTCTTTTCTTGTTATTACTGGTCATTGGATTGATGATAACTGGTGTTTGCAGAAAAGAATTTTGTCACTGGATGAATTAAAATCTGCACATACTGGTTCCCAAATTGCTAAATATATTGTTAATGTTTGTAGATTTTATGGAATTGCGGATAAAATTTGTTCGATTACACTTGACAACGCTTCAAATAATAACGCGGCAATGCGTGAACTTAAAATATATTTACGACCAATGCTTAATGGTGTTTTTTTCCATGTTAGATGTGCATGCCATATAATTAATTTAGCAGTAAAAGATGGTTATGAAGATGCTGAATGTAGTAGCATAGACAAACTTAAAAATTGTTGTCAATGGATACGACAATCACGCATTAAGCGTGATTGGAAACATACGTGTGCAAGTCAGAACCTTCGGTTTACTCTTTTTCCACCGCCCATTGTAACTTGATGGAATTCTTTGCACAAAATGTTAGAATCGATGTTACCTTATCAAGATGCTTTAACTTCTTTTTATAACTCTTATCAAATGCCTGAAAGTGATGAAAGTTATTTATTGTCTGATAAGGATTGGTTTTTTGTTAAAAATTTAACTGCTTTGTTATCAACCTTTAAAGATGCAACAGATCGTTTCTCCGGTGTTTGTAATCCTACTTCTCATTATTTTCTACCACTTGTATTTAACATGTTTTGCAAATTTATTGAATTTAGAGATGATATTGAGTTGATGTCGTTCGTTTATCGTATGGAGGAGAAGTTTAAAAAATATTGGGAACAAATTCCACACGTGCACTGTATATCTACATTGTTAGACCCAAGTCAGGGTGTAGGATCTTTCGATACTTTCTTTGAATATTACAGTACGTTTTTGGATAAGGATGTTGACGATCAAAAGACGTCAATCATGCATTCTCTCCAAAATATGTTTGGATTGTACCATAGTGAACAGGGACAGAGCTCATCGGCGCGTGTAGTAGGAGGAGAAGAAGAAGATGCTAGTCAGTCACGAAGCGGAGGGATTAATCTGTTGCGGAGCCTTGGAAGAAAGAAGCAGAGAGGAAGCGGAGTGTCATCTACCTCTTCAAATGAGTTGCAGTTCTTCCTGGGTCAAATGTTCATTACAGATGAAAATTTTGACGTACTAGAGTGGTGGAAAGCAAACGCAAGACAATATCCAGTCTTAGCCAAAATGGCTAGAGATGTATTTGCAGTCCAAACATCCAGTGTTGCATCAGAGTCGGCATTTTCAACTTGTGCTCGGCTCATTGGAGACTTTAGAGTTTCTCTACAAGCAGAATCATTGTGCATGCTTACGCTGCTAAGAGATTGGTTCGATGCTGAGAGAAGAAATAAGAGAGAAGGAGGAATCGACGAGTTCTGCAATGAAAGTTCTGAAGAAGAAGAAGAATTGGCCAAGACCATACTTATAAATTATGATGAGTAATGTATTTTTGTTATGAATTTCAAATGATGTATCTTTTATGTTGTTTTCCATATTCAATAAATGATATATTTCCTTTACGATTTGAGTTGGAAAAAAAAAAAAAAAAAAAGGGTTGGCCAAACCGGTTCCGGTTGGAACCGGTTTAACCCGGTCCAATCCGGCAAATCGGAACCGTGGTTCCGAACCGGATCGGTTCCATGGCATTAGCCATGGAACCGGAACCGGATTGGTCCGGTTCCACAAAAAACAAGTCCGGGACCGGTCGGATCCGGTCCGAATCCGGTCCGATCCGGCCCACGAACACCCTGAGTTTTGCGACAACAAAGAAAATTCTTGTCTAATTAGTTGGCTCATTATTTGGCGTTTGATATTTGAGGTGCAAATTATTTGTTATCCTCTTGATAGATCAATATGAAAACGTAGAAACTGCCTAGAAAATTGTTGAAATAATATTTCTTTTTTTTTTTACTGAACAAAGTCTGATCCTTTGTTTTTTCAGTCGCCTATAGTTTCTTTCTTTTTTCTGGTCCTGGCTGCGTGGCCGCCGTGTTTGCTTTGCCCTTTATATGCCCTCGGTATCTTTAAAGTCTATCTTACCTATCATATGCGAACTCTACGTATCTTTTCTTGACTGGATGACTAAACTCGAGTCTTCTAATATTTTGCAACCAATTCCCAAACTCCTGAAAATTTTGGTGGTGAGATTTTGTATTTGTTCTTCCTACTGGTGGAATATTTGAGGCACAATCACTTGAACTAGCCTCTGAGACCTTGTACTTTCATGCTTCTGGCTCATAGAACTTTGAGTTCTAATCATAATAACTACTAACTAGCATGGTGTCTACAATCTCTCAGCAAAAGTCACGTTATGCATTCCTACTGGACTAGAATCTCAACTTTCTTGAAGTACATTGGCACATGCACTGAAACTTAATTAACAAAATGAATTTTGGTGTTGGACTCAGTACTTAAGAAATTTTGTGGATCTCTGATTAGGTAAATGGATTCAAGTTGTGGAGGCAGGTCGGAGAGTCATTTAACCCACCAAAGTAAGGCTGACTTTTGGAAATTGGTGATAAATCTTGTTTGCATGTACACATGTGTTCTTTCCTTTTTTATTCATGTCATTTAATGGTCACGCGAGGGTCACTAACATTCTGTTAAACTAATACAGTTATTCTCTAAATTATTTTTTTTGAGCCACTATTTTTTTTTTTAATTGCAAGTAGTTGTCATCAAATGGTAGTGATACATTTCAGTTGGAATATATTTTATCAATGCTCATGTAGGAGGACTTAAATGGTCGTCTGCTATGAAATTTAAAGGAAATATTTAGTGTACTTAATATTTTTAGGTTTTATTTTACTTGAAGGGAAAACATTTTTGAATACCTAGTTTTCCATGATTGTACAGCCTGTTATTGATCAACATAATTTGTTGTTTTGATCAGTATAATGAAAAGGTTATGAAAGTTGATTAATCGATCCCATCTTTCCTTCCACAGGACATGCACAACAGTTTCTTGGACATTCCGCATTTTCTATGAAACGGTGACAATTCTGGCTCAACTTTCATTTGTTGGTGCAACAACTGTTTGATTTCCATTCATCAGTAATAACTGATTTATTCCTACTGCAAGACCTGATTCATCTTTTCGAAATACTTTACTTTACAATTTTTGACCTGCTTATAAAATTGTGAAAATGAACCATAAAACATATCGTGTTCTTATATTTTCTTTATATCATTTAATATACTTGGCGGTAAATATGAGTTTGAATGAATATCCTGTTACTGCCTAGAAACTTAGGAAAGAGATGTTAGAGCTGGGTAACTGTAATGATCGGATAAATATATGTTTTAACAGGATATCCTGTTTGCCCTAAGCAATTTTGAAAGAGATTAAATTAGAACAATAAAATTTAATCATTCATGTATGGATTTTGTTATGATTAGTATACGGGAAAAGTGATAGAAAGAGAATTGTGTAACAAAGGTGGTTACCAAAAGAAATTAATTCAAAACTCAATTCTTCAATTTTATAAAGCAACAATCTCTCTATTTATAAAAATATAGTCCACAAAAATCTCAAAGAATCCAATCCCTAAAAATCCATGAGAAATCCTAGATAAACTAGATAAACCAAATCCTATAAATTAAATAATAGATAAATCAAATCCTAATAGATATAAAAAAATCCTAATAAAAAAATCCAATCTTCATAAACTCTTCTTATCTCAATCTTGATTGGACTCATATCATGTGTAACGTTTACACCCCTTCTCGAACGGTGTTTGTCCTGAAACACCACTTTGGATTTAATTAAGAATATACGCCGTCTTTTGAGAATTCCTAATACTGAGCACATGTGATATTGATCTTTAAATTCGTTGTAAGCAAGAGAAGCAACATAGAAAAGATGAATTTTCTGATGTCGTGGCAATTTGTTTTTTGGATTTGCGCAAGGATCATGTGCGCGACGGTTGTGCGGCGGTGTCGCGGTTCTGGGTTCATGTACACGACGGTTCAAAGTGACGGTTCCTCGAACAACCTGCACCTCATCGTCCTTGTGGATAGGCACGGTTCGACTGTGTGCATCGGCTGGAGATCAGCTGAGAGCTCATCGCTCATCGGAGCGGTGAAGGAAGAGGAGATCTGTTGTGGTAGATCGTCGAGCCGCGACATTGCTGGCCTTGTATAAGGCGATGAATTCGGTCAACTGTCGTTGTAATGCTTGTAGATCTGCCATAACGTCTGGCTGTGATACCATTGTTATGATTGCAAGATCACATTATGGGAAAAGTGATAGAAAGAGAACTGTGTAGCGAAGGTAGTCACCTTGTTACCAAAAGAAATTAACTCAAAACTCAATTCTTTCAATTTTGTAAAGCAATCTCTCTATTTATAAAAATAGAGTCCACAAAAATCTCAAAGAAACCAATCCCTAAATATCCATCAGAAATCCTAGATAAACCAAATCCTATAAATTAAATAATAGATAAACCAAATCCTAATAGATATCAATAAATCCTACTAAAAAATCCAATCTTCATAAAATCTTCTTATCTCAATCTTGATTGGACTCATATCATGTGTAATAGATTCCTCTCTGGCATGCGGTGCTTATTGCTTTATTATTTATGATTAAGTCCCATGTTTTTATTACATTTGATAATCTAATCTACTATCTACATGCATAGTATCTTCTGGAATATGAAAGGCACAGGACACAGAGTGGTGAGCTTCGACTCCCAGGAGTAATGTCCCCCGGAGCTTCTGGTGTTGACGGTGAGGTGTGTTTGGCATTAACCTCTAATTACATGTTATTTTACCCTAAAAAGTTGAACTTTGGAGCTTTCCTCGGTTTTGTCTTTCATGATGTCTTATATGTATTAGGTAGAGTATCGAGTTTTTTTAATGTATAGATGGCAGAATGACCAGTGATATTTGGGTAGAATACACGTTGCTTATTTTCCTATGCACTCTTCATTTTTCTGATTTTGTCTTTCTTATTTTGTATCTGTCTGTGTGACCCTGCAATACTTCCCTTCTAAACTGGAAACTGAAATTTTTTTCTCATGATATTAGGTAATTTTATTGTTATACATTTAAAATTTTACTGATATCTCATGGAAGAAAATGTGTTCTTAGGCTTCAAGTTATCTATTTAAGGTTTAGTCATTGTGTGTGTTGCTTTTAGAGGATATATGAGTCATATAATAGTGGATTTTGGATTGGGATTTAGTGAGATATGCAAGAAATTTTGTGGTTGTAATGTTATTTCTGCATTCCTACCGTTCTCTCTTCCTTTTTCTCTCCCTCTGGTTGTACCAAATGTATTCCTAATTGCTATTTAATGTACAAGTATAACTATGAAACTGTCATCTTGCCATGCACGTAACTCGCGGTTTTTTAGATTTGTATATTCATATGTGTTCTTGTTTCTTGTTAATTAGGCTATAGAAAAATCGGTTGGGTTGCATGAAATTCATTTTATTTTCCTCTCAAATAATTAATTATCCAGGGAAATGGCTATCAAGGATCTGGGTCAGGAAGGGCTAGAAGAGATGCTGCCTCTCGTACTATGCAAGGTTGGCAATCCCAGCACCTTTCACGTCACAGTGAAGCTGGAGAGCCAATTATAAAGGTTTGTGACTTTGTGGTCATTAACATCTGAAAGCATGCCTTTCAAGCTTATTATTGTTGCATTATGTGACTTTGTTTTGAAATTTCATTTTCTTTATGATAATTTGATAGGACAAGAATCCTAGCAATATGGCAAATCGTGAGGAAAATATCAAGAGCATTGGTAAGATAACTTTTAATTTTTTTGAAATGCATGAGCTCTTCAGATCAACATTTTTGAAAATGTAGATGTAGAAGAACTTAATTGTATTGTAAACTCAACCTGATAGTATCATATTGCTTCAGTTTGTTAATTAATTGGTTCAGGCTCAATCACACAGAAAATACCAAATGATGCGGATCATTCAATCAAAGCTGCTCGAACTGAAACATCTAAGCAGTTAAGTTTGGTTTTGAGTTAAAGTTGGCCACTTAAAATGCATATCATCAGATGCAAGAGTGATTTATTCCATCATTTTCCATGTAAATTTGTAATAATCTGTTCTTTAGATATTTTGATGGTGGCAGATAGGTGTTATCCCTGATATGAATTTAGATTTGAAATAGATTTGATTCAAATGCATGGATTTGGATCTGAAATGGTTGTAGCACGTCAAGGTACCAAGCTTAAGCTGTTTCTGGCTGGTTGGTCTTGGTCTTTTAAAGGTTGGGTTACGGTGAACTGTGAACATGATACTTGCTTGACTGGTAACGATTTTTTATTAATTCAAAAGGGTGCTTACGATTCTCAATGAATGCTACTCTTGTATGACGAAAATGCTGATACTCATCCATATATGTTTGCAAAACTTCTTCAAGTATATTAATTCTCTTTGATAATTGAATTCTCCAAACTACTTTTGTAAAACGTATTGATAGTTTGGAACTTATATGCTTGCTCCTCTCTGTTTCTTTTAAAGTAGTGTCTGGAATAGACATTCCCACTGCAGATTTCTATTCCAAACTAACAAGTCTGATTCAAAGGGTATGTTTTAAACTGTTGGTGGTGTATTGCTTGTTTTTGGCGCTGTTGCTGCAAATACACTCGTCTCTTGGACTAATTTTTACAGTCAGAAAATTGAATCGTACTTGTGACAAAGTTATCCATTTTTCTACAATATTTCAAAATAGTATTTGGTTGGTAGGCTGCTGATACAAGTTGCTGATGTTGGCCCCTCAGCTGATTGGGTGAAGATCAATGTACAGGAAACTGTATGTTTGCTTCAAACTTTTGACTCTCTCTCTTCAAGATGCGCATATTTGCAACGTGAAAAGATTGACTTTGTCTTGTTTTTCTGCAGAGAGATTGCTTTAAAGTTTATGCCCTGCTCCCTGGGCTTTTACGTGAGGAGGTTTGTACTTCATGTCGCTTTTTGTTGCAAAATCACCTTCACTTTTCGGTGGCTATTGGTCCCCCGACCCTCTGACACACAAGAATTAGACTGGCACACCCTCTCATGTTTCTCTTGTAGTTTAGTGAAAAAGTACTCAATCGTGTGATGCGTAGTTTCTAAATTGTTTCCATCTTTGGAGGATATCAACTTGAGTAGAAATTGTGAAGGAAGCTTCAAAAGGGGAAATGGTAAAAGACTATATAATTATGTTATCATGCATATTTTATTGGGTTGTGGTATATGATGACCGTCATGACCATGAAAACAAATAATAAATTGGCCCGTAATTGTCTATCTTTAAATGTGACATTTGTTCAAGTAATATTTATAAATTAAAAAATTGTGGATACACTGACCCAATCATGAAGTTTCTAAAAAAAAAATTCCAAAGCTGCCTGGTTCTAGTTGCCAGGGTACTCCTCTTACATCTCCTCTAATTCATGTATTGATTCCAGTTAAAATGGGGACTCTTACACAGTGTTACAGAATGTTCTCCATCACCAGTTTTTTGTGTCTAATTTTCCTTAATCTTGTTGCTGTCATGATTAAAAGTATTGGTTTTCCTGTCCACCTAATAGGCTTGTATGTGCTCTACTGCATTTCTCATTGGTAGCCAGCCACCAATTAGCAATTCACCGAATGGCGGGGTTGTATTTCGCTTTTGTTTCCTCCTGTTAAGACTTGGCATATATTCCATACATTTTATACTTGCAGTTTCTCTGTTCAAGATTGTGATCTAAGACACTGAATCATATTTATGCTTTATTGTTTGCTTAGGTGCGAGTCCAATCAGATCCTGCTGGACGTTTGGTCATCATCGGTCAGCCTCGGCAAGTAAATAATCCTTGGGGAGTTACCCCATTCAAAAAGGTAATCTTGCACTTCATTTTAGAATCTTTATATAACTTAGCGACTTAATTATTACAGTTCATCATTTATTTAGGCTGGACTGGTATGTTCCATATCTTCATCTGTTCAATCTTAGCTATTTGCATCCTCTATATCTTTTATCTTTTTATTTTGTTCCAATTTTGACGAACCAATATTTAGATTGTTAGCTTTCCTGCAAGAATCAATCCGCTCCAGACTTTTGCGGCTATTAGCCTGCTTGGACGACTCTTTGTTCGTGTTCCTTTTGAGCATTCCAAAAAATCGAGCTAAATCTTGTAAATATTGGGCATTTCTTCTAATGAATCACGAAACGGTGAAAGCAAACCCAGTTCATTGCAGAAGTTTCAGAATCTATGAATATGTATTGACCATTACATGTGTATGTGATATTATATGCATTAGCAGATTAGATAGGTTTCAGAGGTCTTCCTAAGTTCAGATCATATGTTAGTAAGAAGGCTATGGAGTTTTTCGGGGCTTCGGCCGCCCATTTTTACTTTGGGTTTCGTAACTGTAAGACGATTTGTTACTTCAGTTACTTGACGGGATTACATGATCTTTTATGCTGCCAATCTTCTTGGCATTTTCTCTACATTTTCATGCATGATTGTTAAGCTGGAAACAAACTCAAATGGCTGACTTAGCGGAGAGTTCCAGCTTCCACGAGACCGATGATACATAATCATAAGCTTTTTCCAATTCTTTTTGACAATTTTTGATCCAAATCGTTACTTGGATTTCAAGTTTATGTTAGATTTGGGTTGGAAAACATGTAAAATTTTGTTAGAATTTGAAACCAAACTTGGCACGTATAGGACCAACTATAACTTGTAAAAAAATATATGGGTTTTTTCAGAAATTACTTTTGACCCCTGGTTAATAAAAATATTACACTTTGGGACGGTTTACCATATTATTATAAACCACCGAGCCGATTGGCACAATCAACTTAATTCTTGAGCTCTTTTATAAACCTATGTTTTGTTCTCTGGTTAAGGAAAAATATCATACTTAGTGGTGGTTTATTATAAGCCACCGAAACCGTGGGCGCCACATGGTAATCCAAGTGTAATATTTTCATAAATCACCACTAAAGGGCAAGTTTCTAAACAAAACCTCAACCCAAGACACCGTTTGAAATATTTGATCAAAGGGGCATGGATCATAATTTTTACCTACTCGACCCTAAGTTATATGATCATAACCATAGTACCAACTGATCCTTTATTGGATTGATTGTGTGGAGATAAAATGTGTGTGTGAATGTCAGACATGACATCTTAGATTAGGACACCCAAGTTTTTCTTATTAGCAGAAACTATTTCATACTTTGTTTAAGGGATTGAATTGTTCATCTTTTTATTGTGAAAGTTGTTTTTTTTAACAAAAGAGTCATCGTGCTACATATCTTTCTAGACCTTATCGATTGTCAAAACCATTTTATTTAATCCATAGAGATATTTGGGGCCCCTGTAGGGTCACAACAAATTCTGGAAAAAAAAAAAAAGGTTTGTGACGTTTATTGATGATCACAATAGTTTATATTGGATATATTTATTGACTGAAAAACCAGAGGTTGAAAAATTGTTCAAGGATTTTTATATGACGATTAAAATTAATTTCAAACAAAAATTGGGATCCTTCATAGTGACAATGGAACATAATACGTTCAAGAAATTTTGAGGAATGTTGTAAAGGAAAACGAAATTTTCCACCAATCCATTTGTGTTGATACCCCTCAACAAAATAGAATTGCCGAGAGAAAATAAACATTTACTTGAACTTTCTCGTGCCATTATGTTTTCCATGAATGATCCCAAGCATTTGTGGGGTGATGTGGTTTTAATAGCATCTTACTTGATTAACAGAATGCCTACTCGTATCCTTAAACATGTAACCTCTTGATTGTCTAAAAGCAGTTTTTCCTGCAGCTCGAATTTATTCCAGCCTCCTTTACGATACTGTCTTTTCATCTCCCTAGTCGACTTATGTCTAAATTGGACCCTCGTGCTGAAAAATGTATTTTGTTGGCTATGCGCCGCATAAAAGGGGTTTCAAATGCTTCAGCCCCATAACCACAAAATATTTTGTTAGTATGTTATTTTTTGTGGAAAGTCAACTTACTTCCAGAAAAAATTGGAGAAAGATGATAAAGAACAATTTTTTTGGCAGATTTCTCCCAGACTTCCTTTACCCAAACCTATCATCCATCTTGAAGATAACCGGAACTTCAATTCATTTAATCAGGAAAATGGTGTCCTAGAAACAGGAAAACTAGGTGTCCCTAATCTACATTTGCAGCAACCAAGTCCTGAGCTTCTGGTTTATAGAAAAGACTTGTCAAAGAGGTAAACAGCCCATGATATTCCTATAGTAATTAGAAAAGGAACTCAAACCTGCACCCAACACCCCGTTACCAAATACTTGTCATACGATAAACTTAGTCCTAGTCATAGAGCATTTACCTCTAATATATCTAACTTGTTTGTTCCAAGAAACGTTCAGGAAGCATTAGGTTATCAGAATCGAAAATTGGCAGTGATGGAAGAACTGAATGAACTTAAAATGAATAAAACATGGGAGATATTCGACTTACCTAAAGGGAAAAAAGACAGTTGGGTACAAGTGGGTATTCAACATTAAATGTAAAGCAGATGGAAGTGTGGAGCGATACAAGGCTAGACTTGTGGCAAAAGGTTTTACACAAACCTATGGCATTGACTATCAGGAGACCTTTGTTCCTGTAGCAAAATAAATTATATCCGAGTTTTGTTATCTTTGGCAATCAATTCTAATTGGTCTTTACCACAACTGGATATTAAAAATGCATTTTTAAATGAAGACTTGGAGAAAGAAGTGTTTATGAGCTTACCACCTGGGTTTGAGGGGAAACATGACCAGAACAAAGTATGTAGACTCCAAAATGGTTTAAAACAATCTCCAAGAGCGTGGTGTGAATGCTTTGAAAAGGATGTGAAAGCACAAGGTTATTCTCAAAGTCAGGCAGACCACACTATGTTCTATAAACATGGTGATGAAGAAAAAATTGATGTATTAATTGTATATGTTGATGAGATGATTTTGACAGGTGATGACCTTGAAAAATTGATAAGACCAAAGAAGAAACTTGCTGAAAATTTTAAAAAAGACCTAGAACTTTGAAATACTTTCTTGGAATGGAATTAGCTAGGTCAAGAGAGGGAATTTCATGAACCAACGAAAGTATGTACTCGATCTACTTAAAGAAACGGGACAACTTTGGTGTAAAGTGGCTGATACTCCAATTGAAGTTAACCTGAAGTTAGAGGCTGTCAAACCTGAGAACGTGGTTGATCGAGAAAGATACCAAAGGTTGGTATGAAGATTAATTTACTTGTATCATACTCACCCTGATATAGCATTCATTGTGAGTATGGTAAGCCAGTTTACGCATGCTCCTGGATGGGAACACTTTGACACAGTGAATAGAATTTTGCGACTCTTAAAGGGTTCACCAGGTAGAGGACTTATGTTCAAGAAACAAGATCATTCAAACGTGGAGGTTTACACTGATGCAGATTGGGCATGTAGACGGTCTACTTCAGGATATTGCATATTTGTTGGAGGATTAGTCACTTGGCGGAGCAAGAAACAAAATGTAATTGCAAAGAGCAGCGCAGAAGCTGAATTCAAAACGCTTGCTCATGGGATCTGTGAAGCTATTTAGTTTTTTTTTTTTAAAAAGGCTTCTTGAAGAACTAAAATTTAGTGTCCCTACTCCTATCAAGGTCTATTGTGATAATAAGGCCATCATTCTAATTGTTCATAATCCAATTCTGCATGATAGAACAAAACATGTTGAGATTGACAAAACACTTCATAAAAAAAAAACTTGATAGTTATAGGATTTGCATTCCCTATATTACTACCATGGAACAAGCTGCAATGCAGACATCGTTACCAAGAGATTACACAAAGGATAATTTGAAGCGTTAAGGAACAAGCTAGCTATGGAAGATACTACAAGCCAACTTGAGAGTGTTGAATAGAAGATTTCTTAATATACGGCTAGATTTAGAGATTATAATTGATACAAAATATCACTTTATTATCTACATGATTTTAGGATCTTTTATTTCTTTTGGTGTCATTGTGTAAACCCTATTTAAGAGTTTGTAAACATTGTTTTATGTATGAAATAAAAATATATTTTCATCAATTTTCATATAGTTAGTTGTACTGTTATTTATTGAGGGTTTTCAACAACTGTAAACCCTGATCTTGTCTAAAGAAAACTAAACCCTTTATGCTGCTACATCAGCCAGGAGTTCTATTCTAAAATCCAATGCTGTTTGTAATATCATATAATCTTCTAAATATATGATATTTAGAACAAGAGGAAATGTAAATAACATATGAATCTCATAAGGCATGGTGATGATTTTGCTTGGAAAAACTATATGCAAAAGGCCTCTGATTTACTGACCTTGAAAATGTAATGGCAACAGATTTTTAATTCGTGTGCTTGCAGCCATTGATGCTTAATCTTCCTTCTCTCTTTTACATTGGAAAAAACCGTACTCATTAAATATGTCAATTTACAATCACCGCTAATTACTGTAATTTTTTATCGTACAGATTATGTACTAACTTGATGAAAATTGGAAGACCGGAAATCCCACAAATTACATGTACTCCTCGCTTAATTTTCTCGCATTTCTAAGCTGCTAATTACTGATATGGAAACCTGAGGAAAAGAAGTTCAATGAACCTAGAATAGCAGCTAACTTTCTGAATTTAAAGATAACCGTGTTGATATCAAAAGGGTGGCCTTGCTGAGCTTCCGCTTCCGCTTCCGCTTCCGCTTCCCCAGCCGAAAAGATTCACCGAAAATGGATGATTGGCACCGGCCACGGGTGAAGGAGCTGAGGCGCTGAAAAAAGAGCTTCCACCGCCTCCAGTGGCAGTGCCAGCCTCACTGACATGACCGCCGGCGGTAACACCGGATGACTGCGATGCATCTGGCTGAGACTGTGCGGAGGCGGAGGCGGGGGCCGCAGGATCCTTTTCTTCTTCCAAAGGTAGACGTTCAAAAACCGCATTTGCAAAAGAAGTAGCAATTAAAATCACTGGACCCGAAGCCAACAGCGGCCCCACCACACTTCCTCCAACGACTTGTCCCTGCCCACCGGACAAGAATATCGACAGCCCACCAGCACACGGCGGAGCAGGCGGCGGAAGCACCGTACCGGAAAGCGAGAGAATCTCAAAATGACCTTGAAGCGTCACCACACTACCCGTCGGGGATGCCGGCTGACGCAGTGTGACATTAGAAACTGTGCCACTGCCTCTAAGGACGCAAACCCCGCGTCCCCGCTTTCTTGCATAAACAGACACGCTATCCACAACATCGTTGCCGGCGGAGACTTCAAGAACGTGGGACCGCAGGGCATTGGGGCTATCACGCGTCACGAATACAGGAGGTTTCGGTTTATTCTTGGAGCCAGCTGGCCTGCCGCGAGGGCGGCGGTTGATTGTGGGAGTACCCCCGGAGCTTGTGGTAGCCACCGGGTCGGCGTATTTTTCAGGTGAAGAGGGTTGGATTCCTGAAACAAGATTGTGTTGAGAAGGGCTTTGGTGCAGGTGGAGATCTGGGTTAAGAAGATGATGCTCGAAATTCCCCGCCATTAGTCCCGCATCTATATTTCTCTCCCACCAATTGTTTGCCAGCTCCAAATATTTATTTCTAGCTTTCACCAGAAATCAAATGAACCACAGAAGAAAATACCCTTTTGCTCTTTCCGCACTCTACTTATCTGACAAGAACAAGAACAAGAACAAATAAGGTAAGAAGTTATTTCATGAGTGAAGCCAGAGGGGCATCGCCCATCACAACAAAGAAAATATACTAAGTGGAGAAAGCAAGTACTGTTGGCTAGAATCCAAGAACTTATTACACAGCCATCAGTTACAGTAATATTTGTATAATTAATGTAATCCGACCTATCTACTATATCTCAACGTTGAATATAATGCTTTGTAAAGGATCAAATTCCACTCCCCAGGCCCCACTTGCATAACAAGCTTCAAAGCGGATACAAAAGATCTCACTTCAAGCCATTCCATTTTCTCCAATGACCCTCGTTTTTTTTCCTTTTCTTACCTGGATGCTGTAACAGATCGATCAGAAACTTATAGCTTCGTTTTTTCTTCAAAGAAACCGGCAACTAGCTAGCCTCTATGAGAAAATTTAGCTAGCTTACGAGTTACGCCTGCATAAGCAACGTCGGTGATGAAGATGGTGTGGTTTCTTGAATTTCGTAAGCTCGATTCATGTAATATATGAAGAAATAAAGAAAAGGGTATGGGGGATTAACCTTGAAGAAAGATATATTCTCAACTGACGGTGGTGAAATGCCCGAGGTGAAGGAGATAGGGGGAGATTAAGGAGAAGAAATGAATAAAAACAAAGTGAACAAGGAAAAAAAGAGAGTAAGTCGAAGGGGGAAGTAGGCATGACCACGGTTTAATAAAAACCGTGGCCCGGCCCGGACCCGTAACCGGGTCAACGGGCCGGTTAACCGTTGACCCGGTTCACGGGTCCGAACCGTAACCGGCCCGTTACTGTACGGGCCGGTTACGGTTCACGATTGCGGAAACCGTGGAACCGCCGGTTCGAACCGGCGGTTTTGAACCGGCGGTTCCACGGTTTTTATATATATTTTTAAATTTTTTTTTTATTTTAAAATTAAAGTTTGTGTTACCGAAGAATCGAACTCTTGACCTCCAATATGTATATACAGCTTCTTACCACTAAGCTATCATCATGTTTGTTTTAATTTAGATAATATAATTATATATACTAACAGACAATATATATTATATATGTAATTTAATGATAAATATTTTATATTGACAAATGTAAATAAAATTTATCTAGAAAAATATGTTATGCCCTTAAATAAATATCGTAAAATAGAAATAAAATATAGCAAAGTAAATATAACAAAAAATGTTGGATAAATTCATAAGAACTAAAGAAATAGTTGTTGCAAAATAAAATATTATAATAATGAAGTAAATTATTATAAACATATATAATATATACATTTTAATTATTGTACAAGCACTTTATTTGATTTACATTATATACAATAATCAAATAAGTATATCTTAATTTTTCACGATATGACTTACTATAGAAACTCGATAATGTGATATTTGATTAATTAATAAAATCTTTTACTAATTTGCTTATAATGATTTGTGAACAACAAATTGAATTGATAATTCACTAACTTTATATTATATAAATTAATAACATCTAATTGATAATCAAAAATATCATTACTGACTATTTTTAACATAATAAGAACTTTTGTGTTGTTTTCTTATATATGAATAACAAATAATTCAATGTTATATTCGTCGATTCATTTTCTTATATTAAAATTTGTAGTGTTCTTTGTTTATTTTTCGCATACACCAAGTTCTACCGAACATGAGAAATAACGACTCACATCAAATACCAACTTTGTATAGATTTCATACCAATTTCATATGTAACTATTACCATAATTGTAAATATTTCATACCAATATAATGTGTAACAGTACCAAAATGGTAAAGATTTCATATTAATTTCATATGTAATTAGTACCATAAATGTTTCATACTAATATCACGTGTAATTAGTACCATAATTGTAAATGTTTCATACTAATATAATTTGTAATTAGTACCAAAGTTGTATAGATTTCTTACCAATTTCATATGTAATTAGTACCATAATTGTAAATGTTTCATACTAATATCATGTGTAATTAGTACCAAATTGTAAAGGTTTCATACCAAGTTCATATGGAATAAGTACCAAAGTTGTATATGTTTCATACCAATTTCATATGTAATTAGTACAATCATTGTAAATATTTCAATACCAATTTCATTTGTAATTAGACCAAAGTTGTATATGTTTCATATCAACTTCATATGTAATTAGTACCATAATTGTAAATCTTTCATATACACTAACTTTATATTATATAAATTAATAACTTCTAACTTAATATATTTATGATTAATCAATAACATCATCATAAAAATAACTTTATTGACATTTGTTTTTTTTTTGTAAATTGATAGTGACATATTATATAAATTAATAACTTCTAACTTAATAAATTTATATTCGTCAATTTCATATGTAATTAGTATCATAATTGTAAATGTTTCATGTCAATATCATTTGTAATTAGTACCAAAGTTGTATACGTTTCATACCAATTTCATATGTAATTAGTAACAAAATTGTAAATATTTCATATCAATCTCTTTTGCAATTAGTATCAAAATTGAATTGGTTTCATACCAATTTCATATGTAATTAGTACCATAATTGTAAATATTTCATACCAATATCATTTGTAATTATACCAAAGTTGTATATTTTCATACCAATTAAATATGTAATTAGTATCATAATTGCAAATGTTTCATACCAAACTCTTTTATAATTAGTACCAAATTTGTATAGGTTTCATACGAATTTCATATGTAATTAGTATCATAATTGTAAATGTTGCATGCCAATATCATTTGTAATTAGTATCAAAATTATATATGTTTCACATCAATTTCATATGTAATTAGCATCGTTAGATACTCAGATTCAATCAATTAAAATGACATTATCTTATTTGTGATCACAACGAGTTTGAGTTTGACGAAACAATACGTTTTGTAAGATTAATGACATGCGACTTATAAAATTTCCACTAGATATACCCACACGTTCGAACTCAACATATAAATTGATAAATGATTCATATGAATATAGAGAGTTAATGACAACTTAAAAAGTTCAAACTCTCCCCTCCACCTTACATTTCCTTTGTTATTTTTTATGATTCTTTTAGAGTAATTTTTAATTTTTTTAAATAATTTTTTAATTTTAATTGTTTAAATTAAAAAAATATAAGGGTCGAACCGTAACCGTAACCGGTGGTTAACCGTAACCGTAACCGTAACCGTAACCGGCGGTTCACGAACCGTAACCGGAACCGTCTATGAAGGTTAAGGTTAAGGGTCGAGCTCTTTTGAACCGTCGAACCGGCGGTTCCGAACCGTCAACCGGCGGTTCACGAACCGTGGTCATGTCTAGGGGGAAGTAGATATTATTAAATACAGAGGCAATATTCCAGAGGGTCAATGGGAAAGGAAACAGTTTTTTTTTCGTTAATCTAACACTTTTTTTACTATTACCATTGTTTCAAAAGCTAAAATTATTAATATAGATATAATTATATTTTATTATGCAATGACATAACAAAATCCCGTATTATCATGTGAATATGAGGGGCTATATCATGTGGGTAATTCAAACTCATGACCTCACGTTGATATCAGTTGTTAGTATAAAACGTTTACACTAGACCAAAGGCTATATTTGTTACAGATATACAAATTTATTTTTTTAAACAGTGACATCACAAAGCTCGGTACTAAACGATAGGTGGGCATGAATGACTGCACCGTATGGGTGCAAGTAGGGTCAGAGTTGTTATGCCACAAACGATGAGAACATTTCATCTACGAGTACATGAATGATATGTAGTGTAATTCTCTTATTTAAAAAATATTATTCAGTAACTTATCAAATTTAAAAACAACTGTTAGCATTTAATGTATATATATTTGCATCATTAAACACAAAAACGAAAGTATTATTCTGAGTCATATGTATGAATCAACATAAAGAAAATAAGTTACTATAGTTTTATTAATCTTAGTTGACATTTTTCATTTTTGATCTTTTTATATTGATGGTTAATCCTCGATATATGTAAGAATTTCCCCATTTTTGTCCCGGTTGCTTTTACTTTTATTCGTTTTTAACTTTCGTCATTTTTAGTGTTATAATGTTCATTATTTGTGCTCTTTATTATCAATTTTTTTAAAAAAAAACTTTGATATTTTGTAACCATTTTGGAATAGGATATTGATTTCTCAAAAAATATCCATTTTTCCAAAAGCATAAACAAGAAACACAAATAAGAAGGGAAAAAAAAAAGTAAAAAAAAAGAAACATTTTATTGATCAAATTATAAATTTGATCCCTATAATATATCCAATTTTCAATTTTAATCCAAAATATTTTCAAATTACACTTTTAATAGACAGTAAGTTAGTCCTTATTTTGAATTAGTCTATTAAATTTTGATGTGACGCTAAAAAATATGGTATGTTCGACGTCATATCAATATTTTAATAAAAATAGTTAAAATTTGAAAATACGGATCAACCATAATTATCTCACTAAAATTAAGATTAGATCATCGGACCTTTTTGCATGTAAAAATTTGCTACTCAACTTATTTGAATAAATAAAATAAAGCATAAGTGGAATTTAATATATTTAAAAATGAATATGGTAGATGGGTAACGGTAGTAGGTCAAAGATGTACCACGCCATCGGACCACGTGGACATTATCCGTATGTTCGTTGGAACTTGATCCAAAACTTATCTTTTAATATATATTTAACCGTTGTTTGTGTAACATAATATATAAATAATATAAATTGATAACAATATCAATTATTGATCTATAAGTATCTTATTATCAATATGAAAATATTAAAAATGCAAAAAAAATATTACAAATAAATAAAAAAATTCACAACCAATTAAAAAATAAAGCTTATTTGGGTGATCTTTAAATATTATACATTTATCTCATAACTATTAATAAAACAAATAGATGTATTTTTGGTATATCACATTGGTCATACCAAAATAATTAGTGCTTACACATTATAATATAATAATAATAATAATAATAATAATATAGTATAGATAGATATATGCATATATATTTTTTCCGTATATTGTGGGACTTGAATTTGAATCTAATCAAAATAGACATGGGTTCTTATTAGTTGGACTAGGTCATGAGCTTTATATATATATATATATAAATATATATATATATATATATATATATATATATATATATATATATATATATATATATTACTTAGAATATATTATCATATTTCACATTTTCCGTTTCGATTTATAATTTATATTCTACTATTTTTTAAAAAATAAATAAATAAAAGTTTATCCTATTATTAGAACGTGATATATGTGTGTGTATATATATACATATAATATGGAGCTGGTATATATAAAATAACAGGACTTTTGATTAATATTGCATATATTAATTAATAAAAAATATTTGAAATATTTTCAATTTTTAATTAGATTTTTTAGTGACGGGAACATTTTAGATTGGGAATAATTTATGATTGATGGTTCAGAGAGAAGAATTTGATATGCTTCCAAAAAACAGTTAATATTTGATCCAGGAAATAATATAAAATAGTATAAAAGCATTTAAAATTATAATTCTTAAGCCTTCAAACATTATAAATGATTTTTTTCTTTATTTATATTATATAACTTTTACAGATAAATAAAAAACTTATTTAAAATTATACTAAATAACCCCACAAATAGCATGTAGTTGAGAGTTACAGACGCTCAAGACTTTGTCGAATGAAACAATCTTGGGTTTTTAATTATTTAACTACAATTTTAAAAGTATTTAACAATATAATCCAATTTTTTTTTATTAGTAAACTAACCGAAGTCATGTCAGATGACGACTTCATTTGAAGTCGTCATCTGACATGGCGACTTTGCAAAAAAATCATATTTTTTTGATGTCGCCATGTCAGATGGCGACTTCAACTGAAGTCGCCATCTGACATGGCGACATCCTTAAAAAAACATTTTTTTTAATGTCGCCATATAAGATGGCGACATCTTATAAAAAAATAATTTTTCCCCTGATGTCGGTATATAACGACATAAACTTTTTTTTTAAACGTTGATATGGCGACAATTGAAAAAAAAAGTATTTTTTATTGATGTTGTCATCTAAGATGGCGACAACAATCAGTTTCTTCGTCTACAAAACCGAACACGATGTTGCCAAAATCTCTTCGGCATTCGTAAACAAATTCTGTTCAGAATTCGTAAACATTTTCTCTCCAGAGTTTGTAAACCATAATCTTCATTATTTCCTCCAGTCGTTTCCTCCGGTCGGCACATTACAGGTACGTTGTTATATAAATAATCAAATTTAACAACACATATCAAGAGCCCTTCATTTTCTACACCGAAACAAAAATCACATAACATTTATAGTTTGTTCCTCTGGTTTTATCATTGAAATTGTTGAATATCCAATCTTAATTTGCCGCCCTTCAAGTATTTTTCATGTAAAAATCTTGTTATATTATTGATTTTATCATCTTATAGATTATATAAATCTGTTAAACTAAATTTATTAATTACTTGTAATATTTAATATATTTCAGAGATTCGATTCAAATATTATTGTATTGGGGAGGTAATATATTACAAGATTCAGATACCATTAGATATGATCGTGGTCCATTGAGAGGTACCACAATATCTCGCACTATTAATTTTATACAGTTGTTGAACGAAATATATAATATCACTGGCATCGACCTCAACCAGTTCCTTCTGAAAATATATGCAAGACACATGTTCATAGATTTTTCTGGGCTACGACAGACAATTTTGCCAATAGATAATGATTATAATTTAGCATGACTATTGGATTCAGAACAGGGTCATAGTTGCTTTGAAATTTACATAGACAGAACCATGAAACTATGATTATATTCCAGAAAATGTAGATTGTTTGCCTGTAGTTGCAGAAGGACTGACTACCTCTGGTAGAGATCCAGATGACGATCCCATAGATGCTGATGTTATTGCTCCTGAGCCACTAGCAGACAGTTTTGCTGAATTGGGAAATGATATCAGTATGAACCAGAGGAATTCCGTCTGAGAATGATGCTGATGACGATGAGGTTGATATTTGTGTCATGTCAGAAACAATTGCAGATCAAGATGAGGAGATACCAACCACCCAAGAAGTGCCAGTTACTGTACCGGAGACAACCGCGACAAATACTCATGTCCTTTATCCAACAATTCCATTCTTCTCAATGACACGTCCCGAAGTATTTGGAGACTCAGTAGACATTCCAACAGGTAGATGGGGGAGTTATTACGATTACTCCAAAGGGGATATCCACCTAGATATGGTCTTCAAAAATAAAGCTCATCTATAGGCAGCTGTAAATGATTACTCTGTACGTGTTGCAAAATGGGAGTACCGCGTTGTCAAGAGTACAAAAACATTGTGGAAAGTGGTGTGCAAACACAGTACATAAGATATGCCTTGTAGATTGTACCTGCTGGCCTCATTGAAGAAAAAAGTTGGATTATTCAAAATAAAAAAGTATGGAGGTTCTCACACTTGCTTTTTGGGAGCTTTAAGAAAGTTGGATTATTCAAAATAAAAAGTTGGATTATTCAAAATAAGAAATTGCCTTACTATATGGGAGCTTTGCAAAAATGGAATCCCGGCACAGTCGTTGAGTGGGCTCACCTTGAAAATGCCAGACCAAGAGAAAAGACTTTGAATTACGTGTTCTGGGCCTTCCATCCACGTGTAGAAGGGTTTCAACATTGCCGCCGGGTAATAAGTATGGATGGAACACATCTGTATACGAAATATCAATATAAGATGTTGATTGCGGTGGCAATGGACACTAATAATCAAGTCTTACCTTTGGCATTTGCAATTGTTGACGAAGAAAACTTTGTGTCGTGGAGATGGTTTTTGGAGATGATTAGCAAGCATATTGTGAGAAGATCTGAGGGTGGTGTATGTTTGATTTCTGACAGTCATCCAGGCCTCATTGCAGCAGCCGATTGTATTCCTGACTTCAAATCACCCCGTGGAGTACATCGATTTTGTTTGAGACATGTTTGTTCAAACTTTAATAGTCGCTTCAAATCCGTTCATTTGAAAGACTTATGTTGGAGAGCGGGATCAGAAAATCAGCTCAGAAAATTTGATCGCACAATGGAAGAGATAAAACTTATAGAACCAAGAGCTTTTGATTACTTGAGTCGTATTGATAAGTGGCAATGGTCTCTAGCTCATGACGGAGGCTGGCGTTGTGGTCTCATGGCCACAAATATGTCAGAATACATAAATGGAGTTATGCAAGGTGATCGTCGACTTCCAATCACCGTCATTGTGCAATTAACTTTTGATCGTTATGTGCTATATTTTTTCGAACGGCTTAAGAAGACGGGGAGAATGATTCAAAATAATCAAGAATGGCCAGATTATCTGTTCGAAAGATATGGTCGTGCTGAGTATCATTACATCCATCATGATGTCCAGATGTTTGATCGTAGACGTATAACAGCTTCTGTTATCACAAGAGTACAACCAGGACGTGGGGGTAATACGCATGTTGTGCATCTAAAATCAGGGGAATGCTCTTGTGGAAAATGGTAAAAGTTCGGAATACCTTGCTCACATGTGATCCAAGTGTGTCGAAAGTATGGCTTAAACACTAAAATATTTGTGAAACCATATTACAATATGAATGAATATTGGAGCACATATCAAGGACGATTCGAACCAATGTGGGGGGGAGGAGTATTGGGACACCCCATGTTTTGAGTTGGACCACAACTGTGATATCCCCGAAATGGTTAATTGCATTTGGCATTAATTGTGATTATATGATTAATTATGGTGGTAATTAATTATGTGTTGGAATTATTATGTGGAAATGCTTAGTCACGTGATAGAGTGACCCGGGATAGCATTTCAGGGTGCATGTCGGGCATGTTGGGAATTATGGTTGGAAGCATGATTTATTTGCCATGGTTAGCAATTAATTGAAAATCATGATTTAATTGATATTTTGGTGCATTTTGGTTTAATGCTTTTAAAAAAATATCATGTTTGGGTGTTTTATACACCATGGGATTGTGGAATGCTTTTAATTAAACCCAACCCTTATAACCCCCACCTTTACCAATTCATTTTACTTTACCAAAATCAATTCCCACACAAACCCTTCCCCTCATTTTCGAGTTCCAGCTTTGGGGTGAAGAGAAGTCCTTGCAAAATCTTGATTTGTGGAGTTTATTGGGTGATTTGAGATCCCAAAGAGGTATGGATACCTCATGGTTGTTTTTGTAAGGTTTTGTTTAAGTTTGGTATGATTTTGAAGGATTTTAAAATGGGTTTGTTTTGGGTTGTTGTGGTTTTGGTTGTATGTTGGATTTATACTTGTTTTGAAGTATATTTTGGAGGTTTAAGTTGTTATTTATGTTGTTGATTGATTGTATAAGTGTTGGTATGGATTGGAATGGTTTTGAGGTGCAAAAATGGAAGTTTTTCGGGTAACAGAGGTTGGCGATCGATCGCCCATTCCAGGCGATCGATCGCGCCCAGGCAGTAGGCTTTTCAAGCGTTTGGCGATCGATCGCCACTCTTGGGCGATCGATCGGCGGGGCTGGCGATCGATCGCGCCAAGTGTGGCGATCGATCGCCGAAGGGTGAAAAATTTTGGTTCTCGGACGGTGTGGTTTGGCGATCGATCGCGAAGGTCAAAATATGGTGCTTTGGATGTTTTTGTAGGATTTTTGGTATTGGACTACTATTGGGTTCTAATATTGATTTGTGTGAATGTGTAGAACCATCCCAGGTGGCAACACAGCCAAGGCATTGAAGTCCTACCATATCCTACATTTTGGAAAGGTACGTAGTGGACGTACGGGCACCCAACGGTACATGTATCTTATATACTCATTGTTTATGCATTGTGGATGCGAGTATATATGTGGTATTGCATTGTGGATGCAAATACATGTTATGCATGATGTTTATAGATGCATATGATGATTATTGGTGCACATCCCATGAGTCGTGGTCATCCCTTGATGATTTTAATGCTTGCCGCTATTTGTTTGGTTCCGCTAAATGTGAAGCGAGGGATGGGAGCGCCGCATGTCACATTTGAGCGTGGTTATCATATAGGGCGAGGAAAGGGTATTTGCCGCTCAATGTGAGGCGAGGGGTGGGAGTCCCGCATGTCCATTGAAGCGAGGTTATCCTATGCCGCCTATATGTAAATAAGCGAGGGGCATTAAAATACATTGTGATGGACAGACTAGGGATTGGTGATCAGTATTTGGTATTGATGAGATGGTATATGTCATGACATGTTTAGACCATTAAAAATAATCTATTGATTATACTCATGAGTTATGGTACAGGGACAACCAAACGGGAATCGTTTGAAATGCATGGGGAAAACAGGAAGTGTTTTATTATGATTATGCATTTACGCTTTATCTTCATATTGTGTTGAATATGAATGATTATTATTGCTCATGTTTGGGGGTTGTCCTTGTAGGTACCTTTTTGGCATGATAGAAGGGCTTGAACGGGTTGAGGTGGTGAGCCTTGTGAATAATTCTTTTGAGGCAGAAAGGACAGGATTATTTTGGATAGTATCTACTCTAGGAGTAGTATAAAAACTATAGTTGAACACATTCATTGATTGGAATGTAATTAATCCATTTGGTAGTCCTTATTTTTGGCATGTAATGCTTAAGCTCATAAACTCAACACGTTCTTTTACACTCTGATTATTATGATAGCTCTATTATGCTTTGATTCCGCACTTAAGGATTAGGGTCCTTACATTAGTGGTATCAGAGCAGTGGTTAGAGAACCCGGGAACGAGTGAAGGGTAGCCTTAGCATGATTGGCTAGGTGCTTACATTTGAAGCATGTTTATGCATGTGGTGCATATTAATGTATATCCTGTTATACTAACGTGCTTATTCTCATTCCTGTTATCTAACGGCATAACATATATATTGCTTTGGAATTGTTGTTAACATTTGTGTTACAGCATGGCTGCTAATGAGGAGGTTGGAGATGTTGGTAGTGTGAACGCAAGCGTTGGACAAGTGAACCCTCTACCTCCACCGGCCGTAGGCATGGAACCCGTAGCTCAGTTATTACTACCGGGTGAGATCAGTTTGACGCAATTTCTGTCTTACCATCCGCCCCGGTTTGAGGGGACAGAGTCCGGAGAAGAGGCTGAAGAGTGGCTGGAAAGACTTGAACAGATCTTTGTATCGGCTCCTTGTGCTGTTACAGCTTGGCTGAGGCTGGCGGAGTTTCAGTTAGCTAAGAAACCTCTAATGTGGTGGAGGAGCACGGTGATGGAGCTAAGAGCACTAGGTGCTGTGATTGATTGGACACTCTTCAGGACTAGGTTTCTGAACCGGTACTTCTCCGCAGCGGCGAGACAGACGAAGGAGGACGATTTTACAAGTTTGAAACAGGGGAACATGACGGTGTCAGACTATGCCACGCGGTACTCTTCGTTGCTGAGGTATGTTCCCCACATTGCCACTAATGGGCACGCAAAGATGAGGAATTTTATGAAGGGGTTGCGACCGGAGCTCTATGACCGGGTTATCACCAATAACCCAACTTCTTTTGATGATGCTCTCACAAGGGCGGAGCTTGCCGAGCTTGGGGTGGGAGCTTATCCTAGTGCTATGCCACCACCAGTACCGCAACAGAGGCAGACTAATGACAGCTTGAGGCCCCGAGGAGAGCCATTTAAACCCCGTGGTGCCTCTTCATCTTCGCGATTTGGTGGAAAGAAATTCTTTGGACAGAAGCAGGAGGGCAAGAAGGGCAATTGGTCCGCCAACCGAGGATCCACGCAAGGAAATAGGCCGGGAGAGCCTAGGTGCGACAACTGTGGAGGGCCACATTCTTCAAACAAGTGTCCTGCCTGTTATATCTGTGGCAAGATG
The DNA here is from genome assembly GCA_907163345.1 of Haberlea rhodopensis. NCBI lineage: Eukaryota > Viridiplantae > Streptophyta > Magnoliopsida > Lamiales > Gesneriaceae > Haberlea > Haberlea rhodopensis. The sequence goes on from CAJQUN010000302.1 coordinate 37,445, forward strand.
GGCCACATCGCTCGGTATTGCCCCACCCGGGGAGGACAGCCAGAGTTTCAGGGCAACAGGCCGAGGTTTGATGATAGGACAGTGCAGCAGAGGCAGCAGTTTGGGCCTCGACCATCGGTAGGTCAGACAGTAGGACCGCCCCAGGGACAGGTGTATGCACTGACCAGAGAGCAGGCCCAGGCAGCCCCAGAGGAGGTGATCGCCGGTACGTGTCATTTATTTACGTACCCTGCTTTTATTTTGATCGATACAGGTGCCTCCCACTCTTTTGTGTCTGTTGGTTTTGTGGAGAGACACCATATGCGCACGTCTTCTCTACCCACGCCTCTCCTTGTCTCGACACCCACTGGAAGAAATATCGTTGCTGATCAGTTCATGGCAGACTGCCTCATTTATTTTGAGGGCAACGAATTGAGATCAGACTTGATCGTATTGGGCATGTCAGACTTTGACTGCATCTTGGGTATTGATATTCTGAACAGATATCAGGCAGTGGTAGATTGCCGGCAGAGGACAGTGAAGTTCAGACCTGAGTTGGGCAGTCAGTGGACCTTCTATGGCAACGGTTCTCGTGCGAAGATTCCGTTGATTTCAGCTATCAAGATGACTCAGTTGTTGGAACGTGGACACACGGGTTATCTCATTTATGCCGTGGACACGTCTGGGAAGAGTAAAGAATTGAGAGTTGAGGATGTGCCAGTAGTGGCAGAGTTTGCTGATGTATTCCCAGAAGAGATCCCAGGATTTCCACCGGCTAGGGAAGTTGAGTTTGGGATCGAGTTGTTGCCAGGGACATCCGCTATCTCTCGTGCACCTTATAGGATGGCACCGGCTGAGTTGAGAGAGTTGAAAGAACAGCTGCAGGATCTCCTTGACAAGGGATATATACGCCCGAGCGTGTCGCCATGGGGCGCACCAGTTCTCTTTGTGAAGAAGAAGGACGGTTCGATGCGGTTGTGTATCGATTACCGGCAACTGAATAAGGCTACAGTGAAGAACAAGTATCCTCTTCCAAGGATCGACGATCTGTTTGATCAGTTGCAAGGTACCAGGGTGTATAGCAAGATTGATTTGAGATCCGGGTATCATCAGATTCGAGTCAGAGAGGAAGATGTGCAGAAGACAGCATTCCGGACCCGATATGGACATTATGAGTTCCTAGTGATGCCGTTCGGCGTGACGAATGCTCCAGCGTCTTTATGAGTCTGATGAACAGAGTGTTTCAGCCGTATCTTGATCAGTTCATCATTGTGTTTATTGACGACATTCTCATCTACTCCCGGAGTGAGGAAGAGCATGTGAAACACTTGAGGACAGTGCTTCAGATTCTCAGAGAGCATCAGTTGTATGCTAAGCTCAGTAAGTGTGAATTTTGGCTGAGCAGTGTAGTGTTTCTGGGGCATGTCATATCGAGCAGCGGGATATCTGTAGATCCCAAGAAGATTGAGGCTGTGATGGAGTGGGCTGCCCCCACTTCTGTGCCTGAGATCCGGAGTTTTCTTGGCTTGGCCGGGTATTATCGACGCTTTGTCGAGGGCTTTTCGAAGATTGCCAAGCCGCTGACGCAGTTGACTCAGAAGGGAGTGCCTTTCTTTTGGTCAGAAGCTTGTGAGGAGAGCTTCCAGGAGTTAAAGCACCGGTTGACGACGGCGCCAGTGTTAGTGATCCCTACGGAGAACTCCAGATTTGTTCTGTTTACCGATGCATCACTCCAGGGCCTTGGGTGTGTACTGATGCAAGATAAGCATGTGGTAGCTTATGCATCGAGACAGTTGAAGCCGCACGAGACTAGATACCCAGTCCATGACTTGGAACTGGCGGCTATCATCTTCGCCCTGAAGATTTGGAGGCATTATTTGTATGGTACTTCATTTACCATTTACACGGATCACAAGAGCCTCAAGTTTTTATTCACTCAGGCAGAGCTGAACATGAGGCAGAGGAGGTGGATGGACCTACTCAAAGACTATGATTGCGAGATAGAGTACCATCCCGGGAAAGCCAATTTGACAGCAGACGCTTTGAGCCGGAAAGTGAGGAGTTCTGCTGAGGACGTCATCCATTTGTCAGCCATGATGACCTCCTATTGCCATCTGGGTTATGACTTTGACATTGATGCATCACCTGTGTATGTATCGACCTTGCTAGCTGAGCCAGATGTCTATGAGAACATCAGGAGAGCTCAGAGGTCAGACGATGAGGTTCAGAGGTGGTTATCTTTAGTACATCTTGGTCAGCCAACGAAATTCAGAGTGGCCGATGACGGGTCTTTGAGATTGGGTGACCGTTGGGTGGTTCCGAGTACGCCGGAGTTGCGTAGAGGGATCTTGGAGCGAGCTCATAGTAGCAGACTTAGCATCCACCCAGGCGGGAAAAAGATGTATAAAGATCTGTGTGGTCAGTTTTAGTGGAAAAGGATGAAGAGTGATGTCGTCGCTTTTGTGAAGAGGTGTTTGATCTGCCAGCAGGTGAAGGCAGAGAGGCAGAGACCTGGCGGCGAGTTGAGAAGCTTGGAGATACCGAAGTGGAAGTGGGAGCACATTTCCATGGACTTCGTGACTCACCTGCCGAGGAGTGCTTCGGGCTTCGATGCTATTTGGGTGATAGTGGATCGATTGACTAAGGTAGCTCATTTCATTCCCTATAGCATGACTTTCACCTTCTTGAGGATGGCGCAGTTGTACATTAGAGATGTGGTGAGATTGCATGGGATCCCCGTTTCCATAGTGTCAGATCGAGATCCGCGATTCACATCTCATTTCTGGGAAGGTCTTCAGTCAGCCTTGGGAACTGAAGTCAGATTGAGCACTGCTTATCATCCTCAGACGGATGGCCAGACCGAGCGTACTATTCAGACGCTCGAGGACATGTTGAGAGCTTGTGTTTTGGAGTTCGATGTTTCTTGGCAAGAGTCAGTGCCTTTGGTAGAGTTTTCTTATAACAATAGCTACCAGGCGAGTATTCAGATGGCTCCGTTTGAAGCTCTTTATGGCAGACGGTGTAGATCACCCTTGTGTTGGGATGATTTGGACCGCAAATCGGTCGGAGGACCGGAGTTGATTCGGGAGATGGAAGAGAAGATAAAGACGATAAGGCATAAAATGAAAGCGGCCCAGGACAGACAGGCAGCTTATGCAAATAGACGGCGGAGACCGTTGGAATTTCAGTTGGGAGATAAGGTCTTTTTGAAGATCTCGCCTTTCAGAGGCGTTGTGCGATTTGGGATGCGCGGGAAACTGTCTCCGAGGTATGTTGGACCGTACGAGATTTTGCAGCGCATTGGCACCTTAGCTTACCGACTGGCTTTGCCGCCTTCTTTATCTGGTATACATGATGTGTTTCAAGTATCGATGCTGCGGAAGTATGAGCCGGATCCATCTCATGTGTTACAGCCTTCCGAAGTTCAGTTGGAATCCGATGTGTCTTATGTGGAACGGCCTGTCAGAATTCTGGATCGAGCAGACCGTAGACTTCGGAACAAGGTGATACCGATGGTAAAGATTCAGTGGGATCGCAGGGGTGTCGAGGAGGCTACGTGGGAGACGGAGCGGCATATGGTGCAGCACTACCCGGAACTATTCTCTGGTATGTGTTTATGTTTAGTTTCTTTTGGGGTAAGTGCATGTGATTTCGAGGACGAAATCTTATAAGTAGGGGAGTATTGTGATATCCCCGAAATGGTTAATTGCATTTGGGCATTAATTGTGATTATATGATTAATTATGGTGGTAATTAATTATGTGTTGGAATTATTATGTGGAAATGCTTAGTCACGTGATAGAGTGACCCGGGATAGCATTTCAGGGTGCATGTTGGGCATGTTGGGAATTATGGTTGGAAGCATGATTTATTTGCCATGGTTAGCAATTAATTGGAAATCATGATTTAATTGATATTTTGGTGCATTTTGGCTTAATGCTTTTAAAAAAATATCATGTTGGGGTGTTTTATACACCATGGGATTGTGGAATGCTTTTAATTAAACCCAACCCTTATAACCCCCACCTTTACCAATTCATTTTACTTTACCAAAATCAATTCCCACACAAACCCTTCCCCTCATTTTCGAGTTCCAGCTTTGGGGTGAAGAGAAGTCCTTGCAAAATATTGATTTGTGGAGTTTATTGGGTGATTTGAGATCCCCAAGAGGTATGGATACCTTATGGTTGTTTTTGTAAGGTTTTGTTTAAGTTTGGTATGATTTTGAAGGATTTTAAAATGGGTTTGTTTTGGGTTGTTGTGGTTTTGGTTGTATGTTGGATTTATACTTGTTTTGAAGTATATTTTGGAGGTTTAAGTTGTTATTTATGTTGTCGATTGATTGTATAAGTGTTGGTATGGATTGGAATGGTTTTGAGGTGCAAAAATGGAAGTTTTTCGGGTAACAGAGGTTGGCGATCGATCGCCCATTCCAGGCGATCGATCGCGCCCAGGCAGTAGGCTTTTCAAGCGTTTGGCGATCGATCGCCACTCTTGGGCGATCGATCGGCGGGGCTGGCGATCGATCGCGCCAAGTGTGGCGATCGATCACCGAAGGGTGAAAAATTTTGGTTCTCGGACAGTGTGGTTTGGCGATCGATCGCCGTGATGGGCGATCGATTGCGAAGGTCAAAATATGGTGTTTTTGGATGTTTTTGTAGGATTTTTGGTATTGGACTACATTGGGTTCTAATATTGATTTGTGTGAATGTGTAGAACCATCCCAGATGGCAACACAGCCAAGGCATTGAAGTCCTACCATATCCTACATTTTGGAAAGGTACGTAGTGGACGTACGGGCACCCAACGGTACATGTATCTTATATACTCATTGTTTATGCATTGTGGATGCGAGTATATATGTGGTATTGCATTGTGGATGCAAATACATGTTATGCATGATGTTTATAGATGCATATGATGATTATTGGTGCACATCCCATGAGTCGTGGTCATCCCTTGATGATTTTAATGCTTGCCGCTATTTGTTTGGTTCCGCTAAATGTGAAGCGAGGGGTGGGAGCGCCGCATGTCACATTTGAGCGTGGTTATCATATAGGGCGAGGAAAGGGTATTTGCCGCTCAATGTGAGGCGAGGGGTGGGAGTCTCGCATGTCCATTGAAGCGAGGTTATCCTATGCCGCCTAAATGTAAATAAGCGAGGGGCATTAAAATACATTGTGATGGACAGACTAGAGATTGGTGATCAGTATTTGGTATTGATGAGATGGTATATGTCATGACATGTTTAGACCATTAAAATAATCTATTGATTATACTCATGAGTTATGGTACAGGGACAACCAAACGGGAAGCGTTTGAAATGCATGGGGAAAACAGGAAGTGTTTTATTATGATTATGCATTTACGCTTTATCTTCATATTGTGTTGAATATGAATGATTATTATTGCTCATGTTTGGGGGTTGTCCTTGTAGGTACCTTTTTGGCATGATAGAAGGGCTTGAACGGGTTGAGGTGGTGAGCCTTGTGAAGAATTCTTTGAGGCAGAAAGGACATGATTATTTTGGATAGTATCTACTCTAGGAGTAGTATAAAAACTATAGTTGAACACATTCATTGATTGGAATGTAATTAATCCATTTGGTAGTCCTTATTTTTGGCATGTAATGCTTAAGCTCATAAACTCAACACGTTCTTTTACACTCTGATTATTATGATAGCTCTATTATGCCTTGATTCCGCACTTAAGGATTAGGGTCCTTACAACAACTCCACTCTGTGAAAAAGCAGAAGAGTAGGTCGAGATCGAACAACGCGCATTCAGAATGAGATGGACTGGCCAGAAGCCCGTGCAAGATGACAAATGGCTTCAACTTCTCGAAATCAATAAATTTGTTTATGTGTAATTTATTGTGTAAATGATTTTACGTTATTGTGAAAAATATTGTACGTTTAATTACGAAATTATTGTACGTTGATTGTATGCTCATAAAACAAACATTTTTTTCAAACTTTTTTTTATAACTATCAGAATCGGTTACTATTTTTTACGTTGTTGATAATATGTTATTATAACGTGTTATATGGTAACATAATAAAAATACACATAAACAAATTGATGTAACATAACTCATAAATATTTACAACATAAATAATGACTTCAACGACGACGACGAGCTAAATTTCCTCCAGTACCACAAGGAGGAGGATTTGTCTGTCTTCTAACTCTCCGTTGTTGAACGACTTCTTCGACTCTTTCCCTTGCATCAAGTGTGTCGGCAGGCTGCTGAATTGGCGTCAATTGAGGGAATAGAACTGGCGAGACATCGAAAGGTGAAGTCATAGATGCATATGTTGCAAACCCAAAATTGACATGTGTATCCACGCTGCTGGACTGGCCTTGAGTGGACATGGGGGGATATGACGTGAATGTAGATAGATCATATGATGGTACATGCACATGAATATAATAGTCTGTAGACATATCTGACTCTGTCCACGTAGATGGACCTGCAATATCTGTCTGGATATGTGCAGATGGACCTGCAATATGTGTCTGGATATCTGTCGGCATATGTGTAGATGAAGTGCCTGTGTGGAACCGACGTGTATCAACAGACTGGACTTCATTGTATGCCGGGAAGTTTCTGTCTTGTCGTTCACGAGCCACTCGCACCACATTGTCGAACATACTCATGTGTTGCCTCATCGACTCTGTCGTAATTGGCATTCCATCAGCCAGATGTCGGTCATAGCTTGTAGTTAACTGCTCCATCTGCTCAATCTGCAAAGTCCAAAAGTCCATATAAAATTTATACATCTAAACACAATTATAAAAAAAAAATTTTACGTAATTAACGTACCACATGCTGCCATGCCGGGCCATCACCATGTTGATATCCTGTCTGTACAAATTATTCTTGACGTCCAATGTATATACGTGTGACTTGTTCATACCACTCACTGTATCCGCCAACAACGTAGTAACCACAATCAGTAAATCGTGGTATGTCTACACGTAGATCATTTGCCCTATCCCAGCAAAGTATGTATGCTCTATGCCGAGTGCTCCAGTCTTTGTTGACGTTTTCCCTTCGACCAACATTATGCAATGCCTTTCCCCCGATTGTGGATCTTCTGGGATGTCTTGTAGCATCCCAAATTGTCGAAGTACTCTATCAGGCCGTTGCATTTCAACTATGTCGAAGAAAATCAACGGACCCTTATATGTCCCTCACTCGGTGATTCCTCCAGTGTACTCATCAGGGTACGACTGCCAATTAAACTGCAAAACAACATTGTTTTACATACTATCAAAAGAATGTATTTTGTACAAACTAATTTAACAATATGTTTACTTGAGTTACTGGCTGCTCATCGAGGATGTCCCTCATGATGCGTACGGAATGACTCCCAGTTTCTGTAAAGTTTAAATGACATGACCACCTGTATATATCCAAATAAATGATTAAATGCATTAACACATAAAAGCAATTATAAAACAATGCATATTCATATTACCTTACACCATATGGAGCAGAAGGTAACACATTGTCTGGGCCGATCATTATTTGCCCAATATGAGATCTTTGGCTACCCAATTGCAACTTGGGATTCATGACCATGCCCAAATCTCATTTATTGTAGTGACATCAATAATACAAGTTAGATTGACAAGACACATATTTTAATTACTAAAACAAACAAACATATTGTTTACCTGTAAGAGTTGCAATGCATCACCTATAACTTTTTTCACTCTCTCTGATGACGTGCACAACTCACGATACAAGTATGCCAACACAGCACTACCGCAACTATATGTACGTGCAGAGTCGATATCTGATAAGGTTGAATATTACGTGTATTTTTGCAATGATACGTATATATTTTCGTGTTGATTCCTGGATGATGTTACGCTTTTTGGTATTTATTTGTTTGTTTCAGGAACCTAGGTGGAAAGTGGAAGAATTAAGCTAGAAGGAAGAAAACGGATCAAACCGAGGCAAGAATTGAAGAATTTGAATTCTGATATAACCGATCGATCGGTAATGGAGCGCGATCGATCGAAGGAGACAGAGTTTTGGCCAACAAGAAAAACAGGAGCTCGATCGATCGGAAGATTATGCTCGATCGATCGAGTAATCTTCCGATCGAGCATGGTAGAAGATTTGTTGAGCGAGATTGAAGATGAAGCTCGATCGATCGGAAGATGAAGCTCGATCGATCGAGCGAGGCAGAAGAATTCCTGGATGAGAAAAGAGAAGGCTCGATCGATCGAGACAATTTTACCGATCGATCGAGCAACAGAATTTTCAGAAAAAAAAAGACTTGATTGAGTTTGATCTATTGGGAACACTTCCATCCACCTCCTCTTCTATAAATAAGGGACCTAGGGCACGAATTCAAAGGAACCAATATCATAGCATACACCATATATCAGCCTCCTTTCATCCTCCAACATCCATACAAATTAAGGGAAAAAGCCTTTGAAGTGCAAGGAAGGAAGCAATGGAAGAAGTAACGTTTCAACGCATGGATTCAACTCCTACGTTATCGTACTTCTAAGCTTTATTTATTTTGATTTTCGAATTTATTGATGTTTATGAGGTTGAGAAATAATTATTCATCATGTTAATTTGATTTGAACATAACATAAGTTTATTTTATCAAGATTAGGGAAGATTGTGATTGAGTTATTGATTTGAATGTTGTTTGAGTGAATTAATTCTTTTGTGCATGAATTATAATCTTAATGCTATCAAAGCCTTGCTAACTTTGATTGATTTGTGAATTATAATTGAGATCAAGAGATAAAATTATAATATGCTATAATAATTCATGTTGTATGTTAAAGATTTAGATCGAGAGATTAAATCACATACATGATCACTTTGAATTGAAAGATTTCAAGTAAACGGTTTTCATCGAGATTTATTCAATATAAATTGGTTTAAGTGAACGAGAGTTACTTGCTTCAATTTAATATTAGTTTCAATATAGCTTGAGAAAGTGTATTGATTATATTAGGAAATCCGTCACCTTAAGAATTAATTGGTTAGTAATTGTTTTTACAAACAAATCATTGACGATAACACAAGTGAACCGACACCTTGATAAATTTCTCGAGTGGAATTCCTTCGCATCTTCAAAGGAGTTGATTTAATTTTGAGTTTTTAAGTTTTATTTTAGTTAGATAATTATTCATATATTTCGTAGGCTAAATATAATTTTTCTAATTTTATTTGGTACGTATACGTTAGTCCCTGAGGGTACGACATCCCTATTTCTAAATCACTATACTAAAACTTGACACCGTGCACTTGCGGTCTAAAATCGCTACACTGGAATTAATTGTTTAAAATAAAAGCGATCAATATCCTCCAACTTCTGTAAATACAATAACCTAACAAAATTGCCTGATGAATTAGGGCACATAATTCCCCCTAACATCAATAACGCACAAACTCGTGTAAACTTAACAACATCATCTGGCGTACTATGTATCTCCAAGGGATTGAGCAGCAAATGATTTTTCAAAACAACTAATCTCAACCTCTCACCTTTAAAATCTTTGATATCTGGTGTGAATCCTAAATGTATGGCAATATTCTTGCCATTCGGGTAGAGTAGTATCATAATATATCCCCGACAATACGATGTCATCTACTGGCAACGCCCATATTACTGCAATGTCTTGCAGTGTGATAGACGCTTCTCACGATCTAAGATGAAATTTGTGTGTTTCACGGCGCCATCTCTCAACTAAAGCCGTGATCAGGTGCATGTCAAGTTCAATCTTACCACACCTATATATACCATAAAATCCAATCACGTGCACCAAATTAACAACACGTATATCTAGTAGACACATATCCCAAAAATAGCTATCTGGGTTTCTCACACGAAGTATGCTATCCATGTCACCTCCTCATACATCCTCAGATCGATGTGAAGACTGCAATGACAAGATATGTGTGTCAACAGGGCCTGGTTGTCTCTGAAATATAATACAAAAAATGATCAACATTAATCTCAACATTACAAAAACTACCCGCCGGCTGGCCACTGACCGCCGCCCTCCGACCGCCGACCCCAAGCACCAGCCACCTCAATCCGGAGTCGACTCATGGCCGCCTTCCTCCGGAGCCAACTTTTCACCATCCACATCACCAAAATATACACCAACAAATAATATAATCCCAATATATATATATATATATATATATATATATATATATATATATATATATATCATAATTTATCTACAATCAACAAATAACAAAAATAAAAAATCTTACCTTAAATAATTTGGAAAGAAATGGTTCGCTTTTCGCAGCTTGCAGATGGAGAATTTGGAATGTGAGTGAGTGAGCGGCGATCGTGTAAAAGAGGAAGCTATGGTTTTAAATTTCATTGGCGACATCAAAAAATATGATTTTTTTGCAAAGTCGCCAAGTCAGATGACGACTTCAAATGAAGTCGTCATCTGGCATGACGACTTCGGTTAGTTTGCTAATAAAAAAAAGGTTTATATTGTTAAAATACTTTTAAATTAACGGTTAAATAATTAAATAACCCGTGATTCAGACACAAATGTCTCTACGTTTTTGTGTCTGTACCTATAAAAGAAAATGTAGTCATTTTGAACTTGAAGTCTGGAATTCATGCCGTTGAACCCCATAAAACGACCGGTCAAGTTTGCCTTAAATCCCCTCTCAATTATTAAATTCTTATTATACAAACAATATATATATAGGATTAAACACTTCCAATTTTATTAAAAATTATAAATGATGATAATAATACAACTCAAATTTTTTAAACCATACAACAGTTCATACATCATGGTCCGATTGTCTCTTGTTGCATTCCAACCTATATATATCATAAAATAAGTTGGCTCAAACCAGGGGCGGAGGGAGGCAGGGGCAAGGGGGGCAAGTGCCCACCTTCCAAAAAAAAAATTAAATAAAAAAAAATTAACCTTAAAAATGAGATTTTTTTAAAAAAAATTGCAATTTTCACCCTTAAAAAATTGTAGTTTGCCGCTTAAAAATTATATTTTGCCTCCCTTCAATTATATTTTGACTCATAAAATTTTTTTGGCCTAAAATTTTTTTTACATTTTTTTTACCCTCATCCCTAAAATACTAGGTCCGTCGTTGACTCAAATAGCTCATCCCCATCCATACAAATCAGTACCACCACGCACTACAAATTTCTGGCCACCAATTTCTATATCCTCATATTATATACTATAATTTAAAAGACTAGAATAAAAAATATTTAATCTTTAAAGAAATAATAACAATTAGTTTAATATGATGCGTACCCTACGTGGAACTGCTTCATATGATTATGGAGGCTGCCCACGACGAATAATAAAATAATAAAATTGAATATCCCATGATTGTTCGGATATACACATTATTATAATTGTATATGAATTATTATAATAATATGCAATCCACTTTTTATTGTAATTGCCAAGCTGCTTATCCATTAATTAATATATTTTCTTTTTCCTGTTCAAAATAATAATTATATGAACATGAAATTCCAAAAGAACCTTATAAAATCTGGAAAAAAAAAAAAACATGTAGGCATGAATATTATCTATGTTTTGTTAATTTAAAATGACCTAGTATATGAGTTTGTTTATTTTCTACATATGTAATTTTAAGGGGTTTCTTTCTTTTTTTTTTTTTTTGTAATGAATGAAGGAGTTTAATTTGAGAAAATTTTAAAACTGGTCTTTTAAATTGGCTTACATAATCTTTTGGTCATGTTAATTGGTCAAAATTTGGTTTAAATGTAACAACTTGGCTTTTTGTACATTTAGTATGATTATGGCGAATATTTAAAATATTCAGTGTCATATCAGCAACGTAAAATACCATGACATATATAGTTCAACCTTTGATGTTCATGCACAAAACTAGTACATGGCATTTTCAAGCAATATGCCCTTACAAGAAAATGCCTAGAGTTTGCTCAAAAAAAGAAAAGAAAAAAAAAGAAAATGGCTAGAGTAATGGTTGTATGATTGATTGACCTTAAATGGAATGGTACTATGAACCAAAGGATATATGTTGAATTGGATAAGTTACACCAACATTAATTGAAGGGAAATGGGACCAATTTTCATCCATTCAAAAGAAAAAAAGGGACCAAATCAATTGAGAAATCCAACAAGTGGTGAAGTGCACAAATAAGTCCAATTAAAGATATCACATCACAAAAACTTTGAGTCATCTCAATATCCAATATTTGTTACCACTTGTTCTAACAATATCTGTATCTACCCACCCCCCAAACTCATCTTGATTTTGCTTTGTGATGGGATGAACCCACATGGTTCAATCATAAAGCTTTGTCTTTTTTTTTTTTTGATTGTTTCATTTTTCTAATTTTTAAAAAATTAATTTTCACATAAATTCTTAAATATTAAATAATTCTTTAATTCATTTTTTTAAAATACATTCACAAGAACAAGGGATCATCGAAAAAGAAGTTATATACAAAGATTTGGAGTTCAGAGGGATCAATGGAGATATTTTGACCGAAAGAAGCTTTTGGAGAACAATGAGATTAAATACTTAATTGTTATTGTTGTAGTAAAAACGTTTAGCATCGGAGGCTTGAATTCTTGAAAAAAAGCACTACCAATGGTTTCATACTTACTGGTCTACTGGACAACCATGATTCAAAGAAAACACGTAAAATCAAAATTTTAATAAAATATAGAAGAAAAATTTATTTTAGAGTTTGAAACTTGTATGTTCTTGTACCATGTTACAGAGCACTTGTCTCAATAATTCCAATTTTTGAAACATAAATTAACAATTATTTTTTTACTTTCATTAAAGAAACTAAACAAATTTAAAGTAAAAACTTTAAATTGTAAAACATCTCATCATTAAGAATTATCTTACCATAAAATTTTTTTTTTCAAAAAATATTTCAAAATGCCTTCATTTATTGTTTTCCAACCAAATAGTACTAAACATTTTAATTGAAAAAAATATATATACAAGGCAATGAATTGCAAGCCGTTCTGGTTATATTGATGATATCCTTAAGGGTAGCACCACATGGTCTTAGGATGTTGACACGTTCAATTCATTTGACTTCATTTATCATAATAACATATCATTTAGTCAGCATACAATAGCGCAAAGAATTATAGAATTTAAATATTTTTTAAATATAGGGGATTATATTAAAAAAAATATGTTCCATCATTGGTTATGAAAAATAGCTTTTTTAATCCAGTTTATAACATTTTGTGTAGTGATGGCAAATATAATGACTGAATCACTTTGTTAAATTTTTAATATAAAGTTTTCAATTTCATATAATCAATTTGTTTTGAAAGCCCAATTGATTGGGCTTCCAACTTATGTGTAAAGAGAGAGAAATTGCTCTACTTGTTTGGGCTCTAACGGGACATTGGGCTAAAACCCAATAAACTTCATAAATTCAAAGGATGCTCAAACTGGCGTATTAGAATTTAGATATTTCAATGAGCTCATATTTGGGTGCTGGTTCAACCTGTTGGGACAATTTTATATTTCTATTTATAAACAGTAAAATAAATGGACAAATTTCTTTTAATTGCCATCTTTAACAATTATATATATACTAGTTTCTCTTGGCACCGCACAAGACGCGGTGCCAGGTACCAGATTATCGGATAGTTTTTTAGCCACATTTTTTTAATATCTACCATTCATTACACGAATAGATCTCCATAAACCTCAAGTGATACCATAACCAAGCACTAAAAAAAGCATATAATACAGTCTATAAGCAAAACAATTCTAAGTTTCTAACCAAATAAGAAAACAAAAAGAGCTACAAATTAAGTTGCACAAAATACAATTAACCTGTTAAAAGTAGGAAAAAATGAGAAAGTTTCTAAATCCTTGGACAGATCTGTGAAAGCAAATAAAAGAACATAAATTGTTTACTCTAAAGACGAGTTTGTAGAATGTGGAACCCTAGGAAAAAGATTCAAGGCAGTAACAAAGCAACTAAAAGCATTATTGAGGTACAAATAGACCTCAATCACTCGTCAACCATTCATTGGGAGTGAGTATGACCTTATTCTTTATCATTTATTTTGTGTTTCAAGCTCCCAAAGAAATTTGACTTTCCTAATTGATGATCTTGTCACATATTCAAGTTTCATGTCTATTTCTGCAGAGTATCCCACGTACACAATTGGTGTTTCCAAAACATTCCACCACTTCATTCTTTCATGTTTAAACCCTGTTGTGTAGGGTCACTTACACAAAATCTCTTTTTAGAAATGATTGCAAAACAAATGATGTAGTCGAAACACTTTCCATAAAAAAAACAATTGATCAAGAGTAGAAAAACCACAACAGCTTACATTACATGATTCTTTATGACGGAAAAACTAACTACTGAATATATATCTTTCCATTAAAAAGTCGTAGATAACTTTCTTAATTGCCAATAAATGTAAAAAAAGTAATTTACTCTACAGATATTTGATACTCCAACATTACCATTATAATTCAGTAAGGATGCTCCAAAGTTTCATATAATTTTGGTTAATGAACCATCTCCATGTCCACACAGCATGAAAAGAAAAGAAAATGTAGAGATCAATTAAGGATGTCAACCTCAATGGAACCCATGTTGGTTGCACCAACTGCTGTCATGGCCATGCAACCTTCTCGTTATTGATCTTCGAGCACCACCTGGTAATTTGATTATTATTCAGTACTGCTTTAGATGCAACAGTACAAATAAAACATCTTCAAAAGAGCATATTTTAAACTACCTCAGATTTGCTATTTGGATAAGCGAATGGTATAAACCAACTAACCCATGCACTGATGCACAAAGTTTTTCATCTGCCAATACACAGATCAGTAGATATAATGAATTTGTTTCTTATAAAAAGATAACTGGCACATAGATAGACGACTGGGCATCAAGTGGCGACTCTTCCAGAGTGGCTGTAATGAATGTTTTTATAACTCTAAATTGGAATACAGGAATCCCCTTTCATATTCAACACAGAGTGTTGGATTTGGAAGCAATGGTAGGAAGAAAATGATGATATATTGATTTATGTTTCAATAAGAATTGCTACTGCACATTCTATATTTAGTTGCAGATTGTTTAACTTATTATTCTGCATACTTTTTCAATTACATGGCAGCCAATACTTATAGGATTGTATAGAAATTTCTAGACACATTGGGATGCTAAGGGTTGGTCAAAGCTATGTTAACTACTTGAAGCATTCTAGGAGTTTATTCCAATTTCTAAGAGCTTTCAAACTTCCAAGGTTTGACTCCATATTCCAAAGTGAAGATTGCAAATTATCTTCAATTAACACCCCCTCTTAATTTGTGATCTTGAGCTGCTTCTTAAATTTATCAAACTTGTCAGTAATAACTGCCTTTGTCATGATGTCTGCTGGTTGATCATCGGTCTTGACGAACTTCATGCCAATTTCTCCTTGATTCACTAACTCCCTGATGAAATGATGCCGAAGTTCAATATGTTTAGATCTAGCATGAAACACTGGGTTTTTTGTCATTGCAATTGCAGACATATTATCACAAAATATTGTCGTTGGCTCCTTTTGTTCAAACTTCAAATCATTCAAGATTCTTCTAAGCCATATTGCCTCGCAAGCTGCATCCGTAGCAACTATGTACTCTGGTTCTGCTGATGACAATGCCACCGATTTTTGCTTCTTTGAACTCCATGAAATGATATTTGTTCCAAGGCAAAAAAATGTAGCCAGAAGTGCTTTTTCGATCATCTACTGATCCGGCCCAATCACTGTCAGTATAGCCAATTAGCTCACAAGTGCTTTCCTTTTTAAACTCGATCCCTTGACTTATTGTACCTTTAAGATACCTCAATATTCTTTTTGCTGCTGTGAGGTGAATTCTGCTTGGTTCATTCATGAACCTGGAAAGTAGACTAACCGAATAAGTGATATCAGGTCTTGTGTTGAGGTAGATCAAAGAGCCAATCAACTTTCTATATAATGTTGCATTAACTTTTTCAGCGTCATCATGGACTTGAAATTTTTCATTTAATCCCATCGGAGTGGAGAATGGCTTACTCTGGCTCATATCGAATTTCTTTAGGAGATCATCAATGTACTTCTCTTGAGAAAGATAAATTTTTCCTGGACTTTGCTTCACTTGAATACCGAGAAAATACTGCATTGGCCCTATGTCAGTCATTTCAAAAACTTTCATCATATTTCTCTTGAATTCATCCACCATGCCATTTTTTTGCTGAAATATATAAGATCATCCACGTAGAGACATACAACAAGAAAATCTTCAGCATTTGTCTTCACATAAAGGGATGATTCGCTTGTGCTTCGTTTGAAGCCATTTTCAATGAAATAGCTATTGATTTACTATTCCATGCTCGTGGTGCTTGCTTCAGGCCGTAGAGCGCCTTCTTCAGATGATAAACTTTGTTTTCTTGGCCTTTAATTTAAAATCCTTCGGGCTGCTCAACATATACTTCTTCTTTGATTTCTCCATTCAAAAAAACTGATTTTACATCAAGTTGATAAACACATACCTCCAGTTGAGCTGCCAATGCGAGAACAGTACGTATTGTTTCCATCCTTGCAACCGGAGTAAAAGTTTCTGTGAAGTCAATACCAGGCTGTTGAGAATAGCCTTTTCCAACAAGTCGTGCTTTATATTTATGGATTGACCCATCCTCATTGTATTTGATCTTGTAGATCCATTTCAGCCCAATAGTCTTCTTTCCATTTGGAAGATCAACAAGCTCCCAAGTATTATTTTTCTCGATGGTGGACATTTCTTCATTCATTGCTTTGGTCCAACACTCGTCTTTTGATGCTTCTTCAAATGATTGAGGTTCACAAGAGAACAATCCAAATTCACAACATGCATAAATATCTCTAAGTGAACGTGTATTTCTCGGAGGACTTTCTTCATCGGACTCATTCTCAATTCTAGGATTAGTGGCTGAATCTTGCTCCTGATTTTGAACTTGTGAAGTGCTGGGATGAGATGTATCATAATATAAAGTCGAGTCCATGACTTGCTTTCCTTTCCAGTCCCAACATCTTCATCAAAAACAACATTCTCGGGAAACTATTACTTTGTTAGTAATAGGTTCCAACAATTGATATCCTTTGGACTCATCGCTATAGCCAATAAAAAGAAGTTTTTGGCCTTTCTCATCAAACTTTTCACGATTTTGTGATGCAATAAGAGCATGCGCAATGCTGCCAAAAATCTTGAAATGATCAACAGACGGCTTTTTCTTGTGCCATGCTTCAAAAGGAGTTTTATTTCTGACAGCCTTTGTAGGAGATCGATTGAGAATATATATAGATGTATGTACAGCTTCAGCCCAATATAAATTTGGAAGCCCTTTTCCTTTCAACATACTCCTTGCCATTTCTACAATCTTCCGATTTTTTCTTTCAGCAACGCCATTCTGCTGAGGAGTTTTGCTAACGGTCAGTTGTCGATTGATGCCATTTGCTTTGCAATATTCAATGAAGGGATTATAGAGAAATTCCCCTCCTCGATCAGTCCTCAAAGTTTTCAGCAGAAAACCACTTTGTCTCTCAGCTATCGCTTTAAACTGAAGAAAAGTAGAGAATGCCTCCGATTTCTGATTAAGAAAGAAAATCCACATCATCCTTGTATAGTCATCAACAAAGAGAATGAAGTATCTCTTATTTCCATGAGTGGGAGTTTGCATTGGGCCACATATATCAGAATGGACTAGTTCCAATGGTGCTTTGGCACGCCAAGATGTTTTTGGAAATGGAACCTTGTGCATTTTTCCAAAAATGCAGCCTTCACAGACTTGGTTCATCTTCTGAATATCAGGAAGTCCAATTACCATATTTTTCTCCTTGAGCAGATGAATACTCATCCCATTTAGATGACCATACCTCAAATGCCATAGATGAGATAAATCTGATTTATCAACTTTGAGAGCACAATTCTCATATAGCGGCAACATAAAAGAGATTGTCTTGTTTCTCATTTCAATATTTGCAATGTGAATATTTTTATTTTTATCAAAAATTTTGCATCTCCCATCATCAAAATGGACAGAGAAATTTATCTGGATAAGTTGTCCAACACTAAAAAGATTGTGCGAAAGGTTAGGCACATAAAGAACATCAGTAATGAGATTCTTGTTACCTCCCTTAGTCTCAACAACAATGGTGCCTTTTCCCTTTGCACTTCTTCGTGTGCCATCGCTGAGAATAATTTGAGAAGTGATATTAGGATTGAGCTCCACAAAAAATTCTCTATTTCTTGTCATATGGTTGCTGCACCCGCTATCCAAATACCATAAATTTTTGGATTCGACATCACCACCAGAAAAGAATAAGATTTCTTCTTGTGATTCCTTCAAAAACTTTGCATCTTCTTTTCCTTCAGTTTTCTCTTTATTTTGGAACCAACAATCCTTTTGAGAATGGTTAGGAATCTTGCATCTTTTGCATCTATAGTAACAATCTTTTGATTCATGATTTGATCGATCGCAAATAACACAAGACGAATCTTACCATAATTTTTGGATGATCTGCCTTTCCAATTGCCTTTCTTTTCATTCTGTCTCCACTTGCCATTTTTTTCTTTCTTATGGTTGAAGCCTCCTTTGTATGCTCCTTGATTATTTGGATTTAATTTTGTTGCTTGTTTGATTGAAAGGCTTGTTCGGTTGGTCGATTGGCCGAACGATTGATTCTTTGCTCATGTGCAAGAAGCGATCCGGTCAACTCGTACATAGTCATTTTTGATAAATCCTTTGATTCCTCAATTGCGGCGGCTACATGATCGAACTTTGGCGGGACACTTCTAAGTACTTTTTCCACAACCCTTTTGTCTTACATCGTATCTCCACAACTTTTGATTTGATTTACAATCTCCGAGACTTGTGAAGAAAAATCTCAAACCCACTCCCTTTCTTCCATTTTGAGATTATCGAAATCTCTCCACAAGGATTGGAGTTTCAATGCAACCGTCTTCTCCGTGCCTTGAAATTCTTGTTTTAAAATTTCCCAAGCATCTTTGGCTTTAGTAACACCAAAGATACGAGGAAAAATTGTTTTTCCAACACCTTGTTGAATATATCGCAGCGCCAATGCATCTCTCTTTTTGTACTCCTTTTTAAATTTTTTGTATCCTTCATCATCGTCACTTGGTTCATCGAGTTCTTCATCATCGATCACATCCCAATGATCTAAAGAGATGAAGAACGTCTGCATTTGGCTACTCCAATACTCGTAATGTTCTCCTTCAAATATAGGCACTTGACTAGGTGAATATGTGAATAACGAAGCCGGATTTGACGTCATTTACTCAATGTTATGGCCTTCTTAAGAAAACCATTGAGGCTGACAGAAATGTGGCTTTGGCTTTAGGAAATTTTTTTTTGCTGGATCTTCAAAAGAAAGGTTTTGATTGGTGGAATTGGAAGTGTATACTTGGTAGGACAAGAACTTCAAAAAGAAAGGCTCTGATACCAAATTTGTTGGATTTGGAAGCAATGGTAGGAAGAAAATGATGATATATTGATTTATGTTTCAAGAAGAATTGCTACTGCACATTCTATAGTTAGTTGTAGATTGTTTAACTTATTATTCTGCATACTTTTTCAATTACATGGCAGCCAATACTTATAGGATTGTATAGAAATTTCTAGACACATTGGGATACTAAGGGTTGGTCAAAGCTATGTTAACTACTTGAAGCATTCTAGGAGTTTATTCCAATTTCTAAGAGCTTTCAAACTTCCAAGGTTTGACTCCATATTCCAAAGTGAAGATTGCAAATTATCTTCAATTAACACAGAGGTCATGATCGGGATAATAGATATCTGTATCATTCAGAAATGCTTTTCACATGGATATTATAAAGTGCAATTGCGAGGAACTTTGTGGTAGCACTACTAGACCAAATTATAAAAAAAAAAAATCAAAAATCAAAAGCAGGTGCAGAAAGAAAAGTCGGAATATATGAGAATTAACCTGTCATTTTCAACATAAAGATTTCTGATAGTTCTTGCAACATGCTTATTTACTGGAAAAAGATGACATATATGGCAAAAGAGGTTGAGAGTTCAAGAAATTTAAAGCTTGAACACAGTTTAAATGAGACAAAGAAAGTATAAATGATTACAAAACTATACACAAATTCAAGACAAGATAGTAAGCAGCACCGAAATGTGAACATCCAATTAGATAAAGAGTAAAGAATCTCATAAATACCAATGTGTGATCAGCAGCACAAGTTCCCAGTAGCCAAAATAATATTATTCACCCGTAAAATACCAACAAAGAAGAACATTCGAATCAGCCGTTTATGTAACCTGTGAAGTGTATTATCAAAAAGTAGAGGAGCTAGAGAATTATCCCAAAAAAAACAGATGCACAAGTTTTCAGAACAAAAGAATGCCTTTCAATACCAAGACTTCAAGAAAGAGACACATAAAAAAAACATGAAACAACTATACAAAAGTTTCAAAGGCTTCAAACAAATTAACCTTGAAGTTTAGAGATTAACGATTATTTAGCGAAGTGCACAAAACTGAAACTGTGAGACACGTATCTTTTCCCACTCCATATAGGCTGCACACCTAAAACATAAGCTCTCAACTCATCATCTTCATTCGTTAAAAATATCTACTTTTAAACTCCAAAAACTCATCAAAGTATCATACATTACATAAGGCACAACAATAGTTATACACATACCCGATTCCAAGCCCGAGACTCCGATCCAGATTCGGTGGCTTCTTCTGCAATCCTTCAACCCCTCGCCTGGAGACAGCCGTTTCAGGACCCGACCTCTGATGCAGGACCAGTTTAAGTTTTGTGCGCTCTGAGCGTCTCAAGGAAGCCACAACAAACAACACGAAGGAAACTACACGTTTTCCTTAGCTATTTCTCAAGGAAGCAACTACCACACAAAGGAAAGAACAGTTCAAAGACTTTGCTTGGAGCATCTCAAGGAAGCAACAACATGAAGGAAGCCACAACAAACAACATTCTTTAGCTATTTCTCAAAAAAAAAAAAATTAATAATAAGCAAAAGAACCCATCTGAAGAAGGAAACGACACGGTACCGTGAAAAAAAGTCGGAGAAGTTTCTTGCCACCTCCATTGCTATCCCATATTGTTTCGTTTTCTTCTCATAATATAAAAGAAAGGAAATGAATTATTTTGATAATAACAGAATAAAGTAGGAGAAATGGACATTGATTTGACTGAAAGAGAGTTAACAATAGAAAGCACGGCCTGCGTTTAATGGCGTAGTACATTTGGCACAGTAAAGCAAAGAGGCAACGAAAAGGTTGTATTATCAATTAATTAAAATTAATTAAAAAATAAAGAAATGATGTCAAAACACTGTTCATTAATGCAAGGAAATTAGACACAGAATACTGTAGAAAAGTTTCGAGGCTTATTATATTGTTATATATAAAATATATATATTAGGATACTATAATTAAATTCATACGTACATAATTTTTGTTATATAATCAAATTAAATAATGTCAAATAAATGAATCAAAGCACATCTTAGCTTTGATACCATTGTTGGATTCGTCTCCGGCATCATAAATAAATGTATAAACATTAAAACATAAAATTGATATAAACTCAGGGACAATTGGTTGTGCTAGATTCATATTACATGCAAATATCGAATATAAATTGCACGAAAAGATATTCGGCGATTGTCTAAATGTCTCGATCCATCTAATCCAAACAACCTAACCAGATCTACGATCCCAACATCAGTGATAGTTTGATGTTATTGTTTATTTAACGAGAAAGATATGATTCTGATTGCTGTATATCAAGTATTATCTATGCTTAACGGACTATATATTTATAGATGTCATGGAATCAATAATGGGCTTTAAGAGTATAAAGCCCAACATGCGAACTTTGGTTTGTAGGACATATACATAGGTTAACAATTTCGCACTTGTCCAAAAGGCAACACAAAAACACTAAACTCATGATCCAAGTATATCAATTTTCAAATATAGAAACTCCATTAAAATAAAGAGTTTTCAAAAATTAAATTCATCGCACTTAAACAAATCACATCATCTTGAGTACTTAACATTAAAGTTTAAATTTTTTGTCGGTAGATTGGCTACCGGTTGTTTATGGAGATTCAAGTGTATCATAGGAATATGATCATAACATTTGTGATTTTATAAGTGAAAGAATAATTTTGTTGTGATGATGCGACTCATGGCCTGCCATTAATTTTTGATCCAGAGCAATAAATAATCTCATTACCAAATCAACATTTACATGAGAGTTTCTATTTTCTGTTAGTCCATTGATTATGAATGTTATTGAAGACTTCAAATAAATCTAATTGAGTTAACATCATATTGAAGAAAATACGTCATAATATTTTATTGGAACATTAATAAAAAAAATAAATTATGATCAAGTATGATCCGAAGAAGCTCGGGACAAGAAAAAAATTGTCTGTCACGCCCCGAGACTGAGTACATGATACATGTGATAACGTAATTCTTCTTTTTAAATAAAATAAGTTTTAAGGATTTTAATTCAGACAACTTGGCTGTCACGCCCCGAGACTGAGTACATGATACATGCGTTGAATTCAAAACAACAAGTCTCGTAATACATAAATTAATCATAACCAGTCTTTTATTCCATAAAACTAAATATTTACAACTGAGAATCAAAATCATAACTGAAATCTTAGCGGAAGCTTAATTACGTAAAATTTTGAAATCCACGTAGTAGATTCAAGGAAAGAATTTTTAGTTACTAAGTCAAGAAATCGCTTTGATTCCAAGCATCAACCGCAACCCTCTTTCGGGTGTCGATTTCACCATTCTCAATGGTAGGAGCATTTTCAGATAGAAACATTGTCAAACCCAAGGTAGTCAAGTAGAATAGCATTTTCTGTTGCCAATGTTTGATGTTGTTTCCGTTGAACTTCTCAGACATTTCTCAATGATTAATAGGCAACATTGCACTTGTCGAGGCCATTTGTTACAAATATTGTTTGAAGATTGTTGGTATCTTGTTTGGGACATGTATATCTGGATATATGCAACCAAAAAGTGGCTCAAAAGGATGAACACTGTGGCAAGATTTATATCTCCGTCCTTAAAACAATATTATCCCGCAATGGTGCTTAGAGTTTCAATGGCAATTTGCTTATCAAGATACAACGACTATGACTTGTGATAGAAGCACTTCAAATTACGAGAATCACACAGGCTTAAAAGCACACTCAGAAAGTTTTTGCAGAAAATGGAATGCAAAATGCACAGAGTTCTCTTTATTGTTGTGTTTAATCTGTAGGAATTGTGTGTGTTTAATTCAAAGAGAGTTGTTCTATAGTTAACCAATATACATCACTAAAAGATAACATTTAGTAGTAACGTTTCATGAAAAATCGCAACAATATGCCAAAGGTTACACAACCTTTCAAAAATAGCGCCTAGAAACATACCAAGAAAAACGAACGGTGCTATGGCGCCAGGGTTGCTTAAAGGGTCAATCCAACCGAGGAACCAGCCGGTTCCGAATCCACTAATTTCGGAACTGGTCCAATCCGGTAAGGAACCGGATCAGATCCAGTTCCGGGGGTAACAGTTCTGGGTTGGATCCGTTCCAACCCGGAAACTTTTTTTTAATTAAATTTTTTTCTTCAAAAAACTAAGGAAAATTGTTGCTTGGAGGATTCGAATACGCGACCATCGCCTTCTACTCTACAACTCTAACCAATTGAGTTAATGGGCCTTTGTGTTTGTGTTGGAATCGAAGAGGGGGGTGAATGAGATTCCTTGGCTACTTTAGCGTTTTAAAATGAGTTTGTAAAAATAAAATATTTTGCGCTTGCGGAAGCCTTTAGTCAATCGATAAATGCAAAGAATAAAATAAATAAATGCGTAAAGGAAATAAAACAATAAATAACAAAAGGATTTGTTATAGAAGTTCGGCGATGAATCGCCTACGTCTCCTCTTCCCGGTTAGATAACCTCCAACCGAGGTTCCACTAGAACAATAGATCTTGGCCTTGAGGGCTCCAAGTTAGCCACACAACAACTCTTCCCGAGTTTACAACGCTCTTCCCGAGCACACTACTCTTCCCGAGTACACAACGCTCTTCCCGAGCACAATACCCTTCACGAGTATACAAAGCTCTTCCCGAGCTACCAACACTATTCACGAGTCTTCTTGGCCTTAAGGGCTCCAAGGATAGCCACACACTTGCACCAACTAGACTTGTTGATGACTTTACAATTTTCCAACTTGCTTTGGTGTTGGAGGACCTTTACAATAACTCAACACACACCTTCACGGTGTACCAACACGAAGTGAACAAGACTCACACACAATAGAAGAGTTACAAGCTCCAATACAATAACAATGTATGGAGATTGCAAAGCTTAAATCAAATGATAATTATAAAGACTTTTGTATAAGTTGTAGGCTTGTTCCTTAGCTTCAAAATGCTCCAAAGCATCCATATTTATAGTGTAGAAGGCCTCCAAGGCTCCTACTAGCCGTTGCTACTCATAAGGCTGAAATCACTCCAAGATCGCCTCGGACATCGCCTCAGGCGATCACCATCGCCGCGCCCCAACGGTCACCAAAAATCACGCATCGCCTCAGGCGATCGGTGGATCGCCTCAGGCGATCCAATGCCAAAATCAAGGCCGTAGCCTCAGCTCCTTCAAATCTTGCATCGCCTCAAACGAACTCCAGATCGCCTCAGGCGTTCGTGCCATCGCCTTGGGCGTTCAGCCCATCGCCTCGGGCGATCTCCCTGCGCGCATGCCCGCGCCATGCCTCGGCGTCGCTCCAGTCGATGTGCGGGGCGAAGTGCCAGAAGGTTGCCATCGCCTCAGGCGTTGTTCACCATCGCTTCAGGCGATCTTCCTCGCATGCTCGCCTAGCCATCGCCTCTGTCGATGTGCGTGGCGATGCCTGGCCTGACACCCATCGCCTGGGGCGATGATCACCATCGCCTGGGGCGATCCAGGCCAGAATATGCACACTTGATTTTCTTCAAACCAAACCACTTTTCATCACTTAATCTGCACACTAAGTAGATGCATTAGTATAACATACACAAGTTTTGTTGATCATCAAAACTCAAAGATTGACCGGGGATAATTTAACGCATTAAACGCAACCATGCGTTTAAGGCTCAACAATCTCCCCCTTTTTGATGATCACAAAACTTGATAAACTTGAATAAGTAATATGCATGAAATTTGAGTAAAAATAACTCCCCCTTAACAATTGCATAACACATACAAGTTATCAAGTAAATCATTAAACAAATGACTCTCCCCCTCAAACCATGCATACATAAGCTCTCCCCCTTAAACTATGCATGTATTAAGGTTCAAGTTTATCACAAAATTCTCCCCCTTTTTGTGATAATCAAAAAGCATAAAAATCAAATAAACATGGCATAATTTATATGTTGACATATAACTTCAAATTACACATGTTCCTCATCAAACAAGATTAAATCATATAGAGGTGAATCATAACCATGTGTTTAAGGCACTCAACAATTAATTCTAAAAGTTGCAATGTGTGCATATATTCATGCATTCATGCCAAAAACAAAATAATAAAAATATCAAGGCATTATAACAAATCATATACTTGCACATTTTCACATAGCATATTCAAATTTGAATGCAAAGCATATCAAGCTACTTACTATAAAAAGATAAGCATACATCATGCATTTCAACAATTATGCTAAGGGGTTATGCATTTTACTCGAATGAATATTGAGCTTCAATATTTATTGATCACAATTAATTTGTGCCAATGAATTTTGAAATTGCTCTTTTAACAAAAAAAAAATAAATTTTACCCTCAATGACAAGAGTTCGTTCTTATCATAGGTCCAACGCCTCGAGCCTTTTCTATAGTTGTGAATAATACAAACTCCTCCTTTGAGTTGCTTGGCCCTTCATCCTTCATTCCATTCTTGTCCCTACAAGACAAATTTACAATTGGAGGAACTTTGGTACCCATTTGATTTTTGGGTCCTAGGGGGTTAACTTTCAATGGCACTTTTGGAATCCATTTCCACCTCTTATTAGGTTGGTATTGGATTCTAGCAAACCTACACTTATTTTTAGTGTGGCCATTTTTGCAACAATAATTACAAGTAGGAGAATCATGCTTTGCATTGGCCAACAAGCTAGAAAAAGTTTTTGATTTGCTTGAAAAACCTAACCCGGCTTTATCAAAGCTACAACGTTGCAAGCCAAGCAATTCATTCATCTTTTTACTTACTTTCACTAAATTTGCAAAATGATATCTTTAAAGAATTTAATTCATTTTTCAATGAATTATTTTCTTCATCTTTCTTAGCAATCTCAAGTTTGAGTAATTTGTTACTCATCTTGGTTTTGCCAAGAGCATCAATAAGATCATTATAAGACTCTAAAAGTTCATTAAATGAAGGTATCTCATTGTCACTTTCATCTCCTTCATCTCCAAGAGCCATTAGACATAGATTGGTGGCTTCTTCTTCATCGGAGTCGCTATCACTCCATGTGGCTATAAACGCCTTCTTCTTCCCTTTGTCCTCATTCTTCTTCCTAGGGCATTTGTTAGCATAATGACCTTTATCATTACAATTATAACAAGTTACCTCATTTTTGGATTCATTTTTGGTTGCACTTGAGGTCTTTGACTTGCTATGTTTGGTGAAGAGCTTCTTGAACTTCTTTGTGAATAGGATCATCTCCTCATCATCATCATCTTCTTCATCATCGGAGTGGTCTTTCCTTCCAACCAAGGCAATCCCATTTTTTTTGGATCTATCCTCCTCCTTTACTTCTCTCCTTGTGGCAACTTCAAGCTCATGAGTCACCAATGTGCCATGGAGCTCATCAAGATCATAAGATGCGTTCTCCCCTTTGTTGGACTCGATGATGGCCGTCCTCTTGGCATCCCATTCTTTAGGTAAGGCTCTTAGTGCTCTCTTCCATATTTGCTTTGGAGGATACTTCTCTCCAAGTTGAGCAAGCTCGTTGATAATTTGGGTGAGCCTCCTAAACATGGAATCCACATCTTCTCCGGAATCCATCTCAAATGTCTCATATTTGAGTTGAAGGAGGTCTATCTTTGTCTCCTTCACTTGGTTGGTTCCTTCATGACAAATTTTCAATTTGTCCCATATCTCCTTAGCGGTTGAGCACATTGAAATCCAGTTGTACTCCTTCATATCTAAAGCACAATGCAAAATATTAATCGCTTTAGCATTTTGAGATATTAACATCATATCCGCTTTTGTGAAATCGTCCATTTATTTGGGAACACTAATTCCCCCAACATCCTTTAAAGGAGTATGTGGACCTTTCACAATGATTTTCCATAGATCATAATCTACGGATTGGATATATAGAGAAATTCTATTTTTCCAATACCCGTAGTTATCACCCGTGAAAAGCGGAGGGCGATTCGTCGATTGACCTTGAGCAAACTCATTTGCTAGATTAGCCATAAAAAGATTTTGATTTAAAACAAAAATCAAATGGCTCTGATACCACTTGTTGGAATCGAAGAGGGGGGGTGAATGAGATTCCTTGGCTACTTTAGCGTTTTAAAATGAGTTTGTAAAAATAAAATATTTTGCGCTTGCGGAAGCCTTTAGTCAATCGATAAATGCAAAGAATAAAATAAATAAATGCGTAAAGGAAATAAAACAATAAATAACAAAAGGATTTGTAGAAGTTCGGCGATGAATCGCCTACGTCTCCTCTTCCCGGTTAGATAACCTCCAACCGAGGTTCCACTAGAACAATAGATCTTGGCCTTGAGGGCTCCAAGTTAGCCACACAACAACTCTTCCCGAGTTTACAACGCTCTTCCCGAGCACACTACTCTTCCCGAGTACACAACGCTCTTCCCGAGCACAATACCCTTCACGAGTATACAAAGCTCTTCCCGAGCTACCAACACTCTTCACGAGTCTTCTTGGCCTTAAGGGCTCCAAGGATAGCCACACACTTGCACCAACTAGACTTGTTGATGACTTTACAATTTTCCAACTTGCTTTGGTGTTGGAGGACCTTTACAATAACTCAACACACACCTTCACGGTGTACCAACACGAAGTGAACAAGACTCCCACACAATAGAAGAGTTACAAGCTCCAATACAATAACAATGTATGGAGATTGCAAAGCTTAAATCAAATGATAATTATAAAGACTTTTGTATAAGTTGTAGGCTTGTTCCTTAGCTTCAAAATGCTCCAAAGCATCCATATTTATAGTGTAGAAGGCCTCCAAGGCTCCTACTAGCCGTTGCTACTCATAAGGCTGAAATCACTCCAAGATCGCCTCGGACATCGCCTCAGGCGATCACCATCGCCGCGCCCCAACGGTCACCAAAAATCACGCATCGCCTCAGGCGATCGCTGGATCGCCTCAGGCGATCCAATGCCAAAATCAAGGCCGTAGCCTCAGCTCCTTCAAATCTTCCATCGCCTCAAACGAACTCCAGATCGCCTCAGGCGTTCGTGCCATCGCCTCGGGCGTTCAGCCCATCGCCTCGGGCGTTCAGCCCATCGCCTCGGGCGATCTCCCTGCGCGCATGCCCGCGTCATGCCTCGGCGTCGCTCCAGTCGATGTGCGGGGCGAAGTGCCAGAAGGTTGCCATCGCCTCAGGCGTTGTTCACCATCGCTTCAGGCGATCTTCCTCGCATGCTCGCCTAGCCATCGCCTCTGTCGATGTGCGTGGCGATGCCTGGCCTGACACCCATCGCCTGGGGCGATGATCACCATCGCCTGGGGCGATCCAGGCCAGAATATGCACACTTGATTTTCTTCAAACCAAACCACTTTTCATCACTTAATCTGCACACTAAGTAGATGCATTAGTATAACATACACAAGTTTTGTTGATCATCAAAACTCAAAGATTGACCGGGGATAATTTAACGCATTAAACGCAACCATGCGTTTAAGGCTCAACAGTTTGTAAATAAGCTCAACTATATTTATCTAAATTTTTTAAAAAAGTTAATTTTTTAAAAATAACGGATCCGGTTCTGGTTCAGCCCGGAATCAGATCTGTTTAGTCCAAAACCGGTAAGATACAGGTTCTGAAATGGTAGAACCGATCCGGACCGGTATCTACCGGTTTCGGACCGGTTCGAAACCCGTTAGCCCGGTTTCGATTCTGAACCGTGCTAACCGGTCCGGTTTTGGGCCGGGTACGGAAATCTTATAAAATTATTTTATTATTTTCCAAACATAAAACCAAACATAAACTTTATTACCAGATAAAAACCTTCAAAAAATTCACTTTTTCAACACAAATCTTTCAAAAATACTTGAAACAAAAGCAACATAACATACGGTGCCTCATGCATCCGAGAAACCGTTGCTGTAATCGATTTTATGCTAAAAGGTATTGACAAATAAAGATTTAGATCATAGGGGCGATCATCACCTCACCTCATTCTGGATTCGTCCGTCGGGCCTCGCCCCCAAGTGAAATATGGTTTCATCCTTCTATGTTCAATGTTCTTAACTGGTTTGTCCTGTGTTTTTAGGTATGCTAACCGGCAAGGCATGGCAGCCATTGAACTAATGAACGAGCCTTCAGCACCGGGGGTGAACTAGTACAGAGCAGGATACAATGCAGTGAGAAAGTTTACTTTTCAAGTGCTTATCCAACAGATTGGGATTGGAAGATGCTAGCAACAGAGCTACTTCCCCTAACCGGTGGCTTCCCCTGTTCGGTCATCGACGTTCATTTCTACAATCTATATTCGGAGAATTTTTAGAGGATGAACGCCCAACAGAATATAGATTACATAAAAAATGAGAGAGCGAATAGTATGCAACAGGCCAATGGACCTCTAAGCTTTGCAGATATGTTATTTCTCCCATACTCGCATAAACGACTAGTTTTTAGAGAGACCTGTCATATAATATAATGTAACTATTTTAAAATTTTCTTCTATGTGTTGCTAATGTATATTTAAATAGAATGATATAATCAGTTTAAAATAATTGTGATGAAAATAAATTATATTATATATAGAAACAGTATACGTACTGTAAGTAATCCCTTGTAGCATACAACGCAGCGGAATAAAATTTTTAGGATTACAAACCAGCAGATCTATACATAGGTTATCATATCGGATTAAGGTATACGAAGGTCTCACCCTTGTAGCGTGTTTGAAGCAGAATCCACGGAGCAGCACCACGTCCTACGCCTTCTCCGAGTCAATAGCAAAACTCAATGAGTTTTGCCTCAACGGTATCCACACGATCAAATCGGGTGAAGGGATAGTTTAATAACAAGTTGCTAGACAAGTTATTAAACCGGAACAAGAAACACAATCGATTCCAAATCGAAAGGCACGCCCAATATTTCACAAAATCCTCTTCGGCTATCAAGTGGAAGCCGAGAGCAATTTTTGAAGTTGGAGGCCGTGTGCTTCAAGTTTGGATGTAGGTTTAATGATATGAAGTTGTCTTACTAATTAAACACCTTGCAATCATATTATATATGATTAATTAAAGGCTTTCATAAAGCCTCATGAGCTTAAGCCCATGATTTAATTAATCATTATGATTATTAATTAAGACTCCTCTTAATTATTTAATTCATCCCATGAATTTAATTTCCCTTCTCGATTTAATCTTTTGTGCGACCCGATAGGATCTTGTAATGTTGGCAGTGACATAAAATCTCATTTTACGTCTCAAGCATTGAGCGGTATCTAGCAACACATCAATGCTTCCCAAATTACAAGAATGTCAATGACTCGACATAACCTTTAGAACTTGTGATAATATTAATCATGTAACTTAATCCCTTTGTCCTTTGTGTTTAGATTGAACACGAGTCATGGAATAGTCATACTCGTATATCCAATCTTTATTTCTTGATCCCCAAGTAGAACTAGAATAAACGAATAAGCTCGATATCTCATATCGACTCATTCGAGCATGGCCATGCATTTTAGTTCTCACTTGATCAAGGGGCTAACACATCTCCTGTTATATAGGAGGGACAAATTCTATCTCGATCAGTCAACATCCCTCTACATAATTCGTAGTGTATCCAATAGTCGACTTTATAGTATACCCTATTACGGGTAACGTTTGACGATATCAAGATACATAACTCCTTATGTTGGGATCTCTGATGATCACAAGTCGTAAGGATTACATACATTATTATCACTATGAGAATTGCATATGACGATCATATAACTATCCATGTTGCATTCTCATGGTGGGTCTGTCCAGTACATCGTTCTCTAACATGTACCCATGTATTGATTTGATATCTCATATCAATGAACAATTCATCGATCAACACATACTAGTCTCTACGTATTATCATTATCCCTTTCATGATAATACTTGACTAGGGACATCTTTAAGAATAATACAATATTATTCTAAAGACATTAACATATATATTAATTCATAATGCACAGTTAAAAGAATAATATATAATAATGAATTGCCATTCATAAAACCATAAACATTGTATGTCTTAAACAATCATCTAATGACTTGTCTTAGGGCATATCCCAACACGTACAACAACAAATAAATCGAACTATGAAAGCAATAGACTTACATCAGCAACGATAAATTGAAGACTTGACAACAAGAATCTGGAAACGATTCTTAATGAGGCCACAACAAGCCGTGTGCCCGTAAACTCAAATTTGTTCGTCTTAGCTTCTGGCCTCCTGGACAAGTGAGTTCTAAGGTACAACGACCAATCACCTCTGCTCGGATTGAAGCAGAATTCCGAGTAAACTCTTTCGAACACTGTGTGCAGTACTCTCAAACAGTATTAAATGTATTAATGAAAAATGATTTCGGATTTTTGAAACAATAGAGCTAGAGCAGCTTATATAGCTGAGCAGCAGATCTCCCAAAGGTCTCAGAAATTAAGTGTAATGCTTAGTGAGGTAGATGAAAATTCTCAACACTTAACAATAGATTAATACGGATTTAAGTCTCACACTTAAATCTGATATCACTTCTGCTGGACGTGAAAAGTCTCATACTTAATATTCAGCAGAATGTGAAAAGTCAGGTAGGTGAAAAGTCATTTCAGACATCCGAGTAGTAAAAAGATAGGGCTGCCTTCGCAGCAGCGACACGCGCGATGCGGCGAGATGAGGCAAGCCGAGCGGAGCGGACGACGGACGGCGCGCGAGGGACACCCATCTTTTCTACTTAACTACAATCTATTGATTTGTTTATCAATATAAATAAACCATAAGTGTCTCAAAATTCTAATGTGAGATTTCTTTAGCCAATTTACCATTGAAATTCACTTACCAAATTTTGTTATCATTAACGAAACCTTTTTGGGCTTTAAATTTATTAATTCCAACAATCTCCCACATGAATGCAATATGGCGAAAAAATTACATAATGCACCAAGATGAAGATTGAGAGTACTTTGAGAATTCACTGCATCATGATAGATGATGGTCAACCTTGAACCTTCCTTAGTGAAGTATCATCGGATAAAAATTGTCAACCAGTGGACGTGATGCCTTGAACTAACACACCAAATACAAGATACACTTTCGTCATTGTAAAGTGTTTCGTCCCTCTTGGAGAATCACCAACGACTCCAAGGGTTTAAGGTGTACAATTAAAGTAGATTACTCTAGTAGTAATCTACCAACCAACGAGAGGTTGTTCTAGGATCGAGGCTAGTAAACGAGCACAAAGATCTGAGATTATCTTTCGCTGCAGTCAGGTATATCGAATATCGACTATTTATTGTATTATATTTCAACAGTTATAATTAGATTTTAGGTTTATTTCTTGCATACACGTAATGTCGGAATCAAGTCATGTTTATAGTATAAGATTGTAAAATCTATTTCCCCGATATTGTTTGTTCTATTAACTAATAAAATAAGTGGCCCAATGCCACCTTAATTTAAAAAAAGAAAAAAAGAAAACTGAAGAATAAAGATTTAAGATCAAGCAAAATAGATTAGGAAAATGGATCTCACCATACAACCATATCCTTATCTCTTATGCAATATTAATTCAAATATTTCTTACAATGATAATACATACTCGTTCATCTAGTTTAAGATTGTTCCTGGTTCACTCACTCAATTATTCATGTGCTAACTTAGTACCTCTGGTATGTTAAGTTTTTACGGTCACGTCTCTGACGTTAACTTCCTCGTCAATACATAAAGGATCAAACATGTGAGGTTAATGTATTCAGCTGATCCAAATTAAAACAGCTAATCAATGATTACAAAATAATGAATTGAACAAGAATTATATATATGGAGTAAATTATTAAATTGGTCTCACTAAATAGTGTCATTTGTAATTGTAATCTCAAATTTTTAGGACTAAACAAATATTAATCCACATAAATTATTTTTTTAATGGTCACAAGAGAATTTTTTGCTAGAAGACATTATGGAGACATGTGCCGGCACAGAGAACTTTTGTTCCTTTTTTATTTATTAAAACTTGGTTTTGAAACCATTTTTGTTAATAAAAAAATTAGACTATATTTATTAAAACACTTAATATGGGATCACTTTGTTTAAAAGACAATTTACTTGAGACTATTTGTTTATCCTAAAATTGGTACTACTTCTGTAAAGTGAAATAGTGAAACTATTTTTATAATTTACCATATATACACATATACTAGTGCGTGTTAAATAAGCAATCACAACTCGATATGAATTCGTCAAATATTCCAATCAGTTATTTAAAAACTAACCCGATTTTAAAACATGACTAGAAGTCTAGAATAACACAAAGCCAAATAAAAAATATGGATAATTACATTTAAACCCCTTCGATTTTGGCCTATTTATAGAAAGCTCCCATCGACTTTGGAAAATTACAGAGACCTCCCCTCGAGACATAACACCGTCAAAAACAATTAACAGAATGCGCAAAATGACGTTTTTACCCTCTTGTATATTTAATATAAAATTATCAAAACATTACATATACACCTCTTATACTATATGTAATATAAAATTATCAAATATTATATTTACACGCCCTATAATATACTATGTATTATAGTTACACCCCCTTGTGTCATATTATTTTTATTTATTTTTTTTATATATTTTTTGTTTCTTTTTTATTTATTTCAAAGAATTATTTATTAAATATTTTTAAACAATAAACTAGCTTTCATATTAATGATAATATTTTTAAACTACTTATATAAAAAAATACATTAAATATTATCTAACTGTATTATCATCATAGTATTTTTTTTTTAATTATAATGATAAAATGATCTTGTTTTAGGCCATGATCTTTAATGACAATTATATGCTTAGACTCTGACTTTAAATGATATATATTAGGCCATGATCTTTAATGATACAAGATGTTTTATCGAATCGGTTTATTCGATTTAATATAAAAATCAGCCACTTCAGTTGGCTGAAAAACAAATTTGGTCGGTTCAATTTAAAATTTGGTTATGAAGCTCACCCATAGAACTAGTAATGGGTAGTTTGTTTTCAAAATTTAGATTTTTATTCCGTTCCTCAAATTATTAATCATATATTATTTATATTTTAAATCATTTATTGAAAAGTACGATGATTATATATTTTCAAGTTTGATATTTTTTGGCTGACCAATATTTATTGACGTCAATTTCGAAAATGGCAATCGACATATTATTTTTTAATTTGACTTTCAATTTGATTTAATTCAAAATATTACACAATGTCGTTATTTCTAACAAATGTTTTTAAATTATATATATATATTTATATATATATATATATATATTGATTTTTTATGGTATATATTGATATTTTACAAGATTGAATAAAAATAATAAATACTAAAATTATTAGGAAAAAAAATTTGAGTGAGTAATAATTATATTTGAAATAAACAATTTCAAAAATAAAATAATAGTTTTATTACGATCATACCCCTATAAAATATCGTAATTACAAAGACACCCCTTTAAAAATTTAGGTCAAAATAGTGGTCAAAGTTGACCAATGACAATTTGGGGTTTCAAATAAAAATTAGGGGAGGTTTTTGTAACGTCCGTTAACTTTACTAACGACAGGAGATGTCTCTGTGATTTTCCAAAGTCGAGTAAAGCTTTCTGTAAATAGACTAAAGTCGAGGGAGCGTGATGTAATTATCCCTAAAAAAATAAAAATGCATACAAAAAGGAACAGATAAACTTTGATATCTTGTCATGTGCATAGAAATCGTGTCCCGAAGGAAGAAAAAATAGCAATATTTGTTGTAATTGGCCGAAATTGGATTTGGTCCAGTAATTGATCCAAAATAGGTAATAGTACAATAATCTGACTTTTGTTTTATAACCTTTTTATCATTTTTTTCCACCGAATCGTCGACAACGCGTTGAGTATCGCCTACATTGTAAAATAGAGAGATTTCTTTATGTATTTTAGGCTATTAACGTGACTTTAGCCTAAGAGGATTGTATACTGTGTTTCGTAAATCAAACTTTTCTAGTGATACCTTCCTGCAAAGAGAGAAATGAGATGTACAAGGTTTCAGCCTTCGAACTTCCATAACGTATCATGTGTTGTATACTCCCATTGATTTTATTCAAGACATTACAAAGCAAGTTGTTTTACCGACAGACTAGCAGAATGTTCCACACTTATTTCAAGTAATATGCTATTCAGTGTTTATATTGAGATCTCGATTTTAGTCCATAAAAGACTATTAATCGTCCGAAAAATCGAAAAACTATAAGTAAATGTTTATTCAATCTCCCTCTAAACACTTCACCAATACTAACATAATTGAATACAAATTAAATTTAATCGCCACATTCATTAGTTTGATTATCTTACTAGTCATACAATTATTTTTCTAGACGTTTGGAATTAAATTAATTGGAAAATATAAGTCTAATCTTTAAATCACATTCAAACAATTTGACTTGGACTACAATTTGGCTGAAAACACAATATTATCTTATCTGTTTTAAATAATTTATCTCTACAATAAAATGTTTACAATACTGACGTATAGAAATAAAAGTTGACAAGTTAATAGCTCAAGTTGGTACTAGTTGTTGGTTGGTTATTTCATGGGGTAGATTCATCCATTAGACGTGTATATTCAATGAATGGATCTGTCACATGAGACGCTACCTAGCCAAGAAAGAATCAGTGTAAATGTTGAACAAAATTAAGAGTAAACAATTACCTAAAACAGATTTCACATCTGTGGGAAAAAATTCTTTCAATTATGCTATTTTTTTTAAGTTTATTTATTTTTTGTGTGTCATTTTTAATAATGGATAGGTACTTAAGTTTATAAGATGCCAAAATAAGTTATTGACAACTTCTATGCAACTTTAAAAAGGAATTAGGCCATCCTAATTTATATTTTAAAATCTTATTTTATATTTTGAAAAACTAAAATATTCCCATAAATTTTATTATATCTCAAATATATCCTTCATAGTTCAATAACACAGAAGTCCTACTTTTCATTTTTCCTCTCATTTTCTTACGCTTTCTTACGACATGTTTGTTATTATAATTATTCATATTAATTATTCAATATAAATTTTATTGACTATAACTAGTTGCGATTAAACATTATTCGGTATAACTATTTTTAATAATTTTACTCATAAATCAAAGGAAATACTAATATTTATTATTCTTTTTTATTTGAGTTTTTGTTTTTGTTTTTTTTTTAAAAGTTATTCCATCGGGGAGCTTTTTAATTTGATTTAAAGTTAACGATGGAAGTTATCATTAAATAAAGTCTTAATCATGTGATAAAATTATAATAAATTATTGACAAGAAATAGTATTCATTTTATTTTTGTCAACGGTAACATCATTGTCAATGTATAATATTATAACTTTTTTAATTTGATTTTAAAGTTAACGATGGAAGTTATCATTAATAAAGTCTTAAGCATGTGATAAAATTATAATAAATTATTGACAAGAAATAGTATTCATTTTATTTTTGTCAACTGTAACATCATTGTCAATGTAATACCCTTGTCCCACATTATAGATGAAAATTTAAAGTGGTTTATAAAGCTTACAATGGACTAGTATAGCAACTTGGGTTAACCATTTTCGTAGAGCGATGACGGATACGAAAGTAGTTGCTATATGAGCCCATTGTGCAGTCGCGTTTGCACAGGCCTGGGCCCGGGACGTTACAAAATGGTATCAGAGCCGGTCACCGGCAGAGAACACCGGGAGATAAGTGCTATGCGAGGTAAAGTGCTACGTGCATGTGAGCCACCTCTTGAGCCTAAAGGGGCAAAGTGCTACACGACGGGGGTCACCTCTTGAACCTGCGTGCAAAGTGCCACGTGCGTGGGAGCCACCTTTTGAATCTGTAGGAGCCACCTCTAGATACCCGGTGCCGGTGGATAGATGAGTTAGGTCGCGACGAGGACGTCGCGTTCTAAAGGAGGGGTGATTGTAATACCCTTGTCCCATATTGTAGATGAAAATTTAAAGTGGTTTATAAAGGCTTACAATGGACTATTATAGCAACTTGGGTTAACCATTTTCGTAGAGCGAGGACGAATACAAAGTAGTTGCTATATGAGCCAATTGTGCAGTCGTGCTTGCACGGGCCTGGGACCTGGAGCGTGACAGTCAATGTATAATATTTTAACTGATAAAAAAAATTGAAAGAAAATAAGAAAATCCAATCATGCGATACAAGGAAAATTAGCCCTTATCCTTTAATATCAACCGATGCCTTCCTTAACTATAGTAAACAAACTATACTATTAAATGCAATCTTGTAACAGCCAAATAATGGCAATAATGAGGATTCTCAACACCTGGAATTTCAGTATCTATAACCATACTTCTGATTTTTAACACATATCGAGTGGACCATTCTTCTGACTCCATCTCTATGAGGATTCTCTGTTACGAGTTATGTGTGTTTTCACTCGAAAATACAGTTTTGTTTTACATGTATCAATAATTGAAATTTTCGATTTCATCCAATAAACCATTCTTGAAATTTTCAAAGCTATATATTTTAAAATAAAAAAGTGAGATTTAAAAAGAAACCAAAGTTTCTGTAATATTTGGAATTACTTGGGTTATCAAAATTCAATGGACAAAAAAAAAAAATTCGGAATTTGTATATTATTATTCTAGTACTAGTAGTACTTAACTTAAAATTTAGTAACACTACTCATTAAATTAAAACTAAGAAATCATACCACAACTTACTAAATTATAATTGACGTCCCAACTTCTTTTGTCAATACTAAAATTAAAATTACAATCAGAAATATTATATTATACTATTTATTCACACTCAAATTATATAATGGCATATTATGATTTATCATCTGTCGGCTTGGGATAGTGGTGTTAATTTATACTTTTCATATGGTATGGATAGAGACTAATATTCATGGTTCAATCACCGTGGATAAGTAAATTGTTCACAAAATACAAATACAGTAAAACCTTCATATTTTATTAATTTAGAGAGATTATTAATTTATCGAGTATTAAATTAATAATGTTGAGATCAAGTTGGGACATGAAAACATATTAGTTTAAATAGGTTATTTATTTATCGAATATTAATTTATGAATGTTTTACTGTAACTATCTATGTATGTTTTATCCGTTTATTTTGATTTAGATCCATTATTTTTAAACATTATACTAAAGACATTAATGAAGATATTATGAACGAAAAATATTTCTAAAGAATACTGACGCATATGCACAATTAGGGGCCGACGTAGTAAGGGGCAGAGAGAGCGGGGGTGGGGTGCAAGTGCCCCACCTTGCCCAAAAAAAAAAAATTACCATAAATAAAATTCTAACTTTTTTAAAAAATTGCAATTTTACCCTAAAAAAATTTAAGTTTGCCCCTTAAAATTATATTTTGCCCCCTAAAACTTTGTTTTGTCACTTAAAATTTTTTTTGCCCCCTTCCCAAAAATCCTGCATCCGCCACTGTGCATAACTGGATTTGATTCTTTATTTGGTTCTTTCAGCGTACCCCAACTCATTGGGATTAAATGCTTAGTCGTTAATATATTTCCAAAAAATATAGTAAGCATGCTTTTTTCTTATTAAGTTATTGCTATGTAAGTGGAGACAAACCCGATGCACGAAACTCCACAATGCGCGAGGTCGTGAGGGGTCGGGCCCATT
Source organism: Haberlea rhodopensis (assembly GCA_907163345.1). Classification (NCBI taxonomy): domain Eukaryota; kingdom Viridiplantae; phylum Streptophyta; class Magnoliopsida; order Lamiales; family Gesneriaceae; genus Haberlea; species Haberlea rhodopensis. The sequence continues at coordinate 76,650 of CAJQUN010000302.1, forward strand.
TGACCTAATGTACGCAGTTTTCCCTGCAATGCTAGAGGCTGTTTCTTAGTTGTCGCATTCTAGAAAATCTTTTGATAATTAAGAAACCTTTTCAAATTAGAAGATAATGACAAAACACAAATAAATTAAGAAAGTAATATAATAAAATTGATTATCATACGTATCTTCCGTGTAGAAAGATGAATAAAGTCTTTTATTTAGTTCTACATTCCTTGGACTTAGTCTATATACTCAGTTAGATATATAGATATTTATTACTTATATAAGAATTATTATTCGACTTCATCATTTTGTCTGAAACATTTATTGAATGTTGCTAATACAATGTCTTAGTTTATTTCTCAGTTGAGAGAATTAATATTTGATACAATTATTCCGTCAAATCAGATGCATATTTCTAAGTATTCCATTTAGGATCCATTAGGATCCATTTGAAGCGTAGAATGTGATAAGTATGAGACTGCTTAGAAATAAGATATGTGAATAAATAAAATAGAGTGATAAGGTATATGGTGTTTGATATGATTTTAAAATGATGGATTAAACATTAATGTAAATTAGTTAATGTAATGACCAAAATACCCTCACTAATTGAAATTAGATTTATTATATAAATTATATTTTTGCATTTTGATAACTAGTAAATTTAACCATCTTTGATAAATATCTTTGACAAAATATTTATTTTATCAATGAAATTTCACCATCAAATATATTTTTTTCAAGGTTGATAACAATCTATATTTTCACTTTTTAAGAAAAAATGATATCATATTATTAATTTTGTATAATTAATATATTTATATCTTAAAAACTATAAATGTTTATATTTTTGATTGAATCTAATTTTTTTGAACAACTTTTATATTAGGTCAAATAATGCATTTTCCCCATCCTGTATTTATTAATAAAATTTCTTAAAATAATTTGATAAATAATTAAATCTGTATAAAATTATTTTATTAAGATTAATTTACTTTAACCATACTAAATTAATAAATTTAAAATGCCATTAAATAAAAATAAATCAGAACTTATAAAAACTTAATTTCATCTTAAAATTAATTAATATAAATAAAAATTTCTAAAATTAAATTTATACTTATATTTACATAAGTTATGTATTTTATTTACATATTATATTGGAGGGAATTTCAATTTTGTGGAAGCAAGTTGGAAATTTTTAAGGGAATTTCAAATTTTGCAATACAAAAAAAGTGGGAGAGGGCAAAAATGTCATTTTGTTACATATTTATATTTATATTATATATTTAATTTTTTAAAAAAAGTTGACTAAAAAATATCAACTATCATGATATAATTTTGTGTCTAAAATCAAATCAAACAATAGATTATTTATTTTTATTTTATCAGTCCCTAAATTTGATTTATTTTTTATTTTTAGTGAATTTGGCAAGTAATTAACTATGAAAATTTCTTTTTTTCCCTCGAGTTATTCTTACAACCACTATATTATACATTTTTATATCTTGGGTTGATTAAATTTTAAAAATTTATATCGTAAAAATTACTTCAACCCTCTTGTCAAGAATTAAACCTCAGCAAAACAATTGACTTTGCACATCATCATCATAGCATATAAATATATGCTCCATCCATGAAGATTCTCAAAATAAGCATAGAAATCACCAGAAAATTATCTAGCCTAGCTCTACAATGGAGGATTCTAACTTCTCATTGGCATTACAACTGGTCAGTGCTTCGGTGCTCCCCAATGTACTCAAGACCGCCATCGAGCTGGACCTACTCGAACTGATCAAGAAACAAGGGCCCGAATCCTTTGTTTCTGCGGCAGAACTCGCCACCAAGATTCCTGCCACCAACCCGGATGCGTGTGAAATGCTGGACAGAGTTCTCAGCCTGCTGGCAAGCCATTCTGTGCTGAATTGCCTGCCAGAAAACGCGACCCGATGGAGGGGTGGAGCGGGTGTACTCTTTGGCGCCGGTGTGCAGATTCTTAACTAAGAATGAAGATGGAGTTTCTCTAGCTCCTTATTTGCTCATGACTCAGGACAAGGTTCTAATGGATATCTGGCAAGTGTTAATATTTCAACTATTTCGTTTCATTTATTACAACTTTTGATTTTGATGTAGCAGATGTTGAAGTATGATAAAAACTATTAAATTAAAGTTTATTGTTCTAAATAATTTTTATTTTATGTAGAAAATATAAGAACCTGAGAATAAATATATATTTCAAAATTTGGTACTTGATACCTGTCTTTGTAATTGAAAGTTAACGTCGAGGACATAACCGATACAACCAGTGTTTTGAAAATCGGTCCTGAACCGGCCGATTCAATCAGGTTTAACCTGTAACCAGTGCTTGATCCGGTCCGGTTGACCCTTCAAAACCACCTAGATAAAAAACCAGTGGGAACCGTATTAAACCGGTAAAAACCGGTTCAATCAGTGAACCGGTTGACTGGTTGAACCAATATGCTCCTTCATTTTTCTTTCCTTTTTAAAATTTTAATTCTTTTTTATTTTTTAAAAATTATAAATCAAATTTGTAGAACAAAATATATTATATATAATTTATTGTTATTGAAATGATTACAAAATAACATTTTATGCATGTTTTTATCAAAACTTTCATATAATTCAATAAATGTGTCTTGTATATTATATATAAACATGCTTAGTTTCTCGTAAATTATAATATGTGTGAATAATTTCATAATATTTTATTATAATTTTGGGATATTGATCTGTTTTGGCATTATTTGTTATTTTTTAGATGTTTTATTATTATTATTATTTTATGTTAGACATTTTATTTTATCTGATTTTTGAAGTTTGACATGTTATGTTGGTGTAACGATATTTTTTTATTGTGAACAACTTGAAACTATAGTAAAATATATGGTATATATATTTTACAAAACTTAAAATAGATATTACATAATGCTAACGTCATCACCGGTTGAATCAATGGTTCGATCGGTTACATAATGCTAACGTCATCACCGGTTGAATCAATGGTTCAACCGGTTGAACCGATCGAACATGTAACCAGTAGGGCACCGATTTCATGTCCGGCCCGGTTTTGAAAACACTGGATACAACTTAACACCCTTAAGGGACTAAATTAGCAGATAAGTAAATTAGGAATAATTTTTATTTATTTATTTGCATAATTAGCTATTTGTTTAATTACATGATAGGTACCATCTAAAAGATGCAATTATGGATGGAGGAACCACGTTTAACAAAGCTCATAAAAAGAGTTTATACGAGTATAATGCGATAGATCCTAGATTTCAAACGATTTTTTATGAGGCCATGTCCAACGATACTACCATTTTCATGAAGAAATTTGTTGAGAAATACGATGGATTCCAGGGTTTGGAGTCTTTTGTTGATGTGGGAGGTGGAAACGGTGTTTCACTCAATACCATCATTTCCAAGTATCCAACTATTAAGGGAATCAATTTCGACTTGCCCCATACTATCCAACATGCTCCATCTCTTCCTGGTATATACATGCTATTATTATTATTATTATAATATTTCATGTGAAAATTGTCTATATATTATATGGGGAAAATTGTAATTTTCGTCCTGTAAATTTTGGGTTTTGATAATTTAATTAGTCAGAATTAGGTTTTAATACAATAACTTGGCTTATGTTGCACTTTAAGTCATGGCTAACGTGGTGCCTGATATTGGTGATATGTCTGGAGTAATTAGGGATGGTAATAGGACGGGTCCAGACCAAAATCCAATTTAGGCTGTTGTTTTTTCCTTTTAATACTTGTTTATATTGAATGTAAGCAGGTGTGGAACACATTGGTGGAGATATGTTTGTTAGCGTGCCTAGAGGGGATGCCATTTTTGTGAAGGTGACCATTAATCAATCATATTTTACATCAACTTTGGCACTCGACACACACATACACATTCATTAACATATAAATTTTCGGGTAAATTTACAAAATTGTCCTGAATTTTTTCAATATTAGTTCAAACTTATCAAATATAGTTTTACAGAAATTGTTTTTAATTATAAATAGTCACATAAATGTTTTTAGTTATTTCTTCACACAATTTTTTTTTTATAATAAAAATGGTCACATAGTTGTATCAGGGTTTTGTGACCACTTTCGATTACAAATAAAAGTTTGGGGCTAGTATTGATTAAAAATAAAAGTTTGGGACTATTTTGATTAAAACCGATTAGCATTTATAGAAGCCTGATTTTTATTATTATAGTGTAGAATATATTTATACATAGTAAGTGTATAGGGTATGTGTGAAATGAGTGACTAGGGTAGATTAAAAAAAGTATCAATCCATTGTTTGGTTTGATTTTAGACAAAAAATTATCCCATGGTATTTGATCTTTTTCTAGTCAAATTTTGTCAAAAATTATTTAACAAAATGACATTTTTGTTATTTCCCACATTTTTTTTAATATTACAAATTTGAAATTCCATCTAAAAATTTCAACTTACTTCTTCCAAAATTTGAAATTCCATACAAAAATTTCAAATTTACTCAAATCAAATTAATTAATGATAGTAAGGGTATATTTGTCATTAAAATAAATACATAATATTAATACAACATTTTAAAAGTATATCAAACACTATATAAATTATCACACTATATTATTTATCCTAATATCTTATCTATAATCAATCGCATATTTATCATGTCACTCAGTATATTTATCATGTCACTCACTTCAAACGTATCCTAATAGTGTATAAAAAATATATACTTTCAAATTTCATTTGCAGTATATTCTCCATAACTGGGACGACTCCGACTGCTTAAAAATCTTGAAAAACTGCCGTGAAGCACTGCCGGAGAAGGGGAAAATGATCGTCGTGGATCGTATCCTTCCGGAGACTCCCGAAGCAGATATAACTTCTAAGATTGCATTCATTGTTGATTTGCTTATGTTAGCCTATATTCCAAGGGCAAAAGAGAGGACAGAAAAGGAATTTCAGGCTCTGGCAAAACAAGCAGGCTTTAAAGAATTTCGTAAAGTTTCTTCTGTTCTTACTGTGGGGATCATGGAGTTCTGGAAATGAGGAAACTTAAATTTATGCTAACACTTGCTGATTTAAAAATGTAGTTATCATATATATATATATATATATATATATATATATATATATATATATATAAGGAATAAAAATCACCTCCAAGTACTAGAATGATCTGTTTTACTTGCATGGTGCAACAATAATGATTAAATAAATGTTCTTGTTCCTTTATCGGTAAACCCGACAATCTTTATCCAGTTAACAAGCCATTTTTCCTGTGCAGATATATATTAGATTTGTAATTCATAAATATATTGTAGTACAAAATTTTATTGGAGTGTATCTTAGGAAAGTAGCAAATGAAAACAACAAATTGCTTTGTATTAGAAATGTCGATGCGAGATTTAGAATCTCTGTCCTTAAGACAATATTGTCCCCCTACGGTGCTAACGGTTTACTTTGACAATTTGTCTCCCAAGATACAACGACTATGATTTGTGATATGAGTACTCCAAATCACAAATCATTTAAACCACAAAGGTCTAAAAAACGCTCAACCATAACAATGATGAAGACTCACAAAATTACTCAAATTTTGATCTTCAACTATGATGTGAATTTTGAAATTCCATATCCAATTCAAGTGAGGGATATCTTATTTATAGTATGTCAAGAGTTATATCAAAAAAGACACCAATTGGGGGCACCCTATCGCCAAAAATCGCACCATAAACGTGAATGGACACATCATTTCACCAAACAGATACAGTGCTCGATCGATCGAGCTACTGTTCAAGATTCCAACAATTTTTCTGGCCCGTTCGATCGATCGAGCATTAATTTTCTTCACTATTTTTCCGACAATCCCCCACATGAATTAAATTAATGCATGTATGCAATTGAGCGCTTTTAACGAACTATTATGGCATCTTGAGAGATAACTTGCGGCTTTGAATCTTCCGTAGTAGTATTCAATCGGATTTACTTGACTTAATAGTGAACTTATAGTCTTGAACTATTTAGTCGTTGGTGTAAGCCAAGACAATTGAACCCACACCATAACAATTCTAACATTCGTATTGGTTTCTCACGGTTGTGTCCATTCCGGCCATGGACCACGCTTGGTTTCACAAGTGCTTTTCATCTTTGAAGCGGACACTTCGCACTTTCGTAGGTGAGCTCCTAGAAGAGTATCCCGCTATACTCCAACATATTCTTATATGTCTTAGGAATCATTAAAGTCATTTTGTCTATCCTCGTACCCTTTTGAATGCTGCACCCCTTATCATAGGAATGGGTTGGAGATTGATCTCCAAGGTGTTTATACAATATCATAATTTAGTTGTCCCTTTTGAACCTAGATCTTGGGATCTCCAGTCAACAAGGTTGGGTATCCACTATGAGATTTTGATGATAGGGTTTTAACCCTATTCCCCTCGATAAACTTCCACATGACCTCTCGGTTAACCATTTCATATGCGGATCCGCGATTTCACATAATCACTCACGATTATGCCACTAGAGATCATTTTATCATATAGCATTATCGCAACACATTTTAGTGATGATGTCCCTAAAATGTGGTGATGTCCCTACAAGATAAAACAGATGGTGAAGCGAAGACACATATTCAAAGCCAAAAAACTTTGGTGAATATAAACTAAAAACTTATTTCTTGCCTTTTTTTATGCAAATAAATTTTGAACGATTCCTCCCCAGCTTTTAGCTCATCAACATTTTAATTATTTTTATCAAATTGTTTTTCGATGAATAGTACGTTCCTGACGAAATGTAGGTTCTATTTCCATTTCCATTGCCATTGCCATTTGTTTAAATGAATATAAAGCATAGTTAAAACCATTTTCTCTATATAAGTTTTCTTTTCTCCTTTTTTTCTTAAGCTTTTCGTAACCAAATGTAAACCTTGCTACCGGTCATTTTAACAACTAAACAAAGAGATTAAAAGATAAACAAAATGCTATGAATGTAAAAAATCAAGTTATAGAACAGTAAAACCCGAGATGACGAAATCTCGAAGCCGAGAGCCCAAATGCCAAACTCAAGTCTCCAATGAGAAGGCCGAAGTGACAAAAACGAAAGTCTGGAATGTGAGTGACAGTTAGGAAAGTGAGCGAAAATAGCAATTAGGTTAGGATTTGTTTTTTCTAATAATATGATTAATATATATATAATTATAAAATTAGTGGGCCTTATTCCAAGATGGGGCCTAAAGCAAAAGATGAGCCGGCCCTGTCCCTTTGCCATGCATTATTATCCAACTAATATAAATGTTAGTTCAATCACTTAAATATTATCGTAACTGACCCTAGTGGAGTGGACTGATCGATAATAACCAGAGAGGGAAGATATGCATTCTCAGCTTCAATGGCGGTGGGATGCAGAACATTCACTCAGGTCGTTGTCGTATTTGGAAACGACATTGAGAAATAAGTCCATCGATGAAAAAACACTACAATCGCCGATTATTTCAACATTGCCGCCGGAAGTATGGCTGATATAGGATTCGAATCCGTTCTGGGTTGGCAACAGAGGCGGAGGGAATACCAAGCCGCAAACACCATCCCCCGCCCCAATTTTTTTTTTTATTTAAGTATATATTACCTTGCGATAACATTGAAACAAATATGTAGTAGAGCGTTAGAGTAATACGAAGTGCCATCATTTTCAATTTCATGTAGACTCATTCACATTAATTTGTGTTATATTCATTCTACATGAACAATAAATTAGTCACCAATTATAGGATCCTTAAAAACCTCATAAAATATTCAAATCCTTTTTTTCTACATTGACACTTTCAACAAAACCACTGTCTCCATCTTGCATGATCGGCTAAATAATTCAACACTAAATTTTCACCATGTGTTTATATTTTTGATGTTATATAATTTATCATACACTATATTAGACGTGGATCAAATACTTTGTTGAGTGGCGTATATCGACTGACACTACACAAATTAATAAAAATAATAATGTAAACTTAAATTTTTTTCATGAAAACTAATCATGTATTGTTAGATAACTATTGTTATAAACTTATAGGTTGTGGTGCTTTTTGAAGATATTTTTAGTTATTTAAGATAGCCAAAATGTAGTGTATATGTCTTTTTTTATTAATATAACATGTGTTACTTTCTTAGTATAGTTTATGGTTCTTTTTTGTCTGGCTCCGGCCCTGGCTGACAAACATAAATAGATGAATATTTCCCAAGAAATTTGTATTAAAAGAAAAACATTACAAACTAAATTCTCACAAAAGTAAGAATGACAATATATTTATTACATTAAATTCGTTAATGGTCGAATCAGAATCAATAATTTTAGTCGCTTCCCCTTGAATAATGTCAGAATCATATGGTCCTGTTAGGGGTGCTTAACGGGGCAACCCGATCCGATCCGATCCAAAACGGCCGATTCCATATCTCCTAATTTCGGAACCGGTCCGATCCGGTAAGCAACCAGATCGGATATGGTTTCGGTTCTACCGGGTCTGGGTTGGACTGGTTCCAACCCGGAACAGGTTTTTTTGAATTTTTTTTCTTCTAAAAATCAAGGGAAATTGTTGCTTAGAGAATTCGAACACGCGAATCATGTGCTTCCTCTATTGTGGTGCATAAGATGATTTCCTCCCTTGAGGTGCTAGTGCCTTCATCCTCCATCTCTTTGTTGTTCCTACAAAACAAGTTAACAATTGGAGGATCTTTGGTACCCATTTGTTCTTTGGGTCCATGTTGGTTAGTAACAATGGGGGATTTAGGAATCCACTTCCACCTTTTGTTTGGTTGGTATTGATTTTTGACAAATCTACATTTATTTCTAACATGATCAACCTTACAACAATAGGTGCAAGTAGGGGATTTATGCTTAGCTTTAGCCAACAAGCTTGTAAAAGTTTTAGATTTGCTTGAAAAGCCTAGTCCGGCTTTATCGACGTTATATCGTTGCAAGCCAAGCAATTCTTCCAACTTTAAGCTACTTTCACTAAACTTGCAAAAGGATTTCTTCAAAGAACTTTCAATGAATAATTTTTTCATCTCTCTTGGCTAACTCAAGTTTGAGCAATTTGTTACCCATCTTGGTTTTGCCAAGAAAATCAATAAGCTCATTATAGGAATCTAATAACTCATCAAAGGATGGTACCTCATCGTCGCTTTCGTCATTTGCGTCATCTTTGGCCATGAGACAAAGATTTGTTGTTTCTTCTTCACCGGAGTCACTATCACTCCATGTGGCCATTAGACATTTCTTCTTTCCCTTATCATCATTCTTCTTCCTAGGACATTCATTATCATAATGACCTTTATATTGACAATTATAACATGTTACCTCTTGTTTGGAATCATGTTTGGTGGCACCGGAGGTCTTTGGCTTGTTGTATTTGTTGTAGAATTTCTTGAACTTTCTTGTGAACAAGATCATATCTTCATCATCGGATTGTTCGTTCTTCTCGACCAAGGCTATCACCTTTCTTATGGATCTATCTTCCTCCTTTAATCCCTTCCGGGTTGACACTTCAAGCTCATGAGTCACTAAGGTTCCATGGAGTTCATCAAGATCATATGACGCACTATCTCCTTTGTTGGATTCAATGATAGCCGTCCTCTTGGCATCCCATTCTTTTGGTAAAGCTCTAAGGGCTCTTCTCCATATTTGCTTTGGAGGATACTTTTCTCCAAGTTGGACAAGCTCATTGATGATTTGAGTGAGCCTTCTAAACATTGAGTCAACATTTTCTCCGGACTCCATCTCAAATGTTTTGTACTTGAGTTGTAGAAGATCTATCTTTGTCTCATTTACTTGATTGGTTCCCTCATGACAAATTTGAAGTTTTTCCCTAATCTCCTTGGCGGTTGAGCACATCGAAATCCGGTTGTACTCCTTCATATCTAAAGCACAATGCAAAATATTAATAGCTTTAGCATTTTGAAAAATTAAAATCATATCCGCCCTTGTAAAGTCGTCCATTTCTTTGGGAACATTCTTCCCTCAACTTCCTTTAAAGGAATATGTGGACCTTTTACAATTATCTTATATAGGTCATAATCTACGGATTGAATATATAGAGAAATTCTATTCTTCCAATATCCGTAGTTATCTCCCGTGAAGAGCGGAGGTTGATTGGTCGATTGACTTTGAGCAAACTCACTTGCTAGATTAGCCATAAAAATTTTGGTTTAAAAATAAAAATCAACCTGGCTCTGATACCACTTGTTGGAACCGAAGAGGGGGGGTGAATGAGGTTCATTGGCTACTTTAACGTTTTAAAATGAATTTGCAAATAGTCGAGTTTGCGTTGCGGAAGACTTCAAGTCTATCGAACAATAAATAATAAGAAGTAATAAATAAATGCGTAAAGTAAATAAAGCGATAAACGACATAAATATTTGTTATAGAAGTTCGGCGATGAATCGCCTACGTCTCCGCTTCCCGGTTAGAAAACGTCCAACCGAGGTTCCACTAGAACAACTTTGATCTTGGCCTTAAGGGCTCCAAGTTAGCCACAACACACTCTTCCCGAGTAACACACTCTTCACGAGTCTTCATGGCCTTAAGGGCTCCAAGGATAGCCACACACAAACTCTTCCCGAGTCACACACTCATCACGAGTCTTCTTGGCCTTAAGAGCTCCAATGATAGCCACACCCTTGCACCACCTTCACTTGTTGATGTCTCATACAATTTCCAACTTGCCTCGGTGTTGGAGGACATTACAATAAATCAAATAACACCTTCACGGTGTAACAACAAGAAGAATCAAAAGCTCCCACACAAGAAATAAATTACAAACTCCAATACAACACAAATGTATGAAGTTTGCAATGCTAGAATGATTTTGATTGAACACAACTTTCTTGTAGTTTATACTCTTGTTTCTTGTCTTCAAATTGATCCAAAACATCCATATTTATAGTGTAGAAGGATCCAAAGGCTCCTACTAGCCGTTGCTACACATAAGGCTTGAATCACTCCAAGATCGCCTCGGACATCGCCTCGGGCCATCACCATCGCCGCGCACCAACGGTCGAAATTTGCACAGATCGCCTCAGGCGATCTATGGATCGCTTCAGGCGATCGTCCACCAAAAATAATGTCGTAGACTTAAATGATCAGAAATTTGCATCGCCTCAAACGAACCATGCATCGCCTCAGGCGATCTCTCCATGTGTGCCGTCCTCGGTGTCGCTTCAGTCGATGAGCGTGCCGTTAGCTTGAAAGACTGCCATCGCCTGGGGGCGATGATCACCATCGCCTGGGGCGATCCGACCATTGGCTTGCAGATTTGATCTCCTTCAAACAGTCCACTTTTCAGCCATCTTAATCTTGTTTCTGGAACTTGATGTAAAGATCAAAGTTGTAGCTTATCCTCTTAGCTATGTGTGGACACCAAAATTATCGAATTCCACTAAGGCATGAAGAAGTTATGCCCAAGACACTATAGCCGCTCCAAGTGACTTCTATACGCATTTTCCCACCAACGGACCATTGGTTCGTGGGTCTTCATCCTAACATAAGATTATGTTTTCATCCCACCCTGTACACTAAGTAGACACATTAGTACAACAAATGCAAGTTTTGTTGATCATCAAAACTCATAAAAAATTCGGAGATAAATTAAGCATTAAACTCAACAATGCGTTTAAGGCTCAACAATACTTTTATTCTCTTGTATTTTTGTTGTGAGGTTATTGTGCTTGTTCCTACAAGCTAATTAATTTTTGTGAGTTTTTGTGCTTGTTTCAACAAGCTTGTTTCATTCTTGTGAGGGAATTGCTATTGTTCACTTTGTAAACACCTTGAAGGTATAGCTTTTTGCAACTCACAAAAGAGAAATTCCTTGTAAGGTCGTCCAACAACAAAGCAAGTCGAAAAATTGTATAAGTCACCGACGAGCTAAATTGGTGCAATATTGTGGTTATCCTTGGAGCACTTAAGGTCAAGAAGACTCGGGAAAAATGTGTATGACTATCATTGGAGCCCTTAAGGTTAAGAAGACTCAAGAAAGGTGTTTGTGCTGCTAGCTTGGAGCCCTCAAGACCAAGATTGAAGTTGTTCTAGTGGAACCTCTGTTAAATGATTTATAACCGGAAAGATGAGACATAGACGATTTATCGTCGAATTTCTATAACATATCTTTCTGTCATTTGGTGCGTTCATGTATATTACTCATTTATATTATATTATTGCTCATTTTTTATTGATTGAAAAAAAGACTTCCATCGTACAAACTCAAAAATCTGCAAAATAACTTTAAAATCGCTAAAGTAGCCATATACCTAATTCACCCCATCCTAGGTTCTACCAAGTGGTATCAGAGCCACTTGGTTTTTGTTTTAAACCAAAATTTTTATAGCTAATCTAGCTAGTGAGTTTGCTCAAGGTCAATCGATCATTCGTCACCCGCTATTCACATGTACTTCCTTCAAGTATTGGAAAAACAGATTTTCATTTTATATCCAATCCGTAGATTTTGAACTATGGAGAATATTTATTAAAGGTCTATATGTTCCAATTAAGGAATTTAAATGTGTTAAAATTCCTAAGTAATTGGACGATTGTGATGTGTAGAACATGCTCCAATATCTTTAAATGCTAAAGCCTTGAAATGTTTTGTTTTATGCTCTAGATATGGAGCAATACAACCAAGTCTCGACGTGCTCGGCGAAAGAAGTTTGGGACAAATTGCAAGAATGCTACTTGATCCCAAATCAAATAGAGGAGATAAAGATAGAGATTGTGCAACCAAACAATGAGATTGATTGTCAATGTTGAGTTCCAAGAGGTTGATAGTTGTTCAACAACATGGAGTGAAGATGGCCAATCCAAGGATGAAATAGGCAACATTTGCCTAATGGCCAAAGACGATGAGATGATGAGGAAGAAGAAATTGATGATAAGTTACCCTCTTTCGATGAATTTTTAGATTCACATAATGAGCGTATTGATGTTCTTGACAAAACCAAGAAGAGTAACAAATTACTCAAACTTGAGATGTCTAAGAAAGATGAAGAAAATAATTCATTGAAAAATGAATTAATTTCTGTAAAAAATTTGGAATTTAGTGAAAGTAGTACTAAACTTGATGAATTGTTTGGGTTACAACAATGTGGTTTCGATAAAGCCGGTTTAGGCTACTTGAGTAAAACAAAATCATTTTCTAGCTTAGTAGCCAAAGCAAAATATCCACCAACATGCTCTTATTGTTGCAAATTTGGTCATAATTGTGATAAATACAATTTTGCTAAAAATCAATTTCATCCAGATAAAAAGAAGAAATAGATTCCAAATGCACCAATAAAAGCTAGCTCACAAGGACCCAAAAACAAAATAGGGTATCGAAGATCCTCCGATTTTAAATTTGTTCTGTAAGAACAACAATGTGAGAGATTATGAAGGACTAGCACCTCAATGGAGGAAGCCATCAAATGAACCATAATAGAGAATGCTCGAGGGATAGGACCGATGACAAGAACTTACTCTTATCATCCGACGTAAATATTTTTCAAAGCATCATAGAAGTACGATTAACTCTTTCCTTTGTTTAATATTCATTGAATTGAATACAAAGTTGTTCATATACTTATGTGATTAAATTAAATTATTTTGAAATCAAGATTATTGAGCTTCAAATTTCCTATGCACTTGGTTATGTTGTGAAGTTATTTTGAGATGATTGAGATTTAAGTTCATATGACTATATTCTTAATATTTCTATGATATTTCGGGGGATTTAATTATATTTTTCTTCACATGTTTTCGAAATAGCAATTATCAAAATTTCATATAAATTAATTGTGACCAATAAATTGTCACTTGGTGTACATTTCATGTCCTCTTAGATATGCATATTTGTGTGACCCTTTTATGTTAGATGTTTTATAATCATATCTATGTGTTTATATGCTTGAGTTTTGTAAATTAAGTTTTGTTCAATGTTTATACATGGTATGACTTGATTACATGTTCAATTTTGTTATCGCATAATCTTATGCTTAAATGATTATAAATGAAAACTTCATATTATAATGAATTATGCTTGTATGATTATGAGATTACATATCTAAAATTGTTTAAATGCACGTGTTATATTCTTGAGCTCAGTATGATCAAAATGTGTAAATACTCAAATGATTGTGATTATAGGAGTTTGTTAGAGAAACTTTGCCTATCATCTCTCTTATAACTTAAATGATCTTGAATCATATGTGCAAAAGTTAGTTGACATCTCTATTTTATATCTTTGATGATTTGAGAGATTAAGCACTTCTTGAGCATGTTAATTGTGACATAGTCTTGTGATGACATATCATAAATTCTTTGAGGAACCATGAGCTTGAAAATGTATTCATTGAACTACAAATGTTATATGCTCACTACTTATGATTGAAGATTTATGTAGCTATTTGGTCAAATACGTCATTAGTAAGATCCTTTGTAGGAGTTTCTATCTACTATTATCTAAAAATAATCAAGTTATTAATGATTTTAATATGTTTAAACACGTTTAGCTGATTAAGCATGAGATTATTTGCATGATTTATAAGTTAATTTTCATACTACATGATAGCATGTCTTAAACAACTTAAAATACATTGCATGAGACAAAATTTATTATTTGCTTTTTGTTTACTTTGAATATGCAATGTGCAATTTAATTTTATATAATTAAGAATGCTTCAATTATTTGAATGCTCAATCTTGGAGTATAGGAATATGACTTAAGAACTTTATATATCTTTATTGTTCTATGACCTAAATGATTTTGCTATCATCACTTGTGCTTTATTAACTCGACTAAATTTTTTTGATGATTCACTGAGCAATTGAATGTTTATTGAGTATGTATACTTGCCGGCTTGATCAATATGCTATAATTGTTGTGAAATATTTGATGACTATGTTTATGTAATTTAATGATTCATTAATTTGCTCAAAGTCCCTTGATTAAGGCAAAAATTGCATCAAAATACTCAAACTAATTGACACATGCTCAAATGTTTAATTTTTTATGGCACTTAAAAGATCTTTTTATCTAAATTTCAATCAATATTTTTTGCACAAGCACATAAAATTTGATAGCATGGCCATTAGCACATTTTTTGCCCAGGTGTTTATGTATGCTTAATTGTTTAATTAATTTGAGTTCGCATGATTTAAATGCTTATTGTTCAAGCTTGTCAAATGAGTTCTTAAAAATTTCAACTTGTTTTGAATGAGTTTAACTTGCTGGGGTAATCGGAGTTGACCCTCAATTTATTTATCTTTGTTGCTCCATTGCCTTAAACACATGCTTGTCTTCTACTCAAATGATCATATGTTTTTTTTTTAAAAAAAATTAAGATGGCATGATGCCACTAATTTTATTAAACGGTACATGGAAGATGACTCGTCACTAGGGGTGCTTATCGGACCGGGTCGATCCGGACCCGGTCCGAAACCGGACCTGTTAGTCCGGTCCGAAACCGGAACCGGACTAACCGGTTTGATACCGGACCGGATCGGTTCTACCGTTCCGGATCCGGTATCTTACCGATTCCGGATTGAACCGGAACCGGATCCATTTTTTTAAAAAAAAAAATTCGATAAATCCTTTCCTTTTTTACCTTTTTTTATAAAAAAAAAAAGAAAAAAAGAAAAATCCGGTTCCGGGTTGGAACCGGTCCAACCCGGAACTGGTCGGACCGGAACCGGATCCGATCCGGTTCCGCCCATAACGGGCCCGGAACCGGCCGGTTCCGGTCCGGACCAGACCGGTTCGAACCGGTAACCACCCCTACTCGTCACCTTCCAAATGATGTAAACCTAAGTTATGCTCTAGGAGTTCTCAATGATTTGCCCTTATATGTTAAGTGTTTATTAGTTTTGCTCTCATGTGTATATGATATCTTGCTTTGAGAAGTTCAAATATTGATTTTATCTGCAATTTATTGAGCATGATTTTGACATGGCATATTCTTGATATAATTTTGTCATGTTTGCCTCAAGAACCTTTTCAATATTTTAAATGAGGCTTTGTTAAGTTAGTTTATCAATTATTTGAAATTCAAAAACTTAACCATTGTATTTTGGATGTTGTTTGATGCATGTGCTTGAATGAGTTTATGTTGCTCTAATTGTTCAACGCATCTAACTTCATTCTCTTGCTCAAATTATTTTGGTGAAAGATTGTTATATACACTTGATTGAATAATTGTGATTTGTATGAATGCTTTGAGCTTATCATTTTATTTCTTTTTGCAAATTCATCTTCAAAATATTTTTAAGATATATAGTTTTCATTTTTATACATTTAGATTGGAATATGATTATTGTTATTGTGTTTTGAATATGTGATAAGTTTGAATTTTACAGTTATATTTCGAGGGTTTTAATTGCTTTTTATGTTGAATCGTGGACGATATTATGCACTTTTCTGTTGCTTTTGCAAGTTTCAGGAATTAATGTCGAAGTGCATGAAAGTGAAGGAATGAGCTGATGAAAAAGGGACTTGAACGAGCAAACCGATCGAAGAAAAGACTAAAACTCAACTTTGGAAGAAAATGAGACACCAATCGATTGGTCGCCTTGCCCCCAATCGATCGGCAAATGACAATAGTTGAGCAATAATTTTGAAAAAATATCGATCGATCGGGAACCTTGTAGAAATTGATCGGTAAACGTCGTAGCTGAATGAAGAAAATCGGAGAAATACTGATCGATCGGTAGCTTTGTTGGGTTTTGGAAACTCGAATAATCTTGATTTTGATGTTAACGAAATTTGTTCTTGTATTGTTAACATATTTCATGAAGTGTGCAGTAAATAGATCATTATTAAGAGCTTGATGATTAGCAAAGATATAGGTTGAAGAGACTAGACTAGTAGACACTACAAGTAACTCAACCTACTGCTGCACCCAAGACCCAGTAGACTTTGGACCAGCGGACCTCGAAGCTCCAACCAGTAGACGTCGACCAATAGACCTTGAGCATTAGACGTCGACAACGGACTTTGAGCAGTAGAGTTCGACCAACCAGTAGACATTCGACCAACAGATCTCGATGCTCCAACTAGTAGAGTTCGACCAATCAGTAGACCTTGAGCAGTAGACGTCGACAAGCGGACTTTGCACCAGTAGAGTCCAGCGGACTTCGAAGTAGTAGAGGCCAGCGAACTTCTAGCTAGTAGAGGCCAACGGACTTCGAACCAGTAGAGGCCAGCGGACTTCAAACCAGTAGAGGTCAACAACTCGACCAGTAGACTTCCAAGTAGACCTGCTCTACTGGAACAAATCAACAGCATTCTAGAATCGCCTAGAAAGCAGAATATGATCGTTGCAATGTTTGAAAGCTTACCAAAATTGTCCCAACGGCTATGTTCTTGTATCTAACGTAATATTGGGGATATATATACATGATTTGGAAGCTCAATAACAGCTGATTGAAACTCAATCCAAGCCTTCCAAAGCAAATCCACTTGGGATCCAATTGGGGAACTTCAAAGAACAAATCTGCTAAATGAAGAGCAACTCTCCAAACCTTTGGCACCTCTTATCTTGTTGTATCAGATTCATTATGGAATCATTTGTGCGTTTGTATTCACTCTATTCATTGTATTTGTGAGCTAAAATAGAAGAGTGAATATAATTGTAACAGTTGGTGATTCATCACAACTGGATGAGAGGTATTTGTATGTGAGATATTAAAGAACATACATAGTTGAGTTGTTCGGAGTTCTAGTTGCATGGGGTATGCCCAACTGTATCGGGTTTGTACAAAGAGTTGTATAAATCATCATTCCATGAGATGAAAGAAGGGGAGACGTAGAAGCGTTGTGCTTCGAACTTCCAGAAACAAATTCTTGTGTTATTTACTTTACTGCATTTATTACCTAACTTTTTCTACATATTTTCTTGCATATCTTTAACATGCCTTTCAAATGGTTAATCGGTTATAAGTGGGTTATGTCGAGTGTCTTCCACTCGGTTTTGTAACCGAACTCGATATAATCTCTCGGTGCAATTATTTCAAGAACACAAGTTATTGAAGCTGAAGTTATTTGAACTCAGGAGTGTATTGGCCATCCACCATCGGAATCGATCCTAACAAGTGGTATTAGAGTCAGGTTGTTCTTGGAAAGCATTTTAACCGATTTTAGACGAAATCTTTTAAAGAAACTTTTCCATGAACATGAAATTATATTCATAGCAGAATTTTCAAAAACTTGATCTATGAAAATTTTTAGCATAAAAATCAATTTCATTGAATTCATTTTACACTAAAATAATTTTAAAATCTATTTTAAATGTTCAAATTTTTGTTCAATCTGTTTTTAATTTTAAATTGTTATTTAAAAAATTTTCTAACAATTTTCGAAACATTTTAGTTTTCTGGCAACTTGCAGCGACTTTGGAAAAATTGGCATAACTTATTGCTCGGATGTCCAAATGACGAATCGTATTTTGTGTTGCTAACTAGACTCATAGAGGATAGCAGGGTATAGGTCTTGCAGCCCAAACTTGCTCGAAGAAAAGCAGTTTATTCTGCACAGTTGACTCGTGTGTGCTGACGCAGAAAGATGAAATGGACATTGTTGAGTTTTGTCAAGAAATTTAAATTGTTGCCAAGTATGCTTCATCCATCACAAAAGAGGTTAGCATTGCATTTTTTTAATTTGTTTTAGCCTACCCCATTTGCTCCTCACTTGTTCAAATTTTCAAACCTTTTAAAATTAAGGGGCAGAGTTTAATCTCAATCCTTGATGGGGAGTAATTTTATTTGTCTTCCTTTTTTATTCATACAAAAAGGGGGAGAAATATGTTGTTTTTAAAAATATTATTGTTCTTGTTATTCAACCTTGTGCTTTAATGTTCATATTTTTGTTCAAGTTTTGTGATCATCAAAAAATGGGAGATTGTTGGGTTTTGGAAACCCGAATAATCTTGATTTGATGTTAACAAATCTTGTTATTGTGTTGCTAACATATTTCATGAAGTGCGCAGTAAATAGATCATTATTAGGAGCTTGATGATAGCAAAGAAATATGTTAAAGAAACTGGACCTGTAGACACTACAAGTAACTCAACCTACTGCTGCACCCAAGACCTTAGACCAGCAGACCTCGAAGCTCCAACCAGTAGACGTCGACCAATAGACCTTGAGCATTTGACGTCGACAAGCGGACTTCGAGCAGTAGAGTTCGACCAACCAGTAGACCTTGGACCAGCAGACCTCAAAGCTCCAACCAGTAGAGTTTGACCAACCAGTAGACCTTGAGCAGTAGAAGTTGACAAGTGGACTCTGAACCAGTAGAGTCCAGCGGACTTCAAAATAGTAGAGGCTAGTGGACTTCTAAATAGTAAAGGCCAGCGGACTTCGAAGCAGTAGATGCCAGTGGACTTCTAACTAGTAGAGGCCATCGAACTTCGAACCAGTAGAAACCAGCGGACTCAAACCAGTAGAGGTCAACAACTCGACCAGTAGAATTGCAAGTAGACCTGCTCTACTGGAACAAATCAGAAGTCTTCCAGAAATCGGCCAGAAAGCAGAATATGAACGTTGCAATGTTTGAAAGCTTACCAAAATTGTCCCAACGGCTATATTCTTGTATCTAACGTATATATCATTACTGGGGCTATATATACATGATTTGGAAGCTCAATAACCGCTGATTGAATATCAATCCAAGTCTTCCAAAGCAAACTCACTTGAGATTCAATTGGGGAACTTCAAAGAACAAATCTGCTAAATGAAGAGCAACTCCTCAAACCTTTGGCACCTCATACCTTGTTGTATCATATTCATCATGGAATCATTTGTGCGTTTGTATTCACTCTATTCATTGTATTTGTGAGCTAAAATAGAAGAGTGAATATAATTGTAACAGTTGGTGATTCATCACAACTGGATGCGAAGTATTTGTATGTGAGACATTAAAGAACATACATAGTTGAGTTGCTAGGAGTTCTAGTTGGATGGGGAATACCAAACTGGATCAGGTTTGTACAAAGAGTTGTATAAATCAAAGTCTTCTAGTGTATCATTCCATGAGATGGAAGAAGGACAGACGTAGAAGCGTTGTGCTGCGAACTTCCAGAAACAAATTCTTGTGTTATTTACTTTACTGTATATATTTACCTAACTGTTTTTACATATTTTCTTGCATATCTTTAAAATGCCTTTCAAATGGTTAATCGGTTATACAACGGGTTTTGTAATGTCGACTGTCTTTCGCTCGGTTTTGTAATCGAATTCGATATAATCTCTCGGTGTAATTATTTCAAGAACACGAGCTATTGAAGCTCAAGTTAGTTGAACTCGGGAGTGGATTGGCCAGCCACCCCCTGAATCGATCCTAACAAGCAATCGATCGATAGACGAGAAAATCTGGAAAAAAATAGTTTTTAAAGTTTGAGTTCTACAAGGAATCTACCTAATTTCTCATCCACAATAAATATCACATCATGCACGACCCATATAAGCTTTGGACCATATTTTTACCTTAGAATTCAGCCCCCTTTCATCTTTCAATCCGCCAAGCAAGAATCAACCAAGGGACACCGACTAGACCCTTGAGTGATCCTGTCGATTCAGAGGTGCGCTTGAAAACTAACGACGTACGGAGTCAAGACTCGTGTTTATTAGTATTTCTGAACTTTTGCTTATTCATAGTTTTTTATGTTGTTTAGCCTTGAGTACTTTATTAATCATCTTTCTATGAAGATGATTATATACTAAATTTTATCAAGACTTGTGGATCCTATATTTAAACCTTTGATATGATTATTAGTTTTTGGTTGAATCTATATGATCTTTGTGCATAATTTATGATCTTAATGCTTTCATGGATTTATCACCCATTGAATTGATATTTGTTAATGTAACTGAGATTGATATTTGTTAATGTTGCTGAGATCGATAGATGATATTATAATATTAACTAGTAAATTATGCCGTGGATATCATATTGAGATCGAGAGATGAGATCAAATACATATGTGATAGTCATGGATATCTAGAATCGAAAGCTATAAGTTTTCACAAATCTTAATGTAATATTGAATTGTTAAATAAGTATGTGAGAGTGACTTACTGCAATTTAATATTATGTTTAATATAGCTCGAGGGAGTATATTAGATAAAATCGAAGAATTCGTCACCTTAGATCACATGGATAATCAGTCGATACTAACGAAAATTTTTTAGGGGATTACATAGGTAAACCAAAATCTTGATAAATTTTCTTTATTGATTTCTCCGTGTTTGTGCGCTTGTTGATTGGAAGTTAAATTTTTGTTACTTTTACTATTCCATAATTTTCACCAAATATTCGTAGGCTGAATAGGATTAAATTGATTGAGTTGGTACTTACACCAGTTCCTATGGGATCAACAACATTTACTTCATTATTTTTTATGCTAAAACTTGACAACCTTGCACATGCGGATTGTTCTTCACAACTGAGATTTTATTGTTTAAAAAAGTGACAAACAAATTTTTAGTACCATTACCGGGGGCTAGTCTTAGTAATATCTTACAAGATTGGTGCCATTTTTTTGTTTTTGTTCATTTCTCACTACCCTTCACTACTATTGTTTGATCTACTGTTGCAGGAATTATCGTTGTTTATGCTACGGAGTGAATGAACTACACTTGAGCCTTTTGACCCTGAAGTTGAACGAACCTGTCGTACAAGGAAAACACTCATGGCTGACAACGGACTCAATGAGGAGGTATCTGAGGCAAGATCACTGATAGATTATGCTTAGTTCCATAGATCATTGTCTAGCATCATTAGACCAAGCATTCAGGCTAACAACATCACGATCAAGCCTGCAATCATTCAAACGATCTAGCACTCAGTCCAGTTTGGAGGATCGCTTACTGATAATCTCAATGCTCATATCACTAATTTTTTGGAGATCTGCGACACTTTTAAGCGTAATAGTGTTATTGAGCATCCCTGGTGCTCATATTATTGCATTTTGCGTACGGAAAAAAAAACTCCTCATTCCAAAGATGTGACCGCTTTCTTCAACCTACCTCGTTTCTAACTAAAAATGCTAACATATATACTGAATTTGCTCTATAATAATGTAAGAACACTATCCTAGCATATACTCATTCTTGATCAAATTCATTAATCAAACTTGCAGGATATAAAATTAACAAAAACATAAAAACCAGAACAAAAAGCCTACCCCAACAAGAAAAAATCAGTTTAAAAATCCTATATTTTCAAAAAATCTGTTAAATACAGAACTATTTATTGTGACATTCACATTGAATAAAAAACACACAAGAAAAACTTAAAAATGAGGGAGAACAAATTCAAAACCATGCTGACACTGTTGAGTTCATCGAGCCACCGCTTGATCCATATTCTGAAAATTGGGCTTACTAGTTCCTATTGATATCACATATAATCAACCAACCCTTGACAGGCCCTGCGTACAGATAGATCACACCGCCAATCATTGACCCGATTAACCGGACCATGGTGACCACGAGTTGGCCCTTGGTCAGGTCTATTTCATTCAAAAAGACAGATATACAGGTACATTCCACGTTATTGGTGCGACATGTGTCGAACCCACCCTGGTCCTGGAATAAATAATGACCACACGTGACAGTATTTCAATTTTCTGGAATTGGAATCCAGCCCTACTTGTTAACTAATTGTACAGCATTTTATTTCATTATGTCTGGTCCTGAATCCAGCTACAATTTTGTCGGTATGAATGTATAAATGAATATCTCAAATTCAAAAATTACCGTTGATTAAAAAAAAAATTCCTGTTTTCTGCTTTTAAAAAATATATAAAAATTTCCAAGGGTGTTAAAAAACATCAATTGGAATATGGAAAATTTTCAAGTAGGACTGTAAAAATCTGGAAAATATTAGGTCTGGTTTTCAACCTGAAAATAGATTAATGATGATATATTGACAAATAAATTCTCATATATAACATATTTTAATATTTTAAATATAATATATTAGACCATAAATCACATACTGTATCAGAATAAAATAATATAATGTTTACAGTGAGAATTAATAATGTGTTTATAATTATTTATTCAAAAACACTTTTATGTTGTTTTTGTTTAAAATTGGAAAAGTTACTTTCATGTTGTTTTTGCAAAGTTCCTAAATAAATAAATAAATAAAACTTAATGAATTTCAAATTATTACAAAATTACTACAACTACCACATAAGTAAAAACAATGAAAAACATCCCATTACCTGTTTCACTGCTTCTGCTTTTACCTATTTATTTTTTTAAAGAAGTAATAGCAAAAACAAAGAAATAAAACACTCTAACTATTTTTTTGATCTGAAAAGCGGATAAGCAAACACCCACTAAAAATTGAACTAAAATTAATAATTATATGAAAATATGTAAGTGAAATAAAAATCTATTTTAAATAGGAATAATAAAACGAGACCTTAATTTTTTAATATAATTTCCCATCCATGGAGTACATTAACTTCAACAAAAATGCTGATATAGATCTTGGGTTCAAGTCATATAAGGTGCGTGAGCGTCAATTTAGACAAAAAGAACAGAACATATTTTCCTTCCACAAATGCAAGAAACAATACCTACAACATCACTAACATCAAACTTTCAAACTTCTCACGGATTAACTTAACCTGTACAAAACTAACACCAGAAAACATGGGAAAAAACAAGGCAACCCCGCTTCAAGAATCACTTATTACAGGAACACCAAACATATTTTTGGATTCACTAAATGGCGAAGAAAAGAAATTCGACAGATTAGGGAAACCTCCGAACCTTTCACGGACTAGTCGGCTCGTCCTTTGATTATGATGGGGGAAGCTATGTGCCTACACGTAATTCTCCTCCAGGCCCTTTTAACAGCAAACGACTGGCCCCCTCTGTTCGAGTGAAAAGTTGGGGATTTTATCCTACTAGGAGCCAATTTTAGTGATATCCCTGCTAGATCGGTTGTATTTCATGTGGCTTTTGATAAGCTGGCCAGCTGCAATGGCAGACATTAAAGAGAGCTCTCCAGCCAAGACCGAACCGGCAACTATGGTGGCCAGGAGCTGGGAATTCGATCCTGGCGACTCTTTGCTTGCACCCTTTACGCCAAGAAGGTTGAGGCAAGCTGATTGTGATGCCAATTGTGTTCCACCACCAATGGTGCCGACCTGGAAGAACAAGATAAAGGGGTTCATGGGATAATAAAGTACATTGTTCGAAAGCATAAATGGATTTGACTTCATGATCTATATTCAGAACCACCAGCATGTACAGATTTCAACTCTATCAGTGGCAGGAGAAAATGACAAGGTTTCCAACATAATCAAGCGATTGTATTTTATGAGAAATCCATGTTGCTATCCAACTGCAAGTACTTGGAACCTCGGAGATCATTTGATGTCAATGTATTATGTATAATTAGCAGCGTCATCTTAGACTACTTGGCATTGGTCACATGGCGTTTCATGTTCAAAATTTACAAAAACATCCTAATTGAAGTCTTTTTTTAACATGAAATTAGTTCTACAATAATGGCTTTTTAAATGTGAAAAACTATTTCATATCCACAGAAATTTCAGTATCCCAAGTGTGATGATTATTTCTAGCATTTTCAAGAAGATTTTAGAAAAAACCCTTTCAACTTTTACAGCACATGTGCGACTATGCGTGCCTGGTCAAATAGTTTATATAAAATCAAATCTGATTACCTCAATGGACGGCATGGTAACAGAAACATGGAGATCTTTCCCGTTGTTCACAGCCTCCATCATAGTAATACAGTGAGAACTTTCTATATTCTGTGCTGGATCCTGCCCAGTCGCTATAAAAAGTGCTGAGACAATATTCGCAGCATGTGCATTGAAGCCACCAAGAGCGCCAGCAACAGCAGAGCCAGCAAGGTTCTTTAGCATGTTAAGCTCGACAAGGGCAGATACAGTAGTTTTCAATACCTTCGAGACCACAGCTTCAGTAATGATAGCCTCGCAAACCACTGACTTTCCACGTCCCTCAATCCAGTTGACAGCAGAAGGTTTCTTGTCGGAACAAAAATTCCCTGTCACGGTAATGGCTAATTTTGTTAGGCAAAACATGAAAAGATTGATGACAATCTCCAACATTATGTTCCAAAGAAATGGCGACGCTTACATTTGGCATCAGAAGTTAATACTTATGGGTTAAAAAGTAATCAACAATAAGAAGATTCTATGCAAAGTCATTATGGCATCCATGAAGAGGTCTAACATATGCCAAACCGTGATAAGCACTAGCAACGGTCGAGCCAATGAAATGGATAATAAGCCAATGCAAAAGGGTCAGCGGTTGAAGGGTTGATGTTTGTATTTTGAGATAAATCATACAAAATCCTAAAAATAGGAGTTAAACTGTACTCACCAGAAATGCCAATAACTTCCATATCAGGAAAATCATTAAGGACGAAGTCTAAAACATTCTGAACACCCTTAGAAACCATGTTCATTCCCATGGCATCACCTGTGCTACAGCTAAATCTAATGTACAGATTTTTCCCTGCAATAGCACATTGAATACCTTGGATTCTTGCAAATCTACTCGACCTGTTCCAAGGAAAACAGGAGAAAATTGATAAGAGCCTCAAATCTTATCTACAGCACTAAATCTCTATTTAAAACGTGTAAAAAGACATCATGCTGATGTAGATTGTTGATTACCAACTCAAGCAAATTAACAAAGTGGAAATAATCTCTTTATTTTTAATTAAAAAAAAAAAGAGGGATCTTTCAGAAAACCAATATGATTTTGATTGACAGACATAGAACAGTATCATAAACAGAATCCTAGGAATCAAAAAATAAAGGGAAATGGCACAAATGTATCCGAGGAGGTGTCCTTCGATGACAAAGAATTTCTATAACAAAGACTGAAAGGGATTTCATAATTAAAATAATCTTTTTCAAGTAAAATAATAAGTCACATCCCCGGCATAATAAGCAAATCAAGACATTGATGGACATCAAGGATTCCTAAAAAATCCTTAAATAGTGAAGTATAACAATCACAACTCAAGAATATAACCCATTAAATTTCTGGATCAAAACACAAAACTACAAATCCACATGCTTACAACTTTCCAGTAAAAATTAATAAGCAAACTTGAACAAAAAAGACGAAAAATCCTTACTTATTGAACACAACGGACAGCGTATCGAAATTGAGAGGATCCTCCAAGAAAAATTTCAACTCGGCCGCCCTCTTGGCGGAGGCAAACCTCACCACCGGAGCTCTGGTCATCCCATCTCGCAGAAGCACACACGTGGCACCCCCAGATGCGTAGATTGCCTTGCATCCCCTGTTCGTGCTCGCTACCAAACACCCCTCCGTCGTCGCCATTGGCACCGTGTACTCGCACCCGTTCAGCAGCAGTGGTCCCGCGATCCCAACCGGAAGCTGCACGTACCCAACTGGCATCTCGCAGCATTGCCCCAAAATCGAGTCATAATCAAATCCCTCCAAAGGTAATCCCTCCATAGATCTCCCAGTCAACCGCTGAACCGCCTCGCGACGAATCTTCGCAGCTCGATAGCAGTCCCCGAGCTTCGACTCCAAAGAGTAAGACGGGATTTCTCCCGAAACAAGACATTTAACCAGATCTTCGTCTTCTTGAGGGAGGTCCGTGAGTTTCGGCTTGGTAGCAGCCGGCGGCGGAAAATTGCAGTGAATGCTCCGATCTTCTTGGATAATCTCACTCATAAAGCGTTGGGGCTGATGTTGGTCTTCTCCTTCCGGTTTTGAAATGAACGACTGCACAAAATCGATGCCGAAGAACCCTAGAAGGTAGATGAAAGACGCAATGAGACAAGTAATGGCCGCGAGCTCCGACAGGGAAAGGACGTGAAGAGGCGTGGAGTTACGGATCTTGTCCCGCCAACGGTGGAGAAGAAAATACGAAACGGAGAAAAACAATGTGAAGAAAATGCCGTTGGTTAGGTAAAGC
This sequence comes from Haberlea rhodopensis, assembly GCA_907163345.1. Lineage (NCBI taxonomy): Eukaryota > Viridiplantae > Streptophyta > Magnoliopsida > Lamiales > Gesneriaceae > Haberlea > Haberlea rhodopensis. Next base: position 103,653 of record CAJQUN010000302.1, read on the forward strand.
GGGAGAGGGAGAGCGTCGGAGGCTTTAGGGGAGGAACGTTGGTCGACGGTGTCGCCGGAGGCCGATGAATGAGGGGGAGGAGGAGATAGAAGTGGTCTGTTGTGTGAGTATCTGGGTGCCCTCCGGCTGAAGTCCATAGCTTCGGCGGTTGAGAGGGAATTAGGGGAGGCGATGCGATGATTTCGGGAGGAAGCCTTTGTTTAATAGGGGAATTTCGAGAAGTGGTGCAGTCTGTACAGCCAGCCAGGCGTCAAACGTGCTCTTTCTTTCTTTTCTCTCTTTTTTTTTTAAACGTGAATGAATTTTGTGACAACGATGCATTTGAAAATTTATATATACCAGTAAACGACGCGTAATATATAATGCATATGAATTGATTCGTGTAATGAGTAAATGAGATATATACATTGGTTAATATTACAATTCAAAAGATGCAACAAAAAACCACAACAAATTATTGGAGGGGGTAGTTTGGTAAATTCAAATTTGTCATACCAAGATAGTTATTATAAGGGGCTTATGCATTATAATATAGTAAGATATATATATAATGATTTAAATAATGATTAAGGAAAATTCTATTTATTTTGATCTTTTTTGAAATTTAAATTAAATAAATTAGAACTAAAAGACAGATGTCAATAATGTAGATGCAATCAAGAAAAGTCTAATATTAAAATAAAAACAACATTACTAAAGTATAAAATAAAATATATATTTAAAAAGTTGTTTTCTAACATCCATATTTTTATTTTAACCTACATTTTGCTCCAAAATAATATAATTTACGCAGCAAACACAAAATTTATATATAACTCATCTATTTCAAATTTACTCCAAAAGAAATATTTTTACAATATCTCTTTTAAAATTTCTTTTACAACAATTATTTTATTCAATCAATTATCTATTTTAAATTTAGTAATTTATTTACATATTAAATTCAGATTTAGAATTTTTTTTGGACAATTAATTAATATTAAATAATTCAATTTTATAACAATAAATACAAAATACTGCACCAATTTAATTATAATTTCATTATAACACTAAAACTAATAAAAACAAAATTTGAACAAATTAAAAAAAAACAAATTAAAAGAAAAGATGGTGCAGCTACAAATTTAATGCCAAAGAACGGCGTTGCATTGGAGCATATTTTCACACCAAATTTAAAATAAAAAATTTAAAATTTAAAAAATAAAGTTTTTTAAAAAATTGTTATGTTTATAGCGTGATTGGCGATCCGACCAACCACGATCGTGATTCTAACTGCAAATTTTTTTTTAAATGGGGAGAGAGCTGAATCGCGTTTCTCTCTCCCCTTTAATTTTTTTTAAAATGAGGAGAGAGAAACGTGGTCCGGGACTACGTTTCTCTCTCCTGATTTCGATTTCTCTCTCCTGATTCATGTTTCTCTCTCCTCCAATTTTAGTATTTTTTTCTCCTCCATTTTTAACATTTTTTTCTGTCATCCACCTTTGTTTTCCACTTTAAAATTACATTGAGATAAGATTAATGACAGGAGTTGTGAGATAAATGTGGGAAATAAATTTTTAAAAATATTTAAAATATTTTAGATTTCAAAGTTTTGGTATTTTTTTATTTCAAAAATTATTTAACAATATTTATTCAAAAATGAACATGTCATAATTATTGTCCAAAATATATTTGACTTGTTTGTCAAAAAATTGGTATTAGAGAAATAAAATAAATTTATAATGAATTATTTTATTTGTAATATGTTCCCATATCCGTGAAGCGTAGTCGGAACATATTTTATTATAATGAATTAATTAAATATAAATTTATTTTATTTTCCTAATACCAATTTTTTGACAAACAAGTCAAATATATTTTGGACAATAATTTTGACATGTTCATTTTTGAATAAATATTGTTAAATAATTTTTGAAATAAAAAATACCAAAACTTTGAAATTTAAAATATTTTTAAAATTATTTTCCACAATTTTATCTCATAACTCCGGTCATTAATCTTATCTCAATTTAACTTTAAAGTGGAAAACAAATGTGGATGATAGAAAAAATGTTAAAAATGGAGGAGAAAAAAATACTAAAATTGAGGATAGAAAAACACGAATCAGGACAGAGAAATCGAAATCATGAGAGATAAAAAAAAACAGGAGAGAGAAACGAAAAAAAAATTTGAAGAGAGAGAACGCGGTCACATACCACGTTTTTCTCTCCCCATTTAAAAAAAAATTGCAGTTAGAAACGCGACCCTGCATCGCAAATCACGCTATAAACGTAACAATTTTTTTTAAAACTTTATTTTTAAATATTTTATTTTTTTTAATTTATTTTATTAAATTAGTCCGAAGAATACCGTTGCATCTGAGATGCCCTTAGCTTCTAAACAGACTGTTGAGTTCATCATCAACAACTATGTAGCTTGAGCTCAAAATATTCTAATTAATGAATGCTTAACAAGACAACCGTGGTTTTTTGCATCTTTTTATGAAAATATATTGGGGGTGTTCGATAAGTTATACATGTGTATTGATACAAAAAAAACGGTGTGTAAATGACACCGTTCTTTTACGAGAGTCCCGGGGAAAAATGAAGTATTGATGACTTGAAATGATGTTTGGCAATTGTGCCCATATTTTGTCAAAGTTGTTGATAGCCGGGGCCGATACCACTATGTTTCGAGAATTGAAAGGTCTCAAATTCGTGACTCTCATTTTCCCCACGATGATGTTGTAAAAGAAAATAAAGTGTTGATGAGTTGAATGTTAACAATTAATTAAAACAATATATTGTAATATATACGGAATATTGAATCAATTTTATAGCATTCAAACGGTATATAGTCGATTCATTAGGTACATGTATATTTGATATTATCCTTCGTGGCATTGTCTTTAGGACAACAACTACTCCATCTTAGGTACGATAATCTTCACCGAAACTTGTGAATTAGGTATCCAGCCGTGTAAATACTAGTGCGGTATGGAATGTTAAGAACATGGTTTGCAAATTGTGTCGACTAAGATGAGATGTGCAAGCCTTGTATAATTGCTAATGGTGATATTGGAAAATTATATATGCTCAATTTGAATAGAAGAATTTGATAGATTTGAATTCAAATTTTTAATATAAATCTATTCAATTTGTTTGGTTAAAATTGAAATACATAGATTTCAAATCCACGATCTTCAATTTTAAAGCATATTTTAACAATTTTAAGCTATTTTAAATTCTTAATTATTCCATCTAAATAAAACCCTAAGTATATTCATTCTCTACGAAGGAATGAGGTTTTTTTTTTAAATTAATTTTAAAAAAATTCTTTTTGCTAAAATATCGTATTTTGAAAATGAGTGCAAAAATACTCTAAACGCTGCATTTGATAGCGGAGACCAGCAAAAAGACAAGCATCTGCTGTAGGTGGCAGTAGATGACTTTATTTATATATTTTTTAAAAAAAAGCAGGATCGATCTGTCCTTTAATTTTTTTTTTTCTCTTTACTTTTTATTTTTTTCTACCACTATGCCTATTTAATTGCGGACCTACAACGACAAGTTTGCTCTCTAATTCTTTATTGTCAGGTTTTTCTTATTCTTCTTTGTTTATCATGTATAATATTTATTGATTAAAATGAATAATACAATTCATTTCGGGCATGCAACGTGGTGTATCGTTGATTTTTTTAAAAAAATAAAATCAGACATCTTTATCACACTCCCTCAAAATTGGATACTCGTGTCGAACATGGTCGATTGGCGTATCCAACATAGAAAAGATGTTTTTGGAGGTTAATTGTACAATTTAAAAAGTTCTTGCCTAAAATGAAATTTGGACATGTTAGTTAAATTTTATGTTAATTACAGTAATATATATTGGTCTAGTATATGTGATACTATAATAATTTCAGTGACATGCATTTATTTATATGATTTGAATTTGATAAAAAAAAATTCATATTATCTTTTATTTTGACGTATTTCTTAAACTTTATGCTAGTTGAAACAATATATATTTGGCGTTAGTAAAGTGATACTATGATGATCCAGTGACATGCATTTATTTATATACTTCTTGAATTTGGTAAAAAAAGTTTTGTTGCTTTTCCATGATTTTTAGAATTTAAAAAAATATGAATTTAGTATTTTGTAATATAGTACATGCTTAATATATATATAAAGATATAAAATATACATGTGTGTCCCAACCATATCGTGTCCGAAAATTACCTTCCAACAATTGAACGTGGAATAGGCGGTTAGTTGGCCGTGTACTGCAAAATTTCCATCATTATCTCATTACTGATTAGAACAATAGAACTACACCAACAGTTGTGCATCTTAAAAATATATATATATTAAAGAACAGGTAGCTGGCCCGGGTTTTTTTTTTTTTTTTAAAACGAACATAAAATCCTCCACTGCCACATGTGGCAGAGCCGCAGAGGCCTGTCTTTTTACAAGCCTCCATTATTTCTACACTCCTTTACAAAATGCTCCGTAACAGGGATTTACACCTAGATGGACTAAAATTAAATTTAAATAATGATTTTTATGTAAAAAACTCATTAATATGTCAAGATATATTTAAATATAATAATATATCAATAACTGATTACACAGATGAGCAAGTCAAAAAATAATAGAGAATAAAGATTCTATTAAAATTCGATTCATTCGGCCTTAAAATAATAGATTATTGTGGATTTTGTGAATCCACAACTAAATAATAATATAATATACTCGTTTAATGTATCTACTATCTCAATTTCATGATCTTAAATATTTCAACATTTGGTTGTTAGAAGCACTTTCACTCTAAGTCACATAATCCTTATACCCCCCTCCACGCACTGGCGCTCCGGCCGCGAAATGGCGAACTCGGTGCGCGTGCGGCGCATTAAGGCGACTTAAGAATTTCTAGTTCGAGCTTTAAGAATTTCTAGTTCGCGCACTAAGATTTTATAATTCGCGCACTAAGATTTCCTAATTCGCGCACTAAGATTTCATAATTCACGCATTAAGATTTAATAAGTCGCGCACTAAGTTACTAAGTCTTGTTAATCCTCCTTAATTCTCTGATTTTTTTTTTTTTTTGTAATTATAAAAAAATTCTTCGATTTTGAGTTTAGATAAATTTTTATGGTTTCTAGGTATTTTGGGTCGGTAAAAAAATTATATTATATGGTAAATAGATAGATAATGAATCATGAAAAGACATAATAACATATGAAAGATTAAAATATGTGATAAAAGAAAGTATGATAAATCTGTGATTTTGTAACATTTTGCGGAGTAAATAATAATAAATTTGATATCTTAGTTTTTTGCATGAAAATTAATAGAATGAACTTTATAAATAAAACTTTTTTTATTGAGTTAATTTAAATGTTTATATTAGTCATTTCATAAAGTAATAATATAAATCTCCAGAAATAATATGAGTCATTTTTAATAAATTCATACTATTACCAAACATGTTGAAATAAATATGAACAATTTGGTTTCATTTTTCAAATTCGTTATTTTATATCTTAAAATAAAACAAAACTTTAATACTTCATTTCTATTTCTACAATATATTTTTCGGAGAATTCTTGCTAGACGAACGATCAAATACAAGATTCAAATACGTTGTATCACTGGCTATAACATTTTTGCAAAGCTGCAAATGTTAGTTTCTTCAATAAAATCTAATTTTAATGCTTTTTAAGATTGGTAAAGCTGCAAACACCAAAGTTGTTAAGAACTTCATATTGTAAATTTGTAAATAATATAATAATGATTTGAGTTTGTTAAATATGATGTATATTATGTATGTTTAAAACTTCATTTCATCAGTGTGTATGTATATATATATATTTATTTATTAATTTTTAATAGGCGCATTAAGCCGCACCCGCACTCAATTTTTTTTTGCAAATTGACGCACTCACGCATCCGCATCCGCTCCCGCATCCGACTTATGTGACTTAGCTTTCACTATGCTATACTTTTCTAAAAAAAGTGAGCGATGGAATAAAAAATAAAACAAAAAAAACTTATAATAACGGCACAAATATCATTTCTCTGTCATTTAAATTGCATATTTTATTTCTTCTAACAACAGTGGATCTTCATTTTCAGCGTCATTTTTCTTGAAGTTCTGTAATGCCAAGAAACAAAGTTGATTTTATCCTAAAGAAGTATGATGCTTTATTATACAGTCATGGGCTTCAAGTGGGTCTTCATTTTCGTCGACATTGTTTCTGCAATGCCAAGAAAACCATTGTTTCTTGAAGTTCTACAATACCAAGCACTTCCGAATTGTATGAAGGATGAGTGAATGATATCATGTATATTCATGTAAGAATCAGAAATGAAAACATTATTTTGTCTAGATTCGAGAATTAGCAATGATGAAAAGATGAATGGAAGATTAGATCAAGACACAAGTGTTTCTGTGTCTGTGGTTAAGTAATTATTGTTCATGTGAAGGAGTACTATACTGCAAATCTCAATATTATCAAATTTTCAAGATGACCGGAATATTGAATCAAGATACAAGTGTTTCTATGATTTTCCAAGTGATTTAACCCTTCAATTTTGTGTTTTTGATTGTGGGTTCTAGATTCAATCACGAGATTATTGTGTTTTTGGTGTAATATAACATAGTTTGAAAGTGTGATGATTTTATTGATGATGGTTGAAGCATAACATGAGAGTTTTTTGTGTAATAAAATCAAGTATGTTATCTACAAATTATGATATTTAGTACCACAAATCAGTATATTTAATACCAAAAATTGTATAAATTTAGTACCATGGATTATGTTATATAATACAACAAATTATAATATTTAGTACCACAAATAAATTTATTTATTACCACATATTAGCTTATATAGTATCACAAATCAGTACATTTGGTACCACAAATCAGTATATTTAGTATCACAAATTATGTTATTTAGTACCAAAAAATGTTATTTAGTACCACATATTAACTTATATAGTACCACAAATCAGTATATTTGGTACCAAAAATCAGTATATTTGGCACCACAGAGTAGCTTATATAGTACCACAAATTATGTTATTTAGCATCAAAAATATGTTATTTAGTACCACAAATCAGTATATTTTAGTACTACATATTAGCTTATATAGTACCACAAATCAGTATATTTAGTACTAAAAATCAGTATATTTACTACCACAAAGTAACTTATATAATACCACAATTTATGTTATTTAGTACAAAAATATGTTATTTAGTACCACAAATCAATATATTTGGTACCACAATTCAGTATATTTTGTGGCACATAGTAGATTATAAAGTATCACAAAATATGTTATTTAGTACCAAAAATCAGTATATTTAGTACCACAAATTAGCTTATATAGTACCACAAATCAGTATATTTAGTACCACAAAGTAACTTATATGATACCATAGATTATGTTATTTACTACCAAAAATTTGTTATTTAGTACAACATATTAACTTATATAGTACACAAATCAGTATATTTGGTACCACAAATCAGTATATTTAGTACCACGGAGTAGCTTATATAGTACCACAAATTATATTATTTAGTACTCAAAATATGTTATTTAGTACCACAAATCAGTATATTTAGTACTACATATTAACTTATATAGTACCGCAAATCAGTGCATTTGGTACCACAAATCAGTATATTTAGTACTACAAAAAAACTTATATAATACCACAAATTATGTTATTTACTACCAAAAATATGTATTTAGTACCACAAATATTTAGTACCAAGTTATATATATATATATATATATATATATATATATATATATATATATATATATATACCATATATTAAATGGTAGGATAATATGGTACTAAGTAAGATTATATGTGAACTATCTATTTCACATATTATATAAAATAAAATAAAATATTATAGATAAATCTATTTGCAAATATAACAAGTTATATATATCTTTAGCATATTTTGGAAATGTGGTCAACAAAAAAGTTGTAAAACTTTCTGTTATCATCGCGTAGATAGCTAATTCGTTTAATTTAGAGATCATATGAGAAAGTTATGAAAAAGTTGCCGAAATTTTCACCTCTAAGGCAGAATAATGGGTGCTCAAGCGTCTATGACAGGCACTCAAGCGCATGTCAATCTGCCAAAAATTATAATGGGCAGAACCATGGGCGCTCGAGCGCGGATTTGTGGTATCAAATATACTGATTTGTTGTACTATATAAGCTAATATGTTGTACTAAATATACTGATTTGTGGTACTAAATAACTTTTTTTTGTACTAAATAACAATGTGGTACTATATAAGCTACTCTGTGGTACAAAATATACTGATTTGTGGTACTGAATATACTGGTATATGGCACTATATAAGCTAATATATGGTACTAAATATTCTGATTTGTAGTACTAAATAAAATATTTTTGGTTGTAAATAAAATAATTTGTGTTACTTTAGAAGCTACTTTGTGGTACTAAATATACTGATTTGTGGTACTATGTAAGCTGATTTGTGGTACTAAATAACATAATTTGTTGTATTATATAAGCTAGTTTTTGGTACAATATAACATAATTTGTGGTACTGTATAAGCTAGTTTGTGGTACTATATAAGCTAATTTGCAGTACTAAATAATATAATTTGTTGTACTATATAAATTAATTTAAGGTACTAAATAACATATTTAGTTTATATAGTACCACAAATATGTAATGCAATACCACAAATTAGTATATATAGTACCATAATTCAATATATATAGTGCCACAAATTATGTTATATAGTACCACAAATTAGGCTATTTAGTACCACAAATCAGTATATATTGTAACACAAATTTTGGATATATAGTACCACAAATTATGGATTTCAAGAAGAACGTATGAACATGTGTGCATTATTAACTCTGTGTCCCTGTTATCCACAAAATAACAGGAAAAGTTTCGATTGAAGAAGTTTTAGAGCAACTGAAATACAAGAACATTTATATTACATGTTCATTTTATAATTTGTTTCTCAGTGATTTAGTAAAACAAAATTCTCAAGTTACTTTGTTTTTGTGGAATCCACAATCGTGGGTTATGCAAGCTGGAACTATCATGGCAGCTGCTCTGGCTATTGGAGGTGGCAAGTGTAAGAATATATGGACCTGGATCGGTAAATCCAACAGGAAAATCCATCATTATCTTTTGCCATTCATTCAATACAACATCCACAAATTTCTGAAGGAAAAAAATTCCCCAGGATGACTCTTTACCTAAATAATCCACATTCATCTCCTTCGTCGCCCTCATCAAAGTCGTCAAAAACCTCTAATAAAAAAATACGTGATATTCAAAACTAGAAGCAATGAACGTGAAGCCAGTAGTAATGGCATGAAAATGGGTTAAAATAAAATTTTAGGGAAGAAGAGTAATGTGCAAAACATGTGTAAAAAGTAAGGGTGTTTATGTCTTTTAATAGCATTAGTGAGTTTAAATTAAAACAAAGTTAAGATAGGGGCTGCAGAATTTTAAAAACATCACTAGGGACAGAACTTTAAATTGAAATAGTCATCGTGGATTTTTAAGCAATCTCCCTAATAATAAGTGGATTTTATTTTTCTTTAGATTACTTATAGGGATTTTGGACTACTATATGAATACACCAAATTTTCTTTTATCAAAATACGCGTTCGCTTATACCACTAATATTTTTAAGAATAAATTACATAAAGATACCAATTTTTAAAATATGTTTCAATTAAATTTATCAAAAAAATGTTCTTTCCAACTAAATTCACCTTCCAAAATTTTATCCATACCGGCTAAGAGAATCACTTGTGCTTTTGGTGCTCTTCGTTTCGCCAACAACGAAGTCATCCTTGACAATTTCTCATTCCTTCCCTGCCGAGCCACCTCTCTTCGATATTCGGTCCCTCGGCCTTCCCTTTCTTTCCAATCACTAAGAAAAAATCGATACCAATCAAAGCCATGTCTAAGTAAAGCTTCGTATGTTATCATTTCCTTCAAATAAGTCCATTTTTTTCCTTCCTTAATTTATAAGTCTTTTATCATTTCTTAGTTACCCCTATTACATCATTTACATAACAATCACCGATCAAATCAAAGCAAGGAGAGTAAATTGATAGAATTTAGGAACAAAATTAAAAATTCAGAATTGATAAGCACAAATCACTAAATGCAGGAACAAAGTCAAAGATTTTTTTTAAAAAAATTGCTACTCGAAAGAATCGAACAAATCACAACTCGACGAGATAGTAGAAAAAATTGATACTTTGATTTTGTTTCTCTTATCATACCTTCAACTTGGTGTGCCTATGGATTTTTATGCGTCAATTAACATTGAATTATTATTTTAATTTTGGTGCACATTATCTGTTTGTCAAAATGTCACTTCAGTTAAAAAAATCTTGTTTAGCAAATTTGGAAAAAAGATAATGTTACAAACGAGCCGTGACTTTATTGTAAACAATGAATTCATTTTTTCTCGTAAAATCTTATACATCACTTTAATATAAGCAAGTGCACCACCATATTAATATAGAAATGAGTGTTTGATATGTGCACCACCAAGCGATGCTTTGTACTTTTCTCACGTGCACCACTTTTTTCTCACGTGCACCACCAAACAGTGCACGTATTTTGTCATACATACCACCAAGCGGTCACGTATTTTCTCACGTATGCCGCTTGAGTCTAACAATGCACATATCCCACATACACCACTAGATTCAAGCGGTGCACATACACCACCACCTTAAATATATCTTTCTCATCAAAACTAAAGCTATTAGAAGCGACTTTTGTTTTACGTGTATCACATTTCATTGAACTTCAAAACTGAAGCTATTAATCAATATCTTATTTTTAGTGTACTTAAATTTGTAAATTTTTAAGTGTATAATATATGTATTACAGATCGGTAGAAACTAAACCAAACCAAAAACATACCATGTTAAGATTAGCTTGTGTGTGTTTTGATAAGTGTGCTGCTAGACTCAAGCGCTGCATGCAATAACAAGCACTAAATTTAATTGTGTTGTATAATTTGTATGTAAGGAATAAGTGAGATATGAAAATCCCATATTGGAAAAACACTTTTATTCGAATAGTTGTGACTATTGCTAATAACCATTTTTAATGGATGTATTGATTCCTTTCGAATGGTTGTGATGATTCACTTAAAATGGTTGTGATGATTCATCCTGAATGGTTGTGATGGTTCACTTCAAATGGTTGTGATGCTTTATTTTGAATAGTTGTGACTCTTTGAAAAGACATCTTCATTCTATAAATAGAAGAAAAGATGAAGAACTTCTCACTTAACAAATTTCATTATTTTCTCATAAGTGTTCTCTTGTCTTGTTGTATCCTGCGAAACATATTTCTATAGTGTGAAAATATTATTTATCGGATGGTGATTCTCACGTCTCAAGGCTATTGTATTCTGTCTTCAATTATTTTTTCTAACAATCGATAACACAATATCCTAATGGAGGCAGAATTGAATCCAAATGTGAACTTCAAGTTTCGAGAGAATGAATCCATGAAACTCGACCGTTTTGATGGAACGAACTATCTAAGGTGGCAAGATCGGATGTCATGGATTATAACATCACTGAATCTGTTCTATCTTCTGGATTCGAACTTGCAGCCAATTCCAGAACCAGGACTAGACGATACTGATGAACAAAAGGCGAAAAAAACGTCTTGACAAAGCAAAGCGTGATACTGATGAGATGTTGTGCAGAGGTCACATTCTGAATTCCTTGACAAGTAGATTGTATGACGTCTATTGGAACTACAAGATGCCCAAGGAAGTATGAATTGCACTTGAATCTAAATATAAAGATCTGAAGAAAGGTACGGACAAATTCTTTGCATTAAAATTCTACGAAATTAACTTTTTTCTGAAAACATGCCAGTAATGGATTAAGTTCGAGAATTGGAGGTTCTTGTTTCCCAAATGAATGAATTGCAGATTAATATTCCTGATGCAATTCAAGTAGAAGCAATACTATATAAGCTTCCTCCTACTTGGAATAACTTTCGAAGGAAAATTCTGCATTCAACAGAAAATTATAGCATTGAACAGTTCATTACCCATATGCAAATAGAATGCGAAAATCGTACAAGAGATGAACTGATCTTGGGTTCAAAGGTGAACCATATTTCTGATGGTGCGGGAATTGGAACCTCTAGTGGTGCTTCAAAAGGTCTTAAAGTGAAGAAAAAGAACTTCAAGAAAATCAATGGCAACAATAATTTCAAAAAGAATCGTCCCTGTTTCCATTGTGGAATAAAATGTCACTACATGAAGGAGTGCAAATACAGAAAGAACAAAATTGTTGGTTCTTTCAATTCAAATAAGACGAATCTGATTGAAACTGAAAATAAAGAACTTATTGCAATGGTCTCGGCGCTTCACATCGGGATGATAACAGAAATTTACTTTGCTTCTGTGGTTGTTACAAAGGATTGGTGGCTTGATTCTGGTGCTACCATTCATGTTTGTAACAACAGGGCTCTTTTCAAAGTATACAATGAGTCAATTGAGTCCGAAGAAGTGCTTATGGGGAACCATGTTACTGCAAAGGTTGCTGGAAAGGGAAGCGTGGATCTGAATTTCACTTCCGGAAAGAAGCTTACCCTTGTTAATGTTTTTCATGTACCCGACCTTAGGAAGAACCCGATTTCTGCTAACTTGTTGTGTAAGAGTGGCTTTAAGATTGTTCTTGAGGCTGATAAAGTTATTGTAACTAAGAATGGAGTGTTCATCGGAAAGGGGCACTCCAGTGATGGCATGTTTAAACTATCTATAAATGAAATAAGTCATATTGCTTATGTTGTTGACTTTCTAATTTTTATGGCATGCTAGACTAGGGCATTTAAATTATAGTTATTTGTGATACATGTCTAAACATGGTTACATTAATTGCAAGAATGAAAATAATAGAAAATGTGAAATTGTGTTGAAGCCAAGATGACAAAGAAACCATTTTCTAAAGTTGAAAGAAGCATTAAGTTACTTGAACTTGTGCATTCAGATATATGCGAATTAAATGGTCATTTAACAAGAGGTGGAAAACGACATTTTATCACTTTTATTGATGACCATTCGAGATATACTTATGTATATCCAATAAGAACCAAGGACGAAGCATTTGATAAATTTAAAGAATTCAAATCTGAAGTTGAAAATCAGAAAGAGAAAAAGAATAAAATGCTTCGTAGTGATAGGGGAGGAGAATACTTTCCTGAGATATCTAATAAATTTTGTGAAGATAATGTAATTATTCACCAAAGGACAGCCCCTTATACTCCCCAACAAAATGGGATAGCCGAAAGAAAAAATAGATCCTTAGTTGATATGGTAAATTCAATGCTTACAAATGCAAAGTTACCCTTATATTTATGGGGTGAAGCATTGTCGACAACATGTCACATTTACAATAGGGTATCATTTAAAAAGTTTCGTGCTCTTTGGAATAATGGTAGAAAACCTAACTTAAGTTATTTTAAAGTGTGGGGGTGTATAGTTTTTTATAAAGTTCAAGATCCCCATAAAACTAAGTTGGGACCAAGAGGAATAAAAAGTGTGTTTGTTTGCTATGCACAACATTCAAAAGCATATAGGTTATTAAACTTAGAAACTATTGTAATCATAGAATCTATACATGTTGAATTTTTTGAAGATAAATTTATGCATGGTGTAGTGGACTCTAAAGTTGATCAGCAAGATAATTCAAAAACTATTGTTGATGTGGGGGTAGGTGAAAAAAGAAAACAAGTTAATGAACCAAGTGAACGAAGAAGAAGCCAACGTGCAAGAATAGAGAAACACTTGAGTTCTGATTTTATTTCATCAGATTCTATCACTTTTTTGGTAGAGAAGCTCTGTCTTCTAGAGATGCTGTTGTTTTGGCAAGAACAGTAAGTGATGAGATGGACTCAATAATGTCAAATACACATGAGTTTTAGTAGATCTTCCACCTGGTTCTAAGGTAATCGGGTGCAACTGGGTGTTTAGAAAGAAATATGGAATCGATGGTTCTATACAAACTTTCAAGGCAAGGTTATTAGCTAAAGGATTCACACAAAAAGAAGGAATAGATTATTTTGATACCTACGCTCCTGTTGCAAGAACAACATCCATAAGAGTATTATTTGCACTTGCTTCAATATATAAATTATATATCCATCAAATGGATGTTAAAACTGCATTTCTAAATAGAGACTTAACCGAGGAAGTATACATTGAGCAACCCGAGGTTTTTGTGCTTCCTGGAAATGAAAATAAAGTATGCAAATTAGTTAAGTCCCTTTATGGTTTAAAGCAAGCACCAAAACAGTGGCACAAGAAATTTGATGTGACAATCTTAGCAAATGGTTTTAGACATAACAGTGCTAATAAATGCATTTATTGCAAGATGACCAAGAAATATGGAGTAATCTCATGTCTCTATGTTGATGACTTGTTAATTGTTAGTACCAATATGAATGGTATTGAAAAAACTAAAAGGTATCTGACTTCAGTATTTAAGATGAAAGACTTAAATGAAGTAGATACTATTTTAGGAATTAAAGTTGAGAGACATGAAAGGGGATATGCTTTAAATCAGACTCGTTATATTGAAAAGATGCTTGATAAATTCAAGTACCTCAATATAAAAGAAGCTAATACTCCAATTAATTCTAGTGTGAGACTTCAAGAAAATAATGAGCGAGTTATTGCTCAATTAACTATGCTAGTGCCATTGGAAGTCTCATGTATGCCACACATTGTACACGTCCAGATATATCTTTTGCTGTAAACATGATGTCTAGATTTACAGCAAAACCTAGCACACAACATTGGAAAGCAATTGCCAAAATTCTTGGATATCTCAAAAGAACCAAGGAATTAAAATTAGTGTATAATGATTCATCAAGTGTGCTAGAAGGATATTGTGATGCAAGTTGGATGTCTAGTATAAATGAAAGTAATTCAACCTCTGGATGTATTTTTTCATTAGGAGGAGGGGCTATTGGTAGTGCTTATCGCGTACGCCCAAATTAACCATCTCAAGTTAATACAGTAATAAATTTAGTAGCGTGAGTAGTGATCGATCCCACAAGGTTATATCTTTATGTTAACTTATGCAAACGAAAATAAAAAGGGGATTTTGAAATCAATTGAATTAACTACTACTATGAAGCAAAATTAAACTAGATGAATTAACTTATGAGAAATGACGATTCTTGGTTTTCGGTTAACTTTACAATTGGTGTTTACTATCTTGGTCATTGATCTTCACATACGATTCAATTTTCATATGATATTCATTATTGGACATTTAATCCAATAATCAAAGTCCTATCTCACCTTAAGTTTAGTTAAATAGCCCAAGCGTTCTAGTTTAACTCTTATCAACAATCAATCAAAATACAAGCGATTAAGATTTAAATCGATGATAATATATGAACTAGTGAGATCGATGAAGCTAAACAACATAATCCAAGCGTCTATGTTTAATCTAGTCAATTATTTTTCCTAAGAATTTAACAAACTCACAAGCGGAATTTTATCAATCTTAGTTACTTCATAAATTAGAGGGATCAAACGATTCCGTATTTGATATCTCATGTAGCGTTAAATTGTATGAACAATAGCTAGGTGATCAATCTAACAATCATGCATAACAATCATGGCAATCAAATCAGAAAAACAATTGATACTCAATGAAAATCAACAATCAAAACTTAATCTCACAAGAATCGTAAACTCCAATGTATCGTCTTCCTCAACCGAGAATCACAAAGAGGTTTTTAGCTACTCATAACTGAAATAAAAACATTCAAATATATTCTAGAAAACATTAAATCAATAGCAAAAGAAAAATAATTACTAAAGGGAAGCACGATTCCGGAGCGTCACTTCCGTATTCGTTCTTCGTTCTTCAAGTCGTTCTTCAACAAAATTGAGAGAAAATTTATTCTAATGTCTAAATTATGTTCTAAAGTCTGAAATTGATGCTCTAAAGAGGCTGATTTTTGAGTAAATAGAGGTGTGGAGGTTGATGGGTAGGTTAGAGCCCATGTAGGAAGGAAAGAAATCAAGTCTCCAAACTTTCCAAAACACTCTTGGCGTACTTACGCCTTGGATCCTAGCTACGCCTGATGACGTGTTCAATTTCTGCCTTCCTGCATAGATGGCGTATTTACGCCTCAGAATGGAGTAACTACGCCTACACTTGCCATAGCATTGGCGTATTTACGCCTCAGAATGGCGTATTTACGCATGTCTTCCATTTTTCTGGCGATTTTTGTATTTTGGCCGTAACTTTCTCATACGAACTCGAAATTAAGCGAATTAGCTGTCCACGCGAAGATAACAAATAGTTTTACAACTTTGCTATGGACCATATTTCCAAAACGTGGCTCAAATATAGAAATTTGAGGAGAAAAGAGCAACATGTGTCTTGAATTTCAGTTTTTTCCTCTTTTCTTCAACTTTATTCATTCTTTCATCATTTTAGCTTGATTTCTTCACCTGTCCCTACATTTACACAAATATACGATTAGATAGCATATGTATCAATTTATTAATCAAAATATACCAAATTATAGACAATTAAACGCAATAGATGTGTCTATTTCTAGTCATATCAAACCCCCCATACTTAGTCTTTACTCGACCTTGAGTAAATCAGACAAAACTATAATATTTTTGTTTGGCACATAGATTCATAACAAACTAACTTGTCCTCGCTTTTATGCCTCAACAATTACAAACATGCATAGTAATGAAAGGCGGTGGAAGGTTAACAGTGGAACAAGTTCAATCCCTAAACATTTCGTACCCAACAAGGTAGTGGACGTGAGTGTGTGGTCATAAACAGGTGCCATGTACAAGTTATAGATCCAATAGATGCAAACATATAATAGCTCAAGTTATACACTAACACAAGTATAAGCTCACTTGAACACTCTTCTCCACTATCTTAGCCACTTTGCAAACATAAATCAAGTAGGTCTTTATTAGCTTGTAGCTTGGCCTAGGTATTGCTTATGAAAGAAAGGGTAATAAATATCAAACAAGAGAGTATAAGGTTATGCAAATTTAAACTTCTCTTCTTGCATGAGTTTTTTTTTTCAAACCTTGTTTATTTTTGCAAGGTTTAACTCAATCTTTTTATCTATTGTACATTGGCTCCCCTTGGAGTCATATTTTTATTTATTTTCTCAAGACATTGATCGCTATTATTTTAAACAGTATTTTACAGTGTAGCGATTCTATACCGCAAGTGCACGGTGTCAAGTTTTAGTATAATGATATAAAAAGTACGGATTGTCGATCCCACGAGGACTAGGAAATAAGTACCAAACTCCACTAGTTTAACTATATTTAGCCTATTGGTTATAACTAATTAACTAATTTAACTAATTAACTCAATAATAAATCCAAACAAACGATAGAAAATGAGAATGAAATCAATAGAGACAATTATCAAGACTTTCGGTTCACCTATGTAATCCCCCACAATTCGCCTATTAGTTAAGAATTAATTCAAACAATCTAAGGTGACGAGTTTTCCTAATTCACTTGCTATACGTTGGTCCGGCTATAACAAATCTAATATTAACGTAACAATAAGCCACTCTCGTACCATTATTGAACAATTAATATTGTAAATTGATCTATGAAAACTACTAGCCTTCGATTTTGGTAAATCTATTGCTATCACACGTGTGCTAGATTTTACTTGGTCCGTCTCAACCTAAAACCCACGGCCTAATTTACTACGTCGTATCGTAATCTCCTATGGTCAATTCAATTACGATTACCAATATCATGCAAAAAGGTAGCTAATCTTTTACAAGCATTAAAAACATAAATTATGAGCAAAGATCATAGAAATCAAATCAAAACCATTAATTAACTCAAGGGTTCAAACATAGGATCCCCTATGTCTTGACAAATATCTTAGCCAACAACCATAATCAAATTATAATGCAAAAACATGTCTTTAAACAAATTTAACAGCACAATCTGAAATAAAAATATAATCAAGTTCAAAAATACTAAGATAACGAGGATGTCGCTCCGTGCATCGCTCCGTTCTTTCGTTCCTTGCGTTGCTCTTGCTCTTCAATGATTTTTGGTCTTGCTTTGGATGGAGAAGTGGCTGCTAGGTCTCAGCAAAAATTGGCAAAAGTCCTTAAAAATTCATCCCTAGGTCTGATATATAGGACAACAATAATTGGGAAGGAGTCCACCTTGAACCAAACATGGAAAGTCTTTATTTTTCCATAAACTCTTCGCGGCGATCGATCTTCGTTCCCCCACGATCGATCTTCAATCTCTACTGAACGTGATAGCCAAAATAAACATTTCCGCGATCGATCTTCGTTCCCTCGCGATCGATCGCGAGTCTTCACTGTATATTGGCGATCGATCGCGAGTTCTTGCCGATCGATCACCAATGTATTCTGTTCAGCATCCATTTTTATGGCTCGGCGATCGATCGCAATGTATTGCCGATCGATCGCGAGCTGTATAAAATTAATACTTCGAGATTTCAGTCCATTTTCTCACGTCTTCGCTCGGTTTGGTCCTTTTTCAACATTATTAGCTTATTTCCTCCACTTTTATCCCCTTGGACCTAGATTCCTGAAATACACAAATATATACCAAAAAGCGTAAAATCATCAAGGAATCAATACGAAAATCAATACAAAAACATAGCAAAATAAGTGTAAAATTCACACTTATCAACTCCCCCAAACTTAGACTTGATCGTCCTCGAGCAAGCAATGAAATCAAAATGTAGAGTTTATCATCAATACTTTAACAGAATTAACTTAACAACTCAAATTTAATAGCTCAAAAATCTCACTAACACTTCAACAAGAATCAATCCCAAAATCAACAAGAAGTGTTTTCTCCTACGCCAAGCAATACCTCGCAAAATTGGAACGTGTGTGTCTGCTATTGTCAATCTTGAGTTTCATATAAATTTTTAAGATCAAATTCTGCTAGTAAACTCAAAGTCAAGATTACTATCAAGCACTCCATAAGTCTACTTTTCAAGCACTTCTCCACTAATGTAATTATTCCCTAGACTTGGATCAGAAGGCCTTCTTAAGCTTATAATGTCAGGCCTTTGGTGTTTGGCTTCAAAGAAGCGCAAAGAAGAGAGTATAAGCATTTACAGTTCACATTTGTAGCACAAAATTGAGCTTCTCTTCTTTTTTTCTTTTTAGCCTTGGCCACTTTGGGTCTTATTTAGTCACTTTTTCTCAAGGCTTTTTATCTATCTTTTTCTTTTCTCATTCATCATTTTTTCAATAATAAGCTCATCTAAATGTATCAATTAAAGTGAATCTAATGAGAATCATTATACTCCCTTTAGGTAAGGATAATTTTTTCATTTAGGCTCATAATGGTGGGTATAATGAGTTTGCCAAAAAAATTGTTGAATGGGGTCTAATTTCCATTCTTATTCATTTAAGCTCAAAGGGGGGACACTAGTGGTATATATAGACAAGGTAAGCTCGAAAGGCTCAAACGTTCCAAGGATCGCCTAAATCATATCCAAGTCCAGTTCATAATTATAAAATTTCGCCTCAAAGTGCCTTCAAATAGATTCTAGAGTGCTCTAAGATGCTCAAGACAAATCATAGTTAACAGAATTTTTCACTTTCCTATATAAACTCCACTCAATCACGACTCAGACGTGCATCAAAATGTTTTATCAATTTTGACATATTAACTCAACCTAAGATATTCACCAACAAGTCAAAAATTTCAAAACTCTAATTGAGATGGATATTATTTTCATCATGTATTACAGTTGCAAGTTTCATTCACGTATTTCTTAATGAATAACTCAATTTTACCAACAAATAACTTTAATATGCTCAAGAACGACTTCGTACCACTCGCTAAAATATCATGCAATAAAAGTAGTAGCAAGAGAACAACAGTACTCAGTAAAGACCCCCCCAAACTTAGTATGTGCATTGCCCTCAATGTACAGAAAACAATAAGTGCAATAGCAAAACACATACCTCGATGATGATCGTCAATGATTGTCGTCCTTATCGTCCCGCTCCGGTGGTGGGTCTGGGTAGTAAGGTTCCTGTGGCTGGTGCGGCTGGTATGGCTGGACTGTAGGCTGTGGTGGGAATGGAATGTTCGGGAAACCCTGTGCCAAAGCAGAGTTCCATGAAGCTTGATACTGCAAGAACTCCATGTTTTGCTGATATAATTGCTGGTGGCCCCATCGGAGTTCATGTCGTATCTTCTGCAACTCATGATGGAGGGATTCCATCGTAATTGAAGTAGGCACTGTAGCAGCAGATGATGATGGTCCAGGAAGGTGGCTGCTGCTAGGTCGTGGTTGTGCCATTCGTCTGACTGTGGCTGGTGTAGGATGATCGACCACGAGCAATGCCTTCGGTGGAATTGCCTCTCCTGCGGAGTCCCAGGCAACTTCCGCATACTTGCACAACGAGGTGATAGTGGAGGGGCATGGCATACCAGAAGTGGGAGGGCCGCGAGTGTAGTTCCGGATGGCTGCCTCGACAAGACGTCCGAGATCGATCCTGAGTCCGGTAACTATGGCATATACAAGTATAAATCTGTCCTTTGTGACTTCCGATGTATGAGTCGATGGCATGACTCGAGCTACTATAAGTGAAAACCAAGCCTTGGGCTCCTCCTTCAGATCCGATATCAGTACCAGTTGTGGCTTTCCGTCGGCGTCCAGTCGCCATTGAGTTCCCTCTACACATATGGTTGACAAAATAGCATCCAAGTCAATGTGATTCCGGCAATAAATGGTACAGTCATCCTCCGGAATGTTTGGCATGTTATATAGTGCATTGATAGCCTGTGAATCAAAGAGCACTGGTTGTTGCCGTACAGAGACAACGTTGGCTTCAATTTGATGTTGTGCCCGGAGGTTGGAGTAAAACTCCCTGACTAAAGAGACTACCGCATCGCGTGGTTGGCTCACAAAAGTATACCACTCTCGCCGGAGTGCCTCTTGGATCACAGCACAGCCGAGCTTGCTCGTGTCCATTCCCCGTTCCCGTATCAGATTCTTCTTCCGGTATACCGCATAAAATTTTGCAGCTTCCTTATTTATGAACTTGTAGGAGTCAAACTCCTCAGGAGCGGGAACTGGCTGCTTTTGCTTGCGCTTCGGTGCCATCCCTAGAATCAAAGTTACCAACACCACTACCAACCAATACAATATATAAAGCAAGCACAAATCCTCCAACCACCAATCCAAGTTAGGTTACTAACCCAACCACACAATAATCCACAAGGAGCTCTTCAATTCTCCCCCAAACTTAACAATACCATACAATTCCAACTTCACAACTCACAATTCAAAATCTTAATCATTTCACACCCCAACAATTAATTGACAATCAAGGAATGGCCCATGTATAACCAAGTTAAAATACCTCAACAAATTCTGAAAATTTGTGACTTAATAGTCCTTAGCTTTCCATAGCTTCAACTTGGAGTGTAGGTTGCTCAAAACTCCATTTCCCTTGCTAATTCCAGTGAAAGATTGAAGCTTTATGTTAGAAACGATGATAGATTTTGAAAATTGGAAGAAAAATTGAAGGAATTTTGAGTAATTGGGAAAGAGTTGAGAAGAATTGGGGAATTTGGGGGAGGGTTTCGAGTTTGA
Source organism: Haberlea rhodopensis (assembly GCA_907163345.1). Taxonomy (NCBI): domain Eukaryota; kingdom Viridiplantae; phylum Streptophyta; class Magnoliopsida; order Lamiales; family Gesneriaceae; genus Haberlea; species Haberlea rhodopensis. Next base: position 125,356 of record CAJQUN010000302.1, read on the forward strand.
GTGTGTGTAATGTGTGTAAAATGCTGATTCTGATATTACAAAAACGAAATTTTGGACCTCGCGATCGATCGCGAGAGTTTTCTGGAATGGGGCGATCGATCGCGAGTGTTTGCCGATATATCGCCAACTTAAAAATAATTTTTTTTCTCTTCTCGGGATTTGGCGATCGATCGCGATGGCATGGCGATCGATCGCCAAAACACACTGCCCGAAATTTTTTTTTTAGATCAACACTTTTTCTCTCGGGATTCGCTCTTCTCCACCCACTCTGCAAAATTGACACACGGAGTCAATCCTTGAAACAAAATTGCAAACCAAACAAAATCTAATTAAAAAAATTAAAACAAAGAAAAGGGAGAAAAATTGGTGTTCTTAATTTATAGTCCCAAGCTGGACTTATTACCAACACCAATTTAAGAGTCAAAATGGACAACAGTAGGCGGACTGAAATCATGTCCATGATAGTGCTTCAGCCGCTGTCCATTGACTGTGAATGTGCCTTTTGTTGGATCGTTGATCTCGATCGCTCCGGATGGGAATACCCTTGTGATAATGAATTGTCCTTGCCATCGAGACTTCAACTTACCTGGAAAGAGTCTCAATATGGAGTTAAAAAGTAGGACCAAATCCTCTTCTTTGAAATCACGCTGGCTAAGCTTAGCATCATGCCATTTTTTTGTTTTGTCTTTATAGATCTTGGAATTCTCATAAGCTTGGTTTCTAAACTCATCCATTTCATTTAAGTGTAGGAGACGTTTTTCACCTGCAACAGTTAAATCAAAATTCAGATTTTTTATTGCCCAAAATGCCTTGTGTTCTAGCTCGACGGGAAGATGACACGCTTTTCCAAAAACTAACCTATATGGTGATGTACCAATAGGTGTTTTAAATGCCGTCCTATATGCCCATAAAACATCATCTAACCTCAAGGACCAATCTTTTCTAGACGTATTGACCGATTTTTCCAAAACCCGTTTCACTTCTCTATTAGAAACCTCTACTTGTCCACATGTTTGTGGGTGGTAAGGTGTTGCAACCTTGTGGGTGACACCATATTTGCTCAAAAGTTTTTCAAAGAGTTTATTGCAAAAGTGTGACCCACCGTCACTAATGATTGCTCGAGGAGTGCCAAATCGAGTAAAAATGTTCTTTTTCAAAATTTTTACCACCACTCTAAGCATCATTAGTGCGTGAAGCTTCAGCCTCAACCCATTTTGAAATGTAATCCACAGCGACAATATGTAATAATTAGAACATGAAACTGGAAATGGTCCCATAAAATCTATGCCCCAAACATCAAATAAATCGCATTCAAGCATATTGTTTAAAGGCATTTCATGTCTCCAAGAAATGTTGCCCGTTCTTTGGCATTTATCACAAGTGGATACATACCTGTATGCATCTTTAAACAAGGTAGGCCAGTAAAAACCCGATTCAAGTACCTTGGCAGCAGTTTTTGTTGGACCCATGTGGCCCCTACCTCTCGGTCATGACAGTGGCTCATAATAGATGCCATCTCCTCCTCCGGTACACACCTCCTGACCATGTTGTCTGCACAAACCTTAAACATCAATGGGTCCTCCCACATGTAGTGTTTAACATCAGATAAGAATTTCTTCTTCTGATAGAAGGTCATTTGTGGGAGGATACCACTAACCAGATAATTTGCAAAATCGGCATACCACGGTAATGCAAGAACTTGGAAAAGCTGTTCATCAGGAAATTTTTCATTGATTTCTTCCAGTTCATTATCATGTTTCTCCATCATATTATCAATCCTAGATAAATGATCCGCTACTACATTCTCAACACCCCTCTTATCTTTAATTTCTAAATCAAATTCTTGCAATAGGAGAATCCATCGGATTAAACGTGGTTTAGCATCTTTTTTAGCAAGAAGATATTTAACTGCCGAGTGATCAGTGTACACAATTACTTTTGATAGACAGAGATAAGAGTGAAATTTATCAAACACAAATACTACTGCTAGCAGTTCTTTCTCAGTGGTGGCATAGTTTTGTTGTGCCTCATTTAAAGTTCTACTAGCATAGTAAATAGTATGAAATACCTTATTCCGTCTTTGTCCCAATACTGCTCCGACAGCTGTGTCACTAGCATCACACATCAACTCAAATGGCATATCCCAATCCGGTGCTACCAACACAGGTGCTGTTATTAACTTCTCCTTCAATGTCTCGAATGCCTGCACACAATCAGGATTAAAATCAAAAGGTGTATCTTTAGTCAATAAATGAGAGAGTGGTTTCGAAATTTTTGAAAAATCTTTAATAAATCTCCTATAAAAGCCTGCATGGCCTAGGAAGCTTCGAACCCCCTTCACTGATACTGGTGGAGGTAGTTCCTGTATCACCTGGATCTTTGCTCGGTCCACCTCCATACCCTTGTGAGATATTTTGTGTCCCAAGACTATTCCCTCTTGTACCATGAAGTGACAGTTCTCCCGATTTAGTATCAAATTCGTCTCTTCACACCTTGTTAGTACTAAGTCAAGATTATTTAAGCAAGCATCAAAAGAATCCCCAAAGACAGAAAAGTCATCCATAAAGACCTCTAAGAATTTTTCAACCATATCATGAAAAATAGACATCATACATCTTTGAAAAGTTGCAGGCGCATTACACAATCCAAATGGCATTCTCCTAAAAGCAACCGTACCATAAGGACAAGTGAAGGTAGTCTTCTCTTGGTCCTCAGGTGCAATAGCTATTTGATTATACCCAGAATAGCCATCTAGAAAACAATAGAAATCATACCCTGCTAGACGCTCACTCTATCATTTGGTCAATGAATGGAAGGGGAAAATGGTCTTTACGGGTGGCGTCATTTAACTTTCTATAATCAATGCAGACGCGCCAACCTGTGACTGTTCTAGTAGGGATCAATTCATTGTTCTCATTCTTAACGACAGTCATACCTCGTTTCTTGGGTACACATTGCACAGGACTAACCCATGCACTATCAGAAATGGGATAGATAATACCTGCATCCAACAGTTTGATGACCTCAGCCTTCACCATTTCTTGCATCTTTGGGTTTAACCTGCATTGTGGTTGAACCACGGGTTTGTAAGCATCCTCCATCAAGATCTTATGCATACATGTTGATGGGCTTATCCCTCTTATGTCCGCTACTTTCCACCCGAATGCTTTCTTATGCTCCCTCAAAATCCTAAGTAGTTTGTCTTCGTTTATACCTGTTAAAGATGAAGAGACAATTACAGGCAATGACTCACTACAATCTAAATAAACATACTTGAGATGAGGAGGGAGGGTTTTGAGTTCAAGAGTTGGTGGTTCTTCAATGGAGGGCTTTTGTGGCTTCACGTCCCTCTCTCCCAACTCGCCTAAATTGTTCCGCGCACGCCTATTATGGGGAATATTGGCGTTCAAATAAACGACAGTCTCTTTCAATTCGACGGTCTCGCCCAGCTTTTCAATGTCCTCTACCAAGCATGCTTCCAATTCATCCTTGTGTTTTCCCTTAAACACATTAGCAGATAATACATCAATAATATCAACACTAAAACACATATGCTCATCATGTGGGTGTTTTAAAGCTTTAAAAACATTGAAAGTGACTTGATCCTCCCCTACGCGGAGGATCAACTTCCCTTGTTGGACATCTATAAGTGTCTTTCCAGTAGCGAGGAATGGTCTTCCCAAGATTAGCGGCGTGTCCGCATCTTCTTCCATATCCAACACAAGGAAATCTACCGGGAAGATGAATTTATCGACCTTCACTAGGACATCCTCTATGATTCCTCATGGGTATGTCACAAACCTATCTGCCAATTGTAAAGAAACTGTGGTCGGTTTTGGCTCACCAAGTCCCAACTTCCTGAAAATTGATAAAGGCATAAGATTAATACTTGCACCTAAATCACATAAAGATTTTGTAAATGAAATAGACCCAATTGTGCAAGGTATAGAAAAACTCCCTGGATCTTTCAACTTAGGAGGCAGTTTGTTTTGGACAACTGTAGAACACTCCTCAGTTAACTTAATCGTCTCATGCTCACCCAATTTCCTCTTATTCGACAGAATATCTTTCAAAAACTTAGCGTAGCTAGGCATTTGAAGTAAAGCATCAGCAAATGGAATATTTATTTGTAATTTCTTAAAAATTTCTAAGAATTTAGCAAAACTAGCATCTACCTTTGCCCTTTTTAATGCAGCAGGAAATGGGGGAGGGATTTGTACCTTCTTGGGTGGTGCGATAGGTGTAGTGGTAGTAGTAGACTTACCATTTTCACGTGTCTGAATGTCATTCTCACCTTCCAACTCAACTACGTGCTCGTCGTCCCGATCTTCAGTCTGTGATCCAATTTCTTTTCCACTCCTCAATGAGATCGCCTTGGCTTGCTCTCGGGGGTTCTTTTCCGTATCACTTGGTAAGCTTCCTGGTGCTCTTCCCGCTAACATATTTGCCATTTGCCCCATTTGAGTTTCCAAGTTCTTAATTGATGCATCTTGATTTTGCATCCTATTCTCCGTCATCGTCATGAACTTAGTTAGCAACTCTTCCATACTCGGCTTTGGTGGATAACCCGGTGGAGGCTGTGGATTCAAGACATTCTTTTGGTTGGACCAAGAGAAGTTCGGATGATTCCTCCACGGTTGGTTATAGTTGTTGGAGTATGAGTTACCCTGTGGTGGTCTATTTCCTACAAAATTTGCTTGTTCATTAGATTGCATAAAAGGATTACCTGCCTGACATTCCGTGCTTGGATGGTTGCCTCCACATAAATCGCACGTGATCACTTGAGCTTGCATGGATGTCATGCTCAAACTATCCATCTTCTTGTTCAAAGCCTCCAATTGAGCTTGTATTGATGTCACTTCATCCACTTGATGCATCCCAATTGGTCTTTTGGGCACATTCCTTTCGGACTGCCACTGGTAATTGTTGGATGCCATCTCTTCCAAGAGTGTGAAAGCTTCCTCAGGTGACTTTCTCATAATGGTACCTCCTGCTGCTGCATCAATCATGGATCTATTAGTAGAAAATAAACCATTGTAAAATGTTTGTACCTGAAGCCAAATCGGAAGACCATGATGTGGGCATCTTTGAAGTAGATCCTTGAAGCGCTCCCAAGCTTCGTACAGTGTCTCCGGATCATGTTGCATGAATGTTGTGATATCAATGCGCATCTTAGCTGTCTTGGAAGGGGGAAAGTATTTTGATAGGAAGGCTTGAGCCATCCCCTCCCAAGTAGTGAACAATCCTGCAGGCAATGAATTTAACCAACTCTTAGCTTTATCATTTAAAGAAAAGGGAAAGAGTCGTAACCTGATGGCGTCGTCACTGACGCCATTGTGCTTGAACGTGTCGCATATCTCCAAAAAGTTGGAGATATGAGCATTAGGGTTATCAGTATGCGATCCTCCGAATTGCACAGAATGTTGAATCATCTGAATTATGGCAGGCTTGATCTCGAAGTTATTAGCCTGAATCATTGGTCTAGTGATGCTAGACATGGTGCCTTGAAAAGATGGTTGTGCATAGTCCATCATGGACCTTGTAATTGGCACTCATCATTGTGTTGTTCACCATTCCCTCAATTATTCTCAGCCATCTCTCTAGTTTCTTTCCGAAGTCTTCTACAAGTTCGCTCAATCTCTAAGTCAAGTGGCTCTAATATAGGTCTGTCACTTTGTAGAATGCACTACAAAGACAACTCCCTGCAAAATTCAACACAACGAAGGAACAACAGTGGTGAAATCGTATAAACCGTAATAAAAGTAAAAATAAAAAATTATGGCTAAATTATAGTCAACTAATCTCCTATGATATTACTTAGACTAGTCCCCGGCAACGACGCCAAAAACTTGATCGCTATTATTTTAAACAGTATTTTCCAGTGTAGCGATTCTATACCGCAAGTGCACGGTGTCAAGTTTTAGTATAATGATATAAAAAGTACGGATTGTCGATCCCACGAGGACTAGGAAATAAGTACCAAACTCCACTAGTTTAACTATATTTAGCCTACGAAAATTGGTTATAACTAATTAACTAATTTAACTAATTAACTCAATAATAAATCCTAACAAACGATAGAAAATGAGAATGAAATCAATAGAGACAATTATCAAGACTTTCGGTTCACCTATGTAATCCCCCACAATTCGCCTATTAGTTAAGAATTAATTCAAACAATCTAAGGTGACGAGTTTTCCTAATTCACTTGCTATACGTTGGTCCGGCTATAACAAATCTAATATTAACGTAACAATAAGCCACTCTCGTACCATTATTGAACAATTAATATTGTAAATCGATCTATGAAAACTACTAGCCTTCGATTTTGGTAAATCTATTGCTATCACACGTGTGCTAGATTTTACTTGGTCTGTCTCAACCTAAAACCCACGGCCTAATTTACTACGTCGTATCGTAATCTCCTATGGTCAATTCAATTACGATTACCAATATCATGAAAAAGGTAGCTAATCTTTTACAAGCATTAAAAACATAAATTATGCGCAAAGATCATAGAAATCAAATCAAAACCATTAATTAACTCAAGGGTTCAAACATGGGATCCCCTATGTCTTGACAAATATCTTAGCCAACAACCATAATCAAATTATAATGCAAAAACATGTCTTTAAACAAATTTAACATCACAATCTGAAATAAAAATATAATCAAGTTCAGAAATACTAAGATAACGAGGATTTCGCTCCGTGTGTCGCTCCGTTCTTTCTTTCCTTGCGTTGCTCTTGCTCTTCAATGATTTTTGGTCTTGCTTTGGATGGAGAAGTGGCTGCTAGGTCTTAGCAAAAATTGGCAAAAGTCCTTAAAAATTCGTCCCTAGGTCTGATATATAGGGCAACAATAATTGGGAAGGAGTCCACCTTGAACCAAACATGGAAAGTCTTTATTTTTCCAAAAACTCTTCGCGGCGATCGATCTTCGTTCCCCCGTGATCGATCTTCAATCTCTACTGGACGTGATAGCCAAAATAAACATTTCCGCGATCGATCTTCGTTCCCTCGCGATTGATCGCGTGTCTTCACTGTATATTGGCGATCGATCGCGAGTTCTTGCCGATCGATCGCCAATGTATTCTGTTCAGCATCCATTTTTATGGCTCGACGATCGATCGCGATGTTATTGCCGATCGATCGCGAGCTGTATAAAATTAATACTTCGAGATTTCAGTCCATTTTCTCACGTCTTCGCTCGGTTTGGTCCTTTTTCAACATTATTAGCTTATTTCCTCCACTTTTATCCCATTGGTCCTAGATTCCTGAAATACACAAAAATATGCCAAAAAGCGTAAAATCATCCAGGAATCAATACGAAAATCAATAGAAAAACATAGCAAAATAAGTGTAAAATTCACACTTATCAGACATCCATTTTCTTCCATGCATTTCATTCTTTTGACAATAAAGTTCACAAAACATATATGAATCATTGATAACATACACATCATACTCCCTTCAAAGGTATGGATAGAATTCATATTTAGGCTTATTAGGGAATGATGATAAGTTAGTCAAAGAATGTCGAATGGGGGTTGTTTGTATGCTTAGCATACAACCATTCTTTTGCATTAAGGCTCAAAGTGCATGTAGTTAAGTTCTAGCATACAACCATTCTTTTGTACTAGTGATTGATTTTCTTTACATGGTAGACTTTAAAGGCTCAAACTCATCAAAGATTGCCTATATCACTTTCATGTTCGCAAGTAGTCTAGACATACGCCTCAAAGAGCATGTAGTTAAGTTCTAGCATGTATTAGAGACTTCTTAAGACTATCACAAAGTTCACACAATCTTTACTAAACTATGCACACTTCACAAGTCATGACAATATCGTGCTCAATATATTCAACTACTATGTAAAAGCACACTTTGTATTAGAGTTCCAAGTATTCCAAGGTTAACAACTCACCTATGTTCAAAATCATGCATGCCATCAATTAGATTTCATCATGGCTAGTGATTCTAAACATGTGTTCATTACTAACTATGAGCTCAAAAATTTTCAACTTTTTCGATTTTTTTTTTGTATTTTTGTTTTTTTTTTGTATTTTTATAATAAGAAAAGCAATAACACACCACTAATACCCCCATACTTAAATCTTACATTGTCCCTAATGTAAGACAAAAATACAAGAAAAGATAATAGTTTAAGTACGAAAGCAATAAAAATAAAAAGAGAAAAGGAAACTAACTCCTCTTGGGTTGCCTCCCAAGCAGCGCCTCTGTTTAACGTCGGTGGCCCGACGCCAGTCCTCTATCAAGGTGGGTTATGCGGTGTCGCTCCATCCTTCCTTCTCTACCTCAATATCTTTTGTACTCCTCGAAATTTTTGTTTGTTTGCCTTACTCTTCGTGGAGAGGTCATCAGCAGTCTTTGTTCCTCCTTCAGCCTTTGTTGATTGCTGTGGCTGATTAGGAGGATGTGTCTTTTCAACGGTACGATCCTGTAAGTGAGAAGAGAAATATTCAGCAGTATCATGAGTAGATAAGAAGCAATAGTATGAAAAGTATGCGTAGGATGTGAGTTCATACCTCCTTTTTCTTCAAGGCCATCAGTAGCCTTCGCCAATTCACACAAAACATTTTTATCAAAATCCTCATGTGTCATGTACGCAGTGCTATCAATAGTGTAACTAGTGTGTCCATCAGTTTGAATGGTTTCATAGATATTGAACTTCGTCATCTCACCATCAAACTCCATCGTTAAAGTTCCACTATTTACATTGATTATGGATTTAGAAGTCTTTAAGAACGGTCTCCCTAATAGAATGGGACTAGATGGATCACCCTTTTCCATGTCGGGGGGTTCAATTTTATATTTAGAAAATTTAGGGAACATACCTCGTGGTTCCTCATCTTGCATGAGCTCTTCAACGCCCTTCTCGGTCTCCTTCTCTTCCTTCATCTTTCCGTTCTTGGGTGGCGTCAGTACCACCTCTTCCTTAGCTTCATATTCACTCATCTTTAATGTGATGGCACTCACATTTTCTCTTGGGTTTACCACTGGTTGTGATGGTAAGGTGTTTGACCTTTGAGACTCCATGCGATTTATTGTGGTGGCCAACTGACCCATTTGCTTAGTCAAGCTCTGGATGCTTGCCCTCGTTTCCTGTTGAAAGTTCACAGATCCATTAGCAAGTTCCTTAAACATATTTTCTAGATACTCACCAGGTGTTGGAGTTGGGACGGTTTGTTGTGGCCTTTGGAATGATGGTCTATATGGCGGTGGTTGATGTTGCGTCTATGGTTCAGCTTGATTCCCATATCTCAAATTTGGATGATGTCGCCATCCTGGGTATATGTGCTGGAAAATGGATCATACTTTCTCTGTGGCTGTCCCGGAAATCCGCCTGCTGCCTTTGTTTCCTATATAGATGGTTCTTGAAGTGTGGGGCAAGCTTCAGTTAGATGACTCGATAGTGCACCAATTCCACATACCTTAGCACTTTGTCCAATTCCAATTGCAAGCGGTTTCACAATACCAGTTAAATCAATCAATTGTTGTTCGAGGCTAGAAACATTTATCGCCTTGCCTCCTAAGCATATGGTCCGATCGAGAAGTTCTAAACTGTTGAGAGTTGGCTGCCATGTTAGCAATTAAGTGCCTTGCTTCCACTGGCGTCTTATCCACAAATGCTCCTCCACTTGCAGCGTCTACCAAGTTCATGTCATGGCAAAAGACCCTCATAAAAATATTGAATAAGTAAATGTTCACTTATCTGATGTTGAGGACAGCTTGCACAAAGCTTTTTAAAGCGTTCCCAATATTCATGCAGTGATTCCTCATGGAGTTGTCTAATGCCGTATATATCTTTGCGAATATTCGTCGCCCTTGATGCAGGAAAGTATTTCTCCAAGAAAGTTCTTTTCAGCTCGTTCCATGTAGTGATGGATCCAGAAGGCAAATAGAAGAGCCAATCCTTAGCAGCGTCCTTCAAAGATGTTGAGCCTTAAACGCATTGTTGAGTTTAATGTTTAATTTATCTCCGAAGTATTTATGAGTTTTGATGATTAACAAAACTTGTGTTTGTTATACTAATGTGTCTACTTAGTGTACAGGTTTAATGATTAAAAAGTGGAATGTTTGAAGAAAATCAATTGTGCAAAGTCTGGGCAGGATCGCCCCAGGCGATGGTGATCATCGCCCCAGGCGATAGCAGCCAGGAGGAGCATCGCCACGCACATTGACTAGAGCGACGCCGAGGCCCGCGCAGGGCGAGTTCGCCTGAGGCGATGCCTTGATCGCCTGAGGCGATGTCTGCATCGTTTGAGGCGATGAATTTTTCTGAGCAACCTAAGCTACAACATTGATTTTTGGTGGTGATCACCTGAGGCGATCTATACATCGCCTGAGGCGATCTGTGCAATTTGGTGACCGTTGGGGCGCGGCGATGGTGATTGCCCGAGGCGATGTCCGAGGCAATCTTGGAGTGATTCAAGCCTTGAGTGTAGCAACGGCTAGTAGGAGCCTTGTGGGCCTTCTACACTATAAATATGGATGTTTTGGAGCATTTTGAAGACAAGAAACAAGTCTATAAACTACAAGAAAGCTTTGCTTATTCAAATTATATCTAGCATTGTAAACTTCATACATTTGTGTTGTATTGGAGTTTGTGATTCATTTCTTGTGTGAGAGTCTTGTGTTCTTCGTGTTGGTACACTGTGAAGGTGTTTATTTGATTTATTGTAAGGTCCTCCAACACCGACGCAAGTTGAAATTTGTAAAAGTCATCAACAAGTAAAGTTGGTGCAAGTGTGTGGCTATCCTTGGAGCCCTTAAGGCCAAGAAGACTCGTGAGGAGTGTGGGTAACTCGGGAAGAGTTGTGTGTGGCTATCCTTGGAGCCCTTAAGGCCAAGAAGACTCATGAAGAGTGTGTTGCTCGTGAAGAGCTGGTTTACTCGGGAAGAGTGTGTTGTGGCTAACTTGGAGCCCTTAAGGCCAAGATCATTTTCGTTCTAGTGGAACCTCGGTTAAACGTTTTCTAACCAGGAAGAGGACACGTAGGCGATTCATCGCCGAACTTCTATAAAAAATTCTCTTGTCATTTATCGCTTTATTTAATTTAGGCATTATTTATTACTTCATTTTATTTATTTGTTGATTGACTTGAAGTCTTCCGCAGCGCAAACTTGACATTTTTGCAAATTCATTTTAAAATGCTAAAGTAGCCAAGGAACCTCATTCACCCCCCTCTTCGCTTCCAACAAAGAGAACGAAAAAGCTCGTAATTTGATTTGTTCCTCAGTTATCCCGGCGGGCTTCAACGTAGTGCATACTACATGGAATTTCATCAAGTGATTATGCGGATCCTCACCTGCAAGGCCATGAAAAGACGGTAAAAGATGTATTAAGCCATATTTTAATTCAAAATTTATATTAGTAGCAAGTGTAGGAAAGGTGATGCAAAGAGGTTGTTGATCCACGGTAGGATTCGCTAGCTGTCGTAGGCTCTGATTCTCTGCCATGATAGTTCTTTCCTCTTCTTCAAGTTGTCTTCGATTTCTCTCCTAAGTTGATGTAAAGTCTTTTCTATCTCGGGATCATAGTGAAAATTATCTTCATGATTGGACGATTCACCTGTACTCATTAATAAGCCAAAGTAGCACAAAAAATATATAAAAAAATAGATAACACAAAAGTAAACGCCTTCCCAGGCAACGCCGCCAAAATTTGGTAGGGCTTATCGCGTATGCCCAAATTAACCCTCTCAAGTTAATAACAGTAATGAATGTAGTAGGGTGAGTATGAATCGATCCCACGAGGAAGGTTATATCTTTGTGTTAACTTATGCAAACGGAAATATAAAGGGGATTTTGGAAATCAATTGAATTAACTACTACTATGATGCAAAATTAAACTAGATGAATTAACTTATGAGAAAAGTGTGATTCTCGGTTTTCGGTTAACTTTACAATTGATGTTTACTATCTCGGTCATCGATCTTCACATACGATTCAATTTTCATATGAATATTCATCGTTGGACATTTAATCCAATAATCAAACTCCTATCTCACCTTAAGTTTAGTTAAGTAGCCCAAGCGTTCTAGTTTAACCCTTATCAACAATCAATCAAAATACAAGCGATTAAGATTTAAATCGATGATAGCATATGAACTAGTGAGATCGATGAAGCTAAACAACATAATCCAAGCCTCTATGTTTAATCTAGTCAATTATTTTTCCTAAGAATTTAACAAACTCACAAGCGGAATTTTATCAATCTTAGTTGCTTCGTAAATTAGAGGGATCAAACGATTCCGTATTTGATATCTAATTTAGCGTTAAATTGTATGAACAATAGCTAGGTTATCAATCTAACAATCATGCATAACAATCATGGCAATCAAATCAGAAAAACAATTGATACTCAATGAAAATCAACAATAAAACTTAATCTCACAAGAATCGTAAACTCCAATGTATCGTCTTCCTCAACCGAGAATCACAAAGAGGTTTTTAGCTACTCATAAATGAATTAAAAACATTCAAATCTATTCTAGAAAACATTAAATCAATAGCAAAAGAAAAAGAATTACTAAAGGGAAGCACGATTCGAAGTGTCACTTTCGTCTTCGTTCTTCAAGTCGTTCTTCAACAAAATTGAAAGAAAATTTATTCTAATGTCTAAACTATGTACTAAAGTCTGAAATTTATGCTCTAAAGAGGCTTATTTTGAGTATATAGAGGTGTGGAGGCTGATGGGGTAGGTTAGAGCCCATGTAGGAAGGAATGAAATCAAGTCTCCAAACTTTCCAAAACACTGTCGGCGTACTTACGCCTTGGATCCTAGCTACTCCTGATGACGTGTTCAATTTCTGTCTTCCCGCGTAGATGTCGTATTTACGCCTCAGAAGGCATAACTATGCCTACACTTGCCATAGCATTGGCGTATTTACGCCTCAGAATGATGTATTTACGACTGTCTTCTATTTTCTGGCGAGTTTAATATTTTAGCCTCAACTTTCTCATACAAACTCCAAATTAAGCGAATTAGTTGTCCACACGAAGATAACATAAAGTTCAACTTCTATATGGATCACATTTCCAAAACTTGGCTCGAACATATGGAAAATGAGGAGAAAAGAGCAACATGTGTCTTGAATTCAGTTTTTTTTCCTCTTTTCTTCAACTTTATTCATTCTTTCATCATTTTAGCTTGATTTATTCACATTTCCCTACGTTTACACAAATATACGATTATGTAGCATATGTATTAATTTATTCATCAAAATATACCAAATTGTAGACAATTAAACGCAATAGATGTGTCTATTTCTAGTCACATCAGCTATAAGTTGGGCATCTAAGTAACAAACTTGTATTGAATGTTCGACCATGGAATCTGAGTTTATATACTGTAGGGTCTTCCTACCTTAACATCATCTTAATACACAATTTATGGACTAAACAAGCATTAATAACGTCTTAGGGTTCCGATTGTAGCTTTGAGCTAAAAATATTTCAGGCCAACAATGAAATTTCAAAACTTAACTCATTACATTCTCAATAATGAATGTTAAAGCGATAGAATTATACTACTCCTAGAGTAGAGACTATCCAAAAGTCCTGTATCCTATCTTCTTTCATGCTCATTTTAGCTCACTGCCTCAACCCGACCCTTAGCCCTTCGGTCCAAAAGTGTACCTACAGGAACAACCCATCATGAGCATGTATATCGTTACTTAACATCATAAGGCAATGGCATATAAATAAATGCATGAAAATAATTGGTAACGTATACTTCCTGGTTAATTGCATTAACCCTCTTTGGTTGTCCCTGTTTCATAGCCATGCATATAATCATTAATTCTTGACATGAATGATTAAAATCGTCGTCTTATAAATATCGTCATCTTACAGCATCATCATCATATAAGCATTATCATCTTATACATATAATCATTTATAACATCATCATCATATAAGCATTATCATCTTATACATATCATCATTTATAACATCATCATCATATAAGCATCATCATCTTATATCATCATCTTATAGCATCATCATCTTATAACTTCATCATCTTATAACGTCATCATCTTATAACATCATCATCATTTAAGCATCATAACAAAATACAACAGTAAATGTACGAAGTCTTGGTTAAGTAACTTGCTGGTTATTCGTTAACTTCTTCTTGTTAACCCTGATTTACCTTCATGCATATGGGCATCTTACCCCGTGGTATCTTACCACACAATAACATCGTATGGCCTCTTACCATATGGGCATCTTACCCCGTGGCATCTTACCACATAATAACATCGTATGGCATCTTACCATATGGGCATCTTACCCCGTGGCATCTTACCACATAATAACATCATATGGCATCTTACCATATGGGCATCTTACCCCGTGGCATCTTACCACATTATAACATTGTATGGCATCTTACCATATGGGCATCTTACCCTTTTATAAACATCGTATAACATTATTATAAACTTACTTATCACAATCATCATCATAAACATCATCGTCATATACATCATCATCATAAACTTACTTATCATAATCATCATCGTAAACATCATCATCATAAACATCATCATCATAAACTTACTTATCATAATCATCATCGTAAGCATCATCATCATAAACATCATCATCATAAACTTACTTATCATAATCATCATCGTAAGCATCATCATCATAAACATCATCATCGTAAGCATCATCATCATAAACATCATCATCATAATCACCATCATCATAAATACTTATGCAATCAATACATAGTCATAGTTAGGAGTGTGTTACCGTCCGATGCCCGTACGCTTCTTACGTATCTTAATTCCAAAAGTGGAGAAATTGAAGAACTCTATCTTCTCGATGTTGTTGGCACCTAGGATGGTTCCACACAACCATACAAATCGATATTAGAAGCTAAACAATAGCCAAATACCAAAAATTCAACAAAAATCATCATTTTCCATGTTTTACACAGTGGCGATCGATCGCTACTTGAGGCGATCGATCGCCTCGCTCTTTTGCCTTGCGGCGATCGATCGCTTAATTTTAGGCGATCGATCGCCTGATACGTGAAATGGCTACTGGCCATCGGCGATCGATCGCCTCATACAGGGCGATCGATCGCCACCTGCTGGTGCGCGATTTCCACCATTTCTTTGAGCATTTTCCAAGCTCAAACCCATATCATTCAAACCCAAACTTTCCAACCACACTAACATCATCATAACTCATAAAAACCCACATAAAACACTTCAAAAATCATACCTCAACCATAAACAACATACACCCAAACAAACCCATTTCAAAACCCTCCAAAACCATATCAAACTCAAATAAAACTTTACAAAAACAACAAGGAGGTATCCATACCTCTTGGGGACTCCAAATCTCCCAACAATTTCCACAAATCAAGTTTTTGGAAGGATTCCTCTTCTTCTTTAAGCCCAGAAACGAAAATGGAAGGGTTTTGGGTTGGGAAGGGATTTTGGGGATTTTAAGAGTGATGGTTTAAAATGAATGAAGTGGGTTGGGTATAGTGGGGTATGGGTTAATTAAATTATACCCAATAATTAACATGATGTATAAATTACCCCAACATGGTATTTTAAAAGCATTTTACAAAAATGCACCAAACTTCATTAAATCCATACTTTCCTCATAATTAACAATCAACACGATTAAATCATGCCGACACTCCCTTTTCTATCATGAATAACATGCACCCTGAAGAGCAACCCCCAGGTCACGCCTATCATGTGACTAAGTAATTCATCGTGATAATTAATTTCAGCATATAAATCAATTATCCACATAATTCGTCATATAAATATAAATAATGCCTTAATTGCAATTAATCATTTCGGGGACATCACATTACTCCCCTACTTATAAGATTTCGTCCTCGAAATCGCATGCACTTACCCCAAAAGAAACTAAACATAAATCACATACCAGAGAATAGTTCCGGGTAGTGCTGTACCATATGCCGCTCCGTCTCCCACGTAGCCTCCTCGACACCCCGACGATCCCACTGAACTTTGACCATCGGAAAAATCTTGCTTCGTAATCTGCGATCCTCTTGATCCATAATTCTGACTGGTCGTTCAACATAGGATACATCTGAACTCAACTGAACCTCTGAAGGCTGTAAAACATGAGACGGATCTGGCTCATACTTCCTCAACATAGAGACATGGAAGACAATCATAAATACCAAACAAAACACGGCGGTAGAGTCAAACGGTAAGCCAAAGTACCGATACGCTGCAATACCTCATACGACCCAACATACATCGGAGATAACTTCTCCCGAATACCAAACCGAACCACACCCCTAAAGGGTGAGATCTTCAAGAAGACCTTGTCTCCTGACTGGAAGTCTAGCGGTCGTCGCCGCTCATTGGCATAGGCCGCTTGCCTATCCTGGGCCGCTTTCATCTTTTTGACGTATTAACTTAATCTATGCTTCCATATCCTCAATCAATTCCGGCCCGCCGACCGTCTTACTAGTCAAGTCCTCCCAGCACAACGGTGACCTACAACGTCGACCGCCAAGGGCCTCGAATGGAGCCATCTGAATGCTCACCTGATAGCTGTTATCATAAGAGAACTCTACTAGTGGCACTGAATCTTGCCATGGAGTATTAAACTCCAAAACACATGCCCTCGACATGTCCTCAAGCATCCGTATGGTACGCTTCGTCTGACCACCTGTCTGAGGGTGATAATCTGTACTCAGTCTCACCTCTGTACCCAAAGCTGTCTGAAGACCCTCCCAGAAATGTGGAGTAAACCTTGGGTCTCTGTCAGACACAATCAAGACTGGAACCCCATGCAACCTCACCACATCCCGCACATATAATCGGGCCATCTTTAGGTATATGAAAGACACATGACAAAGGATGAAGTGAGCTACTTTCGTCAGCCTATCCACGATCACCCAGATCGTATCAAATCCAGCGGCCGCTCTTGGCAAGTGGGTTACGAAGTCCATAGATATATGCTCCCACTTCCATTGGGGTACTTCCGAGCTCTTCAGCTCGCCACTAGGCCTCTGTCTTTCTGCCTTTACCTGTTGGCGGATCAAACATCTTTTAACGAAAGCGATCATATCGCGCTTCATGCGTCTCCACTAGAACTGACAACTTAGGTCCTTATACATTTTCCTTCCTCCTGGGTGGATACTGAACCGACTACTATGAGCCCGTCCCGATATTCCTTTATGCAACTCCGGCGTATTTGGGATCATCCAGCGGTTGCTGAGTCTTAAGGAATCATCCTCAGCACTCTAAACTTTGATGGCTGACCTCGGAGTACTAAAACGACCACCTCTGAACCTCATCATCTGAACTCTGGGCTTTCCTAATAGCCTCAAATATGTCCGGCTCAGCCAATAAGGTCGACACTCGCACCGGCGACGTGTCCACATCAAAATTATAGCCCAAATGGCAACAAGAGGTCATCATAGCTGATAAATTCATGACATCCCCAGCAGTACTCTTCACCCTCCTGCTTAAGGCGTCTGCTAACAAATTCGCTCCACCTGGATGGTACTTAATTACAATCAAAATATTTGAGTAAGTCCATCCATCTTCTTTGTCGCATATTAATTTCAGCCAGTGCGAACAAAAACTCTAGGCTCTTATGGTCCGTGTAAATGGTAAACGACGTACCATGCAAATAGTGCTTCCAAATCTTCGAGGCAAAATTAATGACTGCCAGCTCCAAATCATGGACTGGGTACCTAGCCTCATGTGGTTTCAACCGCCTCGATGCATAAGCCACCACCTGCTTAACTTGCATCAACACACAGTCCAAACCCTGCAGTGATGCATTTGTGTACAAGGCAACCCTCTTATTCAATTCTTGGAAGCTTTCCTCACAAGCTTCGGACCAATAGAACGGCACTCCTTTCTGAGTCAGCTGTGTCAGGGGTCTGGTAATCCCTAAGGATCTGGAGTACTGTTCTCAAGTGCTTTACGTGTTCCTCTTCAGTTCGAGAGTAAATAAGTACATCGTCAATGAAAACTATGACGAACTGATCCAAACATGGTTGGGGCACTCTGTTCATCAGGCTCATAAAACAGCTAGGGCATTCGTCACCCCAAAAGGCATGACTAAGAATCCGTAGTGCCCATATCTAGTCCTGGAAGCTGTCTTCTGTACATCATCCTCTCGAACTCGAATCTGATGATACCCCGATCTCAGATCGATCTTACTGTTGAGCCTCGTACTCTGCAGCTGATCAAACAAATCATCAATCATCGGAAGCGGATACTTATTCTTTACAGTAGCTTTGTTCAGTTGTCTGTAATCGATGCGCAGCCACATCGAACCATCTTTCTTCTTAACAAACAAAACTGGCGACCCCAGGGCGATACGCTAGGGCGTATATAGCCCTTATCGAGGAGCTCTTGCAACTGAACCTTTAACGCCCTTAGCTCCGCTGGTGCCATCCTATACGGGGCACGAGAAATGGTAGACGTCCCTGGTAGTAACTTAATCCCAAACTCGACCTCTCTTGTCGGTGGGAATCCGGGAATCTCTTCCGGAAATACATCAGGAAACACCGCCACTACGGGCACGTCCTCAACCTTTAACTCTTCCCTTTTTTTCTTTCAGTAATATCAACAGTATAGATGAGATATCCTTTATGGTCTCGTTCCAATAACTGTGCCATCTTGACAGCAGATGGTAACGGAATCCTTGAACAGGAACCATCCCCATAAGATGTCCATTGGACCCTCATATCAGACCTGAATCAGACAGTCTTTGTCTGTAGTCCACAACTGCCTAATACTTGTTCAGCACCTCGATGCCCACAATGCATTCGAAGTCTGGCATTCCCAGAACAATCAAGTCTGTCCTCAGCTCGTTACCCTCAAAATAAATGAGGTCGTCATAGACAATCTGATCAGTCGTCAAACTTCTTCCAGCGGGTGTCGAGACTACAAGAGGCATGGGCGACGGAGAAGTGCATATGAAATCGCATCACTTACTTCAGCATTTTCTGCCATACTGCAAGACAAGGGTTAACAACAATACCCAAAAGCAGTTCATATAATACCTCGTTAGATAAATAAAAATGTTAGCATAGCATCCTATACTTCTTATGTAACATATGCACACAACATGTTTACAAGTAAGCACCTAGCCAACTTATTGCTAAGGCTACCCTTCACTCATTCCCGGGTTATCTAACCACTACTCTGATACCACTAATGTAGGGTCTTCCTACCTTAACATCATCTTAATACACAATTTATGGACTAAACAAGCATTAATAACTTCTTAGGGTTCCGATTGTAG
Organism: Haberlea rhodopensis; assembly: GCA_907163345.1. Taxonomy (NCBI): domain Eukaryota; kingdom Viridiplantae; phylum Streptophyta; class Magnoliopsida; order Lamiales; family Gesneriaceae; genus Haberlea; species Haberlea rhodopensis. The sequence goes on from CAJQUN010000302.1 coordinate 144,666, forward strand.
CTTTGAGCTAAAAAGATTTCAGGCCAACAATGAAATTTCAAAACTTAACTCATTACATTCTCAATAATGAATGTTAAAGCGATAGAATTATACTACTCCTAGAGTAGAGACTATCCAAAAGTCCTGTATCCTATCTTCTTTCATGCTCATTTTAGCTCACTGCCTCAACCCGACCCTTAGCCCTTCGGTCTAAAAGTGTACCTACAGGAACAACCCATCATGAGCATGTATATCGTTACTTAACATCATAAGGCAATGGCATATAAATAAATGCATGAAAATAATTGGTAACGTATACTTCCTGGTTAATTGCATTAACCCTCTTTGGTTGTCCCTGTTTCATAGCCATGCATATAATCATTAATTCTTGACATGAATGATTAAAATCGTCGTCTTATAAATATCGTCATCTTACAGCATCATCATCATATAAGCATTATCATCTTATACATATCATCATTTATAACATCATCATCATATAAGCATTATCATCTTATACATATCATCATTTATAACATCATCATCATATAAGCATCATCATCTTATATCATCATTGTAAGGACCCTAATCCTTAAATGCGGAACCAAGGCATAATAGAGCTAAAAAAATATCAGAGTGAGAAATAATGTGTTGAGTTTATGAGCTTAAGCATTACATGCCAAAAATAAGGACTTCCAAACATGGATTAATTACATTCCTCATCAAATGAATGTTATCATCTAGTTTTACACTACTCCTAGAGTAGACACTAGGCAAAAATAATCCTGTCCTTCAATTCACAAAAGCATCCTCAAGCTCACTGTCTCAACCCGTCTAGCCCTTCTATCATGCCAAACGTGTACCTACAAGGACAACCCCCAAACATGAGCAATAATAATCATTCATATTCAACACAATATGAAGATAAAGCGTAAATGCATAATCATAATAAAACACTTCCTGTTTTCCCATGCATTTCAAACGCTTCCCGTTTAGTTGTCCCTGTACCATAACTCATGAGTATAATCAACAGATTATTTTTAATGGTCAAAACATGTCATGACATATACCAGCTCATCAATACCAAATACTGATCACCAATCCCTAGTCTGTCCATCACAATGTATTTTAATGCCCCTCGCTTATTTACATATAGGCGGCATAGGATAACCTCGCTTCAATGGACATGCGGGACTCCCACCCCTCGCCTCACATTGAGCGGCAAATATCCTTTCCTCGCCCTATATGGTAACCACGCTCAAATGTGACATGCGGCGCTCCCACCCCTCGCTTCACATTTAGCGGAACCAAAACAAATAGCGGCAAGCATTAAAATCATCAAGGGATGACCACGACTCATGGGATGTGCACCAATAATCATATGCATCTATAAACATCATGCATAACATGTATTTGCATCCACAATGCAATACCACATATATACCCGCATCCACAATGCATAAACAATGAGTATATAAAATACATGTACCGTTGGGGTGCCCGTACGTCCACTACGTACCTTTCCAAAAGTGGATTTGATATGGCTTCAGTTCCTTGGTTACCTTGCTACCTGGGATGGTTCTACACAATCACACAACCCCATACTAGAAGCCAAATAATAGCCAAATACCAAAAATTTGACAAAATAAATCATTTTCCAAAAATCCACAGGCGGCGATCGATCGCTTCCCTCAGGCGATCGGTCGCCTCAAAATTTCCACTGCGGCGATCGGTCGCCTCAAACATGGCGATCGATCGCCATTCCTTTGATTTGGCTACTGCCTCTCGGCGATCGGTCGCCCCATTTTAGGCGATCGATCGCCTAACCCGCAAAAATGCTACTGTCCCTTGGCGATCGGTCGCCTCTTTTCAGGCGATCGATCGCCTCGCGCAGAGGCGCGATTTCTGCCATTTTTGCTCCCAAAAACCTTCCAATCCATACCAACACTTAACCCAACAAACCAACAACATCAAATACAACATAAACCACCAAAATATACTTCAAAACAAGTATAAATCCAACATATAACCAAACCCACAACAACCCAACACAAACCCATTTTAAAACCATTCAAAATCATACCAAACTCAAACAAAACCTTACAAAATTAACCATGAGATATCCATGCCTCTTGGGGACCTCAAATCACCCAACAAGCTCCACAAATCAAGATTTTTGAAAGGTTTCTCTTCACCCCAAAGCTTGAGCTCGAAAATGGAAGGAGGAAGGGTTTGTGGATTTGATTTTGGTAAAGTGTGGGTGTTGGTAAAGGTGGGGGGTTATAAGGGTATAAAAGGGGATTGGGTTTAATTAAAAGCATTCCACAATCCCATGGTGTATAAAACACCCCAACATGATATTTTCCAAAGCATTAAACCAAATGCACCAAAATATCAATTAAACACATGATTTCTAATTAATTGCTAACCAAGGCAAATAAATCATGCTTCCAACCATAATTCCCAACATGCTCAACATGCACCCTGAAATGCTATCCCGGGTCACTCTAACACATGACTAAGCATTTCCACATAATAATTCCAACACATAATTAATTACTATCATAATTAATCATATAATCACAATTAATGCACCAAGTTGCAATTAATCATTTCGGGGATATCACAATACTCCCCTACTTATAAGATTTCGTCCTCGAAATCACATGCACTTACCGCAAAAGGAAACTAAACATAAACACATACCAGAGAATAGTTCCGGGTAGTGCTGCACCATATGCCGCTCCGTCTCCCACGTAGCCTCCTCGACACCCCTGCGATCCCACTGAACCTTGATCATCGGTATCACTTTGTTCCGAAGTCTACGGTCTGCTCGATCCAGAATTCTGACAGGCCGTTCCACATAAGACACATCGGATTCCAACTGAACTTCGGAAGGCTGAAACACATGAGACAGATCCGGCTCATACTTCCGCAGCATCGATACATGAAACACATCATGTATACCAGATAAAGAAGGCGGCAAAGCCAGTCGGTAAGCTAAGGTGCCAATGCGCTGCAAAATCTCGTACGGTCCAACATACCTCGGAGACAGTTTCCCGCGCATCCCAAATCGCACAACGCCTCTGAAAGGCGAGATCTTTAAAAAGACCTTATCTCCCAACTGAAATTCCAACGGTCTCCGCCGTTTATTTGCATAAGCTGCCTGTCTGTCCTGGGCCGCTTTCATTTTCTGCCTTATCGTCTTTATCTTTTCTTCCATCTCCCGAATCAACTCCGGTCCTCCGACCGATCTGCGGTCTAAATCATCCCAACACAAGGGTGATCTACACCGTCTGCCATAAAGAGCTTCAAACGGAGCCATCTGAATCCTGCCAAGAGGCATCGAACTCCAAAACACAAGCTCTCAACATGTCCTCGAGCGTCTGAATAGTGCGCTCTGTCTGGCCATCCGTCTGAGGATGATAAGCAGTACTCAATCTGACTTCAGTTCCCAAGGCTGACTGAAGACCTTCCCAGAAATGAGATGTGAATGCGGATCTCGACCTGACACAATGGAAACGGGGATCCCATGCAATCTCACCACATCTCTAATATACAACTGCGCCATCCTCAAAAAGGTGAATGTCATGCTATAGGGGATAAAGTGGGCTACCTTAGTCAATCTGTCCACAATCACCCAAATAGCATCGAAGCCTGAAGTACTCCTCGGCAAATGAGTCACGAAGTCCATGGAAATGTGCTCCCACTTCCACTTCGGTATCTCCAAGCTTCTCAACTCGCCGCCAGGTCTCTGTCTTTCTGCCTTAACCTGCTGGCAGATCAAACACCTCTTTACAAAAGCGACGACATCACTCTTCATTCTCTTCCACCAAAACTGACCACGCAGATCTCTGTACATCTTTTTCCCGCCTAGGTGGATGCTGAGTCTGCTACTATGAGCTCTCCAAGATCCCTTTTCGCAACTCCGGCGTACTCGGAACCACCCATCGGTCACCCAATCTCAAAGACCCATCCTCGGCCACTCTGAATTTTGTTGGCTGACCAAGATGTACTAAAGATAACCACCTCTGAACCTCATCGTCTGACCTCTGAGCTCTCCTGATGTTCTCATAGATATATGGCTCAGCTAACAAAGTCGATACATACACAGGTGATGCATCAATGTCAAAATCATAGCCCAGATGGCAATAGGAGGTCATCATAGCCGACAAATGGATGACGTCCTCAGCAGAACTCCTCACTTTCCGGCTCAAAGCGTCTGCTGTCAAATTGGCTTTTCCCGGAAGGTACTCGATCTCACAATCATAGTCCTTGAGTATGTCCATCCATCTCCTCTGCCTCATGTTCAGCTCTGCTTGAGTGAATAAAAACTTGAGGCTCTTGTGATCCGTGTAAATGGTAAACAAAGTACCATACAAGTAATGCCTCCAAATCTTCAGGGCGAAGATGATAGCCGCCAATTCCAAGTCATGAACTGGATATCTGGTCTCATGCGGCTTCAACTGCCTCGATGCATAAGCTACCACATGCTTATCTTGCATCAGAACACACCCAAGGCCCTGAAGTGATGCGTCAGTATACAGAACAAATCTGGAGTTCTCCGTAGGGATCACTAACACTGGCGCCGTCGTCAACCGGTGCTTCAACTCCTGGAAGCTCTCCTCACAAGCTTCTGACCAAAAGAAAGGCACACCCTTCTGAGTCAACTGCGACAGCGGCTTGGCAATCTTCGAAAAGCCCTCGACAAAGCGTCGATAATACCCGGCCAAACCAAGAAAACTCCGTATCTCCGGCACAGAAGTGGGGGCAGCCCACTCCATCACAGCTTCAATCTTCTTGGGATCTACTGATATCCCGCTGCTCGATATGACATGCCCCAGAAACACCACACTGCTCAGCCAAAATTCACACTTACTGAGCTTAGCATACAACTGATGCTCTCTGAGAATCTGAAGCACTGTCCTCAAGTGTCTCACATGTTCCTCCCCACTCCGGGAGTAGATGAGAATGTCGTCAATAAACACAATGACGAACTGATCAAGATACGGCTGAAACACTCTGTTCATCAGACTCATAAAGACTGCTGGAGCATTCGTCACGCCGAACGGCATCATTAGGAACTCATAATGTCCATATCGGGTCCGGAATGCTGTCTTCTGCACATCTTCCTCTCTGACTCGAATCTGATGATATCCGGATCTCAAATCAATCTTGCTATACACCCTGGTACCTTGCAACTGATCAAACAGATCGTCGATCCTTGGAAGAGGATACTTGTTCTTCACTGTAGCCTTATTCAGTTGCCGGTAATCGATACACAACCGCATCGAACCGTCCTTCTTCTTCACAAAGAGAACTGGTGCGCCCCATGGCGACACGCTCGGGCGTATATATCCCTTGTCCAGGAGATCCTGCAACTGTTCTTTCAACTCTCTCAACTCAGCCGGTGCCATCCTATAAGGTGCACGAGAGATAGCGGATGTCCCTGGCAACAGCTCGATCCCAAACTCAACTTCCCTAGCCGGTGGGAATCCTGGGATCTCTTCTGGGAATACATCAGCAAACTCTGCTACCACTGGCACATCTTCAACTCTTAGTTCTTTACTCTTCCCAGACGTGTCCACGACATAAATGAGATAGCCCGTGTGGCCACGTTCCAACAACTGAGTCATCTTGATCGCTGAAATCAACGGAATCTTCGCACGAGAACCGTTGCCATAGAAGGTCCACTGACTGCCCAACTCAGGTCTGAACTTTACTGTCCTCTGCCGGCAATCTACCACTGCCTGATATCTGTTCAGAATATCAATACCCAAGATGCAGTCGAAGTCTGACATGCCCAACACAATCAAGTCTGACCTCAATTCGTTGCCGTCAAAATAAATGAGGCAGTCTGCCATAAACTGATCAGCAACGACATTTCTTCCAGTGGGTGTCGAGACCAAAAGAGGCGTGGGTAAAGAAGACGTGCGCATATGGTGTCTTTCCACAAAACCCACCGATACGAAAGAATGAGAGGCACCTGTATCGATCAAAATAAAAGCAGGGTACGTAAATAAATGACACGTACCGGCAATCACCTCCTCTGGGGCTGCCTGGGCCTGCTCCCTGGTCAGTGCATACACCTGCCCCTGGGGTGGTCCCACTGTCTAACCTCCCGATGGTCGAGGCCCAAACTGTTGCCTCTGCTGCACTATCCTATCATCAAACCTCGGCCTGTTGCCCTGAAACTCTGACTGTCCTCCCCGGGTGGGGCAATACCGAGCGATGTGGCCCATCTTGCCACAGATATAACAGGCAGGGCACTTGCTTGAAGAATGTGGCCCTCCACAATTGTCGCACCTAGGCTCTCCCGGCCTATTTCCTTGCGAAGATCCTCGGTTGGCGGACCAATTGCCCTTCTTGCCCTCCTGCTTCTGACCAAAGTACTTCTTTCCACCAAATCGCGAAGATGAAGAGGCACCACGGGGTTTAAATGGCTCTCCCCGAGGCCTCAAGCTATCATTAGCCTGCCTCTGTTGCGGTACCGGTGGTGGCATAGCACTAGAATAAGCTCCCACCCCCAGCTCGGCAAGCTCCGCCCTTGTGAGAGCATCATCAAAAGAAGTTGGGTTATTGGTGATAACCCGGTCATAGAGCTCCGGTCGCAACCCCTTCATAAAATTCCTCATCTTAGCGTGCCCATTGGTGGCAATGTGGGGAACGTACCTCAGTAATGAAGAGTACCGTGTGGCATAGTCTGACACCGTCATGTTCCCCTGTTTCAAACTTGTAAATTCATCCTCCTTCGTCTGCCTCGCCGCTGCGGAGAAGTACCGGTTCAGAAACCTAGTCCTGAAGAGTGTCCAATCAATCACAGCACCCTGTGCTCTCATTTCCATTACTGTGCTCCTCCACCACATCAGAGGTTTCTTGGCTAATTGAAACTCCGCCAGCCTCAGCCAAACTGTCACAGCACAAGGAGCCGATACAAAGATCTGCTCAAGTCTTTCCAGCCACTCTCCAGCCTCTTCTCCGGACTCTGTCCCCTCAAACCGGGGCGGATGGTAAGACAGAAATTGCGTCAAACTGATCTCACCCGGTAGTAATAACTGAGCTACGGGTTCCATGCCTACGGCCGGTGGAGGTAGAGGGTTCACTTGTCCAACACTAGCGTTCACACTACCAACATCTCCAACCTCCTCATTAGCAGCCATGCTGTAACACAAATGTTAACAACAATTCCAAAGCAATATATATGTTATGCCGTTAGATAACAGGAATGAGAATAAGCACGTTAGTATAACAGGATATACATTAATATGCACCACATGCATAAACATGCTTCAAATGTAAGCACCTAGCCAATCATGCTAAGGCTACCCTTCACTCGTTCCCGGGTTCTCTAACCACTGCTCTGATACCACTAATGTAAGGACCCTAATCCTTAAATGCGGAACCAAGGCATAATAGAGCTAAAAAAATATCAGAGTGAGAAATAATGTGTTGAGTTTATGAGCTTAAGCATTACATGCCAAAAATAAGGACTTCCAAACATGGATTAATTACATTCCTAATCAAATGAATGTTATCATCTAGTTTTACACTACTCCTAGAGTAGACACTAGGCAAAAATAATCCTGTCCTTCAATTCACAAAAGCATCCTCAAGCTCACTGTCTCAACCCGTCTAGCCCTTCTATCATGCCAAACGTGTACCTACAAGGACAACCCCCAAACATGAGCAATAATAATCATTCATATTCAACACAATATGAAGATAAAGCGTAAATGCATAATCATAATAAAACACTTCCTGTTTTCCCATGCATTTCAAACGCTTCCCGTTTAGTTGTCCCTGTACCATAACTCATGAGTATAATCAACAGATTATTTTTAATGGTCAAAACATGTCATGACATATACCAGCTCATCAATACCAAATACTGATCACCAATCCCTAGTCTGTCCATCACAATGTATTTTAATGCCCCTCGCTTATTTACATATAGGCGGCATAGGATAACCTCGCTTCAATGGACATGCGGGACTCCCACCCCTCGCCTCACATTGAGCGGCAAATATCCTTTCCTCGCCCTATATGGTAACCACGCTCAAATGTGACATGCGGCGCTCCCACCCCTCGCTTCACATTTAGCGGAACCAAAACAAATAGCGGCAAGCATTAAAATCATCAAGGGATGACCACGACTCATGGGATGTGCACCAATAATCATATGCATCTATAAACATCATGCATAACATGTATTTGCATCCACAATGCAATACCACATATATACCCGCATACACAATGCATAAACAATGAGTATATAAGATACATGTACCGTTGGGGTGCCCGTACGTCCACTACGTACCTTTCCAAAAGTGGATTTGATATGGCTTCAGTTCCTTGGTTGCCTTGCTACCTGGGATGGTTCTACACAATCACACAACCCCATACTAGAAGCCAAATAATAGCCAAATACCAAAAATTTGACAAAATAAATCATTTTCCAAAAATCCACAGGCGGCGTGTGACAGTGATTATTTTAATAAATTTATTTAGAGCATTATAAGTTTTGGAAGATATTGCGATTTTTAGAACGAATCGACGTGTTTTTTATGGAACTCAATTGGGATAAGATGTTATAATATATATTCGTTATATTCCATTTTTTTCCTAAGAACGTTATTGGTAAGGTTTCCTATCTTAGAAACACCTCTGAAGGAAGTATGATTCTCAAAGTTTAAAGTATGAGCAACTGGAGAACTTAAAAACCGCCATGAAAGTAAGATCTTGGTGTCCGTACATAAATCATATCATTCGACTGTGTTGTGGTATGGTGGGTCCTTGGGTTGGATCATCAAATGTCATGGAGTTAGATTTTTAAAGTTATTATCATAATTAGAACTGTCAAAATGGGCCAGGCCCGCGGTTTGACCCAACCCAACCCGCCAAATAGGCGTGTTGGGCCAGCATTTTTAAGGCCCGCCAGCAGGCGGGCCTATACGGGCTGGCCCAAACGGGCCGCGGGTTTTGGCGGGCCAACCCGCGGGTTGGCAGGCTGGCCCGCAGGTTGGCCCCATGTTTTTTTCTAAAAAAAAAAAATTTGTTATTTCCTTTTTTAGGCTCAATTCATAGATAAAAACTCAATACCACATTGAAGCATTCGATCTACTATATATTTTTCACTTGGTCTTGCTTGAAAGTTGCAACAAGTATTTCAAAACTGAGTAAAATACTGATTCACTAATCAAGTTTTTTTAGTAGCAGTGTTAATATCTAGATAAAACCTGAAACAAGTTTCAGTATTCTTCTAGCATCAGTTCCAGGTTCGGCAAGTTTAGATGGAAATTTTTTTTTGAAGTTTTTTTTTTTAAAAAAAAATTTAAAATTTTTTTTTTTTAAAAAAATTAAAATTAAAAAAAATATATTTCGGCGGGCCAGCCCGCCCTAACCCACGGCCCGCTTCGGGTTGGGTTGGGTTGGGGTTTTCCCAACCCGCCTGGAGGCGGGGCCAAACGGGTTGGGCTCGTTTGGGCCGCGGGTTGGGCGGGCCAGCCCGTTTAGGTCGGGCTGGCCCGTTCTGACAGCTCTAATCATAATTAATATTACCTTTACTATCTACGTGCATTATAGGAGGTACTGAAATCATGCATGTGAAAGATCTAATTAGTTAATGCTAAGAGAGTTTAATGCATAGTGTCATGTGTGGGGTTCTCATGTGTAGTTTGTCTATGCAATCACAGTATAAGATATGGATTTTAGGAGTGTAGCTTATTTATTCCTTGCTACGTGTGGCAACCGTTCTCTGGTTTTTTAATACCTCGTTAAGTTTTAGGTTCACATAATTTCTCCATCATATTGCTATATTATACTGCCACTCCAATACGGCGTTCCAAGAAATAAATCATTTGACAAAATAAATCATTTTTGCTGAGTTTACCTCGTAATTTCATCGTTTGTGGCTAGTCAATACATAAAGGTAATTTCAATGTATTACACTCTACAGTTTAATTATGTTAAGTTCCAATTATATACTTTAACCATATTTTCTTCTCTCACATCAATTTCTCATCCTATTTTTTTTCTTCCACCATCACTCTCATTAGATTATCTCCGAATTCCTAAGGATTTTTCTCAAGGTAAATCTCATTTCTCTACATTTCTTTCATCTTCTATCTTTGTGTGTGTGTGTGTGTGTTTTTGTATCTTATTTCTCAATTATATAGAGTTGTATTAGATTGGTAAGTTTTAGCAATTAGTTTGTACATGTTTTTTTAAAATTGTTTATTTCATCAAAGTCCAATACTTCTTACAGTGTTTTTACAAACTCTACAAGAATTATCTAGTGAATTATATGATGACCATGCTAGTTGATTGTGTGTATTAAAGAAATATTAAGAATCCTAACACATCTTAAATCCATAGTTTTAAAAATTATGTGAATGTTTTGGGATGAAGGTGTTGGAAACTTACGTGGTTTCGTTGGAAGTTGCAAATATTATGCACGTAAATATTTATTTATGTACTTGGTTTAAACGATATTAAATATAATATTTAAAAACACTATTTAACAAAGTATATATTAAAATAATTATTTATATTGTTTAAATTATTTTAGAAATAGAATATAAGAAGTAAAAAGTTATTCCTTATTAAAATGTTAAATCTCTACAATATGATATTGCTTTGATTAAACCCATTGATATTGTATCGAGGTGTACCTAGAGATTAACATTCGAACTAAAAAAAATTATATTTAGCTTACTTGCGAAAATTCAAAAGTCCATATATTATTAATATTATTTTAAATCCCAGTATTTTTTAAAAATCAAGTATAAAACTCTATGATATGGGACAAATGTGCCTGATTGTTAAGGATAGTGTTTCATCAATTTTATACAATGGTTTACACTTTTTAGATTTTTACATAGATATATATACCATTCAATTGAAAATCGAATTTGAGCAAAATTTAAGTTGGTTCTTCATATCGACTAGGAAATCCTTTAAATAAATGTAATTTAAATTGTGAGTAGATTATCGTGTTATATTTAATTTTTGAAAATTGATATCAATTGATCGTAAATTCATGCCTCAAGAGTAATAATTAAAAGAGAAATTTAAGGATTTTATCCAAAATCCATATTTTTAAAAATAGCCTTATCTATTAAAAAAGGGTATTTTAGGATTTTTAAATTATGAAAGGCTATATTTAAAACTATTTAATAGATAAGGTTATTTTTAAAAATAATGATTTAAGATGGGTTAGAATCCTTAATTTCTCTTATAGTAATTATATCATATATAATATACAAATGTAGTATTAATTGTATCACATATTATATAGAAATGTATTAGTAATTGATAGTAATTATATTAATTAGCAAATATTTAATGTGGTATTACTTGTATTATCTTGTGATACCTTAAACTTATTAATGTGGTACTATTTATATAGAAATATAATATAATATTATGTATGATTAAGCACTATCGTAAAAGAAAATGTAATATAATTAACACTCAGATTTGATATACATCATCTATATGTTTTTATTTTCACATAATTTTTGTTAGTAATTTGTAAAAACTCTTATCAAATAGTATACATTTATGTTGTACTAATTATAACATATATCATATACAAACGTAATGGTAACTATATGAAATAATATAAATATATTGTGATAGTAATTATATCATGTATAATATACGAATGTAGTAGTAATTGTATCACATATTATTATACGAATATATTAGTAATTGGTAATATATATATATATATATATATATAATAAAATATGTGATACTACTTGTGTTAACTCGCGATACATTTAACCTATACATAAGGTGTTATTTAAGAAAATATGTAGTACTATTTAAATAAAAATGTATTATATTATTTATGTTTAGGTACTATTGTAAAATAACATGTACCATCAACTCTTGGATTTGGTACAGCAGCCTCTATGCTGTGGTTTATTGTTGGTAACTATAAAATAGTATATATATTTAATGTTGTACTAATTGTATTACCTCGTGCTACCCTGAATATATACATATGGTAACATTCAAGCAAAAACGTGGTATCATTTACACAGAAATGTGGTACAATCTATGATTAGATATTATCGTAAAGTAACATGTAATACAATCAACACTTGGATTTGGTATAACATTCTCTGTGATTTGGTTTTATTGGTAGTAACTATATCAAATATTATATATATTTAATGTGGTATTACTTGTATTACCTCGTAATACCATGAACATATATATGTAGTTTTATTTAAAAAAATATGTGGTGCTATTTACACAAGAATATGATACTATATTATCTATGATTATGTACTATTATAAAATAAACGTAATACAATCAATATTTGAATTTGATATAACATCCTCTATTATATGATTTTATTGGTAGTAACTATGTCAAATCATATTATACACCTGAACCTATACATGTGGTATCATTTAAGAAAGTATGTGATACTATTTACACATGGATATTGTACTATATTATCTATGATTATGTACTATTGTAAATAACTTGTAATATAATCAACATTTGGATTTTATATAACACCGTGTATGATGTTGTTTTATTGGTAGTGATTATATCAAATCATATATATATTTAATATGGTATTACTTGTTACCACATGGTACCTTGAACCTATAAATATGATACCATTTTAAGTGTTGGTTGTATACTAAATCTTAGTGTCGATTGTATTACATGTTATTATTTGTATCATGGTACTATATAAGATAATTTGTGATATAATTAACATGAAGATGTATTACATCACCTCATGTGGTACCCTTTTTCTGGCATCATCTAAACTATTAATTAATTTCGTATATGTTATCAATCATAATAAATACAATCAACTTGATGTCAGAATAAGCAACATAACACAAATACAAATATTAGAATTCTAAGCAAGTGTAATCAACATAACAGAAAATATCATTTGTCCAAACAGTCAACTAAAATATCATTAGAATAATTTGTAATTTAGTATTACAAAAACAAGAAAGACATATTAGCAAGAAGTAAAATCTACCAAAAAAGATAGATCATATATGAATCTCACATCTACCAAAAAACATTGTCCCATCTAGCTATTATATTGCTTCCTTATATGTCCGATTATGTCCCGACCTGAGACATTGCGCACACTTTGTAATACGAACTTTTTTCTTGCAAAGAAATCTTTCGTGTCCTTCTACGACCTGACTGTGATCGGACATTCGGCAGTATAATGGTATTGCCATTAGATTGTGGTAAATTTGTTTCCATTTGAACAAATGTAGGCATTGGATTATAACTTTCGAGTAAGCTTGCCAATAATTTTCACAACTAGAACTCAAAAATCGTTACATAAAAATAGGGGAACCAAAAATATTAATGCATACACAAATACCAATCTCTGACTTCTGGATCGAATATAGTTGGCTTCCCTTCACTTAACTATTTTTTCCTTTATAAAAGCTCTTATATCAACAAAACAATATATGCATACGTTTTTATTGGCATAAATACCAAATCAAACTATTTAATGTCTGGTTGTTTGTTTGCATCTAAGAGTTCTTATATTGAGTTGTAGGTATACTATGAATGACATCATTTCATTATTTTAAACTGTGATGATCACCACTTGCAAACATGTTACATTGCCACAACATGATACCACAACATGTTACATTGAATTTAGGTACCAAGAATTTAATTAAACTATCCTTAAATACATCATTGCTTACATAATATTAAGTTGATGTCATTGATTACATAATATTAACTTGATGTCATTGATTACATAATATTAACTTGATGTCATTACTTACATATTTTCTTGAAAAACTTCTATAAATACCAAGCTAGATTCATGAGTAGAAACACAAAAAAATGTAAAGGAAATACTCTCAAAATACTCTCAAAATATCAAATATTCTAGCAAGAAAAGAAGTTGATTTTTGAAGGTTGTAGATCCATACTCTTTCAAGTTTAAAGAATCATCGTAAACAATCAACTAAGTGGGCTTTTGTTATATTATCCTTTTCATTTTGACCATATGAAATGCTTATGAAAAATACAGTCGAATATGTGAACTATTTTAAAAATTATGATGTCATGAAAATTCTGAATATCGGGAGATAAGTGCTATGCGAAACAACGTGCTACGTACGTGTGAGCCACCTCTTGAACCAATGGGGCAAAGTGCTATACATACGGGAGCCACCTCTTGAATTCGTAGGAGCCACCTCTATAATCCTTATGTTATGTAGATCGATCTAATTTGATAAGTATATGACATGTGTTCTAATATGATGCTTTTGGTATGACTCAAAGAAGCAAAATTCTGTTATGTGTATCAGTTTATGTTTTGAAATCTGTTTTGAAATCTGTATAAGTATATGTTTTTGGCATATTCGATTGGCCCCCGCTTACTGAGTGTCAACCATAACACTCACCCCTTACATCCCCTCCCCAGATAAAAGTGAGACAGATACCGAAGATGCAGAACAACACAACTTTTGGGGTTGGTGATCTACCGCAATTATTTCAAGATTTTACATAATTATGCTTCCGCTAAACTCTGTTAAGATTTAAGTTATGGTTTTATTTTCAGTTGTAAAACATTTATGTATATGGAATAAATAGACTGGTTGTATTAAATTCTGTACTATGAGGCTTGTTGATTTTCAATTGTATTTGGAATCAACGCCGGTGTTATCGATCCCGGTCTCGGGGCGTGACATTTAAGTGGTATCAGAGCGAACCAGGTTCCATAATCCCGCTGGGAAAAGATTTCTGGTTGATAAAAATACCAGAATATAAATCCCGGTTAAATCAAACCAATTGAAGGTTAAGAAAATCAATTGGGAAAATTTCTCTTGGTGTCATAATCGGCTACTGATATAAAAAAAAAATCGAATTTCTTACCCAACCCGCTGCTCAACCGTCGGCGCCGCCTGCCGCCACCATAGCTGACGGCCGACACACCACCAGAAGCGCCAATCATTGACGAACGAACTCTCCAAATTTCATAGCCATCGGAGTTCGATTTCCCCTCCAATCGCTCGGCTAACACTCGCCCAAACCCTTCACGCTGCCCCTGCTCCGATCCCATCACCGCCGAGAGTATCTTGACCAATCCGACATTCTAACTTGACGAGAATCACCCTTGGAGTAAAAGCCCTCTACAATTTCCAAGTTCCAACTACCGGAAGATGTCCAATTGATCGATCGAAGCCGAGCATTGAAGAACCCTAACCCTAACCCTAACTGGCGAAACTTCTTTTGATAAATTGCTCGACCATTCGAACGCCAAATCTTAATTAACTTCGTGTTTATACTCACCATAGTATGGGCAATAAAAGCCCTCTGTCATATCTTTCTCACAAACAAAGTAACATGCTCAATTTTGAATCAATGTTCACGCTATAGAACCCTTAAATTTCGAAAACTTTGAGCTTCGATTTCTCTCAAATTCGAACACCATTTTCAAATTAATTCTGGGTTTATGATACCCATATAATGCTCATTAAAATCCCTCGACCCATTTGAATTTCCAGATCCGGATTGACAGAATTTTGAATCGCAATTTTTGCACCCATTAGCCTAGAAAAATCTTGAGATTTATCAATAACTTAAACATATTTTTTTTCAAAATGCACCAATATTATGATATATCATGTTCTGTTTTATATAACTTTTTGGTTAATAAGAATAAACTAAACTTTTAGATATTAGTGTTATATGTTTTTTTTTTCAAAACTTTCTTTTAGCTTATTCTCTCCACAACTTTATTGTTAAACTCATTTCTCATTGACAAATCTATATGATAACCATATAATTTCGCTTGTAAGAATGACCTTAAAAATTTCTTCACTATTTTTAAGCTATGAACGTTTTGCAAATCAACAATCTTTATTAACATAAATTTAGAGGAGTGCAAATTATAACTGCAATATTAGCGGTGTGGAACCTTTATTTCTTTTATATAATTATCATTACAAACTGATTATTTAATTCAAAATAGTACATATCTGATCCACAGTACAACAAGAAATAAATTCATGATAAAAAAATAAAATTGCCAAACGACATCACCAACATACATGAAAACACAATAAACTGCAAAATAAAATACAAAATTAAAAACATTGGGGTTTCTTTAGACATGTCTTGAAGCTCGCCCTCGTCCAGATGAACCACCCTTGCTTCTAGCCAAACTTTAGACTAACAAGTTCAGTCTCAGTAATAATTACTGAAACCGAACACTAAATGATAACAAAGAAGATTTTAGAGGTGTGATTTTCAACTCAACTTCAAGCCATTATTTATAATAAAAATTGAGGCTTGGATTGATGAATGACTCGATGTGGGAGCATTACTTTTGGACCAAAATTACAAATGTGTGAATTTGTAGGACATGGCTGGACGACCCACCCGTAACAACCGCAACCCACGATATGCATTTCCATGCAATAATGACAATGAAGCTGGAGGAAGCCAAGATCCACCACAATCTCCAAAAACGGGTTTAAGTCGTGAAGACTTCATGGCCATAGCTACCATAGTGGTCACTACTCTTCAGGGGTTTATTAACCCAACTGCTAATCACGCACAACCACAGCCTCAGCCTCAGCCTCAGCCGCATGGGATAAAATATCATTATGAGTCTCTTCGCAAGAATCGAATGTCAACATTCGATGGTAACTCAAAACCAGAAGTGGCTCAGCACTGGCTGAAAGAAGTAGAGAAACATCATAGACTACTGAAAGTGCCTCAAGAAATCAAAGTGGAAGTTACATCGCCATTTCTTGTTGACGACGCAAATAAGTGGTGGGATAGTGTGTCACCCTCGATGGAAGTGACCGGACCAATCACTTGGCAAAGATTCCGTGATGCATTTCTAAAACAATATTTCCCAGCAGCCATTAAACTCCAAAAGTTGGAGGAATTTGATAACCTGACACAAATTCCAGGAATGTCAGTGGTAGAGTATTCCTCAAAATTCCATTCTCTTGGGACTTATGCCCCAACCATTATGGCAGGTGATGACTTAAAGCTACACCGTTTCAAGAAGGTTCTGAACAGTCGGATCCAATCAGCATTAGTAGTGTTGGAAACCACCAACTTTGAGGATGTGATGGGAGCAGCCATCAAGGCCGAGTCTGACATACATCGCCGAGAAGAAGAGTTCAAGCGCAAACGACCTCTCCCTCATCAGCCCTCTACCAATGGCCAGAAGTTCAAACGGCCAAATCAGTTCCATATCAACAAAGGGGATCTACATCTACACCAAACAACAAAGAATTCCCAAAGTGCCCAATCTGTAATCTTGCACATACTGGGGAATGTCGTAGACAAAGTGGTGCTTGCTTCCGATGTGGGAAGTTTGGACATAGAATTGCTAATTGCCCTGAGACTGAGAAGAAGGGGACTGGAGCAGGCAATGGCATCCCTCCAAACAAACCCAATGCCAGGGTGTTCATCATGACACAGAATGAAGCGAATAATGACAATGACGTTGTGGCAGGTACTGTCTTAATCAACAAATTGTCTGCCTATGTGCTGTTTGATTGTGGTGCTACGCACTCGTTTATATCTAAGAGGTTCGCTAAGAAGTTAAAACTTGTACCTGACATACTTAGTGAACCATATAGAGTAGCAACTCATGCTAACAAAACCTTGGAAACACATAGTATTCATCGATGATGCAACATTCATATAAGTGACAAAAAGTTCAACACCGATCTGATTCAACTCAACATGGTGGAGTTTGATGCTATCCTAGGAATGGATTGGTTATCTAAACACCACGCCTTAGTTGACTGCCATAATAAGAAAGTCAAACTACGAGCACCAGACCAAGAAGAAATCTTATATTGTGGCAAACAAAAGAGCGTAAAGTTCTTTTAACTGCTTCACAAACTTGGAAAGCCATGAGAAGCGGTGAGAGAATTTACCTAGCCATGATAAACAAAGTCACGGAAGGAGCTGAACTCAGACTAGAAGATATTCCGGTAGCACAAGACTTTCCGGATGTTTTTCCAGATGATCTCCCCGGATTAGTCCCGGATCGTGAAATAGAGTTTGAGATTAACTTGGTGCCAGACGCTACATCCATTTCGAAGGCACCATATCGAATGGCTCCAGCTGAATTGAAAGAGCTAAAAGAACAACTGCAAGAACTCTTGGACAAGAAGCACATCAGACCAAGTACATCTCCATGGGGAGCTCCAGTACTATTTGTAAAAAAGAAAGACGGGAGTATGAGATTGTGTATCGATTACAGAGAATTAAATAAAATCACAATCAAAAATAGATATCCTCTCCCAAGGATAGACGACCTATTCGATCAACTCAAAGGAGCTAAAGTCTTTTCTAAACTTGATCTACGATCGGGCTATCATCAGCTCAAGATTAAGGCAGAAGATATTTCGAAGACTGCCAAGATATGGGCATTACGAGTTCACAGTGATGCCATTTGGTCTGACAAATGCTCCAGTCGCATTCATGGACTTGATGAATCGAGTATTCAAGCCATTCCTGGACAAGTTCGTGGTAGTGTTCATCGATGACATTCTGGTCTATTCCCCGAGTAAAGAGAAACACGAGGAACATCTTCGTCTTACCCTACAGACCTTAAGAGAGAAAGAACTCTTTGCCAAGTTCAAGAAATGCGAATTTTGGCTAGACAACGTTGCATTCTTAGGGCATATCATCTCTGAAGCAGGCGTGTCCGTAGATCCTAAGAAAGTGGAAGCAATTATGGACTGTCCAAGACCAAAGACTGTTACGAAAATTCGAAGTTTCTTAGGGTTAGCTGGCTATTATCAAAAATTTGTTGAAGGATTTTCCTCGATAGCCATACCCCTTACAAAACTCACACAAAAGAACTCCAAATTCATATGGAGTAAGGAGTCTGAGGAGAGTTTTGAGACTTTAAAGAAGAAGCTTGCATCTACACCTGTATTGGTATTGCCAACTGAGAATATGGGTTTTACCATCTACAACGATGCATCAAAAGAAGGTCTAGGTTGTGTGCTCATGCAAGAAGGAAGAGTGATTGCCTATGCATCAAGGCAACTCAAACCGTATGAACAAAACTACCCTACGCATGACCTTGAGTTAGCAGCCGTAGTTTTTGCTTTGAAAATATGGATGCATTACCTTTACGGTGCCAAGTGTGAAATTTTCACGGATCATCAGAGTCTCAAGTATTTGTTCACCCAGAATGAATTAAATATGAGACAAAGACAATGGATAGAACTATTGAAGGACTATGACCTTACGATAAGCTACCATCCAGGGAAAGCAAATAAGGTCGCAGACGCACTAAGTCGGAAGGGCACAGGGAAGATGATTTTAGCATCCCTTTCAGCTTATCCCTGCCTCCGAGAAACGATAAAGTTAGACCAAAGTCAGGATCCCAGCCTAACTAAACTGAAAGAACAAGTTAAGGAAGGAAAAATACCCGATTTCACGACAGACAATGATGGAACTTTATGGATGAAAAGAAGGTTATGTGTATCAAACGTGAAGGACCTTAGACGAGAAGTGATGATTACAGCACATAAATCAAATTTCTCCATCCATCCTGGAAGCACAAAGATGTACAAAGACCTCAAAGAAAGCTTCTGGTGGAATGGAATGAAGAAAGACGTTGCTGAATTTGTCGCTAGATGCTTAGTTTGTCAGCAAATTAAAGCTGAACATCAAAGACCATGAGGATTACTTCAACCTCTTGAAATTCCGGAATGGAAGTGGGAACATATATCCATGGACTTTGTAGTAGGATTGCCAAAGTCTCGACAAAGTCATGACGGTATATGGGTGATTGTGGATAGACTCGCAAAATCTGCACATTTCCTCCAAGTCCGTATGAATTATAACTTGGATACACTGGCGACCCTTTACATGGATACTATTGTGCGACTTGATGGAGTCCCGATAAGTATTGTATCCGATAGAGATCCCAGATTCGTGTCACGCTTCTGGAATAGTTTTCAACAAGCTATGGGAACTAAGGTAACTCTTAGCACGACCTATCACCCACAAACCGATGGCCAAACAGAGAGGACAATCCAAACCCTCGAGGATATGTTAAGATCTTGTACCATAGATTTCAGTGCAAATTGGAGTGAGCTCTTGCCTCTGATCGAGTTCGCCTACAACAATAGTTATCATAGCAGCATTGGAATGGCACCATACGAAGCACTCTATGGGCGAAAATGTCGATCACCGTTATATTGGGATGAAATTGGAGAGAAAGCTATCACCGGACCTGAGCTTGTACAGACCACAATCGACAAAGTCACAATCATTAGAGATAGGCTCAAAGCAGCTCAAAATCGACAGAAAAGTTGGGCTGATATGAAAAGAAGACCGTTAGAATTCGAGATTGGCGACAAGGTTTATGTAAAGGTCTCACCAATGAAAGGAGTCATCCGATTTGACAAAGCAGGGAAGCTAAGACCAAGATATGTTGGACCATTTGAAATCCTGGAGAAAGTGGGAACTTTAGCTTATAGAATAGCACTACCTCCAAGCCTCTCAAGAATTCATAATGTATTTCACGTATCACAATTAAGGAAGTACATTGCTGATCCAAATCATGTACTCGAAGCAGAACCTTTAGTAGATCAAGGAAACTTGAACGAAACCCTGAAGTATGAAGAAATTCCGATCCGAATCATAGACTCAAAGGATCAAGTACTGAGACGAATGACCATTCCATATATCAAAGTTCAATGGTCGAACCATACAGAGAGAGAAGCCACTTGGGAACCAGAGGAGAAAATGCGAGAAAAATATCCCTATCTGTTCCAAGATCAAGCTGTTTCAAGTTTCGAGGACGAAACTCCTCATAAGGAGGGAAGAATGTGATGATCACCACTTGCAAACATGTTACATTGCCACAACATGATACCACAACATGTTACATTGAATTTAGGTACCAAGAATTTAATTAAACTATCCTTAAATACATCATTGCTTACATAATATTAAGTTGATGTCATTGATTACATAATATTAACTTGATGTCATTGATTACATAATATTAACTTGATGTCATTGCTTACATATTTTCTTGAAAAACTTCTATAAATACCAAGCTAGATTCATTAGTAGAAACACAAAAAAATGTAAAGGAAATACTCTCAAAATACTCTCAAAATATCAAATATTCTAGCAAGAAAATAAGTTGATTTTTGAAGGTTGTAGATCCATACTCTTTCAAGTTTAAAGAATCATCGTAAACAATCAAGTAAGTGGGCTTTTGTTATTATCCTTTTTCGTTTGGATACCATATGAAATGCTTATGAAAAATACAGTCGAATATGTGAACTATTTTAAAAATTATGATGTCATGAAAAGTCTGAATATCGGGAGATAAGTGCTATGCGAAACAACGTGCTACGTACGTGTGAGCCACCTCTTGAACCAATGGGGCAAAGTGCTATACATACGGGAGCCACCTCTTGAATTCGTAGGAGCCACCTCTATAATCCTTATGTTATGTAGATCGATCTAATTTGATAAGTATATGACATGTGTTCTAATATGATGCTTTTGGTATGACTCAAAGAAGCAAAATTCTGTTATGTGTATCAGTTTATGTTTTGAAATCTGTTTTGAAATCTGTATAAGTATATGTTTTTGGCATATTCGATTGGCCACCGCTTACTGAGTGTCAACCAGAACACTCACCCCTTACATCCCCTCCCCAGATAAAAGTGAGACAGATACCGAAGATGCAGAACAACACAACTTTTGGGGCTGGTGATCTACCGCAATTATTTCAAGATTTTACATAATTATGCTTCCACTAAACTCTGTTAAGATTTAAGTTATGGTTTTATTTTCAGTTGTAAAACATTTATGTATATGGAATAAATAGACTGGTTGTATTAAATTCTGTACTATGAGGCTTGTTGATTTTCAATTGTATTTGGAATCAATGCCGGTGTTATCGATCCCGATCTCGAGGCGTGACATAAACTCATTATGTCTATAGCAAATTTTGCAATTATTTATGAGTAACCCATCAATAAAATATTTAAATGTTAAACTATACTAACAGGAGCATAATAAATTATATTATCTGAACAACATTGCAATAGACTTATAATTTTATATCTTTAAAAAAAGAACTTATCTATTTAAAATCTAAAAAAAACACTTTTGCTCATGTTATAATTTTCTCAAGCATTGTTTATAGCATTTTTAAGAACAGTTGATGAATGTATGACTCATTATCATCATAAATTATTTATTATTTGAGCCTAAACAATAAGGATTTAACTCTCGATCATTATAAAATTAGGGTTTAAAATTACCAAATGCTCTAATGAAAAACATAATTAATATAGTAGAGTAAAACAATAAAAGCTATACGCTTAAGGAAGTATGAATATTAAGTGTGCTAATTTCATATCAAAATCCTTCAAAATTTCCAATGATTTTCAAATAACAATTCGAAACAAGTTTATAAAATTATAGATGTTCAAGTGAAAAAAAAAATCAAATACAAAAAAACAAATATATCCACATAAAACAAGTTTATAAAATTATAGATGTTCAAGTGAAAAAAAAAAATCAAATACAAAAAAACAAATATATCCACATATTTAATTAACAATTAGAATAATCAAAGCTTGTAAAAGAACCAAAATTGAAATTTGGAGACATAAGTCGTAACTGAAGATTGAGAATAAAAAATGGGTTCAATTTCTGACACTGGGTTTCTTCGATGACTACTCCTACTAATGGGGGAAAAGGATGAACAAATACCATAAAAATGGGTATTCTTGGATTTCAACAGCTAATGAATGAGGGTATTATATTATTTTTAATGGATTGTGGAGTTAAAATAAATAAAAGTTAGGCAACAGGGAGCTGAAACAAACTTAATCTGATACGGCGACTGAATGCGAAGTTAAATCTAAAGCAATTTTCCGTAAATATAATCTTAAATTTATTACTAGGAAAGAACACCTTAGAGTAATTTATTTTATAACACACCAAACTAATCAAAGATCTTCTCCCGCATACTCTCGATCATGTGGATTAATGCCCTCTTTAGTCTCTTGTTTGCAGATAATAATAATGTCTCATGCAAGTCAGGAAATCCAAAGAAGAAATGGGAAAAAAATCATATTAATTAGAAAATCATATAAGGAAAGAAAACTACCAACATGAAATTTTGCTACGGACTGAGAATCTCAGTTTTTTTTTCTAAGACAATTTATTAAAACTAAAAAAATACAAGAGATACTCCAACCCTATTACGAAACACAAAATGTACTAAAAAACACGACACAAAAACCAGATGCTAATGACACAGCATCCAAAACAAAAAGGAGCAACACGCATAACAGAAATATGTTGTGAAGAAGGATTCTGGTATCCCAACTAATACAAAATATTGATAAAAAACTTCTGGTCCAAAATGATGAGCGAGTAAAAATCCTTTCTTAAAAACAATTACCTAAATGAGACAATAGTTGATGCTTTCTTTCCTCAGATCTACTGACTAGACGTGTTTGGTTGTGATCTTTATCTGGCAAGCTATACTATTTAGATGATGATGCTCCAGCATACTGATCACCCATTTTTTTAATGGAAAGGGGAATGGTTTGTATGGGTCGAACTTGAGCCATTCCCAATCGTAGGAAGGTTACATCTATTGGCGCCAGCTCATGGTGTTGCATACTGATTTACCTTTGATGTCACTTATTTTATCATAGTAGCATCAGTACTTCATTTTATTTATCATTCTAATATAACAATAATTTCAATTCCAACCGCTTCAATATAATCCCAAAGAAATTATTTTTAACAAAACTATGATATCAAGTTTTGTTAAGGATTTAGACACCACTCTTGTTTATTTGTAAGACTATATTAAAAAAAATTATGTGGAACTATTTTGTTAAAAAATAATTTCTTTGAGACAATATTTGATTATTCATAAAATTTTGGGACAACTATTGCAAATATTCCTATCCTAGAGTACCATTGCTGTAATTTTAGGTTTTCTGCATGAAAATTTTAACTTGGTTCCTACAAGTTTGACAATAAAATTATGAATGTTATAAAATAATAGTATTGTATTAATAGATAACAATTTAGAGAGCGATATTTAGAGAGTTTTTCATATCTTTTTCATTTCACTTTAAGCCACTATTTATAGGCTTAAGATTATGAGTTACATGGGGCGGAAGACGGAAGGTAAATAGACATCAAATATACGTTCATAACAAATATTACGTTTTACAATACTTTCATTAATACATGCATTAACACATGCATTTATGAAACATATTTGTAACACTCTCCCTTGGATGTCCATACACTGCCTCATTAAAAACCTTACCAGGAAAAACCTATTAGGAAAAAAAAAACATGGTTAAGGAAAAAAGAGTACAGTGTTAAATAATTCCACTTCTTGAGCTCATCATTTGACTTCTTTTAGTCGTCGCATTCCAATCTTGTGAACTAACTTTTCAAATGTTGAAGTCGATAGAGACTTTGTGAATAAATCTGCCAGTTGTCATTTGAACGAATTTGTTGAACATTGATCTCATCATTCTATTGAAGATCATGAGTGAACAAGAATTTTGGTGAAATGTGTTTCGTTCTATCACCTTTGATGTATCATTCCTTCAATTGAGCGATGCATGCAGCATTATATTCAAACAAAGTTGTAGAAATTTTTTGTCCAAATGCAAACCACATGTTCCTCGAATACGATGGATTACAGATCTTAACCAAACACATTCCCAACTTGCTTCATGGATCGCCAATAATTCAGCGTGATTAGAAGAAGTGGCAATTATAGTTTGTTTCATAGAACGCCAAGAAATAGCTGTACCACCACATGTGAACACATAACCCGTTTGTGACCGAGCATTATGAGGACCAGATAAATATCCAGCATATGCATAACCTATGAGATCAAATTTGGGTGCCTTAAGATAATAAAGGCACATATACATCGTCCTTGAAGATAGCGAAATATATGTTTAAGACAATCCAATGTCTTCGTGTAGGTGAAAAACTATATCTTGCTAGCAGATTCAGAGCAAATGATATATCAGGGCGTGTATGACTAGCAAGATACATTAATGCTCCAATAGCACTAAGATATGGCACTTCTGGACCTAGTAGTTCTTCATTATTTTCATGAGGTCGAAAAGGATATTTGTGCACATCAAGTGATCTTACAACCATATGTGTGCTCAGTGGATGTGCTTTATCCATATAGAATCGTTTAAGCATTTTTGCTGTATAAGCAGACTGATGTAACAAGATGCCATTTTCTAAGTGCTCAATTTGCAAGCCAAGGCAAAATGCTGTTTTTCCAAGATCTTTCATTTCAAATTCTTTGTCATGACCCAAAATTTTACATGATCATGCATACGCATCATAGCATATATGAAATCCTTCATAAGCATAATTGCATATCTTTTGACATATGATATGTGCATTGGAAAGCATAGAGGTTGGGAATAAAATTAATTTCAAGAATAATCAATGGAATAGATTTTAATTGACTAAATTTTAATATATTGAATAAATTTAATGAATAGATTTAAAAATATTGAATAAAATGAAAATAAGTACATATTGATAAGAAGAGCGATGATGATAGTCATCATAATAGTTGTATAATAAGACATTTATAATTATAAAGACAAGTTGAAATAGTGCAAGTCTGGTGAATAAAATTTTAACTATGAATTATGCTAACAGAAACTATTATAAAATTTATGACATGTCCTCTGATAGCCTATATCACGTCTTAATTAAATACAATACCACATAAACTATAGATTAAGTAAGTCTGATGGTTGAATGTTTCATCACAATTATAAACATATTTTATTAGGTGACCGACTTACTTTTTAAGAGGATAAATACGTGTATTGTGTGTATGGCTTGGCCTGAAACACACGCTCGGATTCATCACAGTCGAGAATAAGGGAGAGGAATAGTAAAATTTCTTTTGGTTTTCTGTACGAATTAAGACCTAACAGTTTGGTTGCTCAAAGTGGTGAGTTATTCAAAATTATGTTGAGTTCTTGAGTTAATTTATCTGTTAGAGTTCGAAACTTTGATTAGGATGTTAACATGTAGTAGTAATTGAAAAGTATATGTTTTGAGCAGCATAATTTTCTACTTTGGAGAAAATTATGATTATGTTTATGTTTTAGCAAAACTTGGGAAACGAAAACGTAGACTATTGAAATTTAAATTTGAACCAATTTCTACGACAGTATGAATTTCTCAATCTTATTTTTGTTCATATATGTTGATTGGTTGCCAAATTTCAAAGTTCAATAGCAGAATTAGTAAAGATATAAATTAAATAAAAGTTTAGTTAATTGTTTAGTGAACATGTCTTAAGTTTGTGGATATTAGTGAAACAATGACATAAACATTTAGGATTTTATATATCTACTGTCATGAAGATTAGGCATATGGTATTCAACTTGGTCATGTATATTTATGACGTTTATAGGTCAAAATCTCGATAAAGGCTCAGATAAGACAAATTAAAGCAAAATCATCGAGATATGGGCAACAACTTGTGAGTATATCCTTATAACTTGGCATTTAACTTTATATGAGTATGTGATTTGTGGTATTTAAGTATCTTGAATTGGTGAATGAATTGCAATGAATGCAATATGATGTGCAAGAACTAAATTGAGTTCTGAAATGTACATGTTTTGACGTGATGTTATACAGCCTATATGATGTTATTTACCTTATTCTTTCGATGTTATGCATATGATTATGACATGTGCATTCATAAGAGATTAAAGAACTCTGTTATGGCAACTAATGACCTTGAACCATGTGTTATTGCACTCTGAGTATGGTCAGAATTACAGAATCAAAGAATATCGATCCCGAGTTAATTAAGAACTCAAAAGGGGATCTACAGAGTGCCATGGCCATATCGTGATCACGGATTGTTCTTGGTATTAGTTGGTGCATAACAGAATAACAATACAGACATACATGTGTATCATTTCATTTTATATGAATCATGTGAACTGATGTAAAGATTATGATGAATCATGTGAGTATATTCATGTGCTTATGTAGATATAAATTATATGCTTATGTGATGTTAAATACTATATTATTTGAATATGCTCATTGAGAATGCAACTCACCAAATGTTGATTTTCAGTTGATGTAGATAAAAGTTGACTCTACAAGGTGTTTCTACATAGTTTGGAAGATGGATCCAAGGTCGGCTGGCTGACTCTAGTCCTTCTCCCTCAGCTCATCATTTGTTTATACTGTATAGGTTTTTGGTTGAATTGTGGGGGGTACAACCTTGGTTATTTTTTGTGGCATACATATATCTTGTTGGAACCGAAGAGGGGGTGAATGAGGTTCATTGGCTACTTTAGCGTTTTAAAATGAATTTGCAAAATAAACAAGTTTGCGCTGCGGAAGACTAAAGTCAATTGATAAATAAATAAAATGAAGAAGTAAATAAATGTGTAATATAAATAAAGATAAAGAACGCAAGAATTTGTTATAGAAGTTCGGCGATGAATCGCCTACGTCTCATCTTCCCGGTTAGAAAACCTTTAACCGAGGTTCCACTAGAACGAAAATGATCTTGGCCTTAAGGGCTCCAAGTTAGCCACTACACACCCTTCCCGAGTACAAAAAGCTCTTCACGAGCACCACACTCTTCACGAGTCTTCTTGGCCTTAAGGGCTCCAAGGATAGCCACACAAAACTCTTCCCGAGTTACCAACACTATTCACGAGTCTTCTTGGCCTTAAAGGCTCCAAGGATAGCCACAACACTTGCACCAATTTTACTTGTTGATGACTTTACAATTTCCAACTTGCGTCGGTGTTGAAGGACCTTACAAATAAATCAACAACACCTTCACGGTGTAACAACACGAAGAAACCAAGACTCTCACAAAAGAAAAGAATCACAAACTCCAATACAACACAAATGTATGGAGATTGCAATGCTAAATGAAATTTGAATAAGCAAAGCTTTGATGAAGTTTGTAGGCTTGTTTCTTGTCTTCGAAATGCTCCAAATCATCCATATTTATAGTGTAGGAGGCCCCCAAGGCTCCTACTAGTCGTTGCTACACATAAGGCTGAAATCACTCCTCGATCACCTCGGACATCGCCTCGGGCGATCACCATCGCCGCGCCCCAACAGTCACCATAATGCACGCAGCGCTTCAGGCGATGTATGGATCGCCTCAGGCGATCAATTCCATAACTCAATGTCGTAGCCTCAGCTGCTCAAAATCTTCTATCGCCTCAGGCGAAGCACATATCGCCTCAGGTGTTCAACGCATCGCCCCAGGCGATCGGGTCATCGCCTCGGGCGAACTCCCCCTGCGTGCGAGCCTCGACGTCGCCTCTACCGATGTGCGTAGCGATGCCTTCCTGGCTGCCATCGCCTGGGGCATTAGTCACCATCGCTTGGGGCGACCCAGACCAGAATTTGCACACTTGATTTTCTTCAATCAGTTCTCTTTTTAACAATTAAACATGTACACTAAATAGACACATTAGTATAACAAACACAAGTTTTGTTGATCATCAAAACTCAAAAATAGTCCGGAGATAAATTAAAGCATTAAACACAACCATGCGTTTAAGGCTCAACAATCTCCCCCTTTTTGATGATCACAAAACTTGATAAACTTGAATATGTAATATGCATGAAATGTGAGTAAACATGACTCACCCTTAACAATTGCATAGCACATACAAGATTACCAAGTAAAGCATAAAGCAAACAACTCTCCCCCTCAAACCATGCATACAAAAACTCTCCCCCTCAAACTATGCATGAATTAAGCTTCAAGTTTATCACAAAATTCTCCCCCTTTTTGTGATAATCAAAAAATACAAAATTTAAATAAACATAGCATAATTATTATATGTTGACACATAGCCATATTTTAACAATTTACACATGTTCCTCACCAAGTATGTAATGAGCATAAGATTTAATCATTGAGAGGAATACAAACATACGTTTAAGGCAATCAACAATAAATTCTAAATGTGCAAAATGTGCAAATGTTCTACCAAGAGTTCATGCACTATTGCCCACTAGACATTAAAATCCTCAAAGCATCATTTGATAAGTTAATAAAATTATTAATCACATAATTGCACATTTCCACATTGCATATTCAAATTTGAATTCAAGACATATCAAGATACTTACTATAAAAGGATAAGCATACATCATGCATTAAAACAATTTATATGTGCATATGCGAAGGGGTAGTACATTTTACTATCAATGAATATTGAGCTTCATTATTTATTGGTCACAATTAATTTGTGCCAATGAGTTTTTGATTTGCTCTTTAAATGCACAAAATAAATTTACTTTCGATAACAAGAGTACGTTCTTGTCATTGGTCTTATACCTCGCGCTTCTTCTATTGAGGTGCATACTATGATTTCCTCCCTTGAGGTGCTAGTCCCTTCATCATCCATCCCTTTTGTTGTCCCTACAAAACAAATTTACAATTGAGGATCTTTGGTACCCATTTGATTTTTGGGTCCTTGTGGGTTAGCTTTCATCAATGCCTTTGGAATACATTTCCACCTTTTGTTAGGTTGGTATTGGATTTTAGCAAACCTACATTTATTCTTAGTATGACATCTTTGCAACAATAAGAACAAGTAGGAGAATTATGCTTAGATTTAGCCAACAAGCTTGAAAAAGTTTTAGTTTTGCTTGAGAAGCCTAGTCCGGTTTTATCGAAGCTACAACGTTGCAAGCCAAGCAATTCATTCATCTTTAAACTACTATCACTAAACTTGGCAAAAGATGTCTTTAAATCATGCACTTGATTTTTCAAAGTAATATTTTCTTCTTCCTTCTTAGCCAAGTCTAGCTTAAGCAATTTATTGTTCTTCTTGGTTCTACCAAGACAATCAATGAGCTCATTATAAGCATCTAATAATTCATCATAAGATGGTACCTCATCATCATCCTCTTCATCTTCATCTCCAAGAGCTATTAGACAAAGATTTGTTGCTTCTTCTTCATCGGAGTCACTATCACTCCATGTGGCTATGAGAGCTTTCTTCTTCCCTTTGTCATCATTCTTCTTCCTAGGACATTTATTAGCGTAATGACCTTTATCTTGACAATTATAGCATGTTACCTCATGTTTGGAATCATGTTTGGTAGCACCGGAGATCTTTTGCTTGTTGTGTTTGTTGAAGAACTTCTTGAACTTTTTAGTAAACAAGATCATCTCTTCATCATCATCATCTTCTTCATCATCGGATTGGTCTTTCCTCCCGACCAAAGCTATTCCCTTCCTTATGGATCTATCATCCTCCTTTATTCCCTTCCTTGTTGACACTTCAAGCTCATGGGTCACCAATGTGCCATGAAGTTCATCAAGGTCATAAGATGCACTTTATCCTTTGTTGGATTCGATGATGGCCGTCCTCTTTGCATCCCATTCTTTTGACAAGGCTCTTAGTGCTCTTCTCCATATTTGATTTGGAGGGTACTTCTCACCAAGTTGATCAAGCTCATTTATGATTTGGGTGAGCCTTCTAAACATCGATTCAACCTCTTCTCCGGACTCCATCTCAAATGTCTCATATTTGAGTTGTTGTAGATCTATCTTTGTCTCCTTCACTTGATTTGTGCCCTCATGACAAATTTGCAATTTGTCTCATATTTCCTTTGTGGTAGAGCACATCGAGATCCGATTGTACTCCTTCATATCTAAAGCACAATGTAAAATATTAATAGCTTTAGCATTTTGCAAAATTAAAATCATATCCGCTCTTGTAAAATCGTCCATTTCTTTGGGAATACTTATTCCCCCAACTTTCTTTAAAGGAATATGTGGACCTTTCACAATAATCTTCCATAGGTCATAATCTACGGATTGGATGTATAGAGAAATTCGATTCTTCCAATAACCGTAATTATCACCCGTGAAGAGCGGAGTGCGATTTGTCGATTGACCTTAAGCAAACTCATTTGCTAGATTAGCCATAGAAAATTTTTTGATTTAAAACAAAAATCAAATGGCTCTGATACCACTTGTTGGAACCGAAGAGGGGGGGGTTAATGAGGTTCCTTGGCTACTTTAGCGTTTTAAAATGAACTTGTAAAATAAACAAGTTTGCGCTGCGGAATACTAAAGTCAATCGATAAATAAATAAAATGAAGAAGTAAATAAATGCGTAATATAAATAAAGATAAAGAACACAAGAATTTGTTATAGAAGTTCGGCGATGAATCGCCTACGTCTCATCTTCCCGGTTAGAAAACCTTTAACCGAGGTTCCACTAGAACGAAAATGATCTTGGCCTTAAGGGCTCCAAGTTAGCCACTACACACTCTTCCCGAGTACAAAAAGCTCTTCACGAGTCTTCTTGGCCTTAAGGGCTCCAAGGATAGCCACACAAAACTCTTCCCGAGTTACCAACACTCTTCACGAGTCTTCTTGGCCTTAAGGGCTCCAAGGATAGCCACAACACTTGCACCAACTTCACTTGTTGATAACTTTACAATTTCCAACTTGCGTCGGTGTTGGAGGACCTTACAAATAAATCAACAACGCCTTCACGGTGTAACAACACGAAGAAACCAAGACTCTCACAAAAGAAAAGAATCACAAACTCCAATACAACACAAATGTATGGAGATTGCAATGCTATATGAAATTTGAATAAGCAAAGCTTTGATGAAGTTTGTAGGCTTGTTTCTTGTCTTCAAAATGCTCCAAAGCATCCATATTTATAGTGTAGGAGGCCCCCAAGGCTCCTACTAGCCGTTGCTACACATAAGGCTGAAATCACTCCTCGGTCGCCTCGGACATCGCCTCGGGCGATCACCATCGCCGCGCCCCAACGGTCACCATAATGCACTCATCGCCTCAGGCGATGTATGGATCGCCTCAGGCGATCAATTCCATAACTCAATGTCGTAGCCTCAGCTGCTCAAAATCTTCCATCGCCTCAGGCGAAGCACACATCGCCTCAGGTGATCAGGCCATCGCCTCGGGCGAACTCCCCCTGCACGCGAGCCTCGGCGTCGCCTCTGTTGATGTGTGTGGCGATGTCTTCCTGGCTGCCATCGTCTGGGGCGATGGTCACCATCGCCTGGGGCGATCCATGCCAGAATTTGCACACATGATTTTCTTCAATCAGTTCTCTTTTTAACCATTAAACATGTACACTAAATAGACACATTAGTATAACAAACACAAGTTTTGTTGATCATCAAAACTCAAAAATAATCCGGAGATAAATTAAAGCATTAAACACAACCATGCGTTTAAGGCTCAACATATCTATATGCCTTGTAAATTATATTATGATGTTATGAGATTGAAATTTCCGCTGCCATTAAATACTATGCTATATGCCTCATGTGTATGTGTTATATGTGTGATATGTGTAAGGGGTGTCACATTCTTGCTTCAAATAATCCGTAGCTTTCTTGAGCTCTTCAGGAGTCCCAATAATATTTAAATCATCAACATATATTGCAATGATTGCATACTCAGTTCCAGACCTCTTAATAAAAACACATGGACAAATAGGATCATTCATATAGCCTTGTTTCATCAAGTATTCACCAAGGCGATTATACCACATGCGTCCAGCTTGTTTCAAGCCATATGCAATTTATACAATTTGCTCAAGTAAAGTTCTCTAGAACCATGGTCATGTCCCTTAGGTAATTGTAACCTTCAGGGATTTTCATATAAATGTCATTATCAAGTGAGCCATATACATAGGCAGTAATAACATTCATAAGACGCATTTCAAGTTGTTCATTTGCTGCCAGATTAAGCAAATAACGAAAAGTTGTTGCATCGACCACAAGAGAATATGTCTCCTCATAATCAATACCAGGTCTTTGGGAAAAACCTTATGCAACAAGTTGTGCCTTATACCGCACAATTTCATTTTTCTCATTTCGTTTTCGCACAAAGACTCGTTTATAACCAACTGGTTGCACATCTTCAGGTGTGCGTAATACTGGTCCGAAAACTTTACGTTTTGCCATCGAATCCAACTCTGTTTGAATTGCATCTTCCATCTTTGCCAATCATTTCTAAGTCTGCATTCATCCACCGATTTTGGTTCATGATCCTCGTTCTTCATAATAGTAATTGATGTAGTATATGCAAATTTATCATCAACATTAGTTGTATATCGGTTCCATATTTTCCCAGTCATAACATAATTTATTGAGATCTCATTATTATTAAAATTTTCCTAGGCGCCCTTAATTTACTAATAATGATACAAAGTCCTTCAGGGACATTAATTTGAATCGAAGCATTAACAGCCGATACATGTGACTTGGTCACACGCTTTAGGTCAGAAAAAGCATCTGGCAATTGATTCGCTAACTGTTGCAAATGAATTATCTTTTGAACTTCAAGTTCACATTGTCTTGTATGATATCAAAATGCGATAATGACAATTCATTCCACATAATTTTATCAACCGACTGTTTATTTTCTCCTCCTAATGTTGGGAAAAATGATTCATCAAATGACAATCAGCAAAATGAGTCGTAAATAAATCTCCAGCTTTTGGCTCAAGATATTTTATTATAAAAGATGATTCATACCAACATATATGCCCAATCTCCTTTGAGGTCCCATCTTTGTGCGTTGTGGTGGAGCAATTGGAACATAAACTGCACATCCAAAAATTCTAAGATGGGAAATATTTGGTTCCTGACCAAAAACCAATTGTTGGGGAGAATATTCATGATAATTCGTTGGTCTTATGCGAATTAATGCAGTTGCATGCAAAATAGCATGTCCCCACGCGGATATTGGGAGTTCAGCTCTCATGAGCAATTGTCGTGCAATCAATTTAAGACGCTTAATAAATGATTCTGCAATACCGTTTTGTGTATGAACATAAGCGACAGGTGATCACTATTATTTTAAACAGTTTCTAGCGATTCTACCGCAAGTGCATGTTGTCAAGTTTTAGTATAGATAGGAAGAATACGGATTGTCGAACCCACATGGACTAACAAGCAAGTACCAAATAAGATGCTTTTGACTATATTTAACCTACGAAATTGAATTAATAATTAAACTACTAATTAAATAAATTAACTACTAATCCAACCAAGTCAATAAAAGTAAACGAGAAAAATCCACTAGAGAAGATTATCGAGACTTTGGCTCACCAATGCAATTCCCTATAATTCTCGATTGAATATCCAAATATTTCTAAGGTGACGAGTTTTCCTAATGCATTCGTTATACTCTGGTCAAGCTATAACAAGTCTAATATTAATGTTGCAATAAACCACTCCCGTGTCCTTATTGAACAATTAATATCGAATAAAGATCTATGAAAACTACTAGCCTTCAATTTTGGTAAATCTATTGCTATCACACGTGTGCTAGATTTTACTTGGTCCGTCTCAACCTAAAACCCACGGTATAATTTACTCTATCGTATTGCAATATCCTATGGTCAATTCAATCGCAATATAACAATCATTCAAGGGTGATCAATCTCTCAAAAGCATGAAGATCAATAAATTATACGCAAAGAACTATAAGAATTCAATCATCAAATCGAAGGTTCATAACAAAGGTTCGCCTAGCCTCGATAAATAAACTTAGTTCATACTTATAAATAAATACCAAAACTCAAACATGTCTTGCAACAATCCAAGCATGATATTATCAAAACAAAACTAAACTAAAGTTTAAAAGTAAGAGTAAACTCTCAGCATCGACTCCGGTTGTAGATCCTCGCTCCTTCTCTTGCTTCCTTCTCAATCGTCACTTTAATCGTCTTGTTAGAGATGTTCTAAAATCATAGGGTGAAAGGTTGAAGGTGAGGGCTGGCCGTGTCTGAAGGTGACGTGAAGATTGTGAAGGAATTTTTTGAAAGGGCCGTATGATGAGGCTCTGGACGTGAGTTTTTGTGGTTTTGCAATAAAGGGATGAGGCGTGAGGGATTTAGGTTGGGGCGTGTGTGTCTTGTGATTTGATGAATGTGTATTGGTATATAATATGTTAATAATCATCTATTGGATAATGAATATTATATTATTTGTTATGTCATAATCTTCACAAAATAGGAGGATTTTGTTTCCAACTTTCAATTCTACACGCCATCTTCTATTTTCTCAATTTTGGTCAATCTCTTCTCGGTTCACGTCTCTTCTGCATGTTAATTCTTTTCTTTCTTTAAAAAAATTCTCGTCTGTGTCAATCTCAGTTGCCTATGCACATGTTCGTGTCGATCTCTTTTGTGCATGTATTTTATTTCCTTGTACATGTTGACTCTCCTTTATTGGTCAATCAAAATCTGCTTTCATCTTTTAAGTTTTTCTCTTCGCTTCCCACATGAATTCTTCTCAGAATCTTAATGATCCCATGAAATTTGCTCTCATATCTTTCCTTTTATTACGTGTCTTTGCTCCGTAAAATATTCCTTCTCATCCACATTTGTATCTCACGTCTATTTGCTTGTATGAGATAATTTCCATCTTGTTCATCATTAATTGGGATCTTTTAGATACAGTCTCGCATTTTTACAAAAATTCCTGAAACATGCAAATTTATACCAAAAAGCGTCATATCGTTCAAGAATAAATACGAAAATCACTAGAAAAACATAGTAAAATAAGTATAAAAATGACACTTATCAACAGGATGTTCAACAATTATTACAACAGACATACAATAATCATTAAAAGATTGTGATGTAGCATTATCAAGATGAATTTCTTGATAGTATAATCTGGAAAATGTGCTCGTAACTGAATTAACTCCGCGAGTAACTTTGCAAATGCCATGTTGCGAGTTGACAATAGGCATACATGTGATCATCTCGTTGATGCATCAATTAAAATCATAAAATATCGAAATGGTCCACAAGGTGGGTGAATAGGCCCACAAATATCTCCATGTATGCGTTCTAAAAATACAGGAGATTCATTTTTAATTTTCATCGGTGACGGCCTTATGATTAACTTGCCTTGAGAACAAACTAAGAATTCATTGGATTGAAGAATCTTCTGGCTCTTCAAAGGATGACCACGTAAATTCTCTAAAAATTTTCTCATCATTATAGAACCGGGATGACCCAACTGATCATGCCAAATGATAAAATCATTATGATCAGTAAACTTCTGGTTTACCGTTGCATATATTTCAATTGTAGTTATATATGTGTAGTATAATCCAGAGGAATAAGAATGTAATTTTTCCAACACAACTTTCTTTCCGAAGTTAATACTTGTAATATACAAGTATTCATTATTATCTTCACTTTTAGTCTCAATATGATATCCATTTTTATGAATATCTTTAAAGCTCAATAAGTTTATTTGAGACTTTGAGCAAAATAAAGCATTATCAACGCAAAATTTGTTCCTCCAGGCAAAATTATAGTTGCTCTTTCGGAGCCTTCAATTAATTTTGCATTACCAGATATGGTACTAACATGAACTTCTATCATTACTAGATATGAAAAATACTTCTTATCCTTAAGTATGGAGTATGTTGTTGAACTGTCTGCCGAACATAATTCTTTGTCAATGATCATTGGAACGTCCATTTTCTTCAAAAAATAAATTTTCAAAATGAGATTTTTTTTCTTCTTCTTGTTATGATAAATAAAATATTTGTATAATAAAAGAAATATTGATAATAAACATTTATTATAAATATTTATTTGCAAACATAAAATGAAAATTCTTAGGCATTTCCATGACTAGTATCACAATAAGGGTGATTGACAAAGAAATCACCAACATCAAAAGAAGTAAAATCATTAAAGTCATTGTCAACAAAATTATGGTCAAGATTAACATATTTGCTATTGAAATTCTCTATCATTTCTCTTTTTTCTTCAATGATTTTTGATAGAGATCAGCAAAATGCTTTGGCGTACGACAAGTACGAGTCCAGTGACTGATAAGTGTGAATTACACTTATTTTGCTATGTTTTTGTATTGATTTTCGTATTGATTCCTGGATGATTTTACGCTTTTTGGTATATTTTTGTGTATTTCAGGAATCTAGGTCCAATGGGATAAAAGCGGAGGAAATAAGCTAATAATGTTGAAGAAGGACCAAACCGAGCGAAGACGTGAGAAAATAGACTGAAATATCGAAGTTTGAATTTTGTACAGCTCGTGATCGATCGGCAATGACATCGCGATCGATCGCCGAGCTTTAAAAAATGATGCTGAACAGAAGACATTGGCGATCGATCGGTAAGAACTCGCGATCGATCGCCACTATACAGTGAGGACTCGCGATCGATCGCGAGGGAACAAAGATCGATCGCGGATTGGTTTATTTTGGCTAACACGTCCAGTAGAGAATGAAGATTGATCGCGGAATAACAAAGATCGATCGCGGCATAAGAGTTTTTGGAAAAATAAAGACTTTCCATGTTTGGTTCAAAGATGACTCCTTCCCACATATGTTAACCCTATATATGAGACTAAGGACGATTTTTAGAGGACTTTTGCCCACTTTTACACAGACCTAGCAGCCTCTCCTCCATCCAAAGCACCACCACAATTCATTGAAGAGCAAGAGCAACGCAAGGAACGAAAGAACGGAGCGACGCACGGAGCGACATCCTCGTTATCTTAGTATTTCTGAACTTATTAATTTTTATATCAGATTTTGATGTTGAATTTGTTTAAAGACATGTTTATGCATTATAATTTGATTATGGTTGTTGGCTAAATTCTTTGTCAAGACATAGGGGATCCCATGTTTGAACCCTTGAGTTAATTAACGGTTTCGATTTAATTTCTATGATCTTTGTGCATAATTTATGTTGTTAATGCTTGTAAAAGATTAGCTACCTTTTGCATGATATTGGTAATCGTAATTGAATTGACCACAGGAGATTACGATACGACGTAGTAAATTAGGCCGTGGGTTTTAGGTTGAGACGGACCAAGTAAAATCTAGCACACGTGTGATAGCAATAGATTTACCAAAATCGAAGGCTAGTAGTTTTCACAAAGCATTTTTCGGTATTAATCATTTAATAAAGACACGGGAGTGATTTATTGTAGGTTAATGCTAGACTTGTTATAACCGGACCAAGATATAACGAATGAAATAGGAAAACTCGTCACCATAGAACATTGAACTTTGAATCTTAATTAATAGACAACTTTTGGGGGATTACATGGGTGAACCGATTTCTTGATAATTCGTTTATAAATTCTCTTCAATTATTCATCACTGTTGTTTAGGTTGATTTTTGTGCTTAAGTCAATTTAGTTTAATAATCATTCCATAATCGTAGGTTAAATATAGTAATTCTAATCGAACGTGGTAATTGCTACTAGTCCCTGTGGGTACGACACTCCTTACTCTTAAACCATTATATTAAAACTTGACACCGTGCACTTGCGGTACATAAATCGCTACACTGAAAATAACTGTTTAAAATAAAAGCGATCAAGTTTTTGGCGCCGTTGCCGGGGACTAGTTTAAGTAATATCATAGGAGATTAGTTGGCTATAATTTAGCCATAATATTTTTTTTTATTTTTACTTTTACTACGGTTTATACGATTTCACCACTGTTGTTCCTTTGTTGTGTTGAATTTTGCAGGGAGTTATCTTTGTAGTGCATGCTACGAAGTGACAGACCTATATTAGAGCCACTTGTCTTGGAGATTGAACGAACTTGTAGAAGAATTCGGAAAGAAACTAGAGAGATGGCTGAGAATAATCGAGGGAATGGTGAACAACACAATGAAGAAGTGCCAATTATAAGATCCATGATGGACTATGCACAACCATCTTTTCAAGGCACCATGTCTAGCATAACTAGACCAAGGATTCAGGCTAATAATTTCGAGATCAAGCCTGCCATAATTCAGATGATTCAACATTCTGTGCAATTCGGAGGATCGCAAACTGATGATCCTAATGATCATATCTCCAACTTTTTGGAGATATGCGACACATTCAAGCACAATGGCGTCAGCGACGACGCCATCAGGTTACGACTCTTTCCCTTCTCTTTAAATGATAAAGCTAAGAGTTGGTTAAATTCATTGCCTGCAGGATCGATCACTACTTGGGAGGGGATGGCTCAAGCATTCCTATCAAAATACTTTCCTCCTTCCAAGACAGCTAAGATGCGCAATGATATCACAACATTCATGCAACATGATCCGGAGACACTGTATGAAGCTTGGGAGCGCTTCAAGGATCTACTTCGAAGATGCCCACATCATGGCCTTCCTATTTGGCTTCAGGTACAAACATTTTACAATGGTTTATTTTCTGCTAATAGATCTATGATTGATGCCGCAGCAGGAGGTACCATTATGAGAAAGTCACCTGAGGAAGCTTACACACTCTTGGAAGAGATGGCATCCAACAGTTACCAGTGGCAGTCCGAAAGGAATGTGCCCAAAAGACCAATTGGGATGCATCAAGTGGACGAAGTGACATCAATACAAGCTCAATTGGAGGCTTTGAACAATAAGATGGACAGTTTGAGCATGACAGCCATGCAAGCTCAAGTGATCACGTGCGATTTATGTGGAGGCAACCATCCAAGCACGGAATGTCAGGCAGGTAACCCTTTTATGCTATCTAATGAACAAGCCAATTTTGTAGGAAATAGACCACCACAGGGTAATTCATACTCCAACAACTATAACCAACCGTGGAGGAATCATCCGAACTTCTCTTGGTCCAACCAAAAGAATGTCTTGAATCCACAACCTCCACCGGGTTATCCACCAAAGCCAAGTATGGAAGAGTTGCTAACTAAGTTCATGACGATGACGGAGAATAGGATGCAAAATCAAGATGCATCAATTAAGAACTTGGAAACTCAAATGGGGCAAATGGCAAATATGTTAGCGGGAAGAGCACCAGGAAGCTTACCAAGTGATACGGAAAAGAACCCCCGGGAGCAAGCCAAGGCGATCTCATTGAGGAGTGGAAAAGAAATTGGATCACAAACTGAAGATCGGGACGATGAGCACGTAGTTGAGTTGAAAGGTGAGAATGACATTCAGACACGTGAAAATGGTGAGTCTACTCCTACTACTGCACCTATCGCACCACCCAAGAAGGTACAAATCCCTCCCCCATTTCCTGTTGCATTGAAAAGGGCAAAGGTAGATGCTAGTTTTGCTAAGTTCTTAGAAATCTTTAAGAAATTACAAATAAATATTCCATTTGCTGATGCTTTACTTCAAATGCCTAGCTACGCTAAGTTTTTGAAAGATATTCTGTCGAATAAGAGGAAATTGGGTGAGCATGAGACGATTAAATTAACTGAGGAGTGTTCCGTCGTTGTCCAAAACAAACTGCCTCCTAAGTTGAAAGATCCAGGGAGTTTTTCTATACCTTGCACAATTGGGTCTATTTCATTTACAAAATCTTTATGTGATTTAGGTGCGAGTATTAATCTTATGCCTTTGTCAATTTTCAGGAAGTTGGGACTTGGTGAGCCAAAACCGACCACGGTTTCTTTGCAATTGGCAGATAGGTCTGTGACATACCCACGAGGAATCATAGAGGATGTCCTAGTGAAGGTCGATAAATTCATCTTCCCGGCAGACTTCCTTGTGTTGGATATGGAAGAAGATGCTGACATGCCACTGATCTTAGGAAGACCATTCCTTGCTACTGGAAAGGCACTTATAGATGTCCAACAAGGGAAGTTGATCCTCCGTGTAGGGGAGGATCAAGTCACTTTC
Source organism: Haberlea rhodopensis (assembly GCA_907163345.1). Classification (NCBI taxonomy): domain Eukaryota; kingdom Viridiplantae; phylum Streptophyta; class Magnoliopsida; order Lamiales; family Gesneriaceae; genus Haberlea; species Haberlea rhodopensis. Next base: position 185,379 of record CAJQUN010000302.1, read on the forward strand.
AACGTTTTTAAAGCTTTAAAACACCCACATGATGAGCATATGTGTTTTAGTGTTGATATTATTGATGTGTTATCTGCTAATGTGTTTAAGGGAACACACAAGGATGAATTGGAAGCATGCTTGGTAGAGGACATTGAAAAGCTGGGCGAGACCGTCGAGTTGAAAGAGACTGTCGTTTATTTGAACGCCAATATTCCCATAATAGGCGTGTGCGGAACAACCTAGGCGAGTTGGGTGAAAGGGACATGAAGCCACAAAAGCCCTCCATTGAAGAACCACCAACTCTTGAACTCAAAACCCTCCCTCCTCAACTCAAGTATGTTTATTTAGATTGTAGTGAGTCATTACCTGTAATTGTCTCTTCATCTTTGACAGGTATAAACGAAGACAAACTACTTAGGATTTTGAGGGAGCATAAGAAAGCATTCGGGTGGAAAGTAGCGGACATAAGAGGGATAAGCCCATCAACATGTATGCATAAGATCTTAATGGAGGATGCTTACAAACCCGTGGTTCAACCACAACGCAGGTTAAACCCAAAGATGCAAGAAGTGGTGAAGAATGAGGTCATCAAACTGCTGGATGTAGGTATTAACTACCCCATTTCTGATAGTGCATGGGTTAGTCCTGTGCAATGTGTACCCAAGAAAGGAGGTATGACTGTCGTTAAAAATGAGAACAATGAATTGATCCCTACTAGAACAGTCACAGGTTGGCGCGTCTGCATTGATTATAGAAAGTTAAATGACGCCACCCGTAAAGACCATTTTCCCCTTCCATTCATTGACCAAATGATAGAGCGTCTAGCAGGGTATGATTTCTATTGTTTTCTAGATGGCTATTCTGGGTATAATCAAATAGCTATTGCACCTGAGGACCAAGAGAAGACTACCTTCACTTGTCCTTATGGTACATTTGCTTTTAGGAGAATGCCATTTGGATTGTGTAATGCGCCTGCAACGTTTCAAAGATGTATGATGTCTATTTTTCATGATATAGTTGAAAAATTCTTAGAGGTCTTTATGGATGACTTTTCTGTCTTTGGGGATTCTTTTGATGCTTGCTTAAATAATCTTGACTTAGTACTGACAAGGTGTGAAGAGACGAATTTGATACTAAATTGGGAGAAATGCCACTTCATGGTACAAGAGGGAATAGTCTTGGGACACAAAATATCCCACAATGGTATGGAGGTGGACCGAGCAAAGATCCAGGTGATACAAGAACTACCTCCACCAGTATCAGTGAAGGGGGTTCGAAGCTTCCTAGGCCATGCAGGCTTCTATAGGAGATTTATTAAAGATTTTCAAAAATTTCAAAACCACTCTCCCATTTACTGACTAAAGATGAACCTTTTGATTTTAATCCTGATTGTATGCAGGCATTCGAGACATTAAAGGAGAAGTTAATAACAACACCTGTGTTGGTAGCACCGGATTGGAATACACCATTTGAGTTGATGTGTGATGCTAGTGACACAGCTGTCGGAGCAGTATTGGGACAAAGACGGAATAAGGTATTTCATACTATTTACTATGCTAGTAGAACTTTGAATGAGGCACAACAAAACTATGCCACCACTGAGAAAGAACTGCTAGCAGTAGTATTTGCATTTGATAAATTTCACTCTTATCTCTGTCTATCCAAAGTAATTGTGTACACTGATCACTCGGCACTTAAATATCTTCTTGCTAAAAAAGATGCTAAACCACGTTTAATCCGATGGATTCTCCTATTGCAAGAATTTGATTTAGAAATTAAAGATAAGAGGGGTGTTGAGAATGTAGTAGCGGACCATTTATCTAGGATCGATAATATGGTGGAAAAACATGATAATGAACTTGAAGAAATCAATGAAAAATTTCCTGATGAACAGCTGTTCCAAGTTCTTGCACTACCATGGTATGCCGATTTTGCAAATTATCTGGTTAGTGGTATCCTCCCACAAATGACCTTCTATCAGAAGAAGAAATTCTTATCTGATGTTAAACACTACATGTGGGAGGATCCATTGTTGTTTAAAGTTTGTGCAGACAACATGATCAGGAGATGTGTACCGGAGGAGGAGATGGCATCTATTATGAGCCACTGTCATGACCGAGAGGTAGGAGGCCACATGGGTCCAACAAAAACTGCTGCCAAGGTACTTGAATCAGGTTTTTACTGGCCTACCTTGTTTAAAGATGCATACAGGTATGTATCCACTTGTGATAAATGCCAAAGAACGGGCAACATTTCTAGGAGACATGAAATGCCTTTAAACAATATGCTTGAATGCGATTTATTTGATGTTTGGGGCATAGATTTTATGGGACCATTTCCAGTTTCATGTTCTAATTATTACATACTTGTCGCTGTGGACTACGTTTCAAAATGGGTTGAGGCTGAAGCTTCACGCACTAATGATGCTAGAGTGGTAGTAAAATTTTTGAAAAAGAACATTTTTACTCGATTTGGCACTCCTCGAGCAATCATTAGTGACGGTGGGTCACACTTTTGCAATAAACTCTTTGAAAAACTTTTGAGCAAATATGGTGTCACCCACAAGGTTGCAACACCTTACCACCCACAAACATGTGGACAAGTAGAGGTTTCTAATAGAGAAGTGAAACAGATTTTGGAAAAATCGGTCAATACGTCTAGAAAAGATTGGTCATTGAGGTTAGATGATGCTTTATGGGCATATAGGACGGCATTTAAAACACCTATTGGTAGGCATATAGGACGGCATTTAAAACACCTATTGGTACATCACCATATAGGTTAGTTTTTGGAAAAGCATGTCATCTTCCTGTCGAGCTAGAACACAAGGCATTCTGGGCAATAAAAAATCTGAATTTTGATTTAACTGTTGCAGGTGAAAAACGACTCCTACACTTAAATGAAATGGATGAGTTTAGAAACCAAGCCTATGAGAATGCCAAGATCTATAAAGATAAAACAAAAAAATGGCATGATGCTAAGCTTAGCCAGCGTGATTTCAAGGAAGAGGATTTGGTCCTGCTTTTTAACTCCAGATTGAGACTCTTTCCGGGTAAGTTGAAGTCTTGATGGCAAGGACCATTCACTATCACAAGGGTATTTCCATCCGGAGCGATCGAGATCAACGATCCAACAAAAGGCACATTCACAGTCAATGGACAGCGGCTGAAGCACTATCATGGACATGATTTCAGTCCGCCTACTGTTGTCCATTTTGACTCCTAAATTGATGTTGGTAATAAGTCCAGCTTGGGACTATAAATTAAGAACAGCATTTTCCTCCCTTTACCTTGTTTTTATTATTTTTAGTTAGAATTTGTTTGGTTTGAAATTTTGTTTCAAGGATTGACTCCGTGTGTCAATTTTTGCAGAGTGGGTGGAGAAGAGCGAATCTCGAGAGCAAGAATGTTGATTAAAAAAAAAAAAAATTCGGACAGTGTGTTTTGGCGATCGATCGCCATACCATCGCGATCGATCGCCAAGTCCAGAAAAAGAAAAAAAAATATAATTTTAAAATCAGCGATCGATCTCCATAACTCCAGATCGATCACCCCTTTCCAGAATACTCTCGCGATCGATCGGCAAGAACTCGCGATCGATCGCGAGGTCCCATATTTCGTTTTTTTAATATCAGAATCAACATTTTTCACACATTACACACACTCAAACTCGAAACCCTCCCCCAAATTTCCCAATTTTCCTCAAAATTTATCCAATCCATCTTCAATCCTTCAATTTTCTTCAAGATTTTCGATACATATCTTCAATTCTAACATCAAGCCTCAATCTTTCACAGGAATTATCAAGATAAAAGGAGTTTTTGAGCACCATCCACTCCAATTTGAAGCTATGGAAAGCTAAGGACTATCACTAACAAATTTTTGAAATTTGTTGAGGTATTTTGGCTTTGCTATACATGGTCCATGAATTGATTGATAATTAAGTGTTGGGGTGTCAAGTTCTTAATATTTTGAATTGTAAGTTGGTGAAGTTGGAATTGTATGATATTGTTAAGTTTGGGGGAAAATTGAAGAGCTCTTTGTGGATTATTGTGTGGTTGGGTTAGTAACTTAACTTGGATAGGTGGTTGGAGGATTTGTGCTTGCTCTATTTATTGTATTGGTTGGTAGTGGTGTTGGTATCTTTGATTCAAGGGATGGCACCGAATCGCAAGCCAAAGCAGGCAGTTCCCGCTCCTGAGGAGTTTGACTCCTCCAAGTTCATAAGTAATGCAGCTGCAAAGTTTTATGCGGTATACCGGAAAAAAAGGTGATACGGGAACGGGGAATGGACACGAGCAAGCTCGGCTGTGCTGTGATCCAAGAGGCCCTCCGGCGAGATTGGTACTCTTTTGTTCGCCAACCACAAGATGCGGTGGTTCCTTTAGTCAGGGAGTTCTACTCCAACCTCCGGGCACTGCACCAAATTGAAGCCAACGTTGCCTCAGTACGGCAGCAACCAGTTCTCTTTGCTTCACAGGCTATCAATGCACTATATAACATGCCCAACATCCCGGAGGATGACTATATCATTTATTGCCGGAATCATGTCGACTTGGATGCAATTTTGTCAACCATATGTATAGAGGGAACACAGTGGCGACTGAACGCCGACGGAAAGCCACAGCTTGTACTGATATCAGATCTGAAGAAGGAGCCCAAGGCTTGGTTTTCATTTATAGTAGCTCGGGTCATGCCATCGACCCACACATCGGAAGTCACAAAGGACCAAGCTATACTGGTATACGCCATAGTTACCGGACTTATGATCGATCTCGGACGTCTTGTCGAGGCCGCTATCCGGAACTACATTCGAGGCCCTCCCACTTCTGGTATGCCATGCCCCTCCACGATCACCACTTTATGCCAGCAGGCGGAAGTTGTCTGGGACTCCGCAGAAGAGGCCGTTCCACCGAAGGCATCACTCGTGGTCGATCATCCTACACCAGCCACAGTCAGACGGTTGGCACAATCACGACCTAGCAGCAGCCACCTTCCTGGACCATCATCATCTGCTGCTACAGTGCCTACTTCCATCACGATGGAATCCCTCCATCATGAGTTGCAGGAGATACGACATGAACTCCGATGGGGCCACCAACAATTATATCAACAAAACATGGAGTTCGTGTAGTATCAGGTGGCATGGAACTCCGCTTTGGCACAGGGGTTCCCGAACATTCCATTCCCACCCCAGCCTACAGTCCAGCCATTCCAGCCATACCAGCATTACCAGCCATACGAGCCACACCAGCCACAGGAACCATATTACCCAGACCCACCACCAGAGCGGGAAGATGAGGACGACGATCACTGACGATCGTCGTCGAGGTATGTGTTATGCTACTGCACTTATTGTTTTTGTACATTGAGGGCAATGCACATACTAAGTTTGGGGGGTTTTTTACTGAGTACTGCTGTTCTCTTGCTAATACTTTTATTGCATGATATTTTAGCGAGTGGTATGAAGTCGTTCTTGAGCATATTAAAGTTATTTGTTGGTGAAAATTGAGTTATGCATTAAGAAATACATGAATGAAACTTGCAACTGTAATACATGATGAAAATAATCTCCATCTCAATTAGAGTTTTGAAAATTTTTGACTTGTTGGTGAATATCTTGGGTTAAGTTAATATGTCAAAAAAATTGAGGAACATTTGATGCACGTCTGAGTCGTGATTGAGTGGAGTTTATATAGGAAAGTGAAAAATTCTGTTAACTATGATTTGTCTTGAGCATCTTAGAGCACTCTAGAATCTATTTGAAAGCACTTTGAGGCGAAATTTTATAATTATGAACTTGACTTGGATATGATTTACGCGATCATTGGAACGTTTGAGCCTTTCGAGCATACATTGTCTGTATATACCACTAGTGTCCCTCTTTGAGCTTAAATGAATATGAATGGAAATTAGCCCCCATTCAACATTTTTTTGCAAACCCATTATACCCACCTTTATGAGCCTAAAAAAAAAAAAAAATTATCCTTATCCAAAGGGAGTACAATGGTTCTCATTAGATGCACTTTAATTGCTACATTTTGATGAGCTTATTATTGAAAGAAGGATGAATGAGAAAAGAAAAATATAGATAAAAAGCCTTGAGAAAAAGTGATTAAATAAGACCCAAAGTGGCCAAGGCTATAAAAGAAAAAAAGAAAAAAGAAACAAAAAAAAAAGAGAAGAGAAGCTCAATGTTGTGCTACAAATGTGAACTGTAAATGCTTATACTCTCTTCTTTGCATTATCCTATCTTTTCTTTGAAGCCAAACACCAAAGGTCTGTCATTATAAGCTTCAAAAGACCTTCTGATCCAAGTCTAGAGAATAATTACATTAGTGGAGAAGTGTTTGAAAAGTAGACTTATGGAGTGCTTAATAGTAATCTTGCCTTTGAGTTTAGTAGCAGAATTTGATCTTAAAAATATATATGAAACTCAAGATTGACAATAGCACACACACACGTTCCAATTTTGCGAGGTATTGCTTAGCATAGGAGAAAACACTTCTTGTTGATTTTTGGATTAACTCTTGTTGATGTGTTAGTGAGATTTCTGAGCTGTTACATCTGAGTTGTTAAGTTAATTCTGTTAAAGTATTGATGATAAGCTCTACATTTTGATTTCATTGCTTGCTCGAGGACGATCAAGTCTAAGTTTGGGGGAGTTGATAAGTGTGAATTTTACACTTATTTTGCTATGTTTTTGTATTGATTTCCGTATTGATTCCTGGATGATTTTACGCTTTTTGGTATATTTTTGTGTATTTCAGGAATCTAGGTCCAATGGGATAAAAGTGGAGGAAATAAGATAATAATGTTGAAGAAGGACCAAACCGAGCGAAGACGTGAGAAAATAGACTGAAATATCGAAGTTTGAATTTTGTACAGCTCGCGATCGATCGGCAATGACATCGCGATCGATCGCCGAGCTTTAAAAAATGATGCTGAACAGAAGACATTGGCGATCGATCGGTAAGAACTCGCGATCGATCGCCACTATACAGTGAGGACTCGCGATCGATCGCGAGGGAACAAAGATCGATCGCGGATTGGTTTATTTTGGCTAACACGTCCAGTAGAGAATGAAGATTGATCGCGGAATAACAAAGATCGATCGCGGCATAAGAGTTTTTGGAAAAATAAAGACTTTCCGTGTTTGGTTCAAAGAGGACTCCTTCCCACATATGTTAACCCTATATATGAGACTAAGGGACGATTTTTAGAGGACTTTTGCCCACTTTTACACAGACCTAGCAGCCTCTCCTCCATCCAAAGCACCACCACAATTCATTGAAGAGCAAGAGCAACGCAAGGAACGAAAGAACGGAGCGACGCACGGAGCGACATCCTCGTTATCTTAGTATTTCTGAACTTATTAATTTTTATATCAGATTTTGATGTTGAATTTGTTTAAAGACATGTTTATGCATTATAATTTGATTATGATTGTTGGCTAAATTCTTTGTCAAGACATAGGGGATCCCATGTTTGAACCCTTGAGTTAATTAACGGTTTCGATTTAATTTCTATGATCTTTGCGCATAATTTATGTTGTTAATGCTTGTAAAAGATTAGCTACCTTTTGCATGATATTGGTAATCGTAATTGAATTGACCATAGGAGATTACGATACGACGTAGTAAATTAGGCCGTGGGTTTTAGGTTGAGACGGACCAAGTAAAATCTAGCACACGTGTGATAGCAATAGATTTACCAAAATCGAAGGCTAGTAGTTTTCACAAAGCGTTTTTCGGTATTAATCATTTAATAAAGACACGGGAGTGATTTATTGTAGGTTAATGCTAGACTTGTTATAACCGGACCAAGGTATAACGAATGAAATAGGAAAACTCGTCACCCTAGAACATAGAACTTTGAATCTTAATTAATAGACAACTTTTGGGGGATTACATGGGTGAACCGACGTCTTGATAATTCGTTTATAAATTCTCTTCAATTATTCATCACTGCTGTTTAGGTTGATTTTTGTGCTTAAGTCAATTTAGTTTAATAATCATTCCATTATCGTAGGTTAAATATAGTAATTCTAATCGAACGTGGTAATTGCTACTAGTCCCTGTGGGTACGACACTCCTTACTCTTAAACCATTATATTAAAACTTGACACCGTGCACTTGCGGTACATAAATCGCTACACTGAAAATAACTGTTTAAAATAAAAGCGATCAGTGACCTTTCATGCCACAACGATAGCACTTATTCTCCTCCCTTTTATTTTGGTTTACATCTTTCTCATCATTATACTCTCACTTCTACTTCTGATGGTGTGTAATGTTTTTGATATAACCACCACGATTATTATTGTAACGGTTATTATTACTTTCCCACTTCTGGTGGTGCTTAATACTTTTGATATGGCCACCACGATTATTATTGTAACGATTTCGACCATGACCTCGGCCTCGGTTTTGTTCATTACTATATCACATAGCTGTCGCATTTGCTTCAGGAAATGGAGCAGCACCAGTTGGACGAGCCTCGTGGTTTTTCAACAAAAGCTCATTATTTTGTTCAGCAACAAGAAGACAAGAAATCAATTCAGAATATTTTTTGAAACCCTTTTCACGATATTGCTGCTGCAGGAGCACATTCGATGCATGAATAGTGGATAAGGTTTTCTCCAATAAATCCTCATCAATTACATTTTCTCCACAACTTTGAACTGATTCGAAAAATTGCTGAATTATACTCACTTACAATTTTAAAATCTTGCAAGCGTAAGTGCATCTACTCATAACGAGCTTTTGGAAGAATAACCGTTTTTTGGTGTTCATATCTTTCCTTCAATCTAGTCCACAAGGCAAAGGGATCCTTTACAGTCAAATATTCTGTTTTTAACCCTTCATCAAGGTGGTAACGGATGAAGATCATTGATTTAGCCTTTTGTTGATTTGTGGCTATACTTTCTTCTTTGATAGTTTATCCAAGACCATTTGCCTCAAGATGAATTTCAGCAACAAACTCGAGTTTTGCATGATTAGTTATAATGTGATTAAAATCAAGAAACAAATAAAACTTACCACTTGCACAAAGTTGGCTAGAGACAAGTGTTGATAACGTGTTATAAAATAATAGTATTATATTATATAGATAACAATTTAGAGAGAGATATTTAGAGAGTTTTTCATTTCACTTTAAGCCACTATTTATAGGTTTAAGATTATGAGTTACATGAGGTGGAAGGTAAATGAACATACAATATACGTTTCATAACAAATATTACGTTTTACAATACTTTCATTAATATATGCATTAACACATGCATTTATGAAACATATTTATAACAGTGAACTAATTTGCAACATTTTCAAAAGCCTAGGAAGCAAAATGATCAAATAGAAATAGAAATGTTTGGGGACCAAAAGTGGTAAAATATAGGAACTAAACGGGTGTTTTTCCCGCTTTTGATTCATATAAAATAAAATATATTGATCAATCTTTCGGCTAAATTTGAGTCTCCATCACTTCTACCACTATATGACCAGATATTCTCTCCTTTCGTCAAAGTTTAAATGACATAAATATAACTAACATGATTTCAACTAATTAAACTATGTCCATCCCCCAGCCTCGAACGACACCTCGTTGGGCTCCAACTATCCACTCGAGTCCCCTACTAACAAACAGCACCCTCCAAAAACGGAAACTAATACTCAGAGTTGCAATGCCAAATCCGGTTGCTGAGGCGAACTAATCTGTAAGCTAGAAGTAGGCGGACCTGCTGCAACTCTTAAGTTCAAGTCCGGTGGAATCGAAAGAGTTTGTCTGATAATACCTTGTGCCGATTGACTTAGTGGTGAGGTATTCCATTTTTCGGTTAACTCAGCCCTGTCTAAAATCACGTGACTCCTAGATGATGAATGAGTTGAAGATGGTTCGTTTCTTGATTCCATTTCAACCATTTGAGAAGGGTCCGTAACTGAATGTACTGCTAGTTTTGGATTCGACACTGCAGATAGATCATATCCAAACATTCCATGGAAGCCATTTCTGTGGGACTGAAACATTGGGTTTTCGGGAGTCTGGAACTCTTTTTGCACAGAAGAAGCACTACCCGGCACAGCTAGCGCATTCTGGCTGTTAGATTTCCTCGCATCTTCAAACCTTCCTTCAGAAACACAGCATGCTACAGACGAATTTAGTACAGAAGTTGAGGGTGTGGTAGTTTTGCTAGAGTTCCAATTACTGGCTGTATTGCTCAATGATTTTTGCTTCTCAGTTGAATGCCACAGTAGTTGTGAACGAGTTACCTTCTCGCCAACCCATCCAGGACCATATTGTATCCCAGAAGGTAAGACGGATTCTATTCTCTTCGATGCGATTATCCAGGCTACAGGCCCAAGATTTGCAGCATACTTAGCCAGGCTTCTCGCATAAGCAAGTGGTTCATGCAGCCCCACCTACAAGTTCAACAGGGAAATCAGGGAACATCGCATGTAAAAGAGAACGTTGTAAGAAATTCCTCAAGACTCATCACTCGATGCACAAGTTTCATGGAGATGCATTAAATAATCATATAATAATTAAGAAGATGAGGCTCCAAATGGGCCTCTCTTCAATTCTGCATCCCGGAATCATGCACGAAGAAAATCAGCAAAACAAGGAAAAGTATGGGCAAAGAAGTTCTCCCATCTTGAAGAGATTGCCAATTAAAAGACACTACATTTATAGATTTTTGAAATACACACCGGCACCAACCGCTTTAAATTTCCAAAAGCATTAGACAAAACAGTCAGTTTATGTCCTGGATGAAATTGACTGTAGGTATCACGCCTGCTCTCATCCACTGTAAACTGTTTGTTTCCATACTTCATATCAGCCCGTAAAATGTTGGCTGCGATGCAAATTCAGAAAGAATGATTAACAATACACATGAGAATCAACTAACTGAGTAACTGCGATCCAACAGTCACTAGCATAAGTGCAAACCTGGAAATTCACTCCAATCAGACAACCATTCAGAGCTATTTTCACCATTTCTAGAGCGGAAATTTGTGGGTTCTGTATATCGATATCTCTGAGGAGTTGGTACCTTTCTTAAGTTGTAAGAATTCGACCCAACTGTTATTTCTTCTGTGCTAGCAAGAAGCGGAACCGAAGAAGGATCAGGACTAACACGATCTAGTGGGGATGTATCTACATGCTTTTTCTGGATCTTGCTCGGTGGCCTTCCTCTCCGCACTACTTTCGGCTGTAGTTCACCATCATCACCTTCATGCTTCAGATTTTCAAAGTCCCTCTTTGCAAGTTCTTGGATAGATCGTGCCTAGTGTATTTCATGATTCAGATATAAAGCATGATCATTGTAACACTCTTTTTTTAAAATAAATAAATAATAAATAATATAAATATAAATAAATACTAATAAGTTATCAAATTATTAGGAGTTGGTAAAGATTTTTTGACCATGACAAATGTCATCATGCATGTAATTCATCTGCCTAAATCATGCTTATAAATACACTCTAAATCCATCACTTTCAGCTATAAAAATCGCCCAAAAATCTTTACAAAAATGCCAAAGAAATGTTAGAATTTTAGGCTAAAAATAGGTCAAGATCCATAAAATTAACCAAAACCTTTCCAAAAATTCTGAAAAGTTTACCCAACATTCCTTATCAACCCAGAAACAAATGTATGTGGGTGGTGTAGCAAAATCATCAGGTAAAATAGCTAAAAAATTTCTGAACCGTGAAGAACAAGTGAGAAAATCTGCCCAGAAAGTTCACTTTGAGGTAGTATGTTCAAATCCTTGTTCCATACGTTGTTTTCTGTTTTTGGTCTTAGGTACAAACTTAAAGTTGTTTAAAATATGTTAGTATATATTTGTGTCGGCCGTTTGCCCAGAAAGTCATCGTACGTACAAGTTTTCGGCGACCTAAACACCCTACTTAATCTTCTGAAGAATCAGAATCTGGGCAAAATCGGCTGCGAATTTTAAACCGGTTTCTGAACGAAAGTTGTAGATCTCGACAAGATGATAAACCCCTAAAATTTTCAGCCGCGCGTGATGCCGGAGCGCCAGTTACGCGCCGGCAAGGCGGTGCGTGTGTTTCACGCGCCTCCACGATTTTCACTTTTCCGGTTGCCAAACGTTTCTGCACTAATTTTAGGCATTTCTGTAAAGTTTCATGATTTTTCGACTAATTGTTGAATTATCATGAATTTTTAAAGTCTTATTCAAAATTACCAGGACAAGTTTTATACAAAAATGATGTTTAAGAATGTTCAACCATGCAATTGGATCACTAATCACTATAAATTAATTATATTATGTTTATAGGAATTTCATTGGCAACTGGGTTCAAAATCGAGTCAATCCAGTAAAATATCGCAAGCTAGTGAGGTGAGGTGTACTACCCATTTCTTTCAATATAGCCCTTTTGCCATTTGGCCTGGAACTTACATTATATGTTTATTCATTACCATAATTTTCATATATGTTATCATATTGTGCATCACGACAGTTCGTTGATCATATTGTCTAATATTTCGTTACCGTATTCATCACTATTCGGTTCCTTCGAATGATTTAATGACTATTGGAGCCCTAGACAACAAACATATGTCTGGATATTGAGTCCACTGGACAACGCGGCTTCGGCCCGGAAAGTAAGTCCAATGAACAATGGATGACAGCCCGGGTATATGGTTCATCTGAACAACGTGCATCGTGTTACGGTCCAGATAATAGTTCACCTTGGCTTATAAATGAATGAATGTACACATCATATATGAATATGTGGGGAAAAGTGTTACACCTAACTGTCGGGTGGGAGTCACCTCTTTAGCCCACATAATTTCCTTAAATGCTGTGCTATTTCTTTATTACATTACATGTCATATTGATACATTGCATCATTTGATAAGTACAAAATCTAAGCCATTGTTATTCCCTTACTAAGTTCTTAAAGACTTAAGCTCTATTTTTTTCCTTGTTATTTATTGTGAGTTCCAGATACAGAAGATCCGGAGGCAGAACCGGAGGAAAATTAGGAGAAAATGAAAATGAACATGTTGGCTTACCGGTACTTAGTATTTTATATTTTGTTAGAGTATTGAACATTTTTAAGGAGTTGTATTTTGTTAAATCTTTTATATAAACGCTTCCGCTACTGTTAAGTAAGTAATTATTACGTATTTACTATACAAAAGTAAAATCCTAAAAATTTATATTTATATATTTACGAATGGTTGTGGTACCAGATAAGGGATAAAGCAATATGTCCCGAGTCAGGTCCCACAATCATTGTGCCAAAAAACAAAAAAAGCATTAAGATTTAGCAAACCTGTCGATGATAGATGGTATCTGGATCATTGTACTTCATAGCATTTGAACATATCAAGAATACATCGGTCTGAAAATGCAGGGGAATATCAGCATTAAGTGCAGTGATTTATCTCCACAACCACGTAGAATTCTAAGAGATCAACGTCCACTAGATATACCAAAAATTCCCAAATTACGTTGTCAGATACAAGAACAGATTGAGGAGAGATACAAATATGAACAACTCATGCGCTATCATCCTAATCCCAGCAAAATTCGAAAAATTAAAAAAAATTAAAATTTTACGACAGTGATGCAATAGTAGTTAATTAACAATAAACGGAGACAAAAGTGATTAACAGTGGAACAAGGCATATAGCATGCTTGTCGCAATTGGTTCACAATACCATGCAGCTGCACTATCACATGTGGTGGCAATTCTTTGATTTCCATATCTTGGTGAATCACTCACATACCTGGCCTAAAATTTATTAGTCCAGACATGTCAGGGCTTAATATAGTCCTAAAATATGATTAAAAGGTAAGGATTCAAGTGTTTATTGATCATTCATGGGAATATAGCTGTTCTCTTGTTATCCTTATTCCTTAGACATGTACACTAAATAAAATGCATCGCAGCATTATGTTCATCAACCAGAAGCATTTTATGAGAGAGACACCACTTATAAAGTAAAATACAAAAATACAGTCGTTACTCTTAGACATGTATATTATAAAATGTATCGCGACATTATGCTCTCATCAACCAGAAACATTTTATGAGTGAGACAACACTTAGAGAGTATAATGCAAAAATACATCCATCATCAAATGCTCAAGATGTCAGATACTATTATCGAGCCTCTTCAACAAAAAATATATGATACTTCGATTATTTAAGTCAACATATTATCCTCAAGTCAAATGATAATACCAAGTACACTATTAGGTCTTATCTCTTCAACTCTTAAGCAATATCCATAAAAAGGTGCTGACCAAGAAATAGAATTTAGGGTCCACTGGCCCACCACCAATATTTCGAATAACAATATGAGCCATATTTGATTTTCAGCGAAGACAGACATTCTAGGAAAATCTCAGCATATTTCACATTAATACTTCCAACCATTTCAACCAACAACTAAAACTCATCTGTAGATCAAAAGATAACTCATAGCATGTCCAAAAAGAAATCGTCTCAAATTAATCAAACCAACCTCTAACTCTTCCAAATTCTTATAAGCTCTGCCATCAAGTTTCTTCCTCACAGTTCCAAAGTCCATAGGGTGCTCAATTATCTCACTATAATCAGGTAGCTGCAAGAAAATTAACTCTACATCAGTTCCTCCAAATATCCACGATTTTTTTATCAATCTTTCAATGTGTCCTCACCTCATCGAGATCAACAGGCTCAGAAAACACCCTGTATATGTCCTTCCTGCAGTAAATCCATCCAATCAACCAACACTAACATTCGGAACTTTGGGAATCCAAAATGGAAAAGTGCGATACAAAGAAGAAATAAGTATGTAAGCAAAAACAGGCAGACAAGAAAGCACTACTTACTTTTGGAGCCTGTCGAGAATGAAGACCAACAATGTTTTCTCTGGCAAAGGCGTTGTGGGACCAGAATCCATTGGCGACCCTGTCCACGAAAATGAAAAGCTCACAACCAGATAATCCAAAACAAATGCAATCAAGAAGGGGTGTGGATGTGATTAAAACCATGTAGAGTTTCTGTCGCTGTCAAAACCTTTTTTTCCTGCAAAAATCAATAAACCACAGTTGTTTAGAAGTAACAGAGATGGCACTCAAATTGGACAAATTACAAGAAAAGCCACCAATGGAAGTCAAGGAGAAAAGGACTTGGGGAGAATTAGAAAATGAAACAGTAGCACCAGCAAGTTAGAGGCAATATACTCCTAAATTTTCTAAAATATGGCTTCCTTCACTAAATTCATGATCCCCATAACGTACTTGCAATTTAAAGAAGAAGAAGATTATTGCTGATGCAAAGCAATTTATCAAAGTGACAATGGTCCAGCTTTCTTCAAAGCAAAGTGCTCTACAAATGCATAAATAGAAATAAATCCATCTTGATTATATGGAACATGTAGAAACTAGAAACGTGGAAAATAAAACCAGATTTCATGCAAATGGAAAACGAATTAAATGCTTTTTTCCTTTTTTTTCCCGCACACATAGATTCAAGCTTGACTGAGTCAAAATAAAACCACCCACTTCGGATCTTCAAACCCCTATAAATTTCCCGGCACTTTTAATTTTTTAACACTTTTAATTTTTTAACAAAAAAAGAAAAAAGAAAAAATGGACCTGCATGGAATCAGAGTGGTTAGATCCACGATCCACAGTATTAATCTTTCGTTTCTTATCAGACCCCTCCTGATCATCAGAATTCGGGTCGAAATCCGATCCAGAACCCGAAGCATAATCTCGGGAACGCCGCCTGTTATTATGTTGCTTCTGATCAAAGTCCTCCTCGTTGGATTCAGGCAAACGAACAACCAGCTTGACTTTCTTCTCCTCCCTCTCGTCGTCATCTTCGTCAGTGAATTCATTCAAATTGTTGAAACTATGGTTCCGGCCAGCGGATCGGAGATTGCTGGATATGGTGGCATCGTAATTAATGGGTTTTGTAGGGGTAGAAAGGAGGTAGGAAGCTTTAGGAGGGCGTCCTTTCTTCTTCCACTTCTTTCGCTTCAGCTCCGCCGTGACTGCCGCAGTTTTAGCTTCCTCGCCCATTGTAATGGGGAAAGGGCGTCCTTTCTTCTTCCTCTTCTGCCTCAGCTCCGCCGTGGCTGCGGCGGTTTTAGCTGCCTTACCCATTGTAATGGGGAAGGCTTGCCTTCTCGACGTTCTCGTTTAGGTATAAAATTGTTTTACGACGTCGTTTATGTAATAGACGCATACTCATTACGTACATTATTACAAAGCAAATTGGTATTGCATAGTAGTTGTCAGAGCAATTTTCATGAATTTAAAATAAAAATTGATCTGACAATAATAATAATAAATCTGTTAATATAATGATACTGTTGAAAACTCCACGGACAAGTTAGAGATCTAGGCCAACCGTCTAAACATTTGGTTAGTTTGATGCTAAGATGCACGGCGATACTGATATGACGACACTGACATGATACGACATGAAAATGGTGACACAAATTTTCAGGATACGACACGGCTGGACACGTCTGCATATTTTTATATTTTTTATATATATTATGCATGTACTATATGACAAAATACGAAGATTCACATTTTTTTAATTCTAAAACCATGTTAAAAGCACAAACATATTCTTATCAAATTCAAGAAGCACACAAATAAATGCATGTCAATGAAAATATCATAGTGTCATAGTATCACTCATACTAACGTTAATACATATTATGTGACACCCCGAAATAATTATATGCAATTTGGGCATTAATTATGTTTATATGATTAATTATGGTGATAATTGATTTATGTGTTGAATTAATTATCTTGATGAAATGCTTAGTCACATGGTAGGCATGACCTGGGGGTTGCATTTCAGGGTACATGTTATGCAAATTGGAAAATGAGGTGTTAACATGATTTAATTATATCGATTGATAATTATGTGGAAGATATGAATTTATTGAGAGTTTAGTGCATTTTTGAAAAATGCTTTTAAAATACCATGTTGGGGTATTTTATACATCATGTTAATTAATGGGGTATAAATTTAATTATAACCTTTTTAACCCCACTATACCCCCACTTTATTTCACTTTTAACCATCACTCTTAAATCCCCAAATTTCACTCTCAAACCCTATTTTCCTTCCCATTTTCGATTTTTGGCTCCAAGGAGAGGAGAAATCCTTGCATTATCTTTATTTATGAGATTATTGGTAGGATTTTGAGTCCTCAAGAGGTATGGAACCCTTCCTAAAGTTTGAATGGTGTTTGGTTTTGAAATGGGTTAGCATTTTGGTTTTTATGCGGGTTTGTTTTTGGGTATGTGTATATGTGGTTGGGGTATGATTTTTGAAGTGTTTTATGTGGGTTTTGGTGAGTTATGATGGTATTTGAGTTGTTGGAATGTTTGAGTTTGAAGTGTTTATGGTAGACCTTGAAAAATGCTCAAAAATGGTGAAGATTCGCGCACACAGCAAGTGGCGATCGATCGCTACGAATGCAGCGATCGATCGCCGAAGGCCAGTGGCGAAAAATGTTGCAGGCGATCGATCGCCATATATGGCGCGATCGATCGCCGCGAGGCAGAAAGGTCAGGCGATCGATCACTACATCGAAGCGATCGATCGGTAAGGCTCGCGATCGATCGCCTCGATGCAGCGATCGATCGCCAGCTGCTTAAAAGTGGGAAATGATGTTTTTTGTTGAATTTTTGGTATTTGGACTATAATTGACTTCTAATATTGATTTGTATGATTGTGTAGAACCATCTCAGGTACCAACAACTTCAAGGAGATAAAGTTCTTCAACTTCTCCACTTTTGAGATTAAGGTACGTAAGAGACGTACTGGCATCGGACGGTAAAACACACTCCTATACTATGACTATGCAATGATTGCATAAGTATTTATGCAACATGTTGATGATGTTGATGATAAGTAAGTGTACGATGATGATTATGATAAGTAAAGATACGATGATGTTTATGATAAGTGAGGATGATGTTTATGGTGAGTAGGATGTTATGATGTTTATGATGTATGTTAAACTATGTTACTAGAAATGGTAGAGTGTTCCGGTGGTTGTTATGGGGAAGCGAGGAAGGTACTTACCGCTGACATAGCTAGCGAGGAGATATATCCGCTATCAAGGAGTAGCGAGGGATATCACAGTACCGCTATATGTCGAGTGAGGGTCCAATTGTGCCGCTGACATAACAGGACCAGAATAGTCACATTTCTAATTAACATTGTTGATTATGGGCATATATGTACGATTTTAATCATTTATGTCAAAAACTAATGATTATATGCATGAATATGAAACAGGGACAACAAAAGTGGGTTAATGCGATTAACCAGGAAGTATATATTAACGATTATTTCATGCATTTATTTATATGCCATTATCTTATGATGTTAAGTAATGATGTACATGCTCATGATGGGTTGTCCCTGTAGGTACACTTTTGGACTGAAGAGGCTAAGGGTCGGTTGAGGCAGTGAGCTGCAAGGAGCACAAAAAGGAATAGGATTCAGGATGATAGTATCTACTCTAGGAGTAGTATGAACCTATAATGTTAGCATTCGTTTATGGGAATGTAACTAATAAGTTTTGAAATTTTATTTTTGGCCTGTAATCCCGTTAGCTCATTAACAACTGGAACCCTGAGATGTTATTAATGCATGTTTAGTCCATAACACGTTATTATAATCATGTTAAGGTAGGAAGACCCTACATTAGTGGTATCAGAGCAGTGGTTAGAGAACCCGGGAATGAGTGAAGGGTAGCCTTAGCAATAAGTTGGCTAGGTGCTCCTTTTTAAACATGTTTTGTGTATATGTTGCATATGAAGTA
This sequence comes from Haberlea rhodopensis, assembly GCA_907163345.1. Classification (NCBI taxonomy): domain Eukaryota; kingdom Viridiplantae; phylum Streptophyta; class Magnoliopsida; order Lamiales; family Gesneriaceae; genus Haberlea; species Haberlea rhodopensis. Next base: position 204,194 of record CAJQUN010000302.1, read on the forward strand.
TACGACTATTATACTATCATGTTATGGTTTTCTAACGATGTAATATATGAACTGCTTTTGGGTATTGTTGTTAACATTTGTGTTGCAGCATGGCAGCAAATGTGGAAGTGGGTGATGCAATTAGTGTTAATGCAAGTGCTGGGCGTACAAATCCCCTACCACTGTAGCCTTGGGCGAAGAACCCTCTGAGCAACAGTTACTAGATGGGGAGCTAAGTTTGGCTCAGTTCCTGGCATACCGACCCCCGATGTTCGAAGGAACTGAGACAGGGGAACTGGCCGAGGAGTGGTTAGAAAGGATGGAACAGATATTTGTGGCAGCTCCATGTGCAAAGTCAGCATGGATAAGGTTAGCGGAATTCCAACTGGCCAAGAAGGCATCGATGTGGTGGAAGACCACAGTGGTAGAGCAAGAGGCTCAGGGGCAGGAAATAAATTGGAAGATGTTTCGAACTCGGTTTCTGACCCGCTATTTTTTAGCTGCTGCACGGTAGGCTAAGGAGGATGAGTTCACTAACCTTAAGCAAGGTAGCATGCCTGTGTCAGATTTTGCTCTCCATTACTGTTCTTTACGATATGTGCCCCACGTCGGTTCAAACACTCAAGCAAAGATGAGGCACTTCATGAAAGGCTTGAGGCCTGAACTATATGACAGGGTGGTCACTTATGGCCCCGCTTGCTTTGATGACGCCCTTTCACGGGCTGAGCTAGCCGAACTGGGAGTTGGTGCGTATCCTGATGCCGTGCCACCTCCAGCACCCTCTCAGAAATCTACTTCTGATAATTTGAAGCCGAGGGGTGATCAGTTCAAGCCAAGGGGGAACACATCAGCTTCGAGGTTCAGTGGTAAGAGGCCCGAGAATCGTTGGAAAGGAAACCGTAGGAATGACGCCCCGTCAGGAAGAGGACAGTCTCAGGGAGGCAGATTTGGGAAGGTCCAGTGCTCTCTTTGTGGGCAACCACATTCGACGAAAGACTGCGTAGGTTGTTACGTATGTGGCAATAAGGGCCACTTTGCTCGGCAATGTCCCAATCGAGAGGGACAATAGAACTCTGCGGGGAGGCCTGCGGACAGAGCAGTGCAGCACAGGCCACCGTTTGTAACGAGGCAGTATGGAGGTCAGCCTCAGGGGCCACCTCAGGGGCAAGTTTATGCATTGACAAGGGAGCAGGCTACATCGGCTCCGGAGGAAGTGATAGCGGGTACGTGTCTCTTATTTACGCACCCTGCTTTTATATTGATAGACACAGGTGCGTCACACTCTTTTGTGTCGACAAGTTTTGTGGAAATGCACCACATATGCACTTCTCCGTCGCCCATGCCTCTTGTAGTCTCGACACCCGCTGGAAGAAGTTTGATTGCTGATCGGATTGTCTATGACAGCCTCATTTATTTTGAGGGTCGATCTAAGGTCAGATTTGATTGTTCTGGGAATGTCAGACTTCGATTGCATTATGGGCATCGATGTGCTGAACATGTATCAGGCAGTTGTGAACTGCAGGCAGAGGACTGTCCGGTTCAGGTCTGATATGTGAGTCCAGTGGACATTCTATAGGGATGGTTCCCGCTCAAAGATCCCGTTGATTTCTGCTGTCAAGATGGCACAATTGTTGGAACGGGGCCATACATGATATCTCATCTATGCTGTTGATATTACTGAAAAGAGGGAAGAATTAAAGGTCGAGGATGTGCCCGTAGTGGCGGAGTTTCCTGATGTCTTTCCGGAAGAGATTCTCGGATTTCCACCGACGAGAGAGGTCGAGTTTGGGATTGAGTTACTACGGGGACGTCTGCCATTTCTCGTGCCCCGTATAGGATGGCACCAGCGGAGTTAAGGGAGTTGAAGGTTCAGTTGCAAGAGCTCATTGATAAGGGTTACATATGCCCTAGCGTATCGCCCTGGGGTGCACCAGTCCTATTTGTCAAAAAGAAAGATGGTTCGATGCGTCTGTGCATCGATTACAGGCAACTGAACAAAGCCACAGTGAAGAATAAGTATCCACTTCCGAGGATCGATGATTTGTTTGACCAGTTGCAGGGTACGAGGCTCTACAGTAAGATCGATCTGAGGTCGGGGTATCATCAGATTTGGGTAAGGGAAGATGACGTTCAGAAGACAGCTTTCAGGACTAGGTATGGGCACTATAAATTCTTAGTGATGCTGTTCGGTGTGACGAACGCCCCGGCTGTCTTTATGAGTCTGATGAACAGAGTATTTCAACCATTTTTGGATCAGTTTGTCATTGTTTTCATTGACGATATACTCATTTACTCTCGGGCCGAAGAGGAACACATGAAGCACTTGAGGATAGTACTCCAGATCCTTAGGGATCATCAGTTATATGCAAAGCTCAGCAAGTGCGAATTCTGGTTGAGCAGTGTGGTGTTCTTGGGTCATGTTATATCTAGCAGCGGGATATCTGTAGATCCCAGGAAGGTTGAAGCTGTGATGGAGTGGGCTGCACCCACTTCTGTACCCGAGATACGGAGCTTCCTCGGCTTGGCCGGTTATTATCGACGTTTTGTCGAAGGTTTTTCAAAGATTGCCAAACCCCTGACACAGCTGACTCAGAAAGGAGTCCCGTTCTATTGGTCCGAAGCTTGTGATGAAAGCGTCCAAGAATTGAAGCGTCGTTTGACTACGGCACCTGTATTGGTGATTCCTTCTGAGAATAAGAGGTTTGCCTTGTACACAGATGCATCACTGCAGGGTTTGGGCTGTGTGTTGATGCAAGATAAGCATGTGGTGGCTTATGCATCGAGGCAGCTGAAGTCACATGAGGCTAGGTATCCAGTCAATGATTTAGAGCTGGCAGCCATTATATTTGCCTTAAAGATTTGGAGACATTACATGTATGGTACGACGTTTACCATCTATTCAGACCATAAGAGCCTGAAGTTTTTGTTCACACAGGCTGAATTGAATATGCGACAAAGAAGATGGATGGATTTACTCAAGGATTATGATTGTGAAATTGAGTGCCATCCTGGTAAAGCAAACTTGATAGCAGACGCCTTAAGTCGGAAGGTGAAGAGTACTGCTGAGGATGCCATGAGTTTATCAGCTATGATGACTTCTTAATGCCATCTGGGCTATGATTTCGATGTGGACACGTCGCTGGTGCGAGTGTCGACCTTATTGGCTGAGCCAGACATATTTGAGGCTATCAGGAAAGCCCATAGGTTGGATGATGAGGTTCAGAGATGGTCATCGATAGTACTTCAGGGACAGCCATCAAAGTTCAGAGTGGCTGAGGATGATTCCTTGAGGCTCGGCAGCCGCTGGGTAGTTTCGAGTATACCGGAGTTGCGTAGAGGAATCCTGGAGTGAGCTCATAGTAGCCGATTTAGTATCCACCCAGGAGGAAGAAAAATGTATAGGGACCTATGTGGTCAGTTCTGGTGGAGACGGATGAAGCGTGATGTGATCGCTTTTGTTAAAAGAAGTTTGATCTGCCAGCAAGTAAAGGCAGAGAGGCTGAGGCCTGGTGGCGAGCTGAAGAGTTTAGAGGTACCTGAATGGAAGTGGGAGCACATATCTATAGACTTCGTGACCCACTTGCCAAGGACGGCCTCTGGATTTGATGCGATCTCGGTGATCGTGGATAGGCTGACGAAGGTGGCTCATTTCATCCCTTACTGTATGTCTTTCATATACATAAAGATGGCCCAACTATATGTACGGGATGTGGTGAGGTTGCATGGGGTTCCAGTCTCGATTGTGTCTGACAGAGACCCAAGGTTTACTTCATATTTCTGGGAGGGTCTCCAGACAGCTTTGGGCACAGAGGTGAGACTGAGTACAGCTTATCACCCTCAGACAGACACCCAGACGGAGCGTACTATACAGACGCTCGAAGATATGCTGAGGGAATGTGTATTGTAGTTTGATACTCCATGGCTGGATTCAGTGGCACTGGTGGAGTTCTCCTATAATAACAGCTATCATGCGAGCATTCAAATGACCCCTTTTGAAGCTCTTTACGGACGACGTTGTAGGTCACCACTGTATTGGGAGGACTTGACTAGTAAAGCGGTCGGAGGACCGGATATGATTAGGGATATGGAAGGAAAGATTAAGTTGATACGCCAGAAGATGAAAGCGGCCCAGGATAGGCAAGCAGTCTATGCCAATAAGCGATGACGACCGCTAGAATTCCAGTTAGGAGACAAAGTCTTCTTGAAAATCTCACCCTTTAGGGGTGTGGTTCGTTTTGGTATGCGGGGGAAGTTATCTCCGTGGTATGTTGGGCCATATGAAGTATTGCAGCGTATCGGTACTTTGGCCTACCGTTTGGCTCTACCGCCGTCTTTATCTGGTATTCATGACGTCTTTCACGTCTCTATGTTACGGAAGTATGACCAGACCCGTCTCATGTATTACAGCCCACTGAAGTGCAGTTGGACTCAGATGTATCCTACGTAGAACGACCAATCAGAAATCTAGATCGAGAGGATCGCAGATTACGAAGCAAGATTATACTAATGGTCAAAGTTCAGTGGGATCGTCGGGGTGTCGAGGAGGCTACGTGGGAGACGGAACGGCATATGGTGCAGCATTACCCGGAACTATTTTCTGGTATGTTATTTATGTTTAGTTTCATTTTGGGGTAAGTGCATGCGATTTCGAGGACGAAATCTTATAAGTAGGGGAGTATTGTGACACCCCAAAATAATTATATGCAATTTGGGCATTAATTATGTTTATATGATTAATTATGGTGATAATTGATTTATATGTTGGAATTAATTATCTTGATGAAATGCTTAGTCACATGGTAGGCGTGACCTGGGGTTGCATTTCAGGGTACAAGTTATGCATGTTGGAAAATGAGGTGTTAACATGATTTAATTATATTGATTGATAATTATGTGGAAGATACGAATTTATTGAGAGTTTGGTGTATTTTTGAAAAATGCTTTTAAAATACCATGTTGGGGTATTTTATACATCATGTTAATTAATGGGGTACAAATTTAATTATAACCTTTTTTAACCCCACTATACCCCCACTTTATTTCACTTTTAACCATCACTCTTAAATCCTCAAATTTCACTCTCAAACCCTACCTTCCTTCCCATTTTCGATTTTTGGCTCCAAGGAGAGGAGAAATCCTTGCAAAATCTTTATTTGTGAGATTATTGGTAGGATTTGGAGTCCTCAAGAGGTATGGAACCCTTCCTAAAGTTTGAATGGTGTTTGGTTTTGAAATGGGTTAGCATTTTGGTTTTTATGTGGGTTTGTTTTTGGGTATGTGTATATGTGGTTGGGGTATGATTTTTGAAGTGTTTTATGTGGGTTTTGGTGAGTTATGATGGTATTTGAGTTGTTGGAATGTTTGAGTTTGAAGTGTTTTATGGTAGACCTTGAAAAATGCTCAAAAATGGTGAAGATTCGCGCACACAGCAAGTGGCGATCGATCGCTACGAATGCAGCGATCGATCGCCGAAGGCCAGTGGCGAAAAATGTTGCAGGCGATCGATTGGCGATCGATCGCCACGAGGGAGAAAGGTCAGGCGATCGATCGCTACATCGAAGCGATCGATCGGTAAGGCTCGCGATCGATCGCCTCGATGCAGCGATCGATCGCCAGCTGCTTAAAAGTGGGAAATGATGTTTTTTGTTGAATTTTTGGTATTTGGACTATAATTGGCTTCTAATATTGATTTGTATGGTTGTATAGAACCATCACAGGTACCAACAACTTCAAGGAGATAAAGTTCTTCAACTTCTCGACTTTTGAGATTAAGATACGTAAGAGACGTACGGGCATCGAACGGTAAAACACACTCCTATACTATGACTATGCAATGATTGCATAAGTATTTATGTAACAGGTTGATGATGTTAATGATAAGTAAGTGTACGATGATGATTATGATAAGTAAAGATACGATGATGTTTATGATAAGTGAGGATGATGTTTATGATGAGTAGGATGTTATGATGTTTATGATGTATGTTAAACTATGTTATTAGAAATGGTAGAGTGTTCCGGTGGTTGTTATGGGCAAGCGAGGAGGGTACTTACCGCTGACAGCTAGCGAGGAGATATATCTGCTATCAAGGAGTAGCGAGGGATATCACAGTACCGCTATATGTCGAGCGAGGGGTCCAATTGTGCCGCTGACATAACAGGACCAGAACAGTCACATTTCTAATTAACATTGTTGAATATGGGCATATATGTGAAGTACGATTTTAATCATTTATGTCAAGAACTAATGATTACATGCATGAATATGAAACAGGGACAACAAAAGTGGGTTAATGCGATTAACCAGGAAGTATATGTTAACGATTATTTCATGCATTTATTTATATGCCATTATCTTATGATGTTAAGTAATGATGTACATGCTCATGTTGGGTTGTCCCTGTAGGTACACTTTTGGACTGAAGGGGCTAAGGGTCGGGTTGAGGCAGTGAGCTGCAAGGAGCACAAAAATGAATAGGATTCAGGATGCTAGTATCTACTCTAGGAGTAGTATGAACCTATAATGTTAGCATTCGTTTATGAGAATGTAACTAATAAGTTTTGAAATTTTATTTTTGGCATGTAATCCTGTTAGCTCATGTAACAACCGGAACCCTAAGATGTTATTAATGCATGTTTAGTCCATAGTACGTTATTATAATCATGTTAAAGTTGGAAGACCCTACATATTACTTCAATTAATATAAAGGGTAACAAACATAGTAAAACATCTATAAATTAATAATGTTGGGACAATGAAATTTTATTAATTTACAGAGGTATTAATTTGTGATGCCCCGATGTTCGATTACCGATAATTACATTTAATTTTGTTAAATTAGGACGTGATTAATGTTATAAATTTTCGATTAATTGGTAAATTAATCATAATTGAAAAGTAGTAAATGAATACTACCAATATTGAATATATTTAGGGTATATTTTTTTGTAACATGAAAATATTTTTTTAATAATTAATTAACATTAATGTTTCATATCCTCTATACGTGCAACAAATTCAGAAAAGGATACAAATTATTGATTTATTGAGTTGTAGTGAGTCATCATTCACTTTCTTTAAAAATCGAACGTGTGTCTAAAGGAGTTCAGAATATCTAACCTCATTGTTTTATCGTCGTTCTTATCCCTACTGTAAATCTTCGATCTATGCTTGACAACACCCAATTTGATTTCAAATCTTGCATCGAAAATCAGCATGAACAAAACGAAAAGAAATGAAGGCTTGAGGTAATTTCTTCAGCAAATTTATGTGTAATTGTTTGAGTAACGGAAGGATGGTACTAATAAAATAATTAGCTGATTTTAATTACAGGTTGAATTCATCATTACTAGTGTTGTAGAAGATAATTTTAGTGTTGTATAATATAATTTAGGGTTGTTCATGTAATTTAAGAAATCTGTTAGATATGTACTTGCATATTTATCATTGAGTATAGAATGGTGCACTGTGATTTTAAATATGATGACACCCCAAGTAAAAAGGTATTTAATTTGCTTGATTAAATAGACTTCAGTATTATTATCCTTCAATATAGTTTAAGTATGGAATCATACATTTAAATGGTGAACGGGAATTCTGATTTTGGTTAACTGTTTGTGAGCTGATTTTTATTTTTTTAGGGATAAAGTCAATTATTAGTTTTGTGTTGGTGTGAGTGGTAATTTGATGACGAAATTATCAAATTTTATATTAGAAAGATGAAATAACTTTATTAGTACAGAATTACATAACATATGTGTTGTTTGATTCTATGTAGTTAGCAATTGGACAGATATCGGTTCTCTCGTCGATCAAAATTAAACTAATAAGGTATGTTGCGATCGGGTAACATACGACAGGTATCTGTATCATTTGATATATGATTTGTTGACTACTTTGAATTACGTGAGATTATGTGGCTACGTGATTTTATTTAAATTATGTGGCATTCATAGCATTCATGAATTGGCACATCGGTGTATGAAATTAAATGTTTGTTAACACACATCAGTTTTTATACATAGATCGATGCATGACATGCACGTTGAGCTATGATCCTTAAATACCCTGTTTATTTTTGGATTCTGCGATAATCATTGGAGATTGGTACCGCGATACTATGACCGACATTAAATGGCCCGAAAGGTATAGGGAATCGTGGTCTCCTCTGATTACCATGATTTGTTGAGACGAGGGATTGGTGGCACCTTGCTGATGTCATCCCGTGTATGTCCCTGACTATGTCGAGACTTGGGATGTGATGACGCTTTGACGACGTATCACTGATGATCCCTTATGCTTGGCAGGCTCGAGCTACTATGGTTTGATAGCGATTTGATTGATTCTGATACACCTAGTGGATGGGTGATTGACCTGATACCTACACGACATGCATTGCATTGCATTACATCATATATCACATTTTCTAGATACATGTTGTATATTATATGATCGTTGTTGTCTTTGTGTGTGGACAATGGCAGGTAGTACAGGTGGTCAGGACCCCAGACAGGGTACATCCGGTGGGAGCCACACTTTGAGAGGTTTAGTTTCTTTTTTTATCCCAGTCATATCTATATCAGGGGTGTGGCCCTGGAGTGTAGGGAGTTTATGTATATTTCGTTTATTTTGCTCAGTATGGATATGTGTTTCATAGTTTGATTTGTGTTGATAAAGATGAAACAGATGGTGTCTATATATATTTTGACTATTGGTATTGGTGGTATGTTTCTCGTGCGACGAGGTCATGCCGAAATTTTTAGGGCCACATGTCGATAAATGTTAAACTAATCTCCGCTGTTTACACTATAATTATCATTGTGTGATAATTAATCACATCAATTGGATTGGGCCCTCACAGTATGGTATCAGAGCATAACTGGGAATGCTCTACTTTCGAGTCTTGTGTACACGTGAATAGGCACAAATATATATGTGCGCATGTGTTTGGCTTATTTGAATTTCATTGCTCTAATTTGATTTACTTGAGTTATTTGGAAATATGAGTTTCTATGTTGTTTGTATATTAAGTTGGAATTTGTTGTTTGACACTTGATTTTGTAGATATTTAGAAAAGCAAAAGGTCGGGGTAAGGGCAAGGCACCTTCTATTGAAGCTGAGGCTGCCAATAGCACCAGTGTTGAGCGCGTGATTGATCAGTTTGAAGAGATGTCCATGGATCTTGTCATGGCTCGATTTCAGAATTTACATACGCCCAAATTCCGTGGAACAGAAGGTTCTGCACGAGCTGAATCGTGGTTGAAAGAGATCGAACATTTATTCAGACTGATTGAGTATCCTGAATGTCGTAAACTGCCACTTGCCCTATATCAGTTGAAGGATAGTGCACAATCTTGGTGGGAAGCCGCTGAGATTGGTTTGGTTGAAGCCGGAGTTGAAGTATCTTGGGATGTCTTTAAGGCCCAATTTCTGGAGCAGTATTCACCTCCATCTTACTATACTGCTCAGGAAAATGAATTTAATAATTTGCGGCAAGGAACCATGACAGGTGAAGAATATGCCTCAAAATTTTCTATCCTGCTGAAATATGCACCACATGTAGCAGCAAATCCAAAGGCGAAATTTAATAGGTTTGTCAATGGGTTGCATCCTACCCTGTTTACTTTGGTGACTGCTGGCTCCCCTACTACTTATGCTGATGCAGTAGAGCGAGCAAAGATGGTAGAACCAGGACTTAGACGGGGAGGTCCACAGTTTCTTCCTCCGCCATCAGTACCTACACAGCAACATGCTTTGCGTCCTAAAGGTTCAATATTCAAGAAGAAAGGCTCTTCTGCTTCCTCATCTTCCGGTTCCAGTGGATCTCGACTAAGAAGTGTTTATACTGGTCCTTACTGTAATCACTCTGGTGGTAGACATACCATTGAACAATGTCAAGGTATGTCTGGTATATGTCACAACTGTGGGCAAGAAGGTCATTATTCACGTGTTTGTCCTAACAGAGGCATGGCTCCTTTTCAACCTCAACCACGATTTCCTGGTGGTCTCAGTACTTTTAGACGTATTGCTCCTAATATTCCTATTACTCCTATGCCATCATTTCAGCAGTCAAATGTTCCACAGTATCGAGGATCTTGAGGTCAGACTGTTTCGGGTCCTCCTCAGGCCAGAGTGTACGCCATGACTGAGGATCAGGCAAAGGAGGCTCCTGGTGGTCTTATTGCAGGTATTTGCACATTATGTGATTATCCTGCACGTGTGTTATTTGATACAGGAGCATCCACTCATTCATATCGCATGATATTATTTGTACTTCATTAGATAGCTACGCCAGCAGGAAGAACTATCTTATCTGAGCAGGTTGTGCATAATTGTGTGTTAATTTATGAGGATAACGTTTTATTCTTAAATTTGATCGTTCTCCCTATGCACGACTTTGATTGCATTGTTGGCATGGATGTTCTCTCTACAAATCGAGCTACTGTTGATTGTTGTCATGGGGTAGTTCAATTCCGACCAGTTGATGGACCTAAGTGGAATTTCTATGGCAAGGGTTCCCAAGGGAAAATTCCATTGATATCGTCTCTTGAAATGTCCCGACTTTTATATAGCGGGAATGAAGGTTTTCTTATCTATGCTATTGATATATCGAAAACGGAGCCATCTTTATCTGATATTCTTGTCGTAAAAGAATTTCCTGATGTCTTTCCCGATGAGATTCCTGGTTTTCCTCCTCATCGAGAAGTTGAATTCAGTATTGATCTTGTTCCGGGTACTGCACCTATTTCCAAAGCTCCTTATCGTATGGCACCGTTAATTGAAAGACCAATTACGGGATCTTCTCGATAAAGGATATATTCGACCGAGTGTATCGCCTTGGGGAGCTCCAGTTCTATTTGTTCGAAAGAAAGACGGTACTATGCGAATGTGCATCGATTATAGGCAACTGAATCGGGCAACTGTGAAAAATAAGTATCCATTGCCTCGTATTGATGATTTATTCGATCAACTTCAAGGCTGTTAGGATCGGTCCGGAGTATTTAGAGGGGGGGTGAATGAACACTCCTTGTAAAAATTAATCCCTTGTGTTTCTTTCGGATTAGTGAAAGAAATCTGTTTCTTAATCAACTCTTGTATAGAACAGACCACTGAAAGTATAAGTGCGGAACGGTCTGTTCTTGTATATGTAAGAATGGCTTGATGGCTAGTATGAAAGAACAAGTGCAGAAAGATAATACACAGGATATGTTTCTGGAAGTTCGAAGGTGGTGTAATCCTTCTACGTCTCCCCTTCTTCCAATTAAGGAAGGTTTATACTAGAAGACTTTGATTTATACAATCCTGTTGTACAAACCCGATTCAGGCTGGATTTACCCCACTACCAGTCTGAAACTCCTAGTCACTCGATCTGCTCAGACACTCTCTGTCTGACAGTTACAATATGTTTCTCACTTCTATTTTTCAACACAGAATACACAAGATGCGCACAGTGATCCTAAATGATCAAATGTTACAAAGTAATCGTGCTTAAGAATAATTTCAGCTCGAGAGCTTCTGAGCTTGTAAGCTTGTGCTGTTTTGCTTTCTTGTGCGTTTTTCAATTGATCAGCGAGAGTCTTGTATATTCCTTTTGTTGCATCCTTTTATAGTTGTAAGTACCAACGACATTATTTCCCTTAATGTGCAACTTTGACTCTGCTTGAACTCTGAGTAAGCTACAGTCTTCTTCTTCAGGATACTTGCCGTTCTGGTTCATACTTTCGGCGACTGTCAGGTAGGCTCTTCTTTGTCTTCTTACCTTTTATGGCAATCTTCAGTCTTTGGTCCTTTGTAGCATTAATTACGACATTAAATGCTACAATAAATAGCCGTTAATGATTCGGACTGAGGAGCCATTCTTTATGTATCCTTGACTGCTCTGATCTGATAAAGATTGAGATCGATCTGAAGCATCGATTTAGTCAATCTGAAATCCATCGATCCTGTCTGATATGTGATCTGTCTTATCAGCTTGTTCTGTTTTGAGCTATCGATCTGGTCAGTCTGATTACCCTCGATCCGGTCTGATATGCTTTGTCATCTTATCAGCTTGATCTGTTTTGGGCGATCGATCTGGTCAGTCTGATTTCTCTCGATCCGGTCTGATATGTTTTGTCATCTTTAAAATCTCATCGATAAGGTTCGGAACTAACAAATTCCCCCTTTTTGATGATGACAAAACCTAGCTTCCAAGTCTTTTAAACCAGTCTGATAAGAACTCTGAAGCGTATATTTTCGGATCGATTACTTCTTCTTGTTCAAAATAAATGAACATAATTAAGTTGGATCGATTAAGTCTTTTATTATTAAGCCTTTTAGTTTAGTTCAAAATAAATGAACAAGGACTTAACAAATAAAGATTTTTATTGATAAAAAATCTCGCATACAGTCAGTCTGAAAATTTAATCAACGAGACTGCTATTTTCTTGAAGTTTGAGGCGGCTTGAAGTCTTTCTTCTTTTCGCCCTTTTTGTCAGCAGCAATCTCTTGAAGAAAATCAACAACTTGTGCTAGCTGCGCGCTGATAGCGTCAAGACGAACGGCTTGAGCGCGGAGGGAATTGGCAACAGATGCTCGGACTTCAGTGGCCAGCTCGATCTGCTCTTTTCTCAAACTGTTTTTATAAGTGGCTTGCTGAGAAAACAAATCGTTCAGTCCTCACTGAAGGCTGCTTATACTGGCTGTCATCTTCTCTTTGAATGAATCAAAGTCCAAAGCTGTAAGCCTCTGACCTTGATGAACTTCTAGAACACGTTGAGAGAGTGACATGCAGTTGTCAGAGAGGTGCTGAAGAGTCCTTGCCAGAAATGGAGGTGCATCAGATAGCCGGCTGGGAGAGTTATCTGATGATGACAGTGCAGGATCATCTTCTTCAGCAATCGGCATAATGGAAGATATGGCAGCTTGATGACTGTCGGATCGGATCAGGGTGACCAAATCCGAAGAAAATTCTTGAATGAAGGCCAGATCTTCATCTGAGTGTCCCGGAGGAGTGCTGGGTCTGGAAGGCTCCTCAAGTTGTAGAGCTGCAACAACAGTGGATACCACCAGATCCGGATCGACGAACTCTGGTGCGCCAACTGTTGCAAGTTCTGCTGTTGGACTGATTTGAACGTGGGAGTCTGACGACCCCAAAGGAATAGATGTTGTTGGAGAGTCCAACAACACATTCAATGGTTCATCATCTGTAGCAGACGGAGCATTAGGCAATGGCTGCTCCGCTGTCTGATCTGCTACTGGTTCTGCAGTCTACGCTGCTGGCTGATCTGCTTCGCGATCTGCAGTCTGTTCTGCTGCTCCAGATGGAATAACCTCAATGAAAGGTTCTGCCAGAGTCTTGCTGGCAGAGGGATGATCCGGGCTGGTTGCTGGAGTGGATACACTGAGCTTCTGTCGTTGAAAATGGAGAGCTAAGTGAAGAGCATGAACATCCATCTCTAATTGAGCAATAACAGCCCCATCATCTCTGGCATTTGGAGCATATGAATCGAAGTTTGCTTTCTTGACGGTTAAGAGCAAGGTCGCCAGTCTGAACATTTGATTGGCCTGAAATAGCTCTCTGCGCTGCACAGCAATCCGGACATCATCGGTCTCTGTTCCTTTCAGAACTTCCTCTTCCATCTTCTTCAGTCTGCTCAATTTTCCGAAGAACATCTCAATGTGGTTGATAGTCCGGTACTGGACGTATTCATCAAAGACCACAATGAGTGCCTTCACTTTCTCTTCAACGTCCTCCATGGCAATGTCAATAGCTGTTTGCGCTGCAGATTTGGGCTTAGAGGAGAGGGGTTCGGAGAGAGTGGCTTTTCCCTTGCCGGTGGGGGGGGAGGGGACTTGATCCCGGATTGGGTATAGTCTCCCAACTCAGTGATAACAATCCCTTTCACCACGGGAATGGCAGAGGGGACTCGGATGGTGACATTGGGTGCAGTGGTTGAGATTTGGGTTGTAGGTTGGGGTGCAGGGGTGGCTTTTGTTGGAGGCAAAATGGGTAAGGCTTTTGGTTTGGTAATCTGGGTTCTTGGCTTCTTGGGAAGTGGTTTGGTTGGTGGCAAGGGAGCAGACTGAGTTTCTTCAGAATCAGTCTGGATGGTTAGCTTTCGCTTGACCCGAGGTTTGCGCGCAACAGCTTGTTCTTCGCCCTTCTCAATCTTGACTGCAGCCAGAGTAGTAGAAGTAGGCGGAGCACTCTTGGACTTCAGCAGGGCGAGCCCTTTGGAGTTTAGAATCTTGAAGGGACTGAGAGCGGACTGCTTTCCTAGCTCGATGTCTAAGGACTCCAGTAGCTTGCTGAGAGGAACAGCAAAGCATACGGCCCGTTTGATGCAATCACTGTTTCCATCAGAACTCCAAAAAGAATCACGGACCAGTTCATCTTCTGTCCGGATACAATAGCCGCCATAGCCCTGAACTTCTCTGCGGTTACAGCGTCAAAACTTCCTGCTTTGCCCAAAAGAGACTTGCCAACGATTTCGCACAGCACCTGGAAATGAAAAAGCATTTCCTTCTTCTTAAACGAGGGTTGCAGGCGGTGGCCAAAAATAGAAATCTTCCCTTGAAGAGCTGAGAGTGACGCTTGAGGAATCTGTCCAAACTCTGTCAGTCCGGAATTGGGGAGGCCAAAGGTCTTGGCCAGCGTCATCGGCGAGATCTCAAATGATTTGCCCTTGACAGAGGTGGATATTGATGTCTTCTGGGAGACGGCATTGGCGAATAGTTCGCGGATTTCAGATTCATAAACAACTGTGCCGCACTCCAGAAAGTTCCTCAAGCCAGATGATTCCAAAGCGCGGAAGATGGACACCATCTCTGCATCTTCTGCCCTGTAAATGTCATTAAACTCAACGGAGAGAGAGTTGTGAGTAATGGTCGCCATTGGAATGAAGGTAAAAGAGTGCGAAGATTTAGGAGAGTGAGAGAATAAGAAAGCAGATAGCGGTAAATTGTAAAAAGTGAAAGAAGATGAAATGTTCAGCCCGCTAAATAGGAGAGAGAAGACACGTGTCTTTATCTCGATGACTGATAAAAAGAAATTCAAAATAAACGGTCAGGATAACAGATAGATAAGGCGATTAAAATGCGATCAGTCCGGGCTGTTTTTGTTATAAAAAATTTATTGACCAGACAGATCATAGGATAACATCAGATTGACATGGATCGGTCTGAAAGTTCGGACCGGTCTGTGTCTTTCTGAACATTGTATTATCGATCTGTGGCAACAAAAATCTTTAAAAGCGAAAGTAAGAAAACATCTAAACTATTAAGATAAGTCAATTAAACCAAGAATTTGACGGAAATAATTAAACTTAGCCTCAGGGAGTGGTTTGGTGAAGATGTCTGCTGCTTGCTGCTCTGTTGAGATGTGCTCGATCCGAATTTCCTTTTTGCCAACATGATCTCGAATAAAATGATGTCGTATATCAATATGCTTTGTTCGAGAGTGCAGAACTGGATTATATGTTATAGCGATTGCACTTGTGTTGTCGCAAAATATCGGAGAGTCAACAGCTTGGATGCCATAGTCTTTGAGCTGGTGTTGAATCTAGAGCATTTGAGCGCAACAGCTTCCAGCAGCTAGATACTCTGCTTCAGCTGTAGATGTGGCAATCGATGTATGTTTTTTACTGAACCAAGAGATCAATCTTTCACCTAGAAATTGACATGTTTCACTGGTGCTTTTACGATCAATCTTACACCCAGCGTAGTCTGCTTCTGAATATCCGATCAAGCTGAAGTTTGAATCTTTGGAGTACCAAAGACCAACGTTCTGAGATCCTTTTAAGTATTTCAGAATACGCTTGGCAGCAATAAAATGTGATTGCTTTGGTTCTGACTGAAATCTGGCGCACATACAGACTGAGAACATAATATCAGGCCGGCTCGCTGTAAGATACAATAGCGATCCGATTAGTCCTCTATACATGGTTACTTCAACTGCCGTTCCCCCTTCGTCTTTGTCTAACTTGATTGTTGGACTCATTGGAGTTGATGCAGTTGAGCATGTTTCCATTCCAAATCTCTTGAGGAGCTCTTTAGTATATTTGGTCTGGTTGATGAAAATACCATTGTTGAGCTGTTTTACTTGGAGACCCAAAAAGAATGAAAGTTCTCCCATCATGCTCATCTCAAACTGTCCCTGCATTAACTTAGAAAATTTCTCGCACAATTTGGGGTTAGTTGACCCAAAGATTATGTCATCAACATAAATCTGAACTAATAGGGTATGTTCCCCCTTAATAAATTTAAAGAGAGTTTTATCTACTGAGCCGATCTGAAAATCATGGTTCAGCAGAAATTGAGATAAAGTGTCATACCAGGCTCTTGGAGCTTGTTTCAGACCATACACTGCTTTATTCAGTAGATACACATGATTGGGATACAAATGGTTCTGAAATCCAGGTGGTTGCTCAATGTAGACTTATTCCTGAAGCTTTCCATTAAGAAAAGCGCTCTTGACGTCCATCTGATATACTTTGAAGTCTTTAAAGGCAGCATATGCAAGAAAGATTCGGATAGCTTCAAGTCTGTCGACTGGTGCAAATGATTCATCGAAGTCGATTCCTTCTTCTTGTCTGAATCCTTGTGCCACCAGTCTGGCTTTGTTTCTAACCATAGTTCCATCTGCGTCCAGCTTATTTCTGAAGACCCATCTGGTTCCAATAATAGGCAGATCGCTTGGTCTGGGGGTTAGACTCCAAACTTGATTTTGTTCGAATTGATTTAGCTCTTCTTGCATGGCCTTAATCCAGTTGAAATCAGTCAACGCTTCATCGATCTTCTTAGGTTCCAGAGTTGAGATGAAAGCAGCATGTGTGAATTCATCCATCATCTGTCCTCTGGTTCTGATCGGTGCAGAGGGACTACCAATCACTAGATTGGTGGATGCTTCTTAGTCCATCGATAGCTTGACTCTGGATTGTCTGGTCCGGTCGGATGAGTAGTAGCAGCATGATCAGCATCTACTTTAACATTAGAGTGAAGAACATCCGGATCAGCTCGATCTGAAGAAGCTTCAATGCCTTGATCCGGTCTGTCTGGTACTTCTGGTTCTGGTGGATTGTCTCTTGACCTGTTAGCTACAATCTCATCATCACTGTTAGCTTCGAGATGGA
This sequence comes from Haberlea rhodopensis, assembly GCA_907163345.1. NCBI lineage: Eukaryota > Viridiplantae > Streptophyta > Magnoliopsida > Lamiales > Gesneriaceae > Haberlea > Haberlea rhodopensis. The sequence continues at coordinate 221,285 of CAJQUN010000302.1, forward strand.
TATTTTCCATCTGATTTTGAATTGATTCTTTGTTGCCCTCAACACATAAAGATTCATCAAAAACTACATGAACAGATTCTTCTACAGTTAAAGTACGATTATTGAAAATTCTATAAGCTTTACTAGTTGATGAATATCCCAAGAATATTCCATTATCTGACTTAGCTTCAAATGCTGTAAGATGATTCTTACCATTGTTATGAACGAAGCATTTGCAGCCAAAAACATGAAAGTGAGAAATAGATGGTCTGTTACCAGTCCATATTTCATATGGAGTAAGGTTCAGCTTCTTGTTGATCATAGACCGATTTTGAGTGTAGCAAGCAGTGTTTACAGCTTCTGCCCAGAATTTTGCGAAATACCAGAATCAGCAAGCATTGTTCTTGCTGATTCCTTGAGCGTTCTGTTTCTTCGTTCTGCAACTCCATTCTGTTGAGGAGTTCGAGCGGCTGAAAACTCATGCTTGATTCCATGATCTTCTAGAAAGGATTCAAGATTCTGATTTGAAAATTCAGTGCCTTTGTCACTGCGAATCCTGTCTATGCTGGATGATTTCTCATTCTGAGTTCGTTTCAGCAGCTTGATCAACTTCGGACCGGTCTGATCTTTACTGCTCAAAAATATAGTCCATGTAAAGCATGAGTAATCATCAATAACAACAAGAGTATACCGCAGTCCCCCTAAACTTGTTCTTGGTATAGGACCAAACAAGTCCATATGCAATAATTCTAAACAGCGGGAGGAGGATTTGGCATTCTTGTTTTTGAAGGATGATCTGATCTGTTTGCCCATTTGGCAAGCTTCGCAGATCTTATCCTTAGCAAAATCGATCTTGGGCAGACCGATAACTAAATCATGTTTACACATGCTAGAGATAGTCTTAAAATTGATATGATTCAAGCGTTTATGCCATAGCCAGTGTTTATTATCATTGTTAGCGATGAAGCAAGTAGGATTATCAGGTTGAACATGATTCCAATTAATCTTATACGTATTTCCATTCCTGATTCCTACAAGCATGGTTATACCGTCTGATGATTTAACAGTGCAAGTGTGTTTGTGAAATTCTACAGCATAACCATTATCACAGAGTTGACTTATACTAATCAGATTATAGCACGGATTTTCAACTAACAGCACATCATTGATAATAATGTTACCATGGACAATCTTACCCTTGCCCACGGTCTTACCCTTTGAGTTATCTCCGAAGATGATCTTGGGTCCAGTACATTCTGTGACTTCAGACAGCAGCTCGATGTTTCCAGTCATGTGACGAGAACACCCACTGTCCAAATACCAGTCTGATGCGAGTTTCTTCGGTACCTGTCATCAAATATAATTATTGTTGGTACCCAATCCTATTTGGGTCCAGAACGGATTAGCCCTTTGGGAACCCACACCTGTATCAGCTTCAATGGCTTGTGTGTGTAAGGTGTGCCGTGTGCTGGTCTGTTTCGATGTTGTGTGTGATAATGTGTGCGCTGTGGAATCCTTTTATTCTCATAAGGTAGTCTATATCTTCGTTGAATCGGTTTTGAATTATAGTAATTGTATTGTCTTCCTTGCCTCAGATCTTGCACCCTTAGATTTGGTCTGAAAGACGCAAAGCTTGCTGGTGCCTTTTCTTTGGCTTGGTTGACATATCCAATTCCTTTTCTCAAACCTTGATTCACGAAAGAGACTCCCGTTTGAATCGTAGGTGCTTCAGTCTCATATACTGTGCTGGATTTAACAAATGTCATTTGTTTGATTTTGTTCTTTACCAGCAATAGTTCAGATTCATCTTTGGTGGATTCTTTGGTGTCAAAGCCTATGCCGGTGAAATCACCAACGTTTCTTTGTACCTCTTGTAATTCTTCCAAAGATGTTCTGGATTTTGTCCATGTTTTGAATATATGAGAAAGCTTAGCACTTTGTGTGTTAATTCTCTTATTTTCTTCATGGAGCTGATCTTAGGAGATTTTCAGCTTATTCAGCTCGATCTTTAGATTATTGCACTCACCCTGCTCAGAGCAGCTTGGTTTATTGTGCTCATCTATTTGATTACTGGCTTTAGCTTTATTTTTCTCAAATGATTCAGCCAAGATCCTATAATCATTAGCCATGTCTTGCAGTGCGGACATGAGCTCTTCTCGTGTAAATTCATTTGAGTCAAGATCATATACCTCGTCTGTCTGACTCATCTCTTCGTCTGCCATAAGACATTGAATATCTTCTTCGCTTTCGCTGGAAGAATATTCAGAGCTTTCCGAGTCTGAGTCTGTCTGAGCCCATTTGTTGTTTCCTTCTTCAGCTACTAGGACTTTTTGGGATTTTCCATGATTCTTGCGGTCTTTGTATTGCTTCTTCTTGCTATCATCACGATGCTTCTCTTTCCGTTCTTCTTTCTTCGGTCTGGTGCAATCTGCAATAAAATGTCCGGTCTTACCACAATTGTAGCAAGCCTGATCGTTAACAGCATCATCTTTTCTTGATTTATAATGATGAGGGGGTTTGAAGTTCCTCTTATTCTTAGACATGAATTTACCGAATTTCTTGATAAATGATGACATAGCATCATTACTTATCTGTTCAGTGGATCGGTCTGATGTTGAGGCGGTCTGGTCTGGAATGGCTGCCAGGGCCTTGTTTGGTTGAGAGATGAAAGGCTCTGCTTCACCTCTGCTTATCAGTTCAAACTCATAGGCCTTAAGATCTGCAAACAGATCATGAAGTTCAACCTTGTTAAGATCTTTTGATTCCCTCATGGCAATGGTCTTAACATCCCATTCCTTTGGCAGAGCTCTCATAACTTTCAGAGCGATCTCTCTGTTAGAATATTCCTTCCCCAGACCATTCAGTTCATTTATGATGCCAGTGACTCTTTCATCAAACTCATTTAGAGTTTCTCCACTTTTCATCTTTATGCTCTCAAATCTTTGAAGAGCAACAGTTAACTTGTTTTCTTTGGTCTGGTCGTTGCCCTCACATAGCTGTGCTATCTTTTCCCAAATTTCTTTGGCAGTAGAGCACATTTTGATTTTGCTGAACATGTTCTTGTCTAATGTCTTGAACAAGATGTCTTTGGCAACATTATCGAGATTTGCTTTCTTTCTTTCCTCATTTGTCCAGAGGGATCTGTCCTTTTCTACCATTTGTGGTTCACCACCAGTAATGGCGACTGCTGTGTTGACTTTCAGAATCTTCATTGGTCCATCAGTGATGACGAACCACATATCGTCATCCTGAGCTGCCAGATGAGCTTGCATTCTGATTCTCCAGTCATCATAGTCTTCTTTTGAGAACATAGGAATTTTGTTGAATGATGCCATCAGCTCAAGTGTCTTTGTGCTGATTAAGATGACCTGCTCTGATACCACTTGTTAGGATCGGTCCGGAGTGTTTAGAGGGGGGTGAATGAACACTCCTTGTAAAAATTAATCCCTTGTGATTTCTTTCGGATTAGTGAAAGAAATCTGTTTCTTAATCAACTTTTGTACAGAACAGACCACTGAAAGTATAAGTGCGGAACGGTCTGTTCTTGTATATGTAAGAACGGCTCGATGGCTAGTATGAAAGAACAAGTGCAGAAAGACAATACACAGGATATGTTTCTGGAAGTTCGAAGGTGGTGTAATCCTTCTACATCTCCCCTTCTTCCAATTAAGGAAGGTTTATACTAGAAGACTTTGATTTATACAATCCTGTTGTACAAACCCGATTCAGGCTGGATTTACCCCACTACCAGTCTGAAACTCCTAGTCACTCGATCTGCTCAGACACTCTCTGTCTGACAGTTACAATATGTTTCTCACTTCTATTTTTCAACACAGAATACACAAGATGCGCACAGTGATCCTAAATGATCAAATGTTACAAAGTAATCGTGCTGAAGAATAATTTCAGCTCGAGAGCTTCTGAGCTTGTAAGCTTGTGCTGTTTTGTTTTCTTGTGCGTTTTTCAATTGATCAGCGAGAGTCTTGTATATTCCTTTTGTTGCATCCTTTTATAGTTGTAAGTACCAACGACATTATTTCCCTTAATGTGCAACTTTGACTCTGCTTGAACTCTGAGTAAGCTACAGTCTTCTTCTTCAGGATACTTGCCGTTCTGGTTCATACTTTCGGCGACTGTCAGGCAGGCTCTTCTTTGTCTTCTTACCTTTTATGGCAATCTTCAGTCTTTGGTCCTTTGTAGCATTAATTACGACATTAAATGCTACAATAAATAGCCGTTAATGATTCGGACTGAGGAGCCATTCTTTATGTATCCTTGACTGCTCTGATCTGATAAAGATTGAGATCGATCTGAAGCATCGATTTAGTCAGTCTGAAATCCATCGATCCTGTCATATATGTGATCTGTCTTATCAGCTTGTTCTGTTTTGAGCTATCGATCTGGTCAGTCTGATTACCCTCGATCCGGTCTGATATGCTTTGTCATCTTATCAGCTTGATCTGTTTTGGGCGATCGATCTGGTCAGTCTGATTTCTTTCGATCCGGTCTGATATGTTTTGTCATCTTTAAAATCTCATCGATAAGGTTCGGAACTAACAAAGGCACTTCTATTTACTCAAAAATTGATCTTCGTTCTGGATATCATCACGTGCGTGTTCGAGAGGAAGATGTATCTAAAACTGCTTTTCGTACTAGGTATGGTCATTATGAATTCTTGGTCATGCCATTTGGTCTCACTAGTGCTCCCGCGGTTTTTATGGATTTAATGAATCGAGTTTTTCGGGATTTCTTGGATCGATTTGTTATCATCTTTATTGATGATATTCTTGTCTATTCGAAATCCAAAGAGGAGCATACTGAACATTTGAAGTTGGTACTTCAAACTCTTCGCACCGAACATCTTTATGCCAAATTGTCCAAATGTGAATTCTGGATGGACAAGGTCGTATTCTTGGGCCACATCATTTCTCGACATGGTATTTCTGTTGATCCAACTAAGGTTGAGGCAGTGTTAAACTGGCCGAGACCTACTAATGTTCCTGAGGTCCGAAGTTTCATGGGTTTAGCTGGTTATTATGGTCGTTTTATTAAAGGTTTTTCAAAAATTGCTAAACCTATTACTCAACTGACACAGAAAAATCAGAAATTTATTTGGTCAGATGAGTGTGAAGCAAGTTTTCTTGAACTAAAGACGAGACTGACCACTGCACCTGTACTTACTATTCCTTCAGGTACCGGAGGATATGTGGTATGCACAGATGCGTTTTTAAAAGGTTTGGGCTGTGTATTGATGCAACATGGCCGAGTGGTTGCTTATGCGTCTCGCCAACTTAAATCTCATGAAAATAAATATCCCGTACATGATTTGGAATTGGCAGCAATTATTTTTGCTTTAAAAAATTGGCGCCATTATTTATACGGGGAAAAATTTGTTATTTATTCGAACCACGAGAGCTTGAAATATTTATTCTCTCAATCTGATCTTAATATGAGGCAACGTAGGTGGATGGATCTTTCGAAGGACTTCGATTGGGAGATTCAATATCACCCTGGACAAGTGAACGTTATTGCGGATGCTCTCAGCCGTAAAGTTCATGATTCTGTTCTAGCTTCTGTTCGTATCGCTAAAGTACATGATGATATCTGTACTTCTGATTGGACTTTTCACTCACATGGGAATTCTGTCACTGTTTCTGCATTACAGGTTGAGCCGAAATTGATTTCTAAAATCAAGAAAGCTCAACGAAATGATTCTCAAACTCAGAAATCTAAAGAACTTGTGTCTGCAGGACATCCTTCTGGCTTTCAGATATCTTCTGATGGTTCCTTACGACTTAATGGTCGGTTGGTTGTTCCTGATAATTCTGATTTGAAATCTGCTCTTCTTCGTGAAGCCCATTGGAGCAAATATAGTATCCACCCTGGAGGCCGAAAGATGTATATGACTCTAAGACCCCAATTCTGGTGGAGACGTATGAAGAATGATATAGCTGAATTTATTTCCAAATGTTTGGTTTGCCAACAGGTAAAAGCCGAACGAAAGAAACCTGGAGGGTTACTGCATAGTCTTGAAATTCCCAAATGGAATTGGGAACATATTGCTATGGATTTTGTAACCCATCTTCCTCGATCACCCCGAGGTTGTGATGCTATTTGGGTTATTATTGATCGATTATCTAAATCTGCACATTTCATTCCGTATGAGCGGACTTATCCGTATAAGAAAATGGCTCGATTGTATGTCGAGAATATTGTGAGACTTCACGGTGTGCCTGTTTCAATTGTTTCTGATCGTGATCCCAGATTTACCTCTAAATTCTGGAGTAGTTTTCAAGATGCTATGGGTACGCGTTTGGCAATTAGTACTGCTTATCATCCTCAGACTGATGGCCAAACTGAACGTACTATTCAAACGCTTGAAAATATGCTACGCGCTGTGGTGATGGATTTGAATGTTGGTTGGCAAGAAGCTTTACCGTTGGTGGAATTTTCATATAATAATAGTTATCAGACGAGCATTGGTATGGCACCGTTTGAAGCGTTATATGGAAGACGATGTAGATCACCTTTATTCTGGGAAGAAATTGGTGAAAAACAATTGACTGGACCTGATATGATACAAGAAATGAATGAAAAAGTTCAGTTAATTAGACAGCGTATGAAGGCCGCACAGGATCGTCAAGCAAGTTATGCTAACAAGCGAAGACGACCCTTAGAATTTCAGAAAGGTGATCGTGTATTTCTGAAAATATCTCCATTTCGAGGCACTGTTCGTTTTGGCATGCGAGGCAAACTATCACCTTGATATGTTGGCCCGTATGAGATTCTTGATCGAGTTGGGGATCTTGCTTATCGGTTGTCATTACCTCCAGCCTTATCCGACATTCACGATGTATTTCATGCTTCTATGTTACGGAAATATGAACCTGATCCAGCACACATACTTCATCCTGATGAGGTTGAACTTGATCCTTCGTTAAGCTATGTTGAACATCCTGTTTGCATTTTGGATCGGAAGGAGAAAGTATTGCGTAACAAATCTATTCCGTTGGTACGAGTACAATGGACACGACACGGCGTGGAAGAATCAACGTGGGAATTGGAAAGCAAGATGCGAGAATCTTATCCACATTTGTTTGATTTTGCTCCATTGTATTCCATGTATACGAGTCTATATTCTGATCCGTATTCTGAATTTAGTTTTGATATGTATTATGACTGGTGATAAGATGTAATATAATATGTCTGTAAGCTGGAGATTTCGGGACGAAATCTTTTCTAGTGGGGGAGAACTGTGATGCCCCGATGTTCGATTACCGATAATTACATTTAATTTTGTTAAATTAGGACGTGATTAATGTTATAAATTTTCGATTAATTGGTAAATTAATCATAATTAAAAAGTAGTAAATGAATACTACCAATATTGAATATATTTAGGGTATATTTTTTTGTAACATGAAAATATTTTTTTGATAATTAATTAACATTCATGTTTCATATCCTCTATACGTGCAACAAATTCAGAAAAGGATACAAATTATTGATTTATTGAGTTGTAGTGAGTCATCATTCACTTTCTTTAAAAATCGAACGTGTGTCTAAAGGAGTTCAGAATATCTAACCTCATTGTTTTATCGTCGTTCTTATCCCTACTGTAAATCTTCGATCTATGCTTGACAACACCCAATTTGATTTCAAATCTTGCATCGAAAATCAGCAAGAACAAAACGAAAAGAAATGAAGGCTTGAGGTAATTTCTTCAGCAAATTTATGTGTAATTGTTTGAGTAACGGAAGGATGGTACTAATAAAATGATTAGCTGATTTTAATTACAGGTTGAATTGATCATTACTAGTGCTGTAGAATATAATTTTAGTGTTGTATAATATAATTTAGGGTTGTTCATGTAATTTAAGAAACCTGTTAGATATGTACTTGCATATTTATCATTGAGTATAGAATGGTGCACTGTGATTTTAAATATGATGACACCCCAAGTAAAAAGGTATTTAATTTGCTTGATTAAATAGACTTCAGTATTATTATCCTTCAATATAGTTTAAGTATGGAATCATACATTTAAATGGTGAACGGGAATTCTGATTTTGGTTACTGTTTGTGAGCTGATTTTTATTTTTTTAGGGATAAAGTCAATTATTAGTTTGGTGTTGGTGTGAGTGGTAATTGGATGACGAAATTATCAAATTTTATATTAGAAAGATGAAATAACTTTATTAGTACAGAATTACATAACATATGTGTTGTTTGATTCTATGTAGTTAGCAATTGGACAGATATCGGTTCTCTCGTCGATCAAAATTAAACTAATAAGGTATGTTGCGATCGGGTAACATACGACAGGTATCTGTATCATTTGATATATGATTTGTTGACTTCTTTGAATTACGTGAGATTATGTGGCTACGTGATTTTATTTAAATTATATGGCATTCATAGCATTCATGAATTGGCACATCGGTGTATTAAATTAAATGTTTTGTTAACACACATCAGTTTTTATACATACATCGATGCATGACATGCACGTTGAGCTATGATCCTTAAATACCCTGTTTATTTTTGGATTCTGGGATAATCATTGGAGATTGGTACCGCGATACTATGACCGACATTAAATGGCCCGAAAGGTATAGGGAATTGTGGTCTCCTCTGATTACCATGATTTGTTGAGACGAGGGATTGGTGGGACCTTGCTGATGTCATCCCGTGTATGTCCCTGACTATGTCGAGACTTGGGATGTGATGACGCTTTGACGACGCATCACTGATGATCCCTTATGCTTGGCAGGCTCGAACTACTATGGTTTGATAGCGATTTGATTGATTCTGATACACCTAGTGGATGGGTGATTGACCTGATACCTACACGACATGCATTGCATTGCATTGCATTACATCATATATCACATTTTCTAGATACATGTTGTATATTCTATGATCGTTCCATATTGGGCTTTTGCTCACCCCCAAGGGGGGCTGTTGTTGTCTTTGTGTGTGGACAATGGCAGGTAGTACAGGTGGTCAGGACCCCAGACAGGGTACATCCAGTGGGAGCCACACTTTGAGAGGTTTAGTTTCTTTTTTTATCCCAGTCATATCTATATCAGGGGTGTGTCCCTGAAGTGTAAGGAGTTTATGTATATTTCGTTTATTTTGCTCAGTATGGATATGTGTTTCATAGTTTGATTTGTGTTGATAAAGATGAAACAGATGTTGTCTATATATATTTTGATTATTGGTATTGGTGGTATGTTTCTCGTGCGACGAGGTCATGCCGAAATTTTTAGGGCCACATGTCGATAAATGTTAAACTAATCTTCCGCTGTTTACACTATAATTATCATTGTGTGATAATTAATCACATCATTAGGATTGGGCCCTCACATAATTAATCGATAAATTAATAATTTATTAATTTAAAAAGTGAAATAGCAACAATGAACTTAAATGAGCCAACTTGTGAAGAATGCATTCATGAGCTTGAGAATTAATGATCTCGATTAACGCAACAAAATAGATGTCAATCACCTATTGAATTATCCATGTGAAAATGGTGAATTTTCAGATATCTAAAAGTTTAGAAGAAATTGTGGCTAGTATCATTGAAAATCATGTAGATGATGAAGTTGATGATAATTCAGTACCTTTGATACCAAATCACGTTAAAAGAAGCACTCATAGAGACAATAAGTCTTCAAAAAAGTTCGAGAACACAACTCCAGAGCTTTTGAATGCAATGAGAAAAATTAAAGATTGAATCCAACTATATTTAAGTTTTGAGAAAAAAACAAGAATATATTCTTATTTTACTAAATTGTCCTAGTCATACTTGCAATTTTAGAGAATTAGTAATTTATGATATTGCTGGGACTATAGATTTATATAAGAGTCTTCCTAAAACTTATTATCTTATTAATTTATCAAAAGTACTAATTTAACTGCCCAAGTTGGGACCGGGGAAAAATATTATTTTAGAGAGGTTATTAATTTATAGAGTATTAATTTATGAAGATTTTATTGTATGTCCAAATAAAATATAACACCAAAAATATTCTAACAAATTCAAAGAACATATAATACTAACACCAAAGTGTATTATTTCAATTAACATAAAGTTTAACTAGCACTTCCAAATTTCATTTTAGCCAAAAAAAAATTTTAATTGTATAGTTAATCCTCAAAAGTGTCGTTCCGATTTAGACATGCCCAACGGCCGACACGGGTGTCCGATTTTGACTGGAGCGTCAACACAGTGTCCGATTTAATTTTTTTTAAAAAAATTAAGGACACGCCATGTGATGTGTCCGATGAGTATCGGTGTACTAGAAGTGTCCAAGTGCTTTTTAATTTGGTTAAAATTTTAAAATTATTAAATTGAAAATAATGCAAGTCAAGTCTTAAATTTAATAGCTATTTAAATTATAAAATTTTGACTTCCTTTTAATTGCTTCTTAGCTTATATAGGCAAAACCAAAGAAAATAAAATACATTCCATCACATTACCAAAAATGTCTTTTGTTCGTCTTTTTTTTTTTGAATTCTTTTTCCTTTGATTTTTTTGGGTGCCCATTCTTCGACTAAAAAAAATTAATTATTGTTAAAAAAAATCCAAAAAACCGTGAAAAAAAAATTGATTATATTTATACAGTAACTCGCCTTCGGCTTTGGCGATTTTACTTTTTCTATTATTATTTTAAGTGAAATCGTCGTTCGCAAAGACGATTTTAAAACAAACAAAAAAAATTTTAAAATCTTCATTCCCAACAACGATTTCAAATCCTTTTTTCATAAGAAATCGTCTTTTAAAAAGACGATTTTAAATAAAAAAAATTTTCCCGAATTATTTTAGTTTCAATATCTAATATTATTTTTAAATTAATTTAAAAATGGCATTAAGTATTTATATACTCCTCTACATTTATTCAGAAGTAGCATCTAACTATTTGTATGGACGATAAATTAAATGCCCTTGTGGGGTCCTCGTTACTTAATCCATTATGTATTATCTTAACATACATCTGTGAGTCTGAATTAAGTAATAACATACACTGATTAAGAGTATCTTACTAGTCCAGTTGTTACAGGAGTTATAAAAACCTACCAACTACACATCATATGTACAACAACAACCTACTACAAGATAACTCCTAGGCAGTGGTTCAGCTCGCAGCGGAAAATGACTCACATCCCGTCTCCCCACGTCTATGAGTCCCTACAGAAACATTCACACAACATGAGTATAAATAACAACTATATCAGTGCGATATCAAAAGAATGACAATAATGATAAAGCACAATAAAATCATCAATAGTGAATGCTCTGTATCATGCATCAACAAATGCACTATGTCATGACATGTCTCAACAATCACCCTATTATCACGAGCCCCATATGATATGCCTATTCAGCTCAATATGTCACTGGAACTACATCACATCTTCATATTAGCAGCACATATCATAGTACCGTACTCATATGTGATAATAGCCAGAGCATATACCCAAACTAGGCGTATATCTCTCAAGCCAAAGCATATGTAGTATATCTATCGTGGCAACGATCCCAGCCAAAGCATATACCAAACCGGGCATATCTATCAAGGCAATGATCTTACCAAAGCATATACACATATCTATCAAGGCATCCATCCCAATCATATGAAATCCATGTATGTACATGCATATGATACTACCAATCATATGACACAAAACTAACATAATCATATGATATCAAAATCATAACATCATCATCACATAATATCTATACTCCGTACGTCAACACGTACATGTACTGCGACAACAAAAGCGATAAATCAGGCGTTGATGGCTAATTGCCTCTTTGCCCCGTACCCTGTGATGATGCTACAAACACATGAACAATATACCATGTTATGAGAGGCTTCAAAAATATACCAAGATGGTACAATTTCACTTTACACAACTTCCTAGCTCAATTCACAAGTGAATCCCAAGCTCAAACCAACAAGAACTTGAAAGAGATGGATAGGAGCTTGTGTAGTGTTTTAGTAGGTGTAAAATGAGACACTATGTGATTCTCCTCCCTAAATCACTTGATATAAGGTCATTAACTCCCTAACTCACTTGAAGTTAATGACATGTTAAGTAACATGTATTTGAAGATAAAATCCAAATTCAAATGCAACTCCAATTCAAATTCAATTCACATGCATATTCAAATGCCTACTAGTTCATGTTGCTTGATATGTTATTATTTAAATCATTGTACACCATGTTTCATTCCTTGCCCTTGCCATATATCATTTCATACATGTATTAATTCATTCTTGGTTCCACCCGAACCCCCATTATCATACTGCCAATTGATATAATTATACCACAATCATATCACACGTGTATAAAACAACTCGAGGCATTACAGCCCTCCAGTGCCACATATAGGCGGTTGTGTAATTCTGCGCTCTCTAACTCTCTGATCGATAGGCTGAGCACTAAGATTTATTTGTGGATCTCTATCCTCACTTTCCTCATTATAATTCGATGAAGAAGTTGATTGTGGTACATCTCTTTATACCGACGTCATATCACCGTATGGAATATGAGATATAAAATGTGGACGTTGTGGCATGTTAGCTGGTAAGTGAATCTCCACGTATCTATAGTACGAGGTTGTATGTATGTCATGATCATGATCATGTGGAGTAAATGATGTTTCTTCATATGATGCATGATCGGCCGATAGACCTCATCCGTCGTGCTCATACCGTGGGAGACTGTCCAACGAGATGTGGAAGGGGCGTCTATGTCAAATTCTCCAAACAGCACAAGTATAGGTACCATCGAGTGAATCCACTAAACCGTTGAGGCTCTGAGATTGGATGTTCAGGAGATACTGGCTGAGCATTTTTGCAGTACTCTACTGTTGAGAAAATTCATGGCATTATCACCAACATAAGTATAACGATCTAGTAATGAATTACAAGCCGCTAAGTCAACTCGTGGCCTAGATTGAGCACTTATGCTCATGAATGCCAACTGGTCGGCCTGCAATAGGAAAAAAATAATTATTTGATTAACATAATATATATTTTAGGATTATAGTGAGTAACAAACAATAATAATATCCAATTATATACCACAAAAAGTCATAACGGACATGTCCACAGGTTGATATCCCGTTCTTTGAAGGCTGTGAAAAGGTGATATCAACCGACGTGTAATTCTATCATACCACTCTATATATCCATCATGAGTGGTTATAGAAGAAGTGATCACTGGTCCACTAGCATAACCCCCACTCTGATTCAGTCACGCAGTAATATCCTGAATGACAAAGTGTCCAGTCAAATCCAGATCGTCCCCGACGATTGTATCTATTTAGATTTAAATGTCCTCGTGGAGTGGTAGGTATATGTTGTATCATCCTAAACTGTCGTAATACCATATCAGGATAGTGTCACTCGAAATGAGCATACAATATAAGTGGACATATAGCTGTCCATGCAAATGGTGCACAATCATGTGGTAACTCCGTAAAATACGATGATGTCGTGTCATAAGGTTGTCATATAAACTGTGATGATAAAATAATTGCCGTAAATAAAAGTTTACTCGATAACTCGGATAAAATAAATGTATTATAAATATAAGTAACCTGATGTGGCACCATAAGATCAAGTATCTCACGGAATAGACACATTGAATGTCGGGTCGTCTAATAATCTCATGACGACATTCCAACTGCCATTTTTAATGTAATGGATGATATAAAAGCATGAATTAACTATTAAATTAAATATATAAATTAATTATTTTACAGTGTACCGTAAGGAGGCATTGGAAGTATCAACTCATAAGCATCACAATGCCACTCATTCATGTCTACAGTAATGTCATCGACATGAGGTCTCACGGGCGTTATCCGAGACCATGCCCAAATCTGCAATATTTGAATAATATTGTTTTGTAGATAAATTACTACAACTATATTCTCTTGCAACATAAATATCCTCTAGTATGGTCAGATATATTAGTGTGATAGAGTTTCTAGTAGATTTTGGACACATCAAACCCCCAAGAAACATGAATGCACATGCACGGGTGTACTGCTCAACTTCAAGTTCATCACTAAAATCTTGATTGGGTGTTCTCTCATGTAATCTCCCAGTCTCTTAGTCCGTACATTTGACCCATTGATCTCACCCTCTTTGGAAATGTATCCCAGTAGCTCCTGAACATGAGTATGCCACACTTCTATGGACATGTTAACATCATGATCTATGACAGGACGACCGAAAATAGGAAGCTCCCATATCACCGCGAAAACTTTTAATGTAATGGCCGCCTCACTTACTCAAAAGTGGAAAGTATGTGTCTCCGGACGCCATCTCTCAACTAGAGCAGTGATAAGATGAAAGTCATATGAGAACTGACCACACATGTATATACCATAAAACCCCATATGGTGTAACTATCTCAGTACCCTCGGGTGTGGCCGATTGTACGGGAACGATCGTCCTTTAAATCGAGCCCATAAAGGTCCATCAGCACGTCTACCACGTAAAGTATCATCGAGCTTACCATCAAACACGATCTCAGATCTATGATGTGACTGCATAGTCAACACAATATCGCCTCGCGGATCATAGTGCATTCGTGGATCCATTGGTCGCAGCAAAAAATTAAAATACTATGTAAGAAAATTACATCAAAAATTAAAGTTTGCAATTAAATTGTACGAATTACAACAATAATAGAACAATATCACATCATGGATACAAAATCATAAATTACATTAATAGCCAATATACTATACATGGTTCTAAAAATTCATAACATTAATTCTACTATGGAGATCCTCTTTCTCGACGTGTATGTTGCCTTGAACGAGCTCGTGGCCAATCCATCTCATTCGGTATTCTGTACTTGTATTCCTTCCAGGATGGGGCACAACTCGTAGAATGTTATCATGGAATAGCTTAAAATCGGCTCCATCCCAGTATGGTTCAGCCAAGTAATTCTCAAATACACCAGCATATGTAGTTTGATAAATGGGACTCTTATAGAACGACTTTACATATGCAGTTGCATTAAGTCTGTATGCCTTGCATACTATCTGCGCATGTGAGCAAGGGATACCAAATTCAATCCATTCCCTCATGTGCAATCACGTGATCTGATCTTCACTGTATGCTTGTTTTCTCCATGTCCATATCGTTGGCCAGTGATCACATCAGCAGATTGTTGCCCTTGATTAATCAACATGGCAATATGTCGCCCGAAAAGCTGCTCCCAGTCTGTAAAAATTTTGGTAGCATAAGTTGCCCGCATCTGATTGCTGGACAATAAATTTGAAGCAATTCTCATTCGTGTGTAGAAATGTTTAGCAGTACGATAAAAAGTTATTTCTACTAGGGCTGTGAGAGGAAGTTTTCTGGCACCCTTAACACTCCATTGATGCATTCAGACATGTTAGTTGTCAGACATGTTAGTTGTCATAATTACACAACGAAAACCTCTATCATGCGAGAATGACCACTTTCAGGATCTATTGCATTCAAATAGTCAAATACCGACGTATTTATGAGCTTGATATCTTGGAGAGCGTTTAGAAACTTATATATTTGATGTTCACATCCGGCTCTCCAACACATGTCTTTCAGCTGAACGCTCTTGAAATGACTGTTAAAGTTTGAACACACGTGACTCAAGCAATATCGATGTCGTCCTGAGGAGTCTTGAATGAAGGGATTTCATCAATTGCTCGGATTAGGCCACTGTGTCGATTAGAAATTAGACACATCCCATCAACTCCATGTACTAAATATTTATTCAACCTCTGCAAAAACCATTTCCAAGACAACGGTGTTTTTTCATCCACAATAGCAAAATCAAGAGGTTACATCTGTTGATTGCCATTCATTGCTACGTCGATCAGTAATTTATGTTTGTACTTTGTGTACAAATGAGTGCCATCCACACTCATAACTTTTCGATGATTGGAGAATCCATCTATACAGGGTTTGAAGGCTCAAACACATATTTGATTATCTTTTGTGATGGTATTCGTGTGTCTTTGTGTTCCCATTCGACTATCTACCAGGATTAGTCTTTTGGAGAGCGCTCATAAATTTCGGCAACCTGCGTATGGAACTCTCCTATGTCCCATAAACCATCTCACGAGATCGCTTCAAGCTATGCCACACTTTTGCATACGATATTTCGAACACCAATTTTTCCTTCACGATTTCCTGGTCATATTTTAATCTGACAGGCAGGATCGCGACGCATCATTCCAACCAACATTGTGGCAATATAATTTTTGCACAAGTTCCGATGATCAACAAACATTTCATTCATCAGACATGTGGGTGGTCCTCCATACCTTATTATTCAGATTTACTTTGAACGATGATCGGAGGTGCCACTGACATCGATTATCTTCATTATTATGTTTGCATTCAATATTCCAGTGTCGGCGTACTCTCCACCACTCTATACTCACGCCTCGCAAATCGTATGGAGAAATCATTAACCGCGAAAATTAGGGATTCTTACCCTCAAACAACATACCCACATCAAGAAATCTTTTATTCAACTCATACGATTTTCTCTTTTTCCCAGTGGGAATGTGATAAGAGTCCACATATATTTCAGGGAATGTCGTTGAGTAATATGGGATATTTGAGTGAACCATGTGTTCATTTGAGGTATGTCTTGCGACATTAATTGGCGTATCATCCACATATCTTGATGAAGTCCCCTCACCACGTGCCAAAAGTGTTTTCAACATGGTATCTGCATTAATGTCATCTTCCTCATCCCCAGTATTGGGTGAAGAGCCTCACCAGGTTCAGAATCAGAAGGTGCATTAGCCCTATAATGATCTGCTGCTACTGGGACTTCAGGGTGCTCATCTGTGGAATCAATTTCTGTAAGGACCCCTGTGCCCTTAACCCGTTATTAGTGTATTAATCCAAGCATTTAGTGCATATAATCAAACATGTAGGGGAAAAACCCACTTATCACCATAGCCAGTCATGCCAATAATAAAATTCTTTACATTATTCCATATAATGTCTAAGTTTCCCCCAAACAAGTCCACATACACATCATGCACCATTTTAATACACTAACATATTCTCAGTTCATTTAGCAATTCAATAACTAATTGCATGCAACACATAAATGAAAAGAGAAAGGCCCTTGCCTTCTTTATACAATCCATATACACATAATACTGCTCACATGCGAGCATCGAATAAGTATGCGTGTATCTTATGTATAAAGTATCATGCTCAATACCGTCGTTGGTACCTCGGTCCTGGAAGCACATCAAATCCACAGCTCGACCTCAACTATAAGCCATCGATGTACCTAATCACCTGCCCCAACAGAGACAACCCCCACACGGGGTGAGCACACCAATATTCCAAATCCAATAATCACAATAATACAATTCATAATTTACAACAATGTAAATGCTATGAAATACAAAATATACTCCCTGGATGGTATCATCCTCATACGGGATTTCCTGTACTGTCCATGTTCTCAAAACCACTGAAACCATCAATTCCCAAATGCTAGTTAATCGTTACGTTGATTAACAAATCCATGTGCCAAGTACCGATATCAATCAATAATGTAAACTCATTAAATAATGATTACAAAAAATCCATTTATCTCATTTATGATTCCATAGTTCTGTTTCATTGCTCGCTCTACAATAGCAGCATTTCATTCTCACGCGTGCTCAATAGCAGTGGCGTCATAACCGATGTTCGCTCAAAGGTGACAACATCCCAATCATTGCTCGCTCAAAAGCGGCACCATGTAATTCCCAATGCATATATATCTGTTTGTAACAATTACCATAAACCATGTATTCCAATATCCATTTATTGCTAATACCATATACCATGCATTCTCATATACATTTATTGCAATACAGTGTATCATGCACTCAACAATTGCAATTATAATAAAGGGCTATGCTCGTACGTCATACGTACCTTATAATTCCGTAGCTCGTGTCCAACCTCGCTTGAGTCCCACGACCCGATGAGTTAAGTGCTAACATGCAAATAACACTCAATTAAACATAGGCATGCAATCACGTGCCCAAGCACGTTCACAACTTCCTAACCTATCATCACGATTACCATAATAAAAGCCCCTCGGCTAAGCATGCATAATACCCAAAATATTCCATTTTATATGTTTAAGTGATAGCTAAAAACTCAACCGAGAGTTCCGTTTTAATAAATTTTGGCTCCAACCAAACCATTTTAAAAGTATAGCATTCCCATTGGAATGTAGACATTGCCCCGGAAACGTGCCCTTTAAACCTCGATTCCAAAATCCTGACATTTTCCAAAATTCCACAAAAACCAAGTAAACAGGGCCGTGATCGATCGCCCATCAGGCGCGATCGATCGCCGTAACCCACTGCCCGAAAATACAACATCCGCGATCGATCGCCGCATATGCCAATCTATCGCCAAAAGTTTCTGGTTCCTCGCGATCGATCGGTGATATCTCGCGATCGATCACGGGTACTGTTCATCGTCATCCATTTTTCCAGATTGATGCCGCGATCGATCGGGGCCAATCCGAGATCGATCGGGACCTGCAATTTTTTGAAATATTCAAGCTTTAATGGGGTTTTTCACACCCAAACTCAAAACCAACACATCAAACACTTATATTACCACCAATACTCCATTTAAAGCCAATAAAAACACTAAAAACTCAACTTTGAATTTTTATCAAAAACCCCCCAATTTCCAAACTAAACAAAATACACAACCAAAACCCACCACACTACTATCAAATCGAAGATAAGAACGAGGGGAAGATCAATACCTTATTATCTTCGAGAAATCCGGCCCCCGAGCTACGCTTCTAGCCATTTCTTCAAGAGAAGAGAAGGGGTTTGGGGAAAAGGGGTGGGAGGCGAGGAGAGAGGGGAGAGAAGAGAGAGAGGACATTTCGTACAATGATGAAACACCGAGTCCCCTTGGTATATATAGTACTAAAACTCCAAAATACCAATACCTCCACAATTACATCATGATTCATTAAAAATCATCTGTTTTCAAAAACCATCTCTCCAACTCTATTTCCATTAACAGCCCCAGTACAAAGTACTCCGGACCCCAAATCCCACCAAGGTCCAAATTCCAAGGTTATTACCACGATGAGAATACAATCTCATCCCTCGGATCCAACGACTCCAAATATCGGATTTAAAATCCCCGAGAGTCTAGAAACCGCAATTAATTCATAATTGCCACAAATAAAATCCATTAAAGATTATTACCACACCGGGACTAACAGTAACACTTCCCGGGCATCACAATTATCCCCCACTAAAAAAATTTCTTCCTCGAAATTTGCACGGCGTACTCCACGTATTGCCGAAACCACATAATCCAAGCGGATCTACATCGTCGAATCATGAACATGTCATGAACGACACACTAACCGCGAGGATACCGACCTCCCACCAAAACCTGGAATGGGGTAACCTCCCCAACCGACACAGATCCACGGAAGACGTCAGCATTCCCCGATGCTAACCATCTCAAAGGCAGTCAACCAAACGTAACTACAAATTAACGAATCATTCGTGATTCTAAAATAGGTATCGTCTCGATGATATCTCCACGATTCAGCCTACGATGTTCATCACACATCGCTGCCAAGGAAACTACTAGTACACTACAGTGTACTTATACTAAATCCGGTTCCCATTTTCCAATTCCGCCTCCACTAAAGGAGCAGTTGCACCACTTTGCAACACGGATTGGGCCAAAACACGGCCCCGATCAACACGAAATACATCTCCAAAGATGTCTACATCCGAGTGTTCCAAGAACCATATCTTGGTCCAAACACACTATCGAGACTCCACAAGGTCTCAAGTTCTCGAAAGGACATGCAAGAACAATCGATTGCATTCCCGCCACACGTGTCATTCATGACACTAAACAAATCCGAATCCTAGCCATCCTTCGTTTATCCTGGGATTCATCAGTCCTAAAACAGGGAGGCTATCGAATTGACCAGTAAGAATTACTATGGTCCCAAAACACGACGATCCCTCCTCAGGGGAAGCCAACCGGACCTCACGATTATTCCTCAGAATACTTCGTGCCATCGAGATTACCAATATCAAGGTGCCACAATCTCTCACAGAGATTCGCCAAACTAATAGTACTAATCCGATGCTCAACAAGTATCGAAACGCGGGCATTCGTACACACATACTGCCCAAGTACCTACACAACATGCATACTCGAAGCAATAGGCTTGGGTATCTCCAATCATAACCAAAGTCCCAAAACCAACTGTCAATCCCCAGCTATTCTCACCTCGCGGAGAATAATGATCGACAGACCAATGAGCAATGGTGTGATTCCAACATCAACACCTCACAACCGACTTATTGAATCTCCCAAAGATTCTCAATCGGTAGGTATAATAATACTACCTTCCTCACAAGGGAAAACGACATGAATACATGACCCTCCAACCTTGAACCAACGTTCGGAAAACTGGATATATTTATGCCCAAAACATATCTTAGAACCAAAAATACGCAACTGGTTCAAAATAGTGCATCAAACCACTATTACCAAATCGAAACTCGTATACGCCATGTATACTCAAACTAACGATGATCTGTACTAATGTCATAGTACTCCACAATCTCAAGCATTACCCCGGAGACGTCTCCTCGAACGTCTCACTGGAAGTACGAAGCCATCACCTAGTCCAACACTAGTAGGGCTTACCCGGTTGATTCACAATCAACCCTCAACCAATACCAGCTGTCTCCATGACAGTACAGTCCAAATCTCTCCAAGAGATAAAATCAATATAGTCGTCTTACCCCACTAGCTATATCCCACTATTCCAATTGTGACTCCCGTTGCATTCCATATGCAAGGATGCTCAACTAGAGCTAACAACAACTTGTTGACACTCGTGTTGGTACTACCAACAAAATTGAGTTGTCCCAGTACAAGTTCCTCAAAACAATAGACGTATAAACGTTCCCGTGAGGTATTCCCTACCTCAATCATCATGCCTCATAGAGACTACAAGAGTCTACCATAAGTCCTCATCGTATCATCATACGATTCACCGAACTCGGTCACAACGTGCAGTATAATCGCCATAACAAGCACACTATAACACTGCTACAATACATGGCTAGTAAAACGCTGCCTCCATAGGCTTATACCCAGCCTAACAACGTATCATACGTTCCACCCCGGTACATCATACCGTAATATCCATTAGAGTAGTGGGCCATCAACCAATATTTCTCTAGTACCAATGCACAAAGGATATCCCGGTGTCCTTGCTCAACCACAAAGCAATCCTAATTCTGTAGGATTTATTCCACACCCTCGGGGCGGGTGTGATCATGTCTACCACATGTCACCTCGGCATAAGCAAGTAGTTTCCTCAACAACTACTCCTGTCACTAATCACTTAGCCATAGCCATTCCAACGAGTATACCCAAAGGTACGACTACTCGTAAAATATTTACCTCACATATGTGCTGCGGTACACTTCCTGTACGGCGCACCCAATAATTCATCGAGCGACCTGCTTGGCATAATGGTCTTGTCAACTAGTGACCCATACACTACCATGTGCTCACCATTGGTACTCAAATCATACGACTAAATACATATACATAAATGTATTATTCATCGAAACAACGCCACACGTCTATATAGACATCCACTATTTCATCGTCATCTCGTGACGGTACCTGTCAACATATGGACATTCAAAATAACATCGTCAACTCGTGACGGTACATGTCGTAACACGACATCCACAGCCTCATCATCAAACACATGACGGTATAAGTATATCAACGCATATCATCCATAATAATGCTAATAAAACAGTAATATGACATACCTCATCGCTAACAAGATAGCGGCATACCTGTCTCCATCATTCAACAGTGGTACGCAATCAGCACCCATCGCTCGTAGGCGGCAGAATCCAGTGCTACGCACATAGCGGTATAATCCATTGCTATAGAATCAGTTGCATGATCACTCGTCATAGAGTCAGCGGCATAAAACATCGCTATAGATATCGGGGCGGTATGAACCATCGCCATAGATGTAGCGGAATGTAGCATCGTTGTATAATACCTGGCGGCATGAACCATCACCAATAGAATAGCGGAATAACCCATCGTTATAAATACCCGGCGGCATGAACCATCACCAATAGAATAGCGGAATAAACCATCGCTATGAATACCCGGCGGCATGAACCATCGCCGATAGAATAGCGGAATGAACCATCGCTATATAGATACCCGGCGGCATGAACCATCGCCGATAGAATAGCGGAATAAACCATCGCTATGAATACCCGGCGGCATAAACCATCGCCAATAAAATAGTGGAATGAACCATCGCTATATAGATACCCGGTGGCATAAACCATCGTCAATAGAATAGCGGAATGAACCATCGCTATATAGATACCCGGCGGCATAAACCATCGTCAATAAAATAGTCGATCCCTAGTCTTGTTTCGGTAGTGTATTTTAATGCACCTCGCTTGTCATGACCGCGGCAATAATACCCCTCGCTTCGACATATCAGCGGCATAGAATAACCTCGCTCAAATGCGACATGCGGCAAAATCCTAGCTTCAATATTTGGCGGCAAATATTCTTTCCTCGTTACGATATGACAGCGGCAAGTATTCTATCATCGCGTCAAGTGACAGCGGCAAAGCATTTAAATTCATCACTCATCCATAACAACGACTCATGGGATATTCACCAAGTATTCCATCCATACCTGCAACACAATGCATATTCCATATCCCAACATACATCATCATGAGTGTATTTTAATGCACCTCGCTCAAATGCGACATACGGCAACACCCTCGCTTCAACATTTGGCGGCAAAGCATTAAAATCATCACTCCAATATATATATAACCACAATGAGTGTATTTTAATGCACCTCGCTTGTCATGACAGCGGCAAGTATTCTATCATCGCTTCAAGTGACAGCGGCAAAGCATTAAAATCATCACTCCAATATATACATGCAACCATAATGCATAATCCATGATGTATATAAAATGCAGGTTACCGTTTCGTGTCTTTCAACCCTGGCCTTAGCCTTTCGTGTCATAGCGTTCCTACAGGAACATTCCCAAACCATGAGCATTTGATAATCCATATTCACCACAATATGATTATAATGAGTAAATGCATAAACTATGGTTACAAGGTACTTCCTGTATCCCAATGCATTTCAAAATGCTCTCTTTGGTTATCCATGTACCATAACTCACAATCATAATCAACAGGTTATATTATGATTCCATAGATGTCATGACATATAATTGTTCCACTATGATCACATATCATAAATGCACATAAGCAAAATAGTTGTGTCACACAACACTAACTATCATGCATAAATATGTGCTACCCACTCGTATCAGCATGTTCCATGCCCTCAACAGCCCCAAAGAGCAACCACTGCTCTGATACCACTGTAAGGACCCCCCTTGCCCTTAACCCGTTATTCGTGTATTAATCTAAGCATTTAGTGCATATAATAAAACATGTAGGGGAAAAACCCACTTATCACCATAGCCAGTCATGCCAATAATAAAATTCTTTACATTATTCCATATAATGTCTAAGTTTCCCCCAAACAAGTCCACACACATCATGCACCATTTTAATACACTAACATATTCTCAGTTCATTTAGCAATTCAATAACTAATTGCATTCAACACATAAATGAAAAGAGAAAGGCCATTGCCTTCTTTATACAATCCATATACACATAATACTGCTCACATGCGAGCATCGAATAAGTATGCGTGTATCTTATGTATAAAGTATCATGCTCAATACCGTCGTTGGTACCTCGGTCCTGGAAGCACCTCAAATCCACAGATCGAGCTCAACTCCAAGCCATCGATGTACCTAATCACCTGCCCCAACAGAGACAGCCCCACACGGGGTGAGCACACCAATATTCCAATCCAATAATCACAATAATACAATTCATAATTTACAACAATGTAAATGCTATGAAATACAAAATATACTCCCTGGATGGTATCATCCTCATCCGGGATTCCATGTACTGTCCATGTTCTCAAAACCACTGAAACCATCAATTCCCAAATGCCAGTTAATCGTTACGTTGATTAACAAATCCATGTGCCAAGTACCGATATCATAATCAATAATGTCAAATCATTAAATAATGATTACAAAAATTCCATATATCTCATTTATGATTCCATAGTTCTGTTTTATTGCTCGCTCTACAATAGCAGCATTCCATTCTCACGCGTGCTCAACAGCAGTGACGTCATAACCGATGTTCACTCAAAGGTGACAACATCCCAATCATTGCTCGCTCAAAAGCGGCACCATGTAATTCCCAATGCATATATATCTATTTGTAGCAATTAACATAAACCATGTATTCCAATATCCGTTTATTGCTAATACCATATACCATGCATTCTCATATACATTTATTGCAATACAGTGTATCGAGCACTCAACAATTGCAATTATAATAAAGGGCTATGCTCGTACGTCATACGTACCTTATAATTCCGTAGCTCGTGTCCAACCTCGCTTGAGTCCCACGACCCGATGAGTTAAGTGCTAACATGCAAATAACTATCAATTAAACATAGGCATGCAATCACGTGCCCAAGCACGTTCACAACTTCCAAACCTATCGTCACGATTACCATAATAAAAGCCCCCCGGCTAAGCATTGATAAGTGTCATTTTTGCACTTATATTTGTATGCTTTCTCATTATATTTTACTTGGATTCTGGAACGAATTTATATTTTTGGCTATTATTTTGCATGTTTCAGGAATTTACGTAAAAGTACTACGAAATGAAGAAAATGAGCCAAATTGTGTTGAAAAGATGGGACATGAATTAGAAGAGCCAGCACATGACATTGAATGAACCAAGATAATATTAATCAGCTCACGTAAAGATACACACGACACAAGATACAAAGCTGATTTTCATAAGGAAATTCACATGCATAATAAGAAGCATTCACGTAACATAGGGGAAGATCAGCCGCATGATTCACACGTGGGAGGAATAAAATATTTTGAAGCAGATATTATTTGCACATGATATTATTTTATTGGGTGAGCTTTCACAAGGAAAGCACCGAGATTTATGTGAGGGGAAATTATCACAAGGAAATAGGAGATACGAGATATTCACTTAACAAAGAACATTCAGATTACATGGACCAATAAGATCGGCTGCATATTCATGTAAAATCGAGAAAGATTGGACGAGATTATACGTGAAAGAGACGTACGGAGCATGAATGATAGAATATTCACGTGAACTAAGAAAGAATAAAAGAGCTCTTTGACCAAAGTTTTATAAGGAAGAGACGTACACAACAAGGAGAGGATTGGCTGAATATTTTATTAGGGAAATGAGAGAAAGACTTAAAAAAGGAGAGATTCACGTATAAAAGGAAGGAAACCTCATGCCCTTGGGGGACGAATCACCTTCACACCATCTCTTCCCTTCACAGGAACCATCTGACACCGTATACATCACACGTCCATCCACCTTCATCAACCTTCAACCTTTCACCCTATAACTTTGGAACAACTCCAACAAGGCGATTAAAGTGACGATCGAGAAGGAAGCAAGAGAAGGAGCGAGGATCTACAACCGGAGTCGACGCTGGGAGTTTATTCTTACTTCTAAACTTTAGTTTAGTTTTATTTTGATTATATCATGCTTGGATTGTTGCAAGACATCTTTGAGTATTGGTATTTATTTATGAGTATGAACTAAGTTTATTTATCGAGGCTAGGCGAACTTTTGTTATGAACCTATGAATTGATGATTTGATGATTGAATCTTATAGTTCTTTGCGTATGTTTTATGTTCTTCATGCTTTTAGAGGATTGATCACCTTTGAATGATGTTAGTATCGTAAATGAGATCGAGAGATGATTTTATGATACGGAATTAATAACTCATACCATGGATTTCAGACCGAGATCGAGAGATGACGTCAAATACATGCGTGATAGCCATAGATATCTAGTAATTGAAAGCTAGGAGTTTTCATGGATCTTATGCAATATTGAGTTGTTAAATAAGTACACGAGAGTGACTTACTGCAATTTGATATTAGGTTTAATATAACTCGAGAGAGTATATTAGATATATTTGGAGAACTCGTAACCTTAGAAATATTTGGATTTTCAATCGAGAATTGTAGGGAATTGCATTGATGAGCCTACGCCTTGATAATCTTTTCTAGTGGATTTTTCTTCGTTTACTTTTATTGACTTGGTTGGATTAGTAGTTAATTTTAATTAATTAGTAGTTTTATTGTTTAATTGATTTTCGAAGGTTAAATATAGTTAAAAGTGTTTTATTTGGTACTTGCTTGTTAGTCTCTGTGGGTTCGACAATCTTTATTCTTCCTATCTATACTAAAACTTGACACCGTGCACTTGCGGTAGAATCGCTACACTGAGAAATAATTGTTTAAAATAAAAGCGATCAAGTTTTTGGCGCCGTTGCCGGGGACTAACTTTAGTAATATCATACTAGGTTCTTTGACTCTAATTTAACCATTTTTTGTTTATATATTTCGAAAAAAAAAAAGAGATTTGTATATATTTATTTTGTTTTTGTTTTGTTTGTCTTGTGAGGTACTTGGAGATGCTACATCAACAAGTCTTCACAAGCTTTGCCCAACAACGTTTCGAGCCGTTCTACGCTGTTTGGGAGAGATTCAATGAATTGGCCCACACATTCCGGTATCACAATTTTTGAACTATACTCTCATGCAATATTTTTTCAAAGGGCTGGATGCACAGACACGAGAATGGGTATTGAGCGGAGCACTGGTGACTGGGAGTCCCCTGGTTGAAAGAGATGAGGACAGTGTGGTGTACCTGTTCAATGATATGGCGGACTTCGATTATCACTGGTATTGTGATCCTTTACTACAAGGTTGGAGTCACCAATACCCACCGGAGCTTCACTACCCTATTGATACGCCACAACCATTTGAACATCACGAAGAGAGGAGAGATAGTTCTGCAGATGTCACAACTCAGTTAGAGGATACCTTAGTAAGATTATTGGCATCAACCGAGAACAGTTTAGAGTGCCAAACCAACTCTATGCGTCACCTGGAGCAGCAAATGGCGGTCCTCATGGAAACAATTTCAACTAGTTGCCAAGAGGAAGAGATGAGGGCTACAAATCAAGAGGCGACAAATCGAGTTTGGTTATATGATGACGATCACTCAACCAACCAAGTTTGGGGGAGTGATCCTGCTAATGTGGAAGAATCAAGGGAACTTGAGCCTCTTCAAGAGATTGAGACTACTTCAGAGATGTCATCCGAGGAGTTCCTATATGAAGATGAGTCAAGTGTGATGTTGGAGAAGGAAGAGACTTTTGAAGATTCTGATTTGAGCCCAGAGACATGTTCTATGCCATATGTGGATCCGTATTTTCCATCGATGCCAACTTCACCACACTACATCCTCCAAGATAAGAAGCCAAGTCAAGAATCATTCTCCCATGCCTACCACTTTAAGACGAATGTTGTTGGAGCGACGAGCTTACACTATTACAATCTTGCCAATCTTGAGGGCATACTGAATGAAGACCCATTAGTGGTATCATACGTTACTTACTATGGGCGGCGGCCGCTCTTTGATGGTTGCTTCTGATAATCAAGCCGAAGACCAAAAATCAGCGCTTCTTGGGAGGCAACCCAAGCGTATCATTTTGTTATTTAGTTTTGTTTTATTTTTCAGTTTTCATTTTAGTTTTGTTTATCTCTCAAGTCGAATATTTTACCATATGCATTCTTCTCTTGCTAGGTACTTGGTTGGAGCGATGAACCCCTACAACAGTGGAGCTTTCAAAAGCAAATCTCCCTCAACCCTCATGCAAGCGTCTCGATCAGGGGAGTTCACTGTTTCCCTTTTGATTCTTTTAAACATTGAGGGCAATGTTTGATTTAAGTTTGGGGGAGTAGTAGCTTGCATGTTTTACTTGTTTTAACCACATGTTGTGTGCTTAAATGACACTTGAATCGTCCGATTATTATGAGCTAAAAAGTTTTTTTATGAGTTCAAACTTGAGAAAAGAATGAATTATAGTAGTGACTATTCAATGAGGATTTTGATCTCACTATGCATATGAACTTGATTTGTGATGATTATTGGACTTGTACATGAATATCCTAATTTGAGTTAGCATGTCAAGAATGAGGAATATATTGAGCACAATGAGTCATGATCTTGTGGATTGCATGTTTTGAATAGTGATAATTGTTGTGAACTTGATGATTTGTCTTGAGCATCTTAGAGTTATCCTAGAACTTATTTGATGATGACACTTTGAGGCGAAATTTTATAGTTACAAACTTGACTTGGAAATGATCTAGGCGATCTTTGAAACGTTTGAGCCTTTCAAGCTTACCATGATTCATATCAATCCCTAGTGTCCCATTTGAGCTTTATTGAAAAAAAAATGGTATATGCATTGCATATAATTAGACCCATTCGACATTCTTGGCAAACTCATTATACTTACCCTTATTTGAGCCTAAATGAAAAGGTTATCCTTACCCTAACAGAGTATAATGAATTCCATTCGATGCACGTAAATTGTTATATCCTGATGAGCTTATTGAAAAATATTGATGAATGAGAAAAAGAAAAGAAGAAAAAGAAAGAGCCTTGAAAAGAAAAAAAAAAATAAACATATAAGACCCAAAGTGGCCAAGGCTATAAAAGAAAAAGAAGAGAAGCTCGATGTGTGCGAAAAATTTGAACTGTAAATGATTATACTCTCTTCTTTGCGCGTATCCTATCTTTTCTTTGAAGCCAACACCAAAGGCCTTACATTACAAGCTTAAAAAGTCATTTTGATCCAAGTCTAGGGAGTAACTATCATTAGTTGAGAAGTTGTTTGAAAATAGGCCTATGTAATGCTTGATGATAATCTCGACTTTGAGTTGATTAGCATGATTTGATCTTGAATATGTGCATGAAACTTGAGATTGACTATAGCACACACACACGTTCCGATTTTGAGATATGTTGCTTGAATTAGGAGAAAACATGTCTTGTCAACTTTTGTATGTGTGCATGTGAGATTTCTGAGAAAAACACAAGTCATGAAATAATTGTTTTAATACACTAACATATTCTCAGTTCATTTAGCAATTCAATAACTAATTGCATGCAACACATAAATGAAAAGAGAAAGGCCCTTGCCTTCTTTATACAATCCATATACACATAATACTGCTCACATGCGAGCATCGAATAAGTATGCGTGTATCTTATGTATAAAGTATCATGCTCAATACCGTCGTTGGTACCTCGGTCCTGAAAGCACCTCAAATCCACAGCTCGAGCTCAACTCCAAGCCATCGATGTACCTAATCACCTGCCCCAACAGAGACAGCCCCACACGGGGTGAGCACACCAATATTCCAATCCAATAATCACAATAATACAATTCATAATTTACAACAATGTAAATGCTATGAAATACAAAATATACTCCCTGGATGGTATCATCCTCATCCGGATTCCATGTACTGTCCATGTTCTCAAAACCACTGAAACCATCAATTCCCAAATGCCAGTTAATCGTTACGTTGATTAACAAATCCATGTGCCAAGTACCGATATCATAATCAATAATGTCAAATCATTAAATAATGATTACAAAAATTCCATATATCTCATTTATGATTCCATAGTTCTGTTTTATTGCTCGCTCTACAATAGCAGCATTCCATTCACGCGTGCTCAACAGCAGTGGCGTCATAACCGATGTTCGCTCAAAGGTGACAACATCCCAATCATTGCTCGCTCAAAAGCGGCACCATGTAATTCCCAATGCATATATATCTATTTGTAGCAATTAACATAAACCATGTATTCCAATATCCGTTTATTGCTAATACCATATACCATGCATTCTCATATACATTTATTGCAATACAGTGTATCATACACTCAACAATTGCAATTATAATAAAGGGTTATGCTCGTACGTCATACGTACCTTATAATTCCGTAGCTCGTGTCCAACCTCGCTTGAGTCCCACGACCCGATGAGTTAAGTGCTAACATGCAAATAACTCTCAATTAAACATAGGCATGCAATCACGTGCCCAAGCACGTTCACAACTTCCAAACCTATCGTCACGATTACCATAATAAAAGCCCCCCGGCTAGCATTGATAAGTGTCATTTTTGCACTTATATTTGTATGCTTTCTCATTATATTTTACTTGGATTCTGGAACGAATTTATATTTTTTGCTATTATTTTGCATGTTTCAGGAATTTACGTAAAAGTACTACGAAATGAAGAAAATGAGCCAAATAGTGTTGAAAAGATGGGACATGAATTAAAAGAGCCAGCACATGACATTGAATGAACCAAGATAATATTAATCAGCTCACGTAAAGATACACACGACACAAGATACAAAGCTGATTTTCATAAGGAAATTCACATGCATAATAAGAAGCATTCACGTAACATAGGGGAAGATCAGCCGCATGATTCACACCTGGGAGGAATAAAATATTTTGAAGCAGATATTATTTGCACATGATATTATTTTATTGGGTGAGCTTTCACAAGGAAAGCACCGAGATTTATGTGAGGGGAAATTATCACAAGGAAATAGGAGATACGAGATATTCACTTAACAAAGAACATTCAGAACATTCAGATTACAGACCGAGATCGGGAGATGATTTTATGATACGGAATTAATAACTCATACCATGGATTTCAGACCGAGATCGGGAGATGACGTCAAATACATGCGTGATAGCCATAGATATCTAGTAATTGAAAGGTAGGAGTTTTCATGGATCTTATGCAATATTGAGTTGTTAAATAAGTACACGAGAGTGACTTACTGCAATTTGATATTAGGTTTAATATAACTCGAGAGAGTATATTAGATAAATTTGGAGAACTCGTCAACTTAGAAATATTTGGATTTTCAATCGAGAATTGTAGGGAATTGCATTGATGAGCCTACGCCTTGATAATCTTTTCTAGTGGATTTTTCTCGTTTACTTTTATTGACTTGGTTGGATTAGTAGTTAATTTTAATTAATTAGTAGTTTCATTGTTTAATTGATTTTCGAAGGTTAAATATAGTTAAACGTGTCTTATTTGGTACTTGCTTGTTAGTCCCTGTGGGTTCGACAATCCATATTCTTCCTATCTATACTAAAACTTGACACCGTGCACTTGCGGTAGAATCGCTACACTGAGAAATAATTGTTTAAAATAAAAGCGATCAAGCATGCATAATACCCAAAATATTCCATTTTATATGTTTGAGTGATAGCTAAAAACTCAACCGAGAATTCCGTTTTAATAAATTTTGGCTCCAACCAAACCATTTTAAAAGTATAGCATTCCCATTGGAATGTAGACATTGCCCAGAAAACGGGCCCTTTAAACCTCGATTCCAAAATCCCGATATTTTCCAAAATTCCACAAAAACCAAGTAAACAGGGCCGCGATCGATCGCCCATCAGGCGCGATCGATCGCGTAACCCACTGCCCGAAAATAAAACATCCGCGATCGATCGCCGCATATGCCGATCGATCGCCAAAAGTTTATGGTTCCTCGCGATCGATCGGTGATATCTCGCGATCGGTCGCGGGTACTGTTCATCGTCACCCATTTTCCAGATTGATGCCGCGATCGATGGGGCCAATCTGAGATCGATCGGGACCTTCAATTTTTCAAAAAATTCAAACTTTAATGGGGTTTTTCACACCCAAACTCAAAACCAACACCCCAAACACTTATATTACCACCAATACTCTATTTAAAACCAATAAAAACACTAAAAACTCAACTTTGATTTTTATCAAAAAACCCCAATTTCCAAACTAAACAAAATATACAACCATAACCCACCACACTACTATCAAATCGAAGATAAGAACGAGGGGAAGATCAATACCTTATTATCTTCGAGAAATCCGGCCCCCGTGCTACGCTTCTAGCCATTTCTTCAAGAGAAGAGAAGGGGGTTTGGGGGAAAAGAGGTGGGAGGCGAGGAGAGAGGGGAGAGAAGAGAGAGAGAGGACATTTCGTACAATGACGAAACACCGAGTCCACTTGGTATATATACTAAAACTCCAAAATACCAATACCTCCACAATTACATCATGATTCATTAAAAATCATCTGTTTTCAAAAAACATCTCTCCAACTCTATTTCCATTAACAGCCCCAGTACAAAGTACTCCGGACCCCAAATCCCACCAAGGTCCAAATTCCAAGGTTATTACCACGATGAGAATACAATCCCATCCCTCGGATCCAACGACTCCAAATATCGGATTTAAAATTCCCGAGAGTCTAGAAACCGCAATTAATTCATAATTGCCACAAATAAAATCCATTAAGGATTATTACCTCACCGGGATTAACAGTAACACTTCCCGGGTATCACAATTTCAACCCTATGATTATTTTCTTCGGCAAGCACATCAGACATAAACACATGATCATAAGAAGAAGGTGCATATTATCCACATGTATGAACGGAAGAAGATGGACCCGTATGTACATTTACAATCCCAACATTAGACAATCCTTGTGTAACCATAGACATATCAGGGAAATCCGACTGAACTAAAATTGATATATATGTGCCCCATTCCTGGTTCATCGGCATATGTGGAGGAGACACAATTGCAGGATTTATTTTCTCTTTCTCAAATAAATATCCAATTCATCAAATTCTGCATCGAGATTCAAGAATATTTGTAATGTACTGTCATCTGTGATATGGACAATAGATTCTTTAATTTGTCCCAACATTTCACGTGCCCATTTGACATATAATATTATTGAAAACTCATCACTGTTAATCTGGGTCCACTCATATAAGCTCGAAACCAATTCAGAAAATGTTGTTGTACGTGATATCATGGACAATTTGATAGGTAGACTGTCATATATCACAGACCAAGAATCATGCGATAAAGTCTCCCCAACATATACAGACATTATCGCATTTCTTCTAGGTGACATAACTTGACAAAAATGATACGCAACATTTATTATTACAATTCAAATAAATATAATATAATATAATATATATTTATTAAAAATACGTAAATATATATATATATATATTGTATAATATCTACAAATATATATATTAAATAATATTTTATATATTATAATAATATATATAATGTGCAAGACAACAAAAATTGATCAAAATACATTTTTTTGAAATAGATCTATGTATTATGCTATGTTATGTAAAATCATGATATGTATTATGCTATGTTATGTAAAATCATGATATGAAATACACAATATATTAAATTTAAGAACTATATTATACCTTCAAATTGCTGCCACCTTTGTCGCTGCTGTCGCGCCTTCACCGTCTTCATGGCCTCAATAATACTCATTATTGTACTGGCCGAATGATCCATCAAGTAGTCACAAGTACCCCCTCGTCCCGGGCCATCGTACGGAAAACTATAACCGAAATCCCTTTTATTTTACGTGTCACGGCAATTAGGAATATAGAATCCATATCAAAGAAAAGTCTAACTGTTGGAATAATGATTTCCATTTCGATTTAATACATTTCGGTCAGTAACATTAGAACATTATGTGAAGTTACGGAAATAGAGGGATTCGAACCCTCGGTAAACAAAAGCCTACATAGCAATTCCAATGCTCTTCTAACGGTTTGAATTAAAAGAAAGTTTCCCTCATAGCCGTTGTTGTTGCCGCCACCGCAGTTGATTGGATGGGAAGTGTGTAAAATATGTGTGCTAATATGTGTAAAAAATGAATTGGGAAATCTGATATTTAAAACAAATTTTTGATCGATTTCACCGGTCAAAAGTTTATTCTTTTTCTTAATCTAATAATGATCGGTAAAATGGTCACAGAAAAACTGAAATCGTCTTTCAAGAAGACGAATTCAGCTTTTTAAAAAACTGAAATCGTCTTCTTGAAAGACGATTCCTTTTAGAAAATAAAGAAAATAAATTTGAATTCGTCTTTTCGGATGGCGAATTACCACTAATACATAAATTGATTTCTTTCTCGGGTATTTCGCTAATTTTTTGCTTTTTTAACAATATTTCAAAATTTGAGCCCCCATTCTTCATGATCGTCCAACTTCTAATCACTAAAAAAATGGTACATTACGTTATAAAGAAATGCCTCTCCTGAAACCCTAGCCGCCATCCTCCTCGTCCGACCAAAGAGCAACCCAACACGCGGTCGTGCGACAACCATACGACCGAATCGACCAACCACTCATCGTCCGATCGTCCCAGCACAAGCCGTGGAATAGCTGCTCGGGTGTAGCCACTATGGGACTCCAGGATTTTAAAGTTACTGATACTCCCAAAAAGGGTGATGATTTGCAAAGTATCAATGAGGAATTAAATTACCTCTCTTTATGCTCTTCAATGGAATTAATAACAAAGGATAGATCCCGAATGACCTGTTAAGATATGAAACAAGTGTTAGAAGGGTGCCGGAGATATTTCCGGCGTGTCCCCTCCGACGCTCAAGTCAGATGATAGGAAATATCAGGGAAATTCGTAATAGAATAACTGATGTATGTAGGCGTGTATAGGCGAAAAGCATACCTGAAATCCTGTCTCAATGCTCTATTTATAGGGTTTACCTTGTGAAGATACACCTTGATGCAGTAAGGCCACGATTTACATGATTCCCGGGGTTCCGGATGGCTTTTACCCACTAACAAAGCCGTTATTTATTTCCACTTCCTGAAATCTCGGGACGTGCTTGATCAATGTGGACTTAGTCAAACCATTACTAGAGGCTAGAAGTTAAGAGCTTTTCAAATAAGCATCGTTGCTGACAGATTCTGTAGGAACTTGAAGAGTTAGGTCTTCTTATTAGGTCGGTAGGTTAGAAACAATGTTGAATGATCTTCATTTTATCCCAAGCAGCTCGGTAGGTGGGTAAGTTAGAACCATTGTTGAATAATCTTCATTTTATCCCAAGCAGCTCAGTAGGTCGGTAGGTTAGAAACAATGTTGAATGATCTTCATTTTATCCCAAGCAGCTCAGTAGGTCGGTAAGTTAGAACCAATGTTGAATAATCTTCATTTTATCCCAAGCAGCTCGGGAGGTCAGTAGGTTAGAACCACTGTTGAATAATCTTCATTTTATCCCAAGTAGCTCGGGAGGTCAGTAGGTTAGAACCAATGTTGAATAATCTTCATTTTATCCCAAGCAGCTCGGGAGGTCGGTCAAGTAAAATAAGGTGAGGTAGTATCATTCTATTACCAAGTATCATAATCCCTCCTCCCAAGTCGAGTTGATACCAAAGGTTAGAAACTCGTATACTTGACCGAGCAGTGAAGGGCGGGAAATTGAAAAATTTTGAATTTCAAATTGTAAACGGTAACATTCCAATTCCCGAGGTAGATCTTGACCCTCTATAATGTTTTCATCCAACGGTCTATCTTGCGCGCCTTTTTGCTATAAATATCCCGTCACTTTCATTCATTTCATCTTTTGTTTTAATTGCAGAAAGCTCGGACCCAACCTCTTTCTTCTTTTCGCCCATTAGGTAAGATCTGTTATTTGTCTTGTTCCCTTTCATTTTTTACTCTGAAAAATTGAAAAGACTTGTCTATAGTCATTATGTCATCTAATAATGGCTCTACCTCTTCTACTTCGGGTGCTATGTTTAGAGAAATTGATCGTTATGAATCTTCTGGAGATTCAATTTCCCTCTCGAGTACCTCCTCCCGAGGTGAGGTCGGAGACCTCCCTCCAACTGAGGACCCGACCTTAACAACAATTCAGGTCGGGGAACCAGTAGATTCTCTTCAAATAGAGGATTCTCCTTGGTATGTCCATTATCGTTCTGGCCTTAACGATTCGGCTGAGACTACAATCCGCACCTTAAGCCATGTTTCTGATGATTATGATATCATCATTCCTTCTCCTGAAGATCGACCTCATGAACCCCCCCTCTGATGATTATACTTTTTATCTTGATCAGATTGAAGGGGGGCTTCGATTCCCCATCCCTGACTTTTTTTTTACAACTTAGTAGATGCTATCACTTGAACCTTAGTCAATTTGCCCAAAATGCCTTCCGCCTCCTTTGTACTTTTGTAATTTTGTTCCGAGCTTTAGGATTGAGGTTAGACTGTTTATCCCTTAGTCACTTCATGATTCCTAAAAGGTCCAAAGAAGGACCCATTTACTTTTCTGCTCGTCCCGGATGTAAATTTTTGGATGGATATCCCTCAAGTAACAAAAATATTGGAAAAATTATTACTTTTTCATTAAACCTCCTCGCCCATGGGAAATGTTCTCCCGTTGGCGTGATCATCTCCCCACTTACCTTCTCCACCTGATGGGTTTCGGCGGAGCCCTTTATTTACCGAGGTGAGGTCGGTGATCGGGTCGAGGTGTTTCAATATCTCTCGTCTTTTATCTGAAGATCTCTTATGTCACTGTGGTCTAAGCTCGGCAGACGTACCCTTGAAGGGAATCTTCGGTAGATAAAATAAAACTTATCTCTTCTTCTTCTATTGTCTTCTCCATTGTTATGGTATCTAACTTAAACGCATATACTTCTTCAGCTGACAGAGTCATGAATGCCTCTATTTTGAAAGCGGCTGCTAAGAAAAAGGGTAAGGCAAGCTCAACTGCTATTCCCGAGCCTACTGTTCCTGTTGTTACCATTGCTGTATCAGGAGAAACTGAAGTTATTGGGACTTCCCTGAAGCGTAAGAAAAAATCTGCCCTTTCCGAGGTGGTTACTGATTTAACGGTGGAAAATGAAGCTTCAGTTCCAAAGGTGGAACCTTTGAGGCAAGTCAAACCCCGTACTGAGGCTTTAAGGACTCCAGTGGAGAGATCAAGGGAAAGGGCTTTTGAGTCCTACCATGATGGGATGCGCTTGGTGGGTGAAGGTCCCAATAATGTAGCCATTTCTTTACTTCGTGATTTAGCCGCCAAACCGGATGCTGATTTTATGACAGAGCTGTCTTAGTCCGAGCTGGCCAAAAGGACTTGTAGCAGCGTCACCGAGGTTTATGCTACATCCTCCATTTATTCATATATTTATTTATTATTATTTATACTTGTTATATTCTGAGCTGGGATTTTACTTTTTTCTTCTTTAGGCCATGCTCCTACTGGGTGAATTCTCCTCACGAGCCAACAACTTCCGTAGGCAGTCCTTAAGGGATTCTAAAACTTTTGAAGCCAATATCGCCGAACTTCAACATACCTTGAATAACCTCAAAGTTATTCATGAACAAGAAGTGATTGGGTTGAAGGAGCAAGTGGAAACGTTCAAGGCCCAACTTGACGAATCCCAAAAGACTGCCAATCTTTACAACAAGGAGTTGGAGGGAACCCGTCGAGCTCTGGAAGCATCTCGGGAGGTCGCCGAAGTTACCACTCAAAAAATGGAAGTGGTTAAGAAGAATTGGGAAGAGGCAGAGGCAAGAGCTTCCCAATCGAAAGCCAGCTTCCAAGAAGAATTCCTCAAGTCCTCTGAATTTACGGATTTATGTGGTGAAAAA
This sequence comes from Haberlea rhodopensis, assembly GCA_907163345.1. Classification (NCBI taxonomy): domain Eukaryota; kingdom Viridiplantae; phylum Streptophyta; class Magnoliopsida; order Lamiales; family Gesneriaceae; genus Haberlea; species Haberlea rhodopensis. The sequence continues at coordinate 258,932 of CAJQUN010000302.1, forward strand.
GCCTATGGGTATCTGGAGATCGGATTCAAGGGGTGTATTACTCAATTCAAAGAGGCAGGATATCCTCCCGAAGGAACTTCTTCAGATTTTCTAGATTTTGATCGTGCTCTCCAAAACCTCCCTCCTGATGTTTGAGATGCCCTTATCTTGTAATGCTCATTGTAGGAATGGATAATGCTTGGATTTTCATATTTTCAATGTAATCATTTGAGACAAGTATCTTATGTTGAGCTATGAACATGTTTTCTGTTTGTATCAATCTGAAATTTGGGAGTTCGGTTATTACTCTAATGTTCAAATTATAAAATGATTAGTCAATGAACACCATCTGATTGCTCATCAAGACCTGCCAAGTCCTTTTGTTTTAAGAGATCGACCAAGCTAGTGAGATTCAGTCTTTTTATCTTTGGAGGTCGGACGAACTTGCAAAGCTTAAACCTTAATATAGCTCGTAAAGCTCTGACCTCGGATATAGCTTGTAAAGCTTTATTGATTCGTAATCTTTTTGTCTTGGGAGGTCGGACGAGCTCGTAAAGCTCTGATCTCAGATATAGCTTGTAAAGCTTTATTGAGATTCGTAAAGTCTTTTTGTCTTCGGAGGTCGGATGAGCTCGTAAAGCTCTGACCTCGGATATAGCTTGTAAAGCTTTATTGAGACTCGTAAAGTCTCTTTGTCTTCGGAGGTCGGACAAGCTCGTAAAGCTCTGATCTCAGATATAGCTTGTAAAGCTTTATTGAGATTCGTAAAGTCTTTTTGTCTTCGGAGGTCGGATGAGCTCATAAAGCTCTGACCTCAGATATAGCTTGTAAAGCTTTATTGAGATTCGTAAAGTCTTTTTGTCTTCGGAGGTCGGATGAGCTCGTAAAGCTCTGACCTCGGATATAGCTTGTAAAGCTTTATTGAGACTCGTAAAGTCTCTTTGTCTTCGGAGGTCGGACAAGCTCGTAAAGCTCTGATCTCAGATATAGCTTGTAAAGCTTTATTGAGATTCGTAGAGTCTTTTTGTCTTCGGAGGTCGGATGAGCTCATAAAGCTCTGACCTCGGATATAGCTTGTAAAGCTTTATTGAGACTCGTAAAGTCTTTTTGTCTTCGGAGGTCGGATGAGCTCGTAAAGCTCTGACCTCGGATATAGTTTGTAAAGCTTTATTGAGACTCGTAAAGTCTTTTTGTCTTCGGAGGTCGGATGAGCTCGTAAAGCTCTGACCTCGGATATAGCTTGTAAAGCTTTATTGAGACTCGTAAAGTCTTTTTGTCTTCGGAGGTCGGATGAGCTCGTAAAGCTCTGACCTCGGATATAGCTTGTAAAGCTTTATTGACTCGCATAGTCTTTTTGTCTTCGGAGGTCGGATGAGCTCGTAAAGCTCTGACCTCAGATATAGCTTGTAAAGCTTTATTGAGACTCGTAAAGTCTTTTTGTCTTCGGAGGTCGGATGAGCTCGTAAAGCTCTGACCTCGGATATAGCTTGTAAAGCTTTATTGAGACTCGTAAAGTCTTTTTGTCTTCGGAGGTCAGATGAGCTCGTAAAGCTCTAACCTCGGATATAGCTTGTAAAGCTTTATTGAGACTCGTAAAGTCTTTTTGTCTTGGGAGGTCGGACGAGCTCGTAAAGCTCTGACCTCGGATATAGCTTGTAAAGCTTTATTGAGACTCGTGAAGTCTTTTTGTCTTCGGAGGTCGGATGAGCTCGTAAAGCTCTGACCTCGGATATAGCTTGTAAAGCTTTATTGAGACTCGTAAAGTCTTTTTTGTCTTGGGAGGTCGGACGAGCTCGTAAAGCTCTGACCTCGGATATAGCTTGTAAAGCTTTATTGACTCGCAGAGTGTTTTTGTCTTGGGAGGTCGGACGAGCTCGAAAAGCTCTGACCTCTGATGTAGCCCAAAGAGCTATTTTTAACAATTGTCTCTTGAAGAAAATACTTCATTTTTCTTGTATTATCAAAGAAAGAACAGGAATTTATTACATCATAAAAAGAAAAGAAAAACAACATTAAGCATAGTATTTACGAAGGTGATAGGCATTCCATGGCCTCTTTATCACTTTTCCCTCCCTGTCTTTTAGGTAGTAAGCACCTGAACTCAATTTTTCCACCACCTTGTAAGGACCTTCCCACTTTGGATCTAATTTCCTGATCTCCACATCCTGCACTTTCTTGAAAACCAAGTCACCTACTTGAAAACTCCTTTGGACGACCCGTCGATTATAGGCCCTTGTTACCCGACCCCGGTAGGCTTCCATTCGAAGAGCAGCTGCTTCCCTTGCTTCCTCTATAAGATCAAGGTCAATAGACCTTTTTCGTTATTTGAGTCGTCATAATGGATTATTCTGCACGACTGAGCTCCGATCTCTACTGGAAGGACATCTTCATTTCCATATACTAAGCTGAAAGGAGTTTCGCCGGTTCCTGTCTTGGAAGTGGTTCTGTAAGACCATAAAACACTAGGGAGTTCCTCCACCCAATTGCCCTTAGCTCTTCCCAATCTAGCTTTGAGAGACTGCACCAAAGACCTGTTGGTAACTTCTACCTGGCCGTTACTTTGAGGGTAAGCTACTGAAGTGAAGGCCTGTTGTATCTTCATCTCTTCGCACCATGCTTTCATCAATGAGCCTTGAAATTGCCTCCCATTATCGGAGATTAACTTTCTTGGTACGCCAAACCTGCAAACAATATTTTGCCATATAAAATCTAATATTTTTTGTTCTGTAATCTTAGCGACAGCTTCCGCCTCCACCCATTTAGAGAAATAATCAATAGCTACAATTAGGAATTTCTTTTGGGCTGGTGCTAGTAGGAAAGGACCAACGATGTCAATTCCCCATTGGTCGAAGGGACAAGCAGCTACAATTGCTTTCATCATAGCAGCAGGTTGGAGTTGAAGCCGGGCATGTCGTTGACAACTATCACATGTTCTAACAAGAGTTGCGGCATCTTTTTGAATAGTTGGCCAGAAATAACCAGCCAGGACAACCTTCCGGGCTAGTGATAATGACCCGAGATGATTACCACAACACCCCTCATGGATCTCCTTTAGCACGTAATCCGAGTCCTTCGGACCCAAGCATCTGAGGAGAGGTCGGGAAAAAGACCTTTTATACAATATTCCCTCTAAGAGCAGGAAGCGTAGAAATCTTTGCTTTAATCTGTATGCTTTCTTAGAATCATTTGGCATGGCACCCCTTTGTAGGAAATCCAAAATATCAGCCCTCCAATCATCTTCCTCCAAATCAGGAGATTTAGGAATGGAGAAAGGACTTAACTCGATCTGTGATATGATTTCCCGATCTTTCCATCTGTATAATGAGCTTGCCATTTTAGCTAAGCTATCAGCTTTGTCATTTTCTGCTCTAGGAATTTGCTCAAAAATTGTTTCTACAAAGAAATCTTTAGCCTTTTCAATCGCCCGAGCATATTCGACAAGCTTCTCATTTTTTATGTCGTAAACACCATTCATTTGTTGAGACACCAGCTGGGAATCAGAGAAGATATGGATCCTAGTAGCTCCAACATTTCTAGTTGCTCGCATACCTGCTAAAACAGCTTCATATTCTGCTTCATTGTTGGAAGCTCAGAATTCCAATCTGACTGCTATCTTGATTTCATCTCCTCGGGGAGATATTAAAATTACTCACACTCCACTGCCTTCCTTAGAGGAAGATCCATCCACATAGATCTTCCAAATCTCTCCCTGCTCAGGCCTTATGGTTTCAACAATAAAATTGGCCAAAGCTTGAGCTTTAATAGCTACTCGAGGTTCATAATTTATATCATACTTAGCTCAGTTGTCCACTTCACGAGTCGTCCTGATACTTCAGCTCGATTTAATATTCTCCCCAACGGGCTGTTGGTGAGTACTGATATCGGATGCGAAAGAAAATATGGTCTTAATCGTCGAGCTGTCAGAGCTAACTTTTCAATCTCCATATATCGTAGCTCCGGTCCCTTCAGCGTATGAGATATGTAATATATAGGTTGTTGAACATTATCCTCTTGCCTGATGAGCACCGAGCTAATAGCCTCCTCTCTTGCCGACAAATAAACAAATAAACGTTCTCCTATCTTTGGCTTGGTTAAGATCGGGAGCTCGGCCAAATATTTCTTAAGGTCTTCAAATGCAGCTCCGCATCTTTCATCCCATTCAAACTTTTTGGCCCTCCGAAGGACTTGAAAAAATGGCAAACTCCGATGAGCTGACCTTGATATAAAACGAGAAAGAGCTACAATCCGACATGTCAATCTTTGTACTTCTTGTAGATTTTTAGGAGGTAACATGGATCGCAAAGCTTGTACTTTCTCCGGATTAGCTTCAATCTCCCTTTCTGTTACAATATACCCCAAAAACTTTCCACTTTTCACCCCAAAAAGGCATTTTGGGGGATTTAGCTTTAAATTGAACGATCGTAACGTTGAGAAAGTCTCTGTGAGATCTGGGATGAGGTCATCTCCCAACTTTGATTTTACCAAAATATCATCCACGTAGACCTCTATGTTCCTTCCTATTTGTGTCGTAAATACCTTATCCATGAGTCTTTGATATGTAGCTCCCGCATTTTTTAATCCAAAAGGCATTACTACGTAGCAAAATGTCCCATCTGAGGTAATGAAACTTACCTTATCTTGATCTTCTTGGGCCAATGGGATCTGATGATATCCCTGGTAGGCATCCATGAAACACAAGTATTGATGTCCCGCTGTAGAATCAGCCAATTGATCAATCCGTGGCAAAGGATAGCAATCCTTAGGACAAGCCTTGTTAAGATCCCTGAAGTCGACACACATTCTCCATTTTCCTGAACTCTTGGGCACCAAGACCACATTTGATAACCAAGTTGGGAATTGTACCTCACGGATATGGCCAGCTCGGAGTAACTCTTCTACCTCATTTCTAATTAGCTTATCCTTCTCTGTGCCGAAGTGCCTCTTCTTTTGTTTTACAGGTTTTACACCATTGAGGATGTTGAGGCGATGCTGCATAATAGTGGGATTTATTCCTCCGACCTCCCGAGCTGACCATGCGAATACATCCTCATGAGTTTTTAGGAACGCAATTAACCTTATGCGGACCTCCTGGCTTAATTCTTTAGCAATCTTAACCATTTTTAAGGGAGAACTGAGCTCCACTAAATCAGGTTCTTCATCCGTGCAGTCAAGTGTTAACATTTTCGGATTTTGCTCTGGGGGCTTTCCTCCTGCTATTGTATTGACCTGGAGCTTTGATCTCTTGCTCTCCTCTTTTGCTTCACTCATATAGCAGTTTCGAGCGATCTTTTGATCCCCTTGTAGTACACCTACCTCCGTGCCCGATGGAAATTTTAATTTTTGGTGATAGGTGGAAGAAATAGCTAGAAAATCCTTCATAGCAGGTCGGCCAATTATACCATTATATGAAGAAGGAGCATCTACTACTGTGAAGTCAATCATTTTTGTAACTCTTCTGGAATCATTTCCCATTGACAAAGGGAGGGTTATTTGACCCATAGGCTTAATAGCGTGCCCGGTGAAGCCATAGAGAGGTGTCCTGATCGGTTCAAAATGGAAACCTTCTATTTGCATTTGATCCAAAGTTTCTTTGAACAACACATTGACTGAACTTCCCGTGTCAACAAATATCCGAGCTATATCATAATTTGCAATGGTAATTGTGACTACCAAGGCATCAGTGTGTGGTGCAACAACTCCTCTTAAATCACTGGGTCCAAAAGATATTACTGGGTCAGATTTGAGATTGACCTCTGTTACAATCTCCGAGCACTCTAATCTCCGTCCATGCATTTTGAGGGCTCGACCAGAATCTCCATCTGTCGCTCCCCCTGAAATCATGTGTATAATACCTCGGGTTGGATTATTGTGCTCCTGCTCCCTTCTTCCTTTGTCATTTCTTTTTGGTGAAGTTTCCCAACCTCGATGATGGGGTTGGTTATCTCGCCGAGCTTCTCGCTTATTATCTTCCCAGCCTTGATTTCTTCCTCTTCTGTTTGGAATGTAGGGTTCTGGCCTTGTGGTTAGTATTGCTTTAATCTGAGGATCCCTTTGAATGATCCTCTCGACCTCTTCCTCCAACCTCTGACATTCATTGGTCAAATGTCCATACTCCCTATGAAATCTGCAATATTTTTCGGAGGGAGGTAAGCGAGGTCCTTTTTCTGCCTTCTTCGGTCTTTCTAGTCTCCTCTTTTCATCGCAAAACTCCACAGCCTTTTCTAAACTCATTGTCAAGGGAGTTCGAGTTAGAAGCTGTCCTCTAACTCTGCCCTGATCATCACCCCTTTCAAATAGCCTCTTCTTTCCTGATTCCATCCTTTCTCTCCTCATTTCTGGCTTCATTTCTACCCTTCTTTGTTTCTGCGCATCCTCCAGGTTAACATATTTCTCAGCTCGGCCCAGGAGATCATCATAACTCCGAGGAGGTTTTTTTACTAATGATTTAAAAAACTCCCCCGCCTTCAATCCCTGAGTGAATGTGTTAGTTCCGAACTTTATCAATGAGATTTTAAAAATGACAAAACATATCAGACCGGATCGAGAGAAATCAGACTGACCAGATCGATCGCCCAAAACAGATCAAGCTGATAAGATGACAAAGCATATCAGACCGGATCGAGGGTAATCAGACTGACCAGATCGATAGGTCAAAACAAAACAAGCTGATAAGGCATATCACATATCAGACCGGATCGATAGATATCAGACTGACTAGATCGAAGCTTCAGATCGATCTCAACCTATATCAGATCAGAGCAGTCAATGATGTATAAAGATTAGTTCTTCAGTCCGAATCATTAACGGCTATTTATTGTAGTATTTAATGTTGTAATTAATGCTACAAAGGACCAAGACTGAAGATTACCATAAAAGGTAAGAAGACAAAGAAGAGCTTACCTGACAGTCGCCGAAAGCATGAACCAGAATGGCAAGTATCCTGAAGAAGAAGACTGTAGCTTATTCAGAGATTAAGCAGAGTCAAGAGTTGCACATTAAGGGAAATAATGTCGTTGGTACATGCAACTATAAAAGGATGCAACAACAATACAGAAAATGGACGACAAAAGACTCAACAATACAGATAAACAAGATTCTCGTTGATCAATCAAAAGCAGCACATGCTTTTAAGCTCAGAAGCTCTCGAGCTGAAATTATTCTTAAGCACGATTACATTGTAATATTTGATCATTTAGGATCACTGTGCGCATCTTGTGTATTCTGTATTGAAAAATAGAAGTGAGAAACAAATTGTAACTGTCAGACAGAGAGTGTCTGAACAGATCGAGTGACTAGGAGTTTCAGTCTGGTAGTGGGGTAAATCCAGCCTGAATCGGGTTTGTACAACAGGATTGTATAAATCAAAGTCTTCTAGTAGAAACCTTCCTTAATTGGAAGAAGGGGAGACGTAGAAGGATTACACCACCTTCGAACTTCCAGAAACATATTCTGTGTTCTTATCTTTTTGCACTCGTTCTTTCATTCAAGCCATCGAGCCGTTCTTACAAATATATAAACAGACCGTTCCGCACTTATACATTCAGTGGTCTGTTCAATAAAAGAATTGATTAAGAAACAGATTTCTTTCACTAATCCGAAAGAAATCACAAGGGATTAAATTTTAGAAGGAGTGTTCATTCACCCCCCATCTAAACACTCCGGACCGATCCCAACAAGTGGTATCAGAGCAGGTCATCTTAATCAGCACAAAGACACTTGAGCTGATGGCATCATTCAACAAAATTCCTATGTTCTCAAAAGAAGACTATGATGACTGGAGAATCAGAATGCAAGCTCATCTGACAGCTTAGGATGACGATATGTGGTTCGTCATCACTAATGGACCAATGAAGATTCTGAAAGTCAATACAGCAGTCGCCATTACTGGTGGAGAACCACAAATGGTAGAGAAGGACAGATTCCTCTGGACGAATAAGGAAAGAAAGAAAGCAAATCTCGACAACGTTGCCAAAGACATCTTGTTCAAGACATTGGACAAGAACATGTTCAGCAAAATCAAAATGTGCTCTACTGCCAAAGAAATTTGGGAGAAGATAGCACAGCTATGTGAAGGCAATGACCAGACCAAAGAAAACAAGCTGACTGTTGCTCTTCAAAGATTTGAGAGCATAAAGATGAAGAGTGGAGAAACTCTAAATGAGTTTGATGAAAGAGTCACTGGCATCATTAATGAACTGAATGGTCTGGGCAAGGAATACTCAAACAGAGAGATCGCTCTGAAAGTTATGAGAGCCCTGCCAAAAGAATGGGATGTTAAGACCATTGCAATGAGGGAGTCCAAAGATCTGAACAAGGTTGAACTTCATGATCTGTTCGCAGATCTTAAAGCATATGAGTTCGAACTGATAAGCAGAGGTGAAGCAGAGCCATTCATCTCTCAACCAAACAAAGCACTGGCAGCTATTCCAGACCAGATCGCCTCCACATCAGATCGATCTATCGAACAGATAAGTAATGATGCTATGTCATTATTTATCAATAAATTTGGTAAATTTATGTCTAAAAATAAGAGGAACTTTAAACCCTCTCATTATAAATCAAGAAATGACGATGCTGTTAATGATCAGGCTTGCTACAATTGTGGTAAGACCGGACATTTCATTGCAGATTGCACCAGATCAAAGAAAGAAGAACGGAAGGAGAAGCATCGCGATGACAGGAAAAAGAAGCATTACAAAGACCGTAAAAATCATGGAAAGTCCCAAAAGGTCCTAGTAGCTGAAGAAGGAAACAGCAAGTGGGCTCAGACTGACTCCGATTCAGAAAGCTCCGAATATTCTTCCAGTGAAAGCGAAGAAGATATTCAATGTCTAATGGCAGACGAAGAGTTGAGTCAGACAGACGAGGTATTTGATTTTGACTCAAATGAATTTACACGTGAAGAGCTCATGTCCACACTGCAAGACATGGCTAATGATTATAGGATCTTAGCTGAATCATTTGAGAAAAATAAAGCTAAAGTCAATGATCAAATGGATGAGCACAACAAACCAAGCTGCTCTGAGCAGGGTGAGTGCAACAATCTCCAGATCGAGCTGAATAAGCTGAAAATCTCCTATGATCAGCTCCATGAAGAAAATAAGAGAATTACCACACAAAATGCTAAGCTTTCTCATATATTCAAAGAATGGACAAAATCCAGAACATCCTTGGAAGAATTACAAGAGGTACAAAGAAACGTTGGTGATTTCACCGGCATAACCGGCATAGGCTTTGACACCAAAGAATCCACCAAAGATGAATCTGAACTGTTGTTGGTAAAGAACAAAATCAAACAAATGACATTTGTTAAATCCAGCACAGTATATGAGACTGAAGCACCTACGATTCAAACGGGAGTCTCGTTCGTGAACCAAGGTTTGAGAAAAGGAATTGGATATGTCAACCAAGCCAAAGAAAAGGCACCAGCAAGCTTTGCGTCTTTCAGACCAAATCTAAGGGTGCAAGATCGAAGGCAAGGAAGACAATACAATTACTATAATTCAAAACCAGTTCAACGAAGATATAGACTACCCCATGAGAATCAAAGGTTTCCATATCGCACACATTATCACACACAACATCGAAACAGACCAGCTCACAGCACACCACACACACACAAGCCTTTAAAGCTGATACAGGTGTGGGTTCCCAAAGGGCTAATCCGTTCTGGACCCAAATAGGATTGGGTACCAACAATAAATATGTTTGATGACAGGTACCGAAGAAACCTGCATCAGACTGGTACTTGGACAGCGGGTGTTCTCGTCACATGACTGGAAACATCGAGCTGCTGTCTGAAGTTACAGAATGTACTGGACCCAAGATCATTTTCGGGGATAACTCAAAGGGTAAGACCATGGGCAAGGGTAAGATTGTTCATGGTAACATTATTATCAATGATGTGATGTTAGTTGAAAATCTGTGCTATAATCTGATTAGCATAAGTCAACTTTGTGATAATGGTTATGCTGTAGAATTTCATAAACACACTTGCAATGTTAAATCATCAGACGGTATAACCATGCTTGTAGGAATCAGGAATGGAAATACATATAAGATTAACTGGAATCATGCTCAACCTGATAATCCTACTTGCTTCATCGCTAACAATGATAATAAACACTTGAATCATATCAATTTTAAGACTATTTCTAGCCTATGTAAACATGATTTAATTATCGGTTTGCCCAAGATCGATTTTGCTAAGGATAAGATCTGCGAAGCTTGACAAATGGGCAAACAGATCAGATCATCCTTCAAAAACAAGAATGCCAAATCCTCCTCCCGTTGTTTAGAACTATTGCATATGGACTTGTTTGGTCCTATACCAATAACAAGTTTAGGGGGAATGCGGTATACTCTTGTTGTTATTGATGATTACTCACGTTTTACATGGACTATATTTTTGAGCAGTAAAGATCAGACCGGTCCGAAGTTGATCAAGCTGCTGAAACGCACTCAGAATGAGAAATCATCCAGCATAGACAGGATTCGAAGTGACAAAGGCACTGAGTTTTCAAATCAGAATCTTGAATCTTTTCTAGAAGATCATGGAATTAAGCATGAGTTTTCAGCCGCTCGAACTCCTCAACAGAATGGAGTTGCAGAACGAAGAAACAGAACGCTCAAAGAAGCAGCAAGAACAATGCTTGCTGATTCTGGAATTTCACAAAAGTTCTGGGCAGAAGCTGTGAATACTGCATGCTACACTCAAAATCGGTCTATGATTAACAAGAAACTGAATCTCACTCCATATGAAATATGGACTGGTAACAGACCGCCTATTTCTCACCTTCATGTATTTGGCTGTAAATGCTTCGTTCACAACAATGGTAAGAATCATCTTACAGCATTTGAAGCTAAGTCAGATAATGGAATATTCTTAGGATATTCATCAACTAGCAAAGCTTATCGAGTTTTTAATAATCGAACCTTAACTGTAGAAGAATCAGTTCATGTAGTTTTTGATGAATCTTTGTGTGTTGAGGGTAACAAAGAATCAATTCAAAATCTGATGGAAAACATCCATCTCGAAGCTAACAGTGATGATGAGATTGTAGCTAACAGGTCAAGAGACAATCCACCAGAACCTGAAGTACCAGCCAGATCGGATCAAGCCAATGAAGCTTCTTCAGATCGAGCCGATCCGGATGATCCAAACTCTCATATCAAAGCAGATGCTGATCATACCACTACTACTACTCATCCGGCTGGACCAGACAATCCATAGTCAAGCTATCGATGGACTAAGAGGCATCCACCTAATCTAGTGATTGGAAGTCCCTCTGCACCGATTAGAACCAGAGGACAGATGATGGATGAGTTCACTCATGCTCCTTCATCTCAACTCTGGAACCTAAGAAGATCGATGAAGCTCTGACTGATTTCAACTGGATTAAGGCCATGCAAGAAGAGCTTAATCAATTCGAACAAAATCAAGTTTGGAGTCTAACCCCCAGACCAAGCGATCTGCCTGTTATTGGAACCAGATGGGTTTTTCAGAAACAAGCTGGACGCAGATGGAACTGTGGTTAGAAACAAGGCTAGACTGGTGGCACAAGGATTTCGACAAGAAGAACGAATTGACTTCGATGAATCTTTTGCACCAGTCGCCAGACTTGAAGCAATCAGAATATTTCTTGCATATGCTGTCTTTAAAGACTTCAAGGTATATCAGATAGACGTCAAGAGCGCCTTTCTTAATGGTAAGCTTCAGAAGGAAGTTTACATTGAGCAACCTCCTGGATTTCAGAACCACTCATTCCCTAATCATGTATACCTACTGAATAAAGCAGTATATGGTCTGAAACAAGCACCAAGAGCCTGGTATGACACTCTATCTCAATTTCTGCTGAACCATGATTTTCAGATCGGCTCAGTAGATAAAACTCTCTTTAAATTTATTAAGGGGGAACATACCCTGTTAGTTCAGATTTATGTTGATGATATAATCTTTGGGTCAACTAACCCCAAATTATGCGAGAAATTTTCCAAGTTGATGCAGGGACAGTTTGATATGAGCATGATGGGAGAACTCTCATTCTTTTTGGGTCTCCAAGTCAAACAGCTCAGCAATGGTATTTTCATCAACCAAACCAAGTATACCAAAGAGCTGCTTAAGAGATTCGGAATGGAAACATGCTCAACTGCATCCACTCCAATGAGTCCTACAATCAAGTTAGACAAAGACGAAGGGGGAACGACAGTCGAAGTCACTATGTATAGAGGACTAATCGGATCGCTCCTATATCTTACAGCGAGCCGGCCTGATATTATGTTCTCAGTCTGTATGTGCGCCATATTTCATTCAGAACCAAAGCAATCACATTTTATTGCTGCTAAGCGTATTCTGAAATACTTGAAAGGATCTCAGAACGTTGGTCTTTGGTACTCCAAAGATTCTAACTTCAGCTTGATCGGATATTCAGACGCAGACTACGCTGGCTGTAAGATTGATCGTAAAAGCACCAGTGGAACATGTCAATTTCTCGGTGAAAGATTGATCTCTTGGTTCAGTAAGAAGCAAACATCAATTGCCACATCTACAGCTGAAGTAGAATATCTTGCCGCTGGAAGCTGTTGCGCTCAAATGCTCTGGATTCAACACCAGCTCAAATACTATGGCATCCAAGCTGTTGACTCTCCGATATTTTGCGACAACACAAGTGCAATCGCTATCACATATAATCCAGTTCTGCACTCTCGAACAAAGCATATTGATATAAGACATCATTTTATTCGAGATCTTGTTGGCAAAAAGGAGATTCGGATCGAGCACATCTCAACAGAGCAGCAAGCAGCAGACATCTTCACCAAACCACTTCCTGAGGCTAAGTTTAATTATTTCCGTCAAATTCTTGGTTTAATTGACTTATCTTGATAGTTTAGATGTTTTCCTCTTTTCGCATTTAAAGATTTTTGTTGGCACAGATCGATAATACAATGTTCAGAAAGACACAGACCGGTCCGAACTTTCAGACCGATCTATGTCAATCTGATGTTATCCTATGATCTGTCTGGACAATAAATCCTTTATTTTTTATTTATTTAAAACAAAAACAGCCCAGACTGATTGCAAATTTTAACCGCCTTATCTTTCTTTTATCCTGACCGTTTATTTTGAATTCTTTAATTATCAGTCTTCGAGATAAAGACACGTGTCTTCTCTCTCTTATTTAGCGGGCTGAACATTTCATTTTCATTCACTTTTTACCATTTACCGCTGTCTGTTTTCTAAATCTCTCATAACCTCTCAAAACTCTTCGTATATTCTTCCATCTTACTCCAATGGCTACCATAACTCACAACTCTCTCTCCATTGAGTTCAATGATATTTACAGGGCTGAAGATGCAGAGATGGTCTCCATTTTTTCCGAGCTTTGGAAACGTCTGGATTACGGAATTTTCTGGAGTGTGGCACGGTGGTTTACGAATCAGAGATTCGTGAAATGTTTGCCAATGCTGTATCCCAGAAGACATCTATCTCCACCTCTGTAAAGGGCAAAACATTTGAAATCTCGCCAATGACGCTGGCCAAGACCTTTGGTCTTCCCAACTCCGGACTGACTGAGTTCGGGCAGATTCCTCAGGCTTCTCTCACCGCTCTTCAGGGGAAGATTTCTTTATTTGGCCACCGCCTGCAGCCCTCATTCAAAAAGAAGGAAATGCTCTTTCATTTCCAGGTGTTGTGCGAAATTGTGGGCAAGCCATTATTGGCAAAGCTGGGAGTTTTGACGCCGTCACCGCCGAGAAGTTCAGGGTCATGGCTGCTATTGTTTCCGGACAGAAGATGAACTGGTCCGTGATTCTATTTGGAGTTCTGATGGAAACAGTGATCGCCTCCAAACAGGCCGTCTGCTTTGATGTTCCTCTCAGCAAGCTACTGGAAACTTTGGACATTGAGCTGGGGAAGCAGTCTGCTCTGAGTCCCTTCAAAATTCTCACTCCAAAGGGCTAGCACTGCTGAAGTCCAAGAGTGTTCCACCTACTCCTACCGATCTGGTGGCAGTCAAGATTGAGAAGGGAGAAGAACATGTTGTTGCTCGCAAACCTCGGGTCAAGCGAAAGTTAACCATCCAGACTGACTCTGAAGAAACTCAGTCTGCTCCCTCGCCACCAGCCAAGCCCCTTCCCAAGAAGCTAAGAACCCAGATTACCAACAAATCAAAACCTTACCTCTCAAAGCCTTACCCATAATGCCTCCAACAAAAGCCACCCCTGCACCCCAACCTACAACCCAAATTTCAACCACTTCAACCATTGCACCCACAGTAACCATCCGAGTCCCCTCTGCCATTCCCGTGGTCAAAGGGATTGTTATCACTGAGTTGGGAGACTATACCCAATCAGGAATCAAGTCCCCTTCATCCACCGGCAAAGGCAAAACCATTCTCTCCGAACCACTCTCCTCTAAGCCCAAATCTGCAGCGCAGACAGCAATTGACATTGCTATGGAGGACGTTGAAGAACAAGTAAAGGAGCTCATTGTGGTTTTTGATGAGTACGTCGAGTACAGAACGATCAACCACATTGAGAAGTTCTTCGGCAAACTCAGACGCCTTCAGAAAATGGAAGAAGAAGTTCTGAAGGGGACAGAGACCGATGATGTTCGGATTGCTGTGCAGCGCAAAGAGCTATTTAAGGCCAATCAAAGATTCGGACTGGCGTCTCTGCTCTAAGCTGCTAAGAAAGCGAATTTCGATCCGAATGTTCCAACTGCCAGAGATTATGGGGCTGTTATTGCTCAATTAGAGATGGATATTCATGCTCTCCATTTAGCTGTCCGATTTCAACGCCAGAAAATCAGCATATCCACTCCAGTAACCAGCCCGGATCATCCCTCTGCAAGCAAGACTCTGGCAGAACCTTTCATTGAGGTTATTCCCTCTGGAGCAGCAGACCATACTGCAGATCGCGCAGCAGGTCAGACTACAGAACTAGTAGCAGATCAGACAGCAGATCAGACTGCAGAACTAGTAGACGATCAGACAGCGGAGCAGCCATTGCCTAATGCTCCGTCTGCTACAGAAGATGAACCATTGAATGTCTTGTTGGACTCTCCAACAACATCTATTCCTTTGGGATCATCAGTCTCCCACGATCAAATCAGTCCAACCGCAGAACTTGCAACAGTTGGCGCACCAGAGTTCGTCGATCCGGATCTAGTGGTGTCCACAGTTGTTGCAGCTCTACAAATTGAGGAGGCCTCCAGACCCAGCACTCCTCCAGTCCAATCAGATGAAGATATAGCTTTCATACAAGCATTTTCTTCGGATCTGGTCACCTTGATCCGGTCCGAAAGTCACCAAGCTGATGTATCTTCAATTATGCCGATTGCTGAAGAAGATGATCATGCATTGTCATCATCAGATCACTCTCCAAGCCGACTATCTGATGCACCTCCATTCCTGGCAAGGACCCTTCAGCACCTATCTGACAACTGCCTGTCACTCTCTCAACGTGTTATAGAAGTTCATCAAGGTCAGAGGCTTACAGCTTTGGACTTTGATTCATTCAAAGAGAAGATGACAGCCAGTATCGGCAGCCTTCAGCGAGGACTGAACGATTTGTTCTCTCAGCAAGCAACTTATAAGAACAGCCTGAGAAAAGAGCAGATCGAGCTGGCCACTGAAGTCAAAGCATCCGTCGCCAACTCCCTTCGCACTCAAGATACTCGTCTTGACGCTATCAGCGCTCAGCTCGCACAAGTTGTAGATTTTCTCCAAGAGGTTGCTGCTGACAAAAAGGGGGAAAAGAAAAAAGACTTCAAGCCGCATCAGTCTCAGTCTTCAAGAAAATAGTTTGCTTAAAATATTCAGACTGTCTGTTTGCAAAATTGTTGGTGATCAATAATCATTTTATGTTAAGTCCTTGTTCATTTATTTTGAACTAAAATAAAAGGATTAATAATAAAAGGCTTAATCGATCCAACTTAATAAGGTTCATTTATTTTGAACAAAAAGACGTAATCGATCCGAAAGTATACGCTTCAGAGCTCTTATCAGACTGGTTAAAAAGACTTAGAAGCTAGGTTTTGTCATCATCAAAAAGGGGGAATTTGTTAGTTCCGAACTTTATCAATGAGATTTTAAAGATGACAAAACATATCAGACCGGATCGAGAGAAATCAGACTGACCAGATCGATCGCCCAAAACAGATCAAGCTGATAAGATGACAAAGCATATCAGACCGGATCGAGGGTAATCAGACTGACCAGATCGATAGCTCAAAACAGAACAAGCTGATAAGGCATATCACATATCATACCGGATCGATAGATATCAGACTGACTAGATCGAAGCTTCAGATCGATCTCAACATATATCAGATCAGAGCAGTCAATGATGTATAAAGATTGGTTCTTCAGTCCGAATCATTAACGGCTATTTATTGTAGCATTTAATGTTGTAATTAATGCTACAAAGGACCAAAGACTGAAGATTACCATAAAAGGTAAGAAGACAAAGAAGAGCTTACCTGACAGTCGCCGAAAGCATGAACCAGAACGGCAAGTATCCTGAAGAAGAAGACTGTAGCTTACTCAGAGATTAAGCAGAGTCAAGAGTTGCACATTAAGGGAAATAATGTCGTTGGTACATGCAACTATAAAAGGATGCAACAACAATACAGAAAATGGACGACAAAAGACTCAACAATACAGATAAACAAGACTCCCGTTGATCAATCAAAAACAGCACAAGCTTTTAAGCTCAGAAGCTCTCGAGCTGAAATTATTCTTAAGCACGATTACATTGTAATATTTGATCATTTAGGATCACTGTGCGCATCTTGTGTATTCTGTATTGAAAAATAGAAGTGAGAAACAAATTGTAACTGTCAGACAGAGAGTGTCTGAACAGATCGAGTGACTAGGAGTTTCAGTCTGGTAGTGGGGTAAATCCAGCCTGAATCTGGTTTGTACAACAGGATTGTATAAATCAAAGTCTTCTAGTAGAAACCTTCCTTAATTGGAAGAAGGGGAGACGTAGAAGGATTACACCACCTTCGAACTTCCAGAAACATATTCTGTGTTCTTATCTTTCTGCACTCGTTCTTTCATTCAAGCCATCGAGCCGTTCTTACAAATATATAAACAGACCGTTCCGCACGTATACATTCAGTGGTCTGTTCAATAAAAGAGTTGATTAAGAAACAGATTTCTTTCACTAATCCGAAAGAAATCACAAGGGATTAAATTTTAGAAGGAGTGTTCATTCACCCTCCCTCTAAACACTACGGACCGATCCTAACAGAATGCATTGATGAGGACATCAGCCGTGGCAGTAGGTACCTCCAATGCTATATTGTTAAATCTTTGCACAAACTCTCTCAGGGACTCTTGCTCCTGCTGCTTTGTAGTGAAAAGATTCAAAGATGTCTTTTGATACCTCTTACTGCTAGCGAACTGGTTCAGGAAAACAGAACTGAAGTCTTCAAAATTGCGAATGGTATTTGGCTTGAGAAAGTTAAACCATTGCTGAGCCGACCTCACAAGTGTTGTTAAAAATACTCGACACTTAACCCCATCTGAATACCGATGTAACAACGCGGCATTTTCAAACCTCCCGAGGTGTTCCTCAGGATCAGTGCTCCCATCGTATTCTCCAACCATGGGCTGTCGGAAATTCGGAGGAAGATCTTCTCTTAAGATTGGGGGGGAAAAAGGGCTTTCTCGTCGGGATGTAGACATTCTTTCTCCCCTTTGTTGTCCCAATCTTCGTATCTCCTCCCATACCAGTTCCATTTGATTTGGTATCATAGGTTCAACCATCGGTTGATCAGCAGTTAACTGCTCTGGTTCAACTTGCTGATTTCCCAAATTCGTAGGAGGAGGTTGACGGGGTGGATTATTATGACAGGGTGGTATTTGGTTTCCCCTTACCGCCATATCCACTGTCTGAGCAATGTACTGAGCCAATTGCTCCAAAGTGAGATCTCCTACCCTTCTGTTTGCCGGAGGCATCTGATCTCCCGATTCCGGTAAAATATTTTCAATGTTTTCCGGTGATTCGGGGGATTTCTCCCCTCGGATGCTCTCCTTCTTCCGCGTCCTCTTCTTCCTATTGCCATATCCACGCCTTAGCTCGAACGATGTTCCCACAGACGGCGCCAATTGATACTCCCAAAAAGAGTGATGATTTGCAAAGTATCAATGAGGAATTAAATTACCTCTCTTTATGCTCTTCAATGGAATAAATAACAAATGTTAGATCATGAATGACCTGTTAAGATATGAAACAAGTGTTAGAAGGGTGCCGGAGATATTTCCGGCGTGTCCCCTCCGACGCTCAAGTCAGATGATAGGAAATATCGGGGAAATTCGTAATAGAATAACTGATGTATGTAGGCGTGTATAGGCGAAAAGCATACCTGAAATCCTGTCTCAATGCTCTATTTATAGTGTTTACCTTGTGAAGATACACCTTGATGCAGTAAGGCCACGATTTACATGATTCCCGGGGTTCCGGATGGCTTTTACCCACTAACAAAGCCGTTATTTATTTCCACTTCCTGAAATCTCGGGACGTGCTTGATCAATGTGGACTTAGTCAAACCATTACTAGAGGCTAGAAGTTAAGAGCTTTTCAAATAAGCATCGTTGCTGACAGATTCTGTAGGAACTTGAAGAGTTAGGTCTTCTTTTTAGGTCGGTAGGTTAGAAACAATGTTGAATGATCTTCATTTTATCCCAAGCAGCTCAGTAGGTCGGTAAGTTAGAACCACTGTTGAATAATCTTCATTTTATCCCAAGCAGCTCAGTAGGTCGGTAGGTTAGAAACAATGTTGAATGATCTTCATTTTATCCCAAGCAGCTCAGTAGGTCGGTAAGTTAGAACCAATGTTGAATAATCTTCATTTTATCCCAAGCAGCTCGGGAGGTCAGTAGGTTAGAACCACTGTTGAATAATCTTCATTTTATCCCAAGCAGCTCGAGAGGTCAGTAGGTTAGAACCAATGTTGAATAATCTTCATTTTATCCCAAGCAGCTCGGGAGGTCGGTCAAGTAAAATAAGGTGGGGTAGTATCATTCTATTACCAAGTATCAGTTACTATAGCTTTCTTCTTCACCAACTCCAGGATTTTAAAGTTACTATACCCCATCGAGAAGGGACAAATATGGCACAAGATTTGGATTCGTGAGATTTAATTACGTCGGAGACGCCACGGAATTAGGAGAGAAATTAGCATCACAAGTTGAGGGTGAACGTACCACGCTTCAATCGAGCGGGTAAAGATGATCGCAAAGACCCACCAAAACTGAACTTAGTCGTCCCAGCACAAGCCGTGGAATAGCTGCTCAGGTTTAGCCACTATGGGACTCCGTGGTCTCAAAGGTACTACAACTTTCTTCTTCGCCAACTTCCCAGAGGATAAAAGATTTGTGGTAAGTCTTCAAATATCGGAGATGTCCGGGACGTGTTTATACACCATCGAGAATTACAGAATATAATTATTTTGGATAAGAAGAACAATTTTGTGAAGCCCAAATTCCAAACCCATTTGATGGTGAAAAGACAAACACAACGCCACTTTCCATGGTCCCGGACTCCCTCGATGACAACAATATTTTGGACTAAGGAAAAGAAATAGTCTCTGTATTTGAGTTTTAACAAGACAACCACAAGTATTCAGCAGGAAATAATTCCACCACAATCTTCAGAGAAATTCATCGAAATGACGGTAAAGAAAAGAGAATGGGGGAAAGCCATCGTTGTTTAATGAAGCTTATATCCATTGACAAATGACGGCTTGAGGGAAGGGTAAAGAAAAGGAATTCGAGAATCAATTGCTCATTCAATGTATTTATTTTTCCTTTTTTGTCAAATATAAATCTTAGTCAATTGGTTATACTTCTAATTAACATGATAAATTAAAGTCACATAATTGTGAATCATGATGATTTTCTATTAGATTGGTGGTGCTGAAATGGGCCCAGAGACAATACGTCGTTGCATGAGTTTTTGTTTTTCAGATGAAAAGTCAAAAACTAATATCGGACAGTGTAAGCATGATAATTAATGTTTAAAATCTATTTGGCTCATATAAAGTTGATTTTTAGCTTTTCCGATGGAGATGGGTTTAGAGCATCTTGTCACGTTCCGTGATTCTCTAGAAGATTCTATCAAATCTAGAGGTTTTGGCTGTTCCGAAGCTTGCGGAAGCCTGAAGAACACTTTGGTATACCCCGAAAAAGTCCAGAAGCTCGGAGAATACTTTGGAGTAACCCTGAAGATTCTAGACATCACTTGTACATTCCTTTATAATGTAGTGAATTCTAGAATGTAATAGAATGGTACAATCTAGAATACTCCATACCCTAGAACATTCTTGAGAGTTGATCTCCACCATAGAATAGATTAGATCCTAGCCATTCATTTGTAGGGAGAGTTGTATAAATAGGCTTGCTCTCTTCATTTGTAATCATCCAAGTTTGAATCTAAGTCTTCCACTCAAGTGTCTAGCATTCCTTATCTTAAAGCTTTCTTTCTAAGTTCTTAGCTTCCTTGTGGGTTTAAAGGCTTACTTAGCATCTTTGGAGGCAATGATCGCTTAAGTGCCGCACGGTGTTTCGATCTAAAGAATCGACACGTGACAATCTCCAGTGGTAGCTCTATAACAGAGTTAACGCTATTTTAGTGCAGAAAATGAACTTCAACGCTGCGTTTTATTTTGCACCATTTTAATGTGTTGCTACAATGTTGCATCAAATTTGCTGCAAATGGTAAGGTTTAATGATTCATCAAATATCAATGTATACTTTATAATTCTTTTTTAAAATTTATAATTTAATAATAATGAATTAACTATAAATGAGGTTATTTAATTTTAATAGTTATATTAACTTTTTACGTTGCTATGTGATTCCTTAAGATTCAATCATAAAATTGTACATATAGCACCATGCTCTTGCTATGTGATTTACATTATCATGAACTTTTTTAGTTCGCTTTCGGTGGACCACTTGTTTTATATATGGATTTCAGCTTTCAGTCATGGCTTGCCTAATTAATTGATCAACTTATTTGCTACTAACTGAGTAGATAGCATGCTACTCTGCTTAGTGGTCTCTTTGAGGTTATTTATACAACTATAAAGTTGTGGGAAGCAAAGGAAACTGCATGGAGATGACACAATCTGCAAAGTTTTTATTAAAATAAATAGAAGCTATATGGCAAATGGGATGGAGAGATTTTGCCTTATTATGTTTGCCCCGCGACTTTGATCATTGTCTGTATTCCACTCTTTTTTGTTGTTTCCACGTGTTCTCGCCGTCGCCTAAGCCATATATTTTATGTCATTTTCTCTTTTACTTTCATTGAAACATTGAGCTGAAAATAATTCTCCCACATATTTAATCTATGAAAGTTATGAGCATCACTAAACTTATTCAGCTACGAGTTGAATTACATTTGCAGCAAAAGCCTTCATTTGAGCTGCCATGAAAGCTTGCTGCATAACTAATCGATTCAGAGGTAATTATTTGATTCCCTTTTCCATCGAGTTAAGGCTTTTATTATAACATAATGCTCTTTTGTATTCCACTATGATTGTGTTGAAGTATTTATATTGTTTTTGTGGCCTTTTGAGAAAGATTGTGAACATATTGAGGGAATTGCACAAAATTGATGATGATCTTCATTGTGCACGAGTTTGTGTTTATTTGTTTTCAGTTTTCACTATGCTCCTCAATTTTTGGTATCTTCTAAAGATCTTTAGGTTTTTTGTAACACGGGTTAAACATTTGGAATGGAATAGATCTGTTTAGTTTTTTTTATCAACGTTACAAAAAATTAGTGATAATGCAGTGTTAAAGCAAAAATTACTCATTTTGGAGGCATTTTGCAAGAAGCCCTCGTAGATGTTTATATTGCTTTCTATTTTATATTTTGTTGCTCTTAAGTCCCCTTTAAATGGGAACTGGCATGAGCCACAGGCCCACCACATTTTCATCCTTTCTCCATCATCACTACGCCGACCAATCCTTATCATTCATATATATGATACTAATTGATGTTTATAAAACTAATCCATGGTCAGCTTCGTTCAGTCCAGAACCATCAGTCGTCGTACTGTCTTATGCTTTTCATAAAAAAAAAAAACAACAAATTGTTTACAGCAGCGGCTGACTGGTTTGTATGATGAATTTTAAATCTAAAAAAATTTGAAATTGGAAACTAAACTAACCAATAAATTTAGACCCGACCAAGGGTCATCGTTGACCCTGAACCGGCTCGTGATCAAAGGGCCGGTTAACCGGTTCGAAGGGTCGGACCCGTAACCGGCCCGTCTATAGAAGGGCCGATTAAGGGTCATAATTTTGCTAACCCGTGAATCGTCGGTTAACTGGCTGTTCAATGGTTTATTTTAATTTTTTTTACATTTTTAAATTTAAAATATATGTTATGGTGTATATTTGAACACATGACCTCCAACTTGAATAATAGCTTTAACCACTAAGCTATAAGAGTCTTGTTGGTCTAAATATAGTGTTATAATTTATATATATTAACCAAATAAATATATGTTACACATATTGATTATCTGAGCTTGAATTTATTTCATGTTATTTTATGTTTAATCCATGAATGAAAATACATCCACGCACTTTTTACACTTTATTTCAAATTTTAATACTTTTTTTAATTTTTTTTAAAAAGAATTGTCAAACCGTTATCGTAACCGTTGGTTAACCTTAATCGGAATCGAAACCGATGGTTCATGAACCGTAACCGAAACCGTCAAGGAAGGTTAAGATTAAGGATCGATGTTTTTTAAACCGTCGAATCGTCAATTCTGAACCGTCTGTCAGTTCTGAACCATGGTCAGGTCTAAATAAATTGGTCCCGCGGTGCCAAGAAAAACTAGTGTATATATATACACTAGAGAAAACATAGAGTTTGTGATTGAAGAGACGGTTGGCGACCACAGCAGTTAGCCACAAAAGCAGAGCCGGAAGGTCAGAGGAGGTGGTGGCTGAATCGAGAAAAGGGGAAAGAAGAGGTTTGAGGTGGCTAATTAAGATTTGTAAAAGCAAAAGTAGACTTTAGGATATTAAAACAAAGAATAATCGATGCACACTCAACACCCCGCGACACGATTATTGAAAAACACACTTCCTCTCGGCTCGTCAACTAGTCGACTCGAGTTTGAGTCTCATATATTTGGTTAAAGCTCCACAACCACAAAGCCAAATATCAAGAGCAACGCGAGCGAGCAATATAACAACAGCTTGAAATAACATGGATGGACAGCTATCGAATTACTTGGAAATACCATAACAAAGGCAACAGTAGCTCTAAGAGGTTAAATAGGCTATAAAGTAAAATCCCACTTCATATGACATAACAAAAACCTTTACATTACACATTACCAGAAATTGCCAAATGTACAAACGACTAATTCATGTGACATAACAAAAACCTTTACATTACACATTACCAGAAATTGTCAAATGTACTAAAATGCTGATGTTAAGAAATTGAGATTTACTGATCTACCACCAAAAGATTTTTCTAGGAGAATTTCTAGGAGAACTTCATCATCACCGATTGTGCTCAAGTCATTGTCTTCTTCATCCTACATTTAACAAAAAAACTTCATCAGTTATTGCTAAGCTTCATAGCGTAATTATAAATCGAATGCGGCATAAACAACAAACCTCTCTACTGCCTTCCTCGTCATTAATTTCAGACTAGGACTTGTCAGAATCGTTATCACCACCCCCAGCCTATTAAAATGAAGCTATTATATCACATATCAAAAATAAAATAGAAACTACAAAGTGGGTACCAATCTTTTGTTGTAGGCTTTCATTCTTCGCATATATTCCTCCTTCTGCTGCGCTGCCAGTGCAACAAAAGGGGCTTTCTCCTGATATTGTAAGGCCTATTTTCTCATAAGAAACATAATTTAAAAGTTAATTATCAATACACAGACCTCAGAATCTATACTTACAGTGTCACTTATGGCCTTCCACTTATCACCCGCAACTTTTCCAATCTATAATTGTCATATTGACTGTTTCAGGTTTCGTAAATAAAACTAATTTGATTCTTGTATATATTTAACAAAGAACAACTGACTCACAACAGTAACTTCAGTGTTGGGGTGTTTTTCTTTGTATTGCTTACTAAAGTCCTCCCTGCACCCAATGCCTTAACATTATACAACAGATTACCAGATGGTAAAGAAAAAATTAGGGAAAAATCCATGAAATGTGATTCACTTACATGAAAACAAAGAAAGCACCTGGAGGCCTCTTTGGCCTGTTAGGGTCCTTCACTGCTTTTTTCTCCTTCGATTGCTGCTTCACTGCAAGCCTAAAGCGTGCAACAAAGAAATTAATCATAATTGATTAAATATTACCAGAAAACTAATGAATAAGAGAGTAAATAAAACAGGTACATGGTGACATTTAATAAAAAGGCTAAAATATGAAACAGTTGACGAATAGATTTTTGTTTATACATCAATTTTATGACATGGTTACTCCTAAGCGTGTTTGATAGGAGGGATTTGAGGGGATTTGGAATTACAACTTCCATTTTGAGTGTTTGGAAAGATGGGATTTTAAAATGGAATTAGTATTTGATGGTATTTGATGAAATCCCTACAAAATTGAAAGAATTTTACGGATTTGGGTCATGGAGAATATAAAAATAATTTTTAATATTAAATTTGTATAACTTTTCATAAATTTTTTAGTCTATTTTTCAAATTTAATAAAATATAATTTTCTTACAAATCTATATTATGAATTCACATATTTTATTATATTTTGAGAAAATTTATTTAAAATAAATTAAAAATATTTTTATATTTAAAAACTCTATGAATTATTTCTTCCACATAAAAACCTTCACTATTTTAAAAATTTAAAATCTAATTAATCAAAATTTGGCAACTTTGTTTCTAAATTTCCTCTTGAAGAACTTCGTTTTTTTCATTTCTTAAAAACTATTTAAAAAAATGTAGTTTTTCTTGCTATCTTATAAATAGTGTTTTCTTCTATATCTTAATAAACAATATATGAATATTTACATAAATATTATTGACAAATAATCTATTTAAAAAATAAGTAATATTGAATTTTTTTAATAAAAAATAATATTATTTTGAAGTGTCAAATCCAATTCTTAAATAACATTTTAAATTTCTACCAAACTCCAAATAAAATTCTAATTCCAATTCCAAATCCAAATCCAAATTTTTATTCAATCCAGCACAATAAATGTTGTCCAACATAGCACACAAGACTATGAAATAAGACACAAAAATCAAGGATAGATAATTAAATTATTGGAGATGTAAAATTCAGTAAAAAACCAGATTCATGAAACAAATGGCCAAAGAACTGTGAAGAAAACTCGGGTAGATAACTCGAAGGCCGTTGAGGATTTAACCATCCAATCACTATTTCTGTCAAATTCACAAAAAATCTAATAAAATCGGAAAAAATATAAAATAACGAGAAAATGAATTACATAGTACGCAGAATATCATTAAGCTCAGTAATCTACAACCTCTATCTACGAAATGACAAATAAAATTATATTTTCAAAACGAAAGAAAAAGCAGCGGAAGAGAAAATATATTTGCCTGCTGTCGCCTTCCTTCGTATCAGCCTTCGATGTTCCTCCTTTCATGTTGAAACACTGGAAAAGGTATCAAATTCTGATAAACAAAAGGTGATAATAGTGTGTAGCAGCATCAAAATAACTGGAAAATACCTGAGAATAGATGGAAGGGTTAGGGTTTGAGAGGTTTGAAGCGAAGGGGAGAGAGAGCCTGGAAAATTGAGACCTGGATCTGAATAACTTGAGAAAGAAAGGCGGGTCGGGTGAAGTTACTATGATGTCCCGTATATATATATTTTTTATTTAAAAATGTATTGGCATATTTTTTAAAATATATTTCCACTGTCCTCGATTTTTTACATATATAAAGGATATTAAAATACGTTTATTTTCGGTTTCTTTTAAAAAAAAGATTTCAAAATAAATTTATTTACAAAAATAACTCAGAACTGAAAATTTACAAAAATACCCCAAATCATGAATGAAAATAATGGCTTAAAATTTGTCGGGGGTCGCTTGTAGAGAAAGCGGCCCCTCGCCAATTTAGTGACCGCCCACGTGAAGGGCAGCCACTATCTCATTAGGTGTTGTGGGCGGCTCCTAGGTGGGCGGCCATTGTCTTTACTTTTTTTATTTATTTCATATATATATAAATGGCATTTGGCATCAAAGAAAACGTGTTTGTGCTTAAAGAATAAAATTTATATTACTCAAATTATAATTTTTTTTTAAAATTAATAAAAGTATAAAATATTGGCAACGAGGGTAATGCTAGACAATATTAATTGTTAATTTGCACATTGATCACGATTTCTTGGAACCTTGAATCGAATCAGAATTATCTTCTGAATATCAAGATTTTGGTTTTAAGTCCATAATCGAATCAAAATTGATGGCAAGCGTTTCGATTATTATCTTAAAAATATAAGATTTAAAATGTAAGTTGTAATTAAAATCATAAATGTTTCTATAAAAAATCATAAAATATTTTTAAGTTTTATTATTATTTGATGTGATCCATTATTTTCTATATCCGGTGAAGTAGGTGCAATAGAAAATAAAATAGGAGACACCACAATTTTTTACGTGAAAAACCTTCAAGGTGTTGAAGGAAAAACCACGGGACCTTGTCCATTATAAATTCTTCACAATAAAAATTTATCTGCTAAATGACTTGAATACGAAATGCTAATAACAAAACTTTAAACAAGAATACTGAAAAATATGGGAAAAGATCGAACAGACTATATGTGCTCTATTCGGAGTCTTTTCTCTTCTCAAAAGTCCACCCCCTTACAATGAGACCCTAGGCATGTATTTATATTTGTTAGTCCCGGTGAGAGGTATGCAAGAAATTCGGAACATGATCTCCTTCGATCACGGCGTCATGGATTCCACGTGTCCAAGAAATCTGCGCGCCATCAATACACATTCGTCGGCACCCGTTAATTTGTCAGTTATGTCCGAGTCTTCCGCTATTACTTTGACCAAAAACCCGAGCAGGATTAAATGATGTTCGGGTACCTTGTGCTGGGTATTCTGTCCTCGGGATCTCTCTGTTCGGCACTTACGAAAGATTTTATTCTTAGGAAACGATTCATCATATGACATCAACTCACCCCCGAATTAAAACAAAAAGAGAATATTGAAGTCTTGTTTTATCATCTTCGGATAATTCCTTGTTTGACCTGCTCGAGAATTATTCCCGCACTTTTTTCCCACCCGAAATTCGAAAAGTTTCGTGTCGTTTCGTTTTCTGAGGTTAATCTGCAATCGTCCATCCCCACTTATTTTAACGGTCTTGATCCTTTGACGTATTAGCTGGCCCGCCTATAAATACCCGTCTCATTCCTGTCATTTTCACTGTTTGCTTCAACTTCCGAGCTAGTGTAAGACGATCGATCAACTGATCTTCAGGAATCTCGAGTACTTATTTTCCAAGTATGGCTTCTTCTTCTGATGATTCTTCTATGAGGGAAATAAATATGTACGATACTCATACTGAGGAAAGAGTTATCACTCTTCCTCCTCTGTCTTCATCCTCCTCGGATAGCGATGAGACATTGAGTTCTTCAAATTCCTCGACTGCTCGTAAGGAGGGAGAATGGGCTACTACAGAACGAGACTTAGTGGCAGCGAAAGTCCACTGGTTTGAAATTTTCGAGTCCAGGGTCCAAATGAACCAACATCTATCCAATATTCGTACCAAATGGGAGATTTCTGAGGAGACTTCTATTATTGCTCTCCTGAAGGGTCTCGTCCCCATCTGCCCCCCAATGGCTATTTTCCATTCTATTTTGAAGTTGCTTCATATTTTGCTGTTTCTCTTAGCCAATTATTCCCTAACAATTATAGGTTGTTGGCGGGCTTCTTCATCGTCATTTCCTTTTTGGGTTTTGTCCTTACCCCGAACTCTTTCACTGCTTCTTTCAGTTAAATAAGAAAGAGATCGATCTTTTTTACTTTTCTTCTCGAACAGGGGTTGGTTTCCTCAAGAACTACCCTTCGTCCATAAAAGATTGGAAGAAGTTTTACTTTTTTGCTCGTCCACTCCAGCCTTGGGATTGTCCCATGGAGTGGAGAGAAAACCTCCCGAAGGGCAACTCAATCAATGGTCACCTTGAAATGGAACCATATCTGTCGGTTCGTCGTAAACTTGGCGATCAGTGCTGTAGTCTGGCTGAGCTGGTTGACGACGGACTGATGTACTTGTTCTTGATGAGCCTGAAGGATGCATCCTTGAAAACGCCCCTTGGTGTCTGAGCACTCTTTTTTACCTGTAGATTTTGATTTAACTTGTTAAAATTAACCTCTGTTTGTTCTTTACAGAGACAAAGATGATGAAAGCTATGATGACTGAGTACTTGAAGGCTAAGTCCAAGAAAGGACAAGTTTCAATGCAGGCGTCGGGGTCAGCTGCACCTCTCCCTTCAGCTCCTTCTGCTGATCCCACTGCTGCTCCTCCTACCTCACTGATCATTGACATCGTGGGTTCACATGAGGAGGAGGAGCCCATGGTTCCTCCTACTCGCAAAAGAGACCCCCGAGGGCCATGGTTATTCTTTGAACCTCTCTCCCCCACAAAAAAAATTTCTTCTTCCATTATTCCTACCATACCTCGAGCCTCTTATCGACCTACTCCTGGTGGTCCGAGCGGTCCTCGCCCACTTTGAGATACCACATACGAACTTGGGACTATTCTTCCCACGTCCCCCTTTTCAAAAAACCCGACCCTAAAATTTCACAATCTATCCTTTGCTTTTCTCCCAACTCTCCCGACTTCAAGTATCTTGGGGAGCTGGCCTTCAGCAATCTCGTGAATGACTTCTCCACGTCTTTTACCAGGGTAATTTTCTTTTACCAAAAATTTTCGAAGTATTATCTTCGGTATATTTACTCTTTATGCTTTTGTGCAGGCTCACATAATGGCAGGTGAATTCTTAACCAGATTCCACTCTGTTTGCTAAGAGGTGTCTGGTCAGTGTAATGAAGCTCACCAATTTCAAAACATGCGTGAGGACTTCAAGAAGACTATGGGCATTCTTGAGGAACGCCATTCCTCTATGAAGGCTGCTCATGAGATGGCGCTGAAGGCCTTCGAAGATGAGCATAGGAGGACAGGTGAACCTTAAGAGGCCAACAAGACGCTCTCGGAGCAATATAAGACCCTTTCTGAGCAACTTGTTCAGGAGAAGTCCTCTGTTGACGCTCGGATAGAGGAAGCCTGGATCACGAGGAAAGCTGACTTCTTGAAGTCCTCGGAGTATAGCAACCTGGTGGCAGACCGTGCCTCAAAATTATTTGATCATGGGTTTGAGGCATGTGCTCACCAGTTTGAGGCGAAGGGTTATCTACTTGAGGGAACTCCAACGGAACGGACTTCCTCGACCAAGTAGCTGCTCTGGAATGCCTTCCTCCCGAGCTCTTCGAGCCAGAGAATAGGGTTATAATATTTTTCTTTCTTTTTACTTTCTGCTCCTATAACGCATTTTCCATGAATATACTTTTATTAAATTTGTTCTTCGAAACCCCGATCCTCTTAGACATTTTTTTAGGTTGAAACGTGGACCAAACATCCCGATCTCACGAGTAAACTAATAAAATTCCGAACAAGCTCGCTACACCGAGCACAATAACTTAGGCAATTTTTAGGTTTAAACGTGAACCAAAACATCTCGATCTCACGAGTAAACTAATAAAATTCCGAACAGGCTTGCTACCCCGAGCACAATAACTTAGGGAATTTGTTAGGTTTAAACGTTGACCAAACATCCCGATCCCATTAGTAAACTAATAAAATTCTGAACAGGCTCGCTACCCCGAGCACAATAACTTAAGCAATTTTTTAGGTTTAAACGTGGACCAAACATCCCGATCCCACGAGTAAACTAATAAAATTTCGCACAAGCTCGCTACCCCGAGCACAATAACTTAAGCAATTTTTTAGGTTTAAACGTTGACCAAACATCCCGATCCCACGAGTAAACTATTAAAATTTCGAACAGGCTCGCTACCTCGAGCACAATAACTTAAGCAATTTTTTAAGTTTAAACGTGGACCAAACATCTCGATACCACGAGTAAACTAATAAAATTTTGAACAGGCTCGCTACCCCTAGCACAACCACTTAGTAACGTTTTAGGTTCAAATAAGGACCAAACATCCCTATCCCTTATTTAACCAGCCAACAACGGACCATAATAAAATAAGCTCGACACCTAAGCACAATATCTTAGGCAATTAGGTTAAACATGGACCAAACATCCCGATCCCACGAATAAACTAATAAAATTTCGAACAGGCTCGCTACCCGACCACAACCACTTAGTTATATTTTAGGTTCAAATACGGACCAAACATCCCAATCACGTATTTAACCAACCAACAACGGACCATAATAAAATAAGCTCGACACCTGAGCACAGTTGTGATATCCCCGAAATAATTATGTGCATTTGTGCAATAATTATGTCTATGTGATATTTATGGTGTTAATTAATTTTGTGTTGGAAATGATTAATATGGTGAAATGCTTAGTCATGCGGTGGGCGTGACCTGGTAATGCATTTCAGGGTGCATGTGATGCATGTTGAGAATTTTGGTGTTGTCATGGTTTAATTGTGATGAATAGTGATTATTTGGTAAAGCATGTATTTAATTGGGATTATGGTGCATTTCTAGAAAATGCTTTTAAAATATCATGTTGGGGATATTTATACATCATGCTAATTATTGGGGTACATGTTATTATTAAACCCCAACACCTATACTCCCCTTTACCCCTCATAACCCGCACTATCAATCAAACTCTCTCCCAACCCTATCCCCAAAAACCCCATCTCTTCTCTTGCCTTGAAGAGAAGGAGAGAACATTGCAAATCTTCATTTCTTGGATTCTTGAGAGGATTTGAAGTCCAAAAGGGGTATTGATTCCTCCTTAATGAATTTATGAAGTTTTGTTTTGAAATGGGTTTGTGTTTTGAGTTTTAAAAATGGTTTGTTTTTGGGTATGTGTTGTTTATGGTTGGGTGTTGGATTTTTGGTGGTATTAAGGTTTATATTGAAGGTTTTTAGTGTTTTGATGTTGTGGGTTTGTGGGTATTTGAGTTGGTGTGGATTGGGGAAGAAGAATGGTATAAAAAAATGGTGATTTTCGGGTTACAGGTAGCGGAAATCGATCGCCCATTTTTGGCGATCGATCGCACTCAAGCAGTACGCGGCAGTAGCTTTTGGCGATCGATCGATCGCCGAAGACAGAAAATTGTTGGCTATGGCAGTGTGATCTCGCGATCGATCGGGGCAATGTAGCGATCGATCGCGAGTCACCAGAAATGTGTATTTTGGTTATTTTTGTGGGATTTTTGGTGGACTATTATTGGCTTCTAATATTGGTTTGTGTGAATGTGTAGAACCATCCCAGGTGGCAACACAAAGGAAGTAAAGTCATACCAAATTCCACCTTTTGGAAAGGTACGTAGAAGACTTACGGGCACCCAACGGTAACATGTATTTTATATACTTATTAGAATGTGCATTGTGGATGCAAGTATATTGGATTGTGCATTGTGGATGCAAATACATGTTGAATTATGCATTGTGATTGCATAAATGTATGTTGAATACTTGGTGCATATCCCATGAGCATGGTTATATTCGAGTGATGATTGTAAATGCTTTGCCGCTGTCACTTGAGCGATGATAGAATACTTGCCGCTGTCATATCGTAGTGAGGAAAGAATATTTGACGCCAAATGTTGAAGCGAGGGTATTGCCGCATGTCACATTTGAGCGAGGTTATTCGATGCCGCTGATATGTCGAAGCAAGGGGTATTAGTGCCGCTATCATGACAAGCGAGGTACATTAAAATACACTGTTATAACTGACTAGGGATTGGTGATTGGTGAAAACAAAATGGTTATATGTCATGACATTTGTGGAACCATAATATAATCCATTGATTATATACTCATGAGTTATGGTACAGGGACAACCAAAAGGGAGTGTTTAAAATGCATTGGAATACATGAAGTGTTTGTAATTACGGTTTATGCATTTACGCCTTATAATCATATTATGTTGAATATGGATTATTATATGCTCATGATTTGGGGGTTGTCCTTGTAGGTACATTTTGGCATAAAGGGGCTAATGACGGGTTGATGCGGTGAGCTTGTTAGGAGCGCTTTTGATATAGAAGGACATGATTATTTTGTATGGTCTCTACTCTAGGAGTAGTGTAAAGCTATAGTGATTAACATTCATTTTGTTGAGAATGTAATTAATCCATTTTCGAAGTTCACATTTTGGCATGTAATCCTTAAAGCTCAAGGCTTCAACACGAACTCCTATACTCTGATTATACATGTTAGCTCTACTTATGCCTTTAATCCTCACGTAAGGTATTAGGGTCCTTACATTAGTGGTATCAGAGCAGTGGTTAGAGAACCCGGGAATGAGTGAAGGGAAGCATTAGCAACAAGTTGGCTAGGTGTTTGTTTATGAGCATGTTTATGCATGTGGTGCATATTGGTGTATATATTTGTTGTACTAACATGCTTATTGTTGCTTATATTATCTAACGGTGTAATACGTGAATTGTTTTGGTATTGTTGTTAACCTTTGTATTACAGCATGACGGCCATAAATTTGGAGAACATTAATGAAGAAGTAGGTGATAGAGGGAGTGTGAATGCAAGCATTGCTCAGACTAATCCCCTACCGCCACCTGCTGTGGGTGTGGAACCTATTGTGCACCCATTATTGCTTGGTGAACTGAATCTGACACAGTTCTTGAACTTTCATCCGCCCCGTTTTGAGGGAACGGAGACTGGGGAAGAAGCGGAGGAATGGTTAGAAAGGATAGAGCAGATCTTTGTGTCGGCACCCTGTGCTAAGACTGCTTGGTTAAGATTGGCAGAGTTTCAACTGGCCAAGAAGTCTTCCATGTGGTGGAAGACAACTGTGATGGATCTGAGAGCTCAAGGGGTACTGATTGATTGAAGTTTGTTCAGAACCCGGTTTCTGAACCGATATTTCTCAGCTGCTGCCAGACAGATGAAAGAGGACGAGTTCACCAACTTGAAACATGGAAGCATGACTGTCTCGGACTATGCCATGCATTATTCATCGATGTTGATGTATGTCCCTCATATCGCTACTAATGGGCATGCCAAGATGAGGCATTTCTTGAAGGGTTTGAGGACAGAACTATTTGTCCGGGTTATCTCCAATAACCCCAGCTCTTTTGATGATGCTCTTACTAGAGCAGAGATGACAGAGATTGGAGTTGGTGCTTATGCTGATATTGTACCCCAACATGTGCCACCGCAGAGGTCAGTTGCTGACAACCTGAGGCCACGAGGAGAGTAGTTTAAGCCTCGTGGAGCTTCTTCATCTTCTCGATTTAGTGGGAAGAAGTCTTATAACCGGAAGCAGGAGAGTCGGAAGAGCAATATACCGACCAACCGAGGACCAACGCAAATGAATAGAATGGGGGGAAACGAGATGTGAAAATTGTGGAGGACCACACTTATCAAGCAACTGCCCGACTTGTTACAGTTGTGGCAAAATGGGCCATATTTCTCGGTATTGCCCCAACGTGGGAGGATAGTCAGATTTCAGGATGAATAGGCCGAGATTTGATGATAGGACTGGGCATCAGAGGCAGCAGGTTATGCCTCGACCATCGGGAGGTCAGACAGTGGGACCGCCCTAGGGGCAGGTATATGCACTGACTAGGGAGCAGGCCGAGGCAGCCCCAAAGGAGGTGATTGCTGGTACGTGTCATTTACTTACGTACCCTGCTTTTATTTTGATAGATACAGGTGACTCCCACTCTTTTGTATCTGCTGATTTTGTGGAGAGACATCATATGTGCACGTCTCTGTTACCCATGCCTCTTATGGTCTCGACACCCACTGGAAAGAATGTTATTGCTGATCGGTTTCTTGTTGACTGCCTCATTTATTTTGAGGGTAATGAATTGAAGGCGGATTTGATTGTTCTAGGTATGTCATATTTTGATTGCATAGTGGGCATTGACATGCTGAATAGATATCAGGCAGTGGTAGATTGCCGACAAAGGACAGTTCGATTCTGATCTGATATGGGGATTCAGTGGACTTTCTATGGGAACGGCTCTCGTGCGAAGATTCCGTTGATATCGGCTGTCAAAATGTCCCGTTTATTGGAACGTGGGCATACGGGTTATCTTATCTATGCCGTGGACATGGCGGAAAAGAAGAAAGAGTTGAGGACTGAGGATGTACCCGTAGTGGCGGAGTTTGCCGACGTGTTTCCGGAGGAAATCCAAGGGTTCCCGCCGACTAGAGAGGAGTTTGGGATTGAGTTGCTACCAGGAACGTCCGCTATTTCTCGTGCCCCTTATAGGATGGCACCGGCGGAGTTAAGAGAATTGAAGGAACAGTTACAGGAGCTCCTTGACAAGGGATATACGCCCTAGCGTATCGCCTTGGGGCGCGCAGGTTCTTTTCGTTAAAAAGAAGGATGGTTCGATGCGTTTGTGCATCGATTACCGGCAACTGAATAAGGCAACGGTGAAGAACAAGTATCCTTTCCCAATGATTGACGACTTATTTGATCAGTTGCAGGGTACAAAGTTGTATAGCAAGATTGATTTGAGGCCAGGATACCATCAGATTCGGGTCAGAGATGAGGATATTCAGAAGACATCATTCCTGACTCGGTATGGGCACTACGAGTTCCTAGTTATGCTGTTCAGTGTGACGAATGCCCCGGCTGTCTTTATGAGTCTGATGAACCAGGTATTCCAGCCATATCTTGACCAGATCGTCATAGTGTTTATTGACAATATAGTTATATACTCTCGGAGTGAGGAGGAGCACGTGAAACACTTACGGACAGTGCTCCAGATCCTCAGAGATAATCAGTTGTTTGCCAAGCTCAGCAAATGTGAATTCTGGTTGAGCAGCGTGGTGTTTTTGGGGCTTATTATCTCTAGCAGTGGGATATCAGTGGATCCCATGAAGGTGGAGGCAGTGATGGAGTGGTCTGCACCCACTTATGTGCCCGAGATACGGAGCTTTCTTGGTTTGGCCGGGTATTATCGACGCTTTGTCGAAGGATTTTCTAATATTGCTAAGCCATTGACTCAAAAGGGAGTATCATTCTATTGGTCTGAGGCTTGTGAGCGGAGCTTCCAAGAGTTGAAGCGTCGGTTGATGACGACGCCTGTGTTAGTGATTCCTACGGAGAACAAGAGGTTTGTTCTATATACTGATGCATCACTATAGGGCTTGGGATGTGTACTGATGCAAGATAAGCATGTGGTAGCTTATGCATCGAGGCAGTTGAAGCCGCATGAGACTAGATATCCAGTCCATGACTTGGAGTTGGCTGCTAGCATTTTTGCCTTGAAGATTTGGCGGCATTACTTGTATGGTACGTCGTTTACCATTTATACAGATCATAAGAGCCTGGAATTTCTATTCACTCAGGCGGAGCTGAATATGAGACAGAGGAGATGGATGGGCTTACTCAAGGACTACGATTGTGAAATAGAGTACCATCCTGGAAAGGCGAACTTGACAGCAGACGCCTTGAGTCGGAAGGTGAAGTATACTGCTGAGGACACCATGCATTTATCGGCTACGATGACTTCTTACTGCCATCTGGGCTATGATTTTGATGTGGATACATCACCGGTACGTGTATCAACTCTATTGGCAGAGCCGGACATTTATGAGAATATTCGGAGGGCTCAGAAGGCAGATGATGAGATTCAGAGGTGGTTATCATTGGTACTTCTTCGACAACCATCGAAGTTCAGAGTGGCTGGGGACGGTTCCTTGAGATTTGGTAACCGTGGGTAGTTCCGAGTATGCCGGAGTTGCGTACATGGATCTTACAGCGAGCTTATAACAGCAGGCTTAGCATCCTCCCAGGCGGGAGGAAGATGTATAAGGATCTATGTGATCAATTTTGGTGGAAGAGGATGAAGCGTGATGTTATCACTTGTGTCAAGAGATGCTTGATCTGTCAGCAGGTGAAGGCAGAGAGGCAGAGACCTGGTGGCGAGCTAAGGAGCTTGGATATACCGGAATGAAAGTGGGAACACATATCCATGGACTTCGTGACCCACTTACCGAGGACTACTTCGGGTTTTGATGCCATTTGGGTGATTGTGGATAGGCTGACCAAAGTGCTCATTTTATTCCGTACAATATGACATTCACATACTTGAGGATGTCTCATTTGTATGTCCGGGATATAGTGAGACTGGTCGGGATTCCAGTTTCCATTGTATCTGACCGAGACCCATGATTTACATCTCACTTTTGGGGAGGTCTTCAGTCAGCTTTGGGTACTGAAGTGAGATTGAGCACGGCATATCATTCCCAAACGGAAGGTCAGACAGAGTGGACTATACAGACGCTCGAGGACATGCTATGGGAATGTGTATTAGCGTTTGATGCATCGTGGCAAAATTCATTGGCCTTGGTAGAGTTCTCATACAACAATAACTAACAGGCGAGTATCCAGATGGCTCCATTCGAGGCTCTTTATGGTCGACGTTGCAGGTCTCCATTGTACTGGGATGATTTGACTAGTAAATCAGTCGGAGGACCCGAATTGATTCGGGAGATGGAGGATAAGGTTTAGGTCATCCGACAGAAAATGAAGGCAGCCCAGGATAGACAGACAACCTATGCAAATAGACGGCGTCGACCGTTGGAATTCCAATTGGGAGATAAGGCATTTTTGAAGATCTTGCCTTTCAAAGGCGTAGTACGGTTTGGAATGCTCGGAAAACTGTCTCCAAGGTATGTGGGACCGTTTGAGATTTTACAGCGCATCGGTACCTTGGCTTACCGTTTGGCTTTACCACCGTCGTTGTCTGGTATTCATGACGTGTTCTATGTATCTATGTTACGAAAGTATGAGCCGTCCGTCACATGTGTTGCAGCCTTCTGAGGTGCAATTAGATTCTGATGTGTTTTATGTGGAACGGCCAGTCAGGATTCTGGATAGATCTGATCGCAGACTTCGGAACAAGGTGATACCGATGGTCAAAGTTTAGTGGGATCGCAGGGGTGTCGAGGAGGCCACGTGGGGGGTCGGAGCGGCATATAGTGCAGCACTACCCGGAACTATTTTTTGGTATGTGATTTATGTTTAGTTTCGGATTGGTAAGTGCATGCGATTTCGAGGGTGAAATCTTATAAGTAGGGTAGTATTGTGATATCCTCGAAATTAATTATATGCAAATTGGGCATTAATGATGTTTATATGATGAATTATGTGGTAATTGAGTTATGTGTTGGAAAAAAAGGTGTTAACATGATTTAATTATGTTGATTGTTAATTATGAGGAAAGCATGATTTTAGTGGAAGTTGATTGCATTTTTGTAAATGCTTTTAAAAATACAATGTCGGGGTATTTTATGCATCATGTAAATTATGGGTACAAATTTAATTAAATTAACCCATATACCCCCCACTATACCCCTTTACCCCACTTCACTTTATCACTTTACCCCTCTACACTTTAAAATCCCCAATTCACTCTCAAACCCTACCCATTTCACTATTTTTGATTTTGATCAAAAGTGGAAGGAGAAATCTGTTGGGATATGCCCTAAGACATATCATTAGATGATTGTTTATGACATACAATGTAATATGATTTTATAAATGGCAATTCATTATTATATATTATTCTTTTAACTGTGCAATGTGAATTAATATATATGTTAATGTCCTTAGAATAATATTGTATTATTCTTAAAGATGTCCCTAGTCAAGTATTATCATGAAAGGGATAATGATAATACGTAGAGACTAGTATGTGTTGATCGATGAATTGTTCATTGATATGACATATCAAATCAACATATGGGTACATGTTAGAGAAAGATGTACTGGACAGACCCACCATGAGAATGCAACATGGATAGTTATATGATCGTCATATGCAATTCTCATAGTGATAATAATGTATGTAATCCTTACGACTTGTGATCATCAGAGATCCCAACATAAGGAGTTATGTATTTTGATATCGTCAAATGTTACCCGTAACATGGTAAACTATAAAGGCGACTATTGGATACACTACGAATTATGTAGAGGGATGTTGACTGATCGAGATAGGATTTGTCCCTCCTATATAACAGGAGATGTGTTTGGCCCTTGATCAAGTGAGAACTAAAATGCATGGCCATGCTCGAATGAGTCGATATGAGATATCGAGCTTATTCGTTTATTCTAGTTCTACTTGGGGATCAAGAAATAAAGATTGGATATACGAGTATGACTATTCCATGACTCGTGTTCAATCTAAACACAAAGGACAAAGTGATTAAGCTACATGGTTAATATTATCACAAGTTCTAAAGGTTATGTCGAGTCATTGACATTCTTGTAATTTGGGTAGCATTGATGTGTTGCTAGATACCGCTCAATGCTTGCGACATAAAATGAGATTTTATGTCACTGCCAACATTACAAGATCCTATCGGGTCGCACAAAAGATTAAATCGAAAAGGGAAATTAAATTCATTGGATGAATTAATTAATTAAGAAGAGTCTTAATTAAGTGATTAAAAGGTTTTAATTAAATCATGGGTTTGGGCCCATAAGACTTTGAGAAAGTCTTGAACCTTAATTAAAAGCCTTATAATATAAATATATGGTTTTGATTAATTGTTAATCATACTTTTTCATATCATAGCTTGATATCAAAAACCTAGCCTCTCCTCCTCCAACTCTCGGCCGCCTCTTCCTTATCTTCTCTCGGCCGCCGCCGATTGTAAGGTAGTGTGATTGGCCGCCGTTGATCGGTTTTGGACCGTGGGTTGAGTTTTGGTTCAAGAATAAGTCTAGCAACTTGTTCTTGAACATCCCTTTCGATTTGATCGTGTGGATACCGTAGAGACGAAGGTGCAAACTTTTGTTTGTGACTCGTGGTGCTACAACGAGGATTCTGCTTCAAACACGCTACAAGGGTGAGACACTTGTAATTCCTTTATCCGATATGAATCCCTATGTATAGATCTGCTGGTTAGTAATCCATAAAAATTTTATTCCGCTGCGTTGTATGCTCTTGGATTACTTACAGTGGTATCAGAGCCGTGTACAAGGCTCATATCAGATTTATGTGGTTAAATAGTTTAATCATATTAGAATTAATATTGCATGCTATTTAAAACTGTATGAACATATATGATATGTTAATATTTAGTTTGTGAAAATCATCGTAGAAATGTATTTGATATAATTGGCGAATAATCATATTTATTGAGCAAGTTTTCGTCCATCACCATCACAAATGACACCACGGCTGGCCACATGAGGGCTAGGGTTTTCGAACCCTTGGCTCGAGATGGCTTAGTCGTTGTGGCTAATAATTGTGCATGGAAGTGTCGAAAATTGATTAGGGTTTAGAACCCATTGGACGTGACGGCTAGCTCATGACGGCTAGGGTTTCGAACCCTAGTAGCCGTGCATGGCTCGGCCATCGTCGCCTATTTTGCTAAAGTTTTGAGACGTGGATGAGTTTTGAACTCTTTGGCTCGATAATGGTTCACGCATGCATGGTTAGTAGCTTTACCACATGAGAGCAAGGTTTTTCGAACCCTTAGCTCGAGATGGTTGAGCCAACCCCGTGCATGGCCTGACCGTGACTCGTGGCTAACCAATTCTGGCGTTTCAATTAAGATGGCTCGATAAAGTTGCATGAAGGTGCGAGGCGGCTAGGGTTTGGAACCCTAGCGCCGCCGCCGCTCGAGCCATGGCTCGGCCATGGGCTAGGGTTTCGAACCCTAGGCCCATTAATGGTCAAGCCGTGTGCTTTGTGGTTCGAACCATGGTGGTTCGTGTCTTAGTCGCTTTAGTTCGTGGCATGTGATGTCCCGAGCGTACGATAATTTTTCAAAAATTATTTTACAGTTTTAATTAGAATTAAATTTAAAATGTTTAGAATTTAATTAATTAAATGTTAATGCATGCCTTATGTGTTGTTTGAGCATGGTGCGTGGTTATAGCCCTTTGACCTATTAGATAGGATTTGTGGATGTTTGTAATATAATACGACCTGCGTGTCGTGCCTTCTCTATTTCATTCTAAATGTAATCCCTCCCCTATGTTCCCCTCGAATGTGAATCGAGGAATTCTATATCTTGTAAATAGTGTAGTTTATTTTATTGATGGTGATCAATGAAGATGGAGCATCTGCCGGGATGAGGAGGCCATTCACAAATTGGAGCCAAAGGAAGGTGCTTGTGAAGTTACCTTAGGTTGACTCTTAGGATTTTCTCATTGGCTTGAGAGAATCGTTAGTAGGGGCTATAACCATGTCACGTTTAATTATGTATGTTGATGCATGATTTATCTTATGTTTTAGTTTGATAATAGTATTACACATATATGTAGATATGTATACAACTATATGTAGTGGACATATTTTAAATTATCAAACTAATCATGAGATCAATAAATCCCTCTAAAATATTAAGTTTTAGATGCCTTCCAAAATTAAAAGTACTCGTCAATAACTTCGATTGTACATGTGTGGGTTTGCCAAAGCAAAGCACCGTGGCAATCTTAGTAAGGCGCGAAAGGATAAAAGTGATATCCGTTATACTTTAAATTGGGTACGACTTAACTAGGTTATCTCAATAGGATTGGGAACTTAGAGGCATGGGTTGGATTATAATTCATTTGATGAATTGAACAAAGTGTTGTTCGTCCAACTATCCAAGAATTACATGTGATGTAATTGACAAAGTGTTGTCTACCTAAATAACCGAGTCTTGGGCGATTAGCCAAAGCTAACTCAAGATTAGGCGAAATATGGATCTTGGCCCACTAAAGGTTTCGAGGGTTGATAATTTTTAAACAAAATAGTGGGAGTATCATTTAATATAAGACCATGTTAAATGATTAAATCATAAACTTATTTTGCATATTTATATTGTAGATATCCATGGCAACTAACAACGTTACTAGCACTTTATCACTGCGATTGAGAAGGACAAATTAAATGGGACGAATTTCTTAGACTGGCATAGGAACTTGAGGATAGTCCTCAAACAAGAAAAGAAACAATATGTCCTAGAGGAACCCTTACCCGCTGAGGAACCTCCCCTAACGGCTACAAGAGCTGAAAAAGATGCTTACAAGAAGCATCAAAGTGACGCACTTGATGTTGGGTGCCTTATGCTTGCCACCATGAACTCTGAGCTTCAGAAGCAACATGAGGAAATGGAGGCGTTCGATATGATCGAACACTTAAAGCAATTGTACCAACAACAAGCAAGACAAGAGAGGTATGATGTCTCTAAGGCGTTATTCCAGTGCAGGATGGTAGAGGGAAGCCTAGTTGGAACTCATGTGCTCAAGATGATTGGGTACATTGAGAATCTGGATAAGCTGGGTTTTCCATTGGACCAAGAGTTGGCCACCGATGTGATCTTGCAATCGTTGACTGAGAGCTTCAGTCAATTTGTAGTAAATTACAATATGACTGACATGGAAAAGACTCTACCACAATTGCTTGGTATGTTGAGAACATATGAAGCAAATACAAAGAAGACTAAGGCCACAAATGTTCTTATTGTGAATAAGGGCAAAGGAAGGGCCAAAGCTAAAGGCAACAAGAAAGCAAAGAAGGTCTTTGTTAAATCTAAGCCAAAGTCTTATGCACTAAAGCCAAAAGGGGGGATAGCGAAGGAAGGGAACTGTTTCCATTGCGGTGAGACCGGCCATTGGAAAAGAAACTGCAAAGTATATCTGGAGGATCTAAAGAAAGGAAGTGAGACTTCCGCTTCAGGTATTTTTGTTATAGAAGTCAATTTATCTACTTCTTCATCATGGGTATTAGATACCGGATGTGGATCTCACATTTGTGTAAATGTGCAGGATCTAAAAAGGAGTAGGACGTTGGCGAAAGGTGAAGTTGATCTCCGAGTTGGAAATGGAGCAAGAGTTGCTGCATTAGCTATAGGAGATTATCATTTAGCTTTACCTTCTGGTTTATCATTAATTTTAAAAGACTGTTATTTTGTGCCATCTATTACTAAAAACATAATTTCTATTTCTTGTTTAGACAAGTATGGTTTTTCATTTATAATAAAGGACAACTGTTGTTCTATTTATTTAAATGATATGTTTTATGCTAGTGCACAAATGGTGAATGGTCTTTATGTATTAAATCTTGATATGCCTATCTATAACATAAATACTAAAAGGATTAAAAATAATGATTGTAATCCGACTTATCTCTGGCATTGTCGCTTGGGCCACATAAACGAGAACCGCATATCTAAACTTCATAAGGATGGAGTATTAGATTCATTTGATTTTGAATCATATGAAACATGCGAATCTTGTTTAATGGGCAAGATGACTAAAGCCCCTTTCAAGGGACATGTTGAAAGGGCAAATGTTTTATTGGGACTAATACATAGTGATGTATGTGGACCAATAAGTACACAAGCTAGAGGTGGTTTTCAATACTTCGTTACATTTACTAATGACCTCAGTAGATATGGGTATGTGTACCTAATGAAGCATAAGCATGAAACCTTTGAAAAGTTCAAAGATTTCAAGAATGAAGTACAAAACCAACTTGGCAAGAGTATCAAAATCCTTCGATCAGATCGAGGAGGTGAATACTTAAGCCAAGAGTTTCATGACTATCTAAAGGAGTGTGGAATAGTCCCACAACTCACTCCTCCGTATACTCCACAATGGAATGGTGTATCCGAGAGGAGAAATCGAACCTTGTTGGACATGGTTAGATCAATGATGAGTCATGCAGATCTTCCGATATCGTTTTGGGGACACGCTCTAGAAACATCGATTTTCTTACTGAACCGTGTTCCATCTAAATCAGTGGAAAAGACACCATATGAGATATGGACTGGGAATCGTCCTAGTATGTCTTTTATGAAGATTTGGGGTTGTGAGGCTTTCGTTAGACGTCACGCCACTAACAAACTTGGACCCAAATCTGATAAGTGTTTATTTGTGGGGTATCCTAAGGAAACGAAAGGATACTATTTCTATTATCCCACCGAGAACAAAGTAGTTGTTGCTCGGACTGGTGTATTTCTTGAAGGAGAATTTATTTCTAGAAAAACCAGTGGGAGAAAAATAGAACTTAGTGAAGTTCAACCACAAGAAAACACTGAACCTGAGATTGAGATGGAAACAGAGCAGGCTCCGCAAGCTGTTGTGGAAGAAGCACCTGCTCAAGAGACACAAGCCCAGCGTAGGTCTGTAAGAGAACACCGGGAGCCACAGAGATATGGATTTCTTGTGACTCAACAAGGTGACTTACTACTTATTGATGAGGATGAGCCGTCATCTTATCAACAAGCTATAATGGGCAATGATTCTGAGAAATGGCAAGAGTCCATGAAATCTGAGATGGAATCCATGTATGCAAACCAAGTATGGACTTTGGTTGATCCACCTGAAGGGGTACGACCCATAGGGTGCAAATGGATTTTCAAGAAAAAGACCGATATGGATGGTAACGTACAAACCTATAAAGGTCGGCTGGTTGCAAAAGGATTCAAACAAATTCATGGTATTGACTATGATGAAACCTTTTCACCAGTGGCCATGGTTAAATCCATAAGGATCTTACTTGCAATAGCTGCATTTCATGATTATTAAATCTGGCAGATGGATGTCAAAACAGCTTTCCTTAATGGAAATCTGCTCGAGGATGTGTACATGACACATCCCAAGGGTTTTGTCGATCCAAAGGATGCTGGAAAGATATGCAAGCTACAACGATCCATTTATGGATTGAAGCAAGCTTCTCGGAGTTGGAATCTTCGTTTTGATGATGCAATCAAAGAGTTT
This sequence comes from Haberlea rhodopensis, assembly GCA_907163345.1. Classification (NCBI taxonomy): domain Eukaryota; kingdom Viridiplantae; phylum Streptophyta; class Magnoliopsida; order Lamiales; family Gesneriaceae; genus Haberlea; species Haberlea rhodopensis. The sequence continues at coordinate 302,850 of CAJQUN010000302.1, forward strand.
GGTTTTATCAAAAATGAAGATGAACCTTGTGTCTACAAGAAGGTCAGTGGGAGCGTAATCATTTTCCTAGTGTTGTATGTAGATGACATACTTCTTATTGGAAATGATATCCCTGCCTTGCAATCTGTAAAGATTTGGCTAGGGAACTGCTTTTCGATGAAAGATTTAGGAGAAGCCACCTATGAATTAGGAATCAAGATCTATAGAGATAGATCAAGAAGGCTTCTTGGTCTAAGTCAAAGTACATACATAGACAAGGTGCTTAAAAGGTTTAGCATGCAAGAATCCAAGAAAGGATTCGTGCCTATGACGCATGGCATTTATCTCTCGAAGGAACAGTGTCCTTCAACAGAAGATGAGAGACAACGCATGAGTAAGATTCCATACGCGTCAGCTATTGGATCTATCATGTATGCCATGATATGTACTCGTCCCGATGTATCGTATGCTTTGAGCATGACGAGCAGATATCGAGTTGATCCAGGTGAAGGTCACTGGATTGCTGTCAAGAACATCCTGAAGTACTTGAGAAGGACTAAGGATACATTCTTGATTTATGGAGGTGAGGAAGAGCTCAATGTAATGGGTTACACTGATGCAAGCTTCCAAACTGACAAAGATGATTTTCGATCGCAATCTGGATATGTGTATTGCCTAAATGGAGGTGCTGTGAGCTGGAAGAGTTCAAAGCAAGAAACAGTAGCCGATTCTACAACGGAAGCTGAGTATATTGCTGCCTCGGATGCAGCAAAGGAAGCTGTTTGGATGAGGAAGTTTATTTCTGAACTTGGAGTGGTGCCTAGCATTAAAGATCCGATAGAACTCTATTGTGACAACAATGAGATCTCACCAAAGATCCAAGCACATACTTAGGGGTTTCCATTTCATTCGAGAAATCGTTGAAAGGGGAGATGTTAAAATATGCAAAGTACCAACAGATGATAATGTATCTGACCCATTGACGAAGCCACTGTAACAGCAGAAGCATGATCGTCATACTAGATCTCTAGGCATTAGGTATATGTCTGAGTGGTCTTAGTGCAAGTGGGAGATTTGTTGGGATATGCCCTAAGACATATCATTAGATGATTGTTTATGACATACAATGTAATATGACTTTATAAATGGCAATTCATTATTATATATTATTCTTTTAACTGTGCAATGTGAATTAATATATATGTTAATGTCCTTAGAATAATATTGTATTATTCTTAAAGATGTCCCTAGTCAAGTATTATCATGAAAGGGATAATGATAATACGTAGAGAATAGTATGTGTTGATCGATGAATTGTTCATTGATATGAGATATCAAATCAACATATGGGTACATGTTAGAGAACGATGTACTGGACAGACCCACCATGAGAATGCAACATGGATAGTTATATGATCGTCATATGCAATTCTCATAGTGATAATAATGTATGTAATCCTTACGACTTGTGATCATCAGAGATCCCAACATAAGGAGTTATGTATTTTGATATCGTCAAACGTTACCCGTAACAGGGTAAACTATAAAGGCGACTATTGGATACACTACGAATTATGTAGAGGGATGTTGACTGATCGAGATAGGATTTGTCCCTCCTATATAACAGGAGATGTGTTTGGCCCTTGATCAAGTGAGAACTAAAATGCATGGCCATGCTCGAATGAGTCGATATGAGATATCGAGCTTATTCGTTTATTCTAGTTCTACTTGGGGATCAAGAAATAAAGATTGGATATACGAGTATGACTATTCCATGACTCGTGTTCAATCTAAACACAAAGGACAAAGTGATTAAGCTACATGGTTAATATTATCACAAGTTCTAAAGGTTATGTCGAGTCATTGACATTCTTGTAATTTGGGTAGCATTGATGTGTTGCTAGATACCGCTCAATGCTTGCGACATAAAATGAGATTTTATGTCACTGCCAACATTACAAGATCCTATCGGGTCGCACAAAAGATTAAATCGAAAAGGGAAATTAAATTCATTGGATGAATTAATTAATTAAGAAGAGTCTTAATTAAGTGATTAAAATGTTTTAATTAAATCATGGGTTTGGGCCCATAAGACTTTGAGAAAGTCTTGAACCTTAATTAAAAGCCTTATAATATAAATACATGGTTATGATTAATTGTTAATCATACTTTTTCATATCATAGCTTGATATCAAAAACCTAGCCTATCCTCCTCCAACTCTCGGTCGCCTCTTCCTTATCTTCTCTCGGCCGCCGCCGATTGTAAGGTAGTGTGATTGGCCGCCGTTGATCGGTTTTGAACCGTGGGTTGAGTTTTGGTTCAAGAATAAGTCTAGCAACTTGTTCTTGAACATCCCTTTTGATTTGATCGTGTGGATACCGTAGAGATGAAGGTGCAAACTTTCGTTTGTGACTCGTGGTGCTACAACGAGGATTCTTCTTCAAACACGCTACAAGGGTGAGACACTTGTAATTCCTTTATCCGATATGAATCCCTATGTATAGATCTGCTGGTTAGTAATCCATAAAAATTTTATTCCCCTGCGTTGTATGCAATTGGATTACTTACAAAATCTTCACAAAACCTTTGTTTGTGAGATTTATTTTAGGATTTAGAGTCCTTAAAGAGGTATGTAACCCTTCCTAAAGTTTTTATGATGTTTGGTGTTGAAATGGGTTAGTTTTTTATGTTTCATGTGGGTTTGTTTTGGGTATATGTTATTTATGGTTGGGGTATGATTTTTGAAGTGTTTTATGTGGGTTTTAGTGAGTTTTGATAATATTGGTATTGTAGGAAAGTTTGGGTTCGAATGGTTTGAAGTGGAGCTTGAAAAATGCTCAAAAATGGCGATTTTTCGATGTACAGGGATTGGCGATCGATCGCGAGCCAACAGTAGGCTCCAAAACCCTTTGGCGATCGATCGCCACTTCTCGCCAATCGATCGCGCCAAAAGTGGCGATCGATCGTCACTTCTCGCCGATCGATCGCGCCAAAAGTGGCGATCGATCGCCAAGGTGTGAATTTTTAAGCTTCGTCCAGTATGATCTCGCGATCGATCGGGCCTGATCGGCGATCGATCGCGAGGTATAAAAATATGTGTTTTTGGATTTTTCGTGGGATTTTTGGATATTGGACTATATTTAGCTTCTAATATCGATTTGTTTGGTTATGTAGAACCATCCTAGGTACCCACAACTTCAAGGAGATAAAGTTCTACAACTTCTCCATTTTTTTGGAATTAAGGTACGTAAGAGACGTACGGGCATCGGACGGTAACACATTCCTAAACTATTGCTATTCATTGATTGCATAAGTATTTATGATGTTTATGATGATGATTATTATAAGTAAGTTTATGATGATGATGTTACGATAAATGAAGATAATATGACGTTTACAATGACGATTATGATAAGATGATGACGTCTATAAGATGATGATGCTTATAAGATGATCATGTTTACAAGATGATGATGTTTATAAGATGACGATGTTTATGATATGATGATGATGATATATGTTTAACAATGTTATTAAGAATGGTTGAATGTCCGGTGGTTGTTATGGGCAAGCGAGGAAGGTATTTGCCGCTCACATAACTAGCGAGGCGATACATCCGCTATCAAGGCGTAGCGAGGGGTATCACAATTCCCCTAAGCGAGGAGATACATCCGCTATCAAGGCGTAGCGAGGGGTATCACAATTCCGCTTTATGTCGAGCGAGGGGGGCCAATTGTGCCGCTGTCATAATAGAACCAGGACAGTCACATTTCTAATTAACATTGTTGATTATGAGCATATGAATGAAGTACGACTTTAATCATTTATGTCAAGAACTAATGATTATATACATGACTATGAAACAGGGACACCAAAGAGGGTTAATGCGATTAACCAGGAAGTATATGTTACCAATTGCTTTCATGCATTTATTTATATGCCATTACCTTATGATGTTAAGTAACGATGTACATGCTCATGATGGGTTGTTCCTGTAGGTACGCTTCTGGATTGAAAGATTAAGGGTCGGGTTGAGGCAGTGAGCTATGAGGAGCATGAAAGAAGATAGGATACATGATTTTTGGATAGTCTCTACTCTAGGAGTAGTATAATTCTATCGCTTTAACATTCTTTGGGAATGTAATTAATTAGCTTTTGAAATTTTATTTTTGGGCTTGTAATCTTATTAGCTCAAAGCTACAATCGGAACCCTAAGATGTCATTAACGCATGTTTAGTCCATAATATGTTTATATAATGATGTTAAGGTAGGAAGACCCTACATTAGTGGTATCAGAGCAGTGGTTAGATAACCCGGGAATGAGTGAAGGGTAGCCTTAGCAATAAGTTAGCTAGGTGCTCACTTTTAAACATGTTTTGTGCATAAGTTGCATATGAAGGATATGATGTTACACTAACATGGTTGATTATCTAACGATGTATTATATGAACTGCTTTTGGGTATTGTTGTTAACCCTTGTCTTGCAGCATGGCAGCGAATGTGGAAGTGGGAGATGCAGTTAGTGTTAATGCAAGTGCTGGGAGTACAAATCCCCTACCACCGCCAGCTTTGGGCGAAGAACCATCTGAACAGCAGTTATTACCTGGAGAGCTAAGCTTGGCTCAATTTCTGACATACCGACCCCCGATGTTCGAGGGAACTGAGACATGGGAAATGCCTGAGGAATGGTTGGAGAGGATAGAACAAATACTCGTGGCAGCTCCTTGTGCTAAGACAGCCTGGATAAGACTAGCGGAGTTCCAGTTGGCCAAGAAGGCGCTGATGTGGTGGAAGACCACAGTAACAGAGCAAGAGGCTCAGGGTCAAGAAATCACTTGGAAACTGTTCAGAACTCGGTTTCTGACCCGCTATTTCTCAGCTGCTGCACGACAGGCCAAGGAAGATGAGTTTACTAACCTTAAGTAAGGTAACATGCCTGTATCAGATTATGCTCTTCAGTATTGTTCTTTGCTCAGATATGTACCTCACATCGCCGCAAGTACTCAAGCAAAGATGAGGAACTTCATGAAAGGCTTGAGGCCTGAAATGTATGACAGGGTGGTCACTTATGGCCCTGCTTGTTTTGATGATGCACTTTCAAGGGCTGAGTTAGCCGAGCTGGGAGTTGGAGCATATCCTGATGCCGTGCCACCTCCAGCACCCCCTCGGAGATCCACTTCTGACAATTTGAAACCAAGGGGTGATCAATTCAAGCCAAGGGGGAATACTTCGGCTTCGAGATTCAGTGGTAAGAGGCCCGAGAATCGTTGGATATGAAACCGTAAGAATAACTCCCCATCAGGAAGAGGCCAGTCTCAGGGAGGCAGGTTTGGGGAGGTCCAGTGCTCTCTTTGTGGGCAATCACATATGACCAAAGACTGCGTAGGTTGCTATGTTTGTGGCAATAAGGTCCACTTTGCTCGGCAGTGTCCCAATCGGGAGGGACAACAGAACTCTGCAGGGAGGCCTGCGGACAGAGCAGCACAGCACAGGCCACCGTTTGTACCAAGGCAGCATAGAGGTCAGCCTATGTGGCCACCTCAAGGGCAGGTTTATGCATTGACGAGGGAGCAGGCTACAGCGACTCCGGAAGAAGTGATAGCGGGTATGTGTCTTTTATTTACGCACCCTGCTTTTATATTGATAGACACAGGTGTGTCACACTCTTTTGTGTCGACAAGTTTTGGTGGAAAGGCACCACATATGCACTTCTCCGTCGCCCACGCCTCTTGTAGTCTCAACACCCGCTGGAAGAAGTTTGATTGCTGATCGGATTGTCTTTGATGGCCTCATTTATTTTGAGGATAACGAGCTAAGCTTTCAGGACTAGATATGGGCACTATGAATTCTCAGTCATGCCTTTTGGGGTGACGAATGCCCCAGCTGTTTTTATGAGCCTGATGAACAGGGTGTTCCAGCCGTATTTGGATCAGTTCGTCATTGTTTTCATTGACGATATACTCATTTACTCCCGAACTGAAGAGGAACACGTATAGCACTTGAGGACAGTACTCCAGATCCTTAGGGATCATCAGTTATATGCAAAGCTCAGTAAGTGCGAGTTTTGGTTGAGCAGTGTGGTGTTCTTGGGTCATGTTATATCTAGCAGCGGGATATATGTAGATCCCAAGAAGGTTGAGGCGGTGTTGGAGTGCGCTGCACCCACTTCTGTACCCGAGATACGGAGCTTCCTTGGTTTAGCAGGTTATTACCGACGTTTCGTCGAGGGATTCTCTAAGATCGCTAAGCCGTTGACTCAGGTGACTCAGAAAGGAGTCCCATTCTATTGGTCTGAAGCTTGTGAGGAAAGCTTCCAAGAACTGAAGCGTCGTTTGACTACGGCACCTGTATTGGTGATACCTTCTGAGAATAAGAGGTTTGTTTTGTACACGGATGCATCGTTGCAGGGTTTGGGCTGTGTGTTGATGCAAGATAAGCACGTGGTGGCTTATGCTTCGAGGCAGTTGAAGCCTCATGAGACAAGATACCCAGTTCATGATCTGGAACTGGCGGCCATCATTTCCGCCTTGAAGATTTGGCGGCATTATCTATATGGTACTTCATTTACCATTTTTACGGACCATAAGAGCCTGAAGTTTCTATTCACTCAAGCTGGATTGAATATGCGCCAAAGAAGGTGGATGGATTTACTCAAGGATTATGATTGTGAAATTGAGTACCATCCTGGTAAAGCAAATTTGATAACGGACGCCTTAAGTCTGAAGGTGAAGAGTATTGTTGAGGACGCTATGTGTTTATCAGCGATGATGACTTCTTATTGCCATCCGGGCTATGATTTTGATGTGGACACGTCGCTGGTGCGAGTGTCGACCTTGTTGGCTGAGCCAGACATATTTTAGGCTATCAGGAAAGCCCAGAGGTCGGATGATGAGGTTCAGAGATGGTCATCGGTAGTAATTCAAGGACAGCCATCAAAGTTCAGAGTAGCTGAGGATGGTTCATTGAGACTGGGCAACCGTTGGGTAGTCCCAGATACGCCAGAGTTGCGTAGAGGAGTATTGGAGCGAGCTCACGCTAGCCGGTTCAGTATTCACCCAGGAGGAAGAAAAATGTATAAGGACCTAAGTGGTCAATTCTGGTGGAGACGCATGAAACATGATGTTATAGCTTTTGTCAAAAGATGTTTGATCTGCCAGCAGGTAAAGGCAGAAAGGCAGAGGCCTGGTGGCGAGCTGAAGAGCTTAGAGATACCTAAGTGGAAGTGGGAACACATATCTATGGACTTCGTGACCCACTTGCCAAGGACGGCCTCTGGATTTGATGCGATCTGGGTGATCGTGGATAGGCTGACGAAGGTAGATCATTTCATCCCTTGTATGACTTTACGTATCTAAAGATGGCCCAATCATATGTGCGGGATGTGGTGAAGTTACATGGCATTCCAGTTTCGATTGTGACTGGCAGAGATCCAAGGTTTACTTCACATTTCTGGGAGGGTCTCCAGGTAGCTTTGGGCACAGAGGTGAGACTGAGTACAACGTATCACCCTCAGACAGACGGTCAGACAGAGCGTACTATACAGATGCTCGAGGATATGTAGAGGGCATGTGTAATGGAGTTTGATACTCCGTGGCAAGATTCTATACCACTGGTAGAGTTCTCCTATAATAACAGCTATCGGACGAGCATTCAAATGGCCCCTTTTGAAGCTCTTTATGGACGACGCTGTAGGTCACCGCTGTATTGGGAGGACTTGACTAGTAAGGCGGTCGGAGGACCGGATATGATTAAGGATATGGAAGACAAGATTAAGTTGATACGTCAAAAGATGAAAGCAGCCCAGGATAGGCAAGCAGCCTATGCCAATGAGCGACGACGACCGCTAGAATTTCAAGTGGGGGACAAGGTCTTCTTAAAAATCTCACCCTTCAGGGGTGTAGTTCGTTTTGGTATGCGGGGGAAGTTATCTCCGAGGTACGTTGGGCCGTATGAGGTATTGCAGCGTATTGGTACATTGGCTTACCGTTTGGCTCTATCACCGTCTTCATCTGGTATTCACGATGTCTTTCACGTCTCTATGTTACGGAAGTACGAGCCAGGCCCATCTCATGTATTACAGTCTACTGAAGTACAGTTAGATTCAGATGTATCCTACGTAGAACGACCGGTCAGAATTCTGGGTCGTGAGGATCGCAGATTACGAAGCAAAGTTATACCGATGGTTAAAGTTCAGTGGGATCGTCGGGGTGTCGAGGAGGCTACGTGGGAGACGGAACGGCATATGATGCAGCAGTACCCGGAACTAGTTTCTGGTATGATTTATGTTTAGTTTCATTTTGGGTAAGTGCATGCGATTTCGAGGACGAAATCTTATAAGTAGGGGAGTATTGTGATGCCCCGAAATTAATTATATGCAAATTGGGCATTAATGATGTTTATATGATGAATTATGTGGTAATTGAGTTATGTGTTGGAAAATAAGGTGTTAACATGATTTAATTATGTTGATTGTTAATTATGAGGAAAACATGATTTTAGTGGAAGTTGATTGCATTTTTGTAAATGCTTTTAAAAATACCATGTTGGGGTATTTTATGCATCATGTAAATTATGGGTACAAATTTAATTAAATTAACCCATATACCCCCCACTATACCCCTTTACCCCACTTCATTTTATCACTTTACCCCTCTACACTTTAAAATCCCCAATTCACTCTCAAACCCTACCCATTTCACTATTTTTGATTTTGATCAAAAGTGGAAGGAGAAATCTTCACAAACCTTTGTTTGTGAGATTTATTGTAGGATTTGGAGTCCTTAAGAGGTATGGAACCCTTCCTAAAGTTTTTATGATGTTTGGTGTTGAGTTAGTTTTTTATGTTTTATGTGGGTTTGTTTTGGGTATATGTTATTTATGGTTGGGGTATGATTTTTGAAGTGTTTTATGTGGGTTTTAGTGAGTTTTGATGATATTGGTATTGTAGGAAAGTTTGGGTTCGAATGGTTTGAAGTGGAGCTTGAAAAATGCTAAAAAACGGCGAATTTTCGATGTACAGGGATTGGCGATCGATCGCCCGTTTTTGGCGATCGATCGCGAGCCAACAGTAGGCTCCAGAACCCTTTGGCGATTGATCGGCGAGGCTGGCGATCGATCGCGCCAAAAGTGGCGATCGATCGCCAAGGTGTGAATTTTTAAGCTTCGTCCAGTATGATCTCGCGATCGATCGGGCCTGGTCGGCGATCGATCGCGAGGTATAAAAATATGTGTTTTTGGATTTTTGTGGGATTTTTGGATATTGGACTATATTTAGCTTCTAATATCGATTTGTTTGGTTATGTAGAACCATCCCAGGTACCCACAACTTCAAGGAGATAAAGTTCTACAACTTCTCCATTTTTTTGGAATTAAGGTACGTAAGAGACGTACGGGCATCGGACGGTAACACATTCCTAAACTATTGCTATGCATTGATTGCATAAGTATTTATGATGTTTATGATGATGATTATGATAAGTAAGTTTATGATGATGATGTTACAATAAATGAAGATAATATGACGTTTACGATGACGATTATGATAAGATGATGACGTCTATAAGATGATGATGCTTATAAGATGATGATGCTTATAAGATGATGATGTTTATAAGATGATGATGTTTACAAGATGACGATGTTTATGATATGATGATGATGATATATGTTTAACAATGTTATTAAGAATGGTTGAATGTCCGGTGGTTGTTATGGGCAAGCGAGGAAGGTACTTGCCGCTCACATAACTAGCGAGGCGATACATCCGCTATCAAGGAGTAGCGAGGGGTATCACAATTCCGCTAAGCGAGGAGATACATCCGCTATCAAGGCGTAGCGAGGGGTATCACAATTCCGCTTTATGTCGAGCGATGGGGCCAATTGTGCAGCTGTCATAATAGAACCAGGGCAGTCCCATTTCTAATTAACATTGTTGATTATGAGCATATGAATGAAGTACGACTTTAATCATTTATGTCAAGAACTAATGATTATATACATGACTATGAAACAGGAACAACCAAAGAGGGTTAATGCGATTAACCAGGAAGTATATGTTACAAATTACTTTCATGCATTTATTTATATGCCATTACCTTATGATGTTAAGTAACGATGTACATGCTCATGATGGGTTGTTCCTGTAGGTACGCTTCTGGATTGAAAGATTAAGGGTCGGGTTGAGGCAATGAGCTATGAGGAGCATGAAAGAAGATAGGATATAGGATTTTTGGATAGTCTCTACTCTAGGAGTAGTATAATTCTATCGCTTTAACATTCTTTGCCAGGAATGTAATTAATTAGCTTTTGAAATTTTATTTTTGGGCTTGTAATCTTATTAGCTCAAAGCTACAACCGGAACCCTAAGATGTCATTAATGCATGTTTAGTCCATAATATGTTTATATAATGATGTTAAGGTAGGAAGACCCTACAATTGGCTTCTAATATTGGTTTGTGTGAATGTGTACAACCATCCCAAGTGGCAACACAAAGGAAGTAAAGTCATACCAAATTCCACCTTTTGGAAAGGTACGTAGAAGACGTACGGGCACCCAACGGTAACATATATTTTATATACTTATTAGAATGTGCATTGTGGATGCAAGTATATATTGGATTGTGCATTGTGGATGCAAACACATGTTGAATTATGCATTATGATTGCATATATGTAGGTTGAATACTTGGTGCATATCCCATGAGTCATGGTTATATTCGAGTGATGATTTTAAATGCTTTACCGCTGTCACTTGAAGCGATGATAGAATACTTGCCGCTGTTATATCGTAGCGAGGAAAGAATATTTGCCGCCAAATGTTGAAGCGAGGGTATTGCCGCATGTCACATTTGAGCGAGGTTATTCGATGCCGCTGATATGTCGAAGCAAGGGGTATTAGTGCTGCTATCATGACAAGCGATGTGCATTAAAATGCACTGTTATAACAGAGTAGGGATTGGTGATTGGTGACAACGAAATGGTTATATGTCATGACATTTGTGGAACCATAATATAATCCATTGATTATTATATGCTCATGATTTGGGGGTTGTCCTTGTAGGTACATTTTGGCATAAAGGGGCAAAGGACGGGTTGATGCTGTGAGCTTGTAAAGAGCGCTTTTGATATAGAAGGACAGGATTATTTCGTATAGTCTCTACTCTAGGAGTAGTGTAAAGCTATAGTGATTAACATTCATTTTGTGAGAATGTAATTAATCCATTTTGGAAGTTCACATTTTGGCATGTAATCCTTAAATCTCAAGGCCTCAACACGAACTCCTATACTCTGATTATACATGTTAGCTCTACTTATGCCTTTAATCCGCGCGTAAGGTATTAGGGTCCTTACAACAGTATCTTAGGCAATTTTTAGGTTTAAACGCGGACCAAACATTCGATCCCACGAGTAAACTAATAAAATTCCGAACAGGCTCGCTACCCGAGCACAACCACTTAGTCACATTTTAGATTCAAATACGGACCAAACATCCCGATCCCTTATTTAACCAGCCAACAACGGACAATAATAAAATAAGCTCGACACCCGAACACAATATCTTAGGCAATTTTTAGGTTTAAACGTGTACCAAACATCCTGATCCCCCGAGTTAACTAATAAACTTCCGAACAGTAAGCAAACTTATTTCATTGATTCTAAATTCGAAAATAAAGACAACAATTAAGAACTCATACGAAATATTTCTTTAAATTATGAACATTCCAAGGCCTCACCAATTCACGGCCTTCTTGATCCTCTAGTTTATATGATCCTCGTCCGATCACCACTTTTACTTTGTAAGGGCCCTCCCACTTTGGTGCCAATTTCTTCACTTTGTCAGCTGGATTAGTTCTTCGTAACACCAGATCTCCAACCTGGAACGCTCTAGGGCGAACTCTTCGGTTATATGCATTAGTGATCTTTATCTTGTACATCTCCACCCGCCTAGCAGCCAGGGGCGTAACTAATGTATGGGCTGGGGTGCCCCCCCCCCCCCCCCCCCCCCCCACCCAGAATTATTGTATATATAAAAATCTTTTTAATAAATTGTTACAGGAGTGCAGTGCAGATGGTATACGAGCGGTTTTGATATCCATTGGGTCATGGGTTTGAAACCCAAGCATCTCTTTTCAAAAAGCTTTTGGGTTTTCCATTCCCTGATTTTTTGATTTATTTATTTGTCAAAAATATATTTATTGGTAAAAGTAATTTCATACTTATTTATCTTATTCTCTCATTTTCTAAATTTATAATTTTAAGCATATTTTTTTTTAAAAAAATATAGATATACATATCTCTAGTAAAAAATTTATTTATTTTAAAAAAAACTTATGATGTGGAGAAAGGTATTGTTAACAATTACTAATCCAAAAAATTATTTGTTGGTAAAATAATTTTATACTTATTTTTTCCATTCTCTCAATTTTTAATTTATCATTTTTGAAGCGTATTTTTTTAAAAAAAAATATGTAATATACATATTTTTAGTAAAAAATTATTTCTTTTAAACAACTTTTTTTGTAAAAATTTTTCTTTCTAAATTTACACCATGGTATACATTAATTTGAAATTTAGATTAAATGGATTATGAAGTATTTTTACAAAAATTAAGAATGAAATGATAAATAAAACTTATAGATGTGGAGAAAGATATTGTTAAACAATAGTTAACGAATATGCGAACGAAGTGTTTTTTATACAAAATAAATATGAAAAATAATATATTTTTTTATAAAAGAACATTATACGAATGGGCCATGGACAATGAATCTCCGAAAATCTTTCGGGGGCTCCGCCCTCGAACCCCCGTAGTACCTTCGCCTACAGGCCCCCATATATAAAAATCCTAGCTACGCCCCTGCCAGCAGCTCTTTCCCTTAACTCGTCCGTCCCATCTAATTCTAGCTTTCTTATATCTTCATTATGTTTAGGATTGTAACATTGTACCCGAAGATATTCTATTCCAATTTCAGAGGGGATAAGGGCTTCTGACCCATACACTAGACTATATGGGGTTTCTCCCATGGATATCCGAGGCGTTGTTCGATATGTCCATAGAACACCCGAGAATTCATCCACCCAAGCTCCTTGAGCTCCTTCCAATCTTGTTTTAATTCCGTGCAACAATATCCAATTAATCACATCTTCTTGCCCATTAGATTGATGATAAGCTATTGAAGTGAAAACTTGTCTGATTTTCATATCCTTGCACCCTTTTTCCCTGGAACTGTCTTCTATTGTCAGAAAATAATCTCCTTGGTATTCCGAACGAGCATGTTATGTTTTTCCATAAGAATTTTGATAATTCCCTCCTCGGTTATCTTTGCCAGGGGTTTAACTTCTACCTAGTTTGTGAAATATTCAACTGCCACCAGAAGAAATTTTCTTTGTTCGGCTGCTGGCGGAAAAGGCCCATCAATGTCCGTTCCCCATTGATCAAATGGAGAGGAAGTAACACTGTTATTCAGAAATTCTGCAGGAACATGGGATAAATTGACATGCTTCTGGCAATTGTTGCACTTTCTCACAATCCATTCAGCATCATTTTTCATTGTAGGCCAATAGTATCCAGCTCGAAGAGCCTTTTGGTATAGCATATTGACCCTGAGATGATTTTCGCAACAACCTTCATGGATATTCTTTTATTAAATGCTCCCCATCTTGGACCGAAGCGCATTGCAGGAAAGGGATTGAGAAGCTCCTTCTGAACAACTTGTCTTCGACCAGTACACAATGATTCTCCATTCTCTTCAGCCGAGCCGCCTCTTTTGGGTCGGATGGCAAAACCTTGGTCTTCAGTAATTTAATGATATGCTCTGGCCAATCTGCCACAATACATGGTTCAAGATTCATTATGCTATTGACAGATGTATGAGAGACCAAGAGCTCTTGTACTAACACATTCCTGTTTTTCCATTCGTGGATTGAGCTCGGCTATTTTATTCCCTTGGCACATGTGTTAACTTTACTTCCTGGAATTGACTCATCAGTGTCCGAGCAGTCTTCACGTACTTCTTCAATTTTTCTTCTTTTACTTTATACATTCCGTTGACTTGCTGAACCACGAGCATGGAGTCCATAAACGTTATTATTTTCCGAGCACCAGCATCCAACGCTACTCGAAGACCCGAGATGAAAGCTTCAAATTCGGCTTCATTATTTGAGGAATGAAACCCAAATTGGATTGTTACTTTAATTTCTTCTCCTTCGGGACTAATGAGCACTAAACCAACGCTGCTTCCCAGCTGAGTAGACGATTCATCTACATACAGATTTTTCTTCGGGGATATGGGTCACCTCTACTAGAAAATCCGATAGTGCTTGAGCTTTGATGGTAGTTCGGGGCTGATAAGTAATGTAGAATTCACTCAGCTCGGTGGCCCATTTCACCATTCGCCCTGATATTTCTACTTTAGATAGTAACTTTCCTAGGGGAGTGCTTATCACCACCATGATGGGATGAGATAAAAAGTATGGCCGAAGTCTTCTTGCCGTAGTTATGAGGGTTAAAGTCAATTTTTAAACTTCAGGATACCTCTGTTCTGCCCCTTGCAGTGCTCTGCTGACAAACTATACTGGTTGTTGTTGCCCTGACTTCTATGTGACCAATACCGAGCTGATAACCTCCTCGGTCACAGATAGATAGACGAGGAGGGTCTCGTCATGCTCGGGTTTATTCATTACCGGCAATCAAGCCAGATAATCTTTCAAATCCTTGAAGGCCTTTTGGCATTGATCATTCCATTCAAACTGAACCCCTTGCATTACTGCTTTAAAGAAAGACAAGCTTCTATCAGCTGAGCGAGATATTAAGCGACTTAACACAGCTATTCTTCCTGCAAACCTCTGTACTTCATTCAATGTCCTAGAAGGATTCATCTCCTGGATTGCTCTGATTTTTTTCAGGTTGGCCTCAACACCTCTCTCGGTGACCATATATCCCAAGAACTTCCCACTATGTATTCCGAACGTGCGATTAGCAGGATTCAACTTCATGCCAAATTTCCGTAAAGTGCCGAAGACTTCTTCCATATCCTCAATTAGAGTTTGTGCCTTTTTACTCTTGATAAGGACATCATCCACATATACTTCCACATTCCGCCCTGTCCATTTAGCTTTGATAAGTGGCCCCATCATTTTTTAGGCCAAAGGGCATGACCACGCAACAAAAAGTTCCACATGTTGTAACGAAGCTTACTTTTGGCTGATCTTCATGTGCCAAAGGAACTTGATGATACCCCTGATATGCATCCATAAGGCAGAGTAGTTCATGTCCTGCAGTTGAATCTACTAGTTGATCAATCCTGGACGGGTAGCAATCTTTTGGGCATGTTTTATTCACGTCTCAGAAATCCACACACATTCGCCACTTATCTCCTGATTTGGGCATTAAAACCACATTTGAAAGCCATGTAGGAAAACTAGTTTCCCGCATGTGGCCCGCTTTCAACAATTCTTCCACTTGCTTAGCAATAATTGTATCCTTCTCGGACCCAAAATACCTCCTCTTCTGCTTGATTGCCCGAGCATTAGGATCAACATTTAGATGGTGTTCGACAATTTCTGGCTCAACCTCGACTAGATCGGTGGTACTCCAAACGAACACATCCACATTCTGATTCAAGCAGTCAATCACCTTTTCTTTGTAATTCTGGATCTAACTGAGAACCCACCCTGGTGGTCTTAGCAGGGTGGCCCAGCTCAATTGTGAGAAATTCCTCCGTGGCAACTACTCGTTCTTCAATCTCATCAAGCTTTTCTCGTTTCCCCTTACCATTATCTCATCGTTCATCATCCCCTTTCCTCTGTCTCTTTTCCTGCCTCAACTCATGCACATAACATTTCCTCGATGAACTTTGATCTCCTCATACTTGCCCAACTTCCTCCCTCACCTACTGGGAATTTCATCGCCAGATGGTAAGTAAACGCCACTGCCTGAAAAGCAGCTAAAGCTGGTCGACCCAGAATTATGTTGTACGATGAAGGAGCATCTACGATGAGAAAGTTGATCATCTTAGTCTTCGTCATTGGTTCCTCACCCAAGGTAACTGGCAAAGAAACTTGCCCCACCGAACTTACCACCTCCCCTGCGAATCCATGAAGAGAAGTATTCACCATCTGTATGGTTATTCTCCCCAATTCCATCTGGGTCAACGTACTTTGAAAAAGCACATCGGCCAAACTTCCTGTATCCACAAAGATTCTCTGCATATTATAATTAGCAACTGTGGCAGAAATAACCAATGTGTCATCATGGGGTAAATGGATCCCTTGCATATCTTCGGGCCCAAAAGCAATGGATGGCCCTATTGACGTGTTGTCTGGGGTAATTGATATCACCTGCAACCTCCGAGCATAACTCTTTCTTGCCCGATTAGAATCTTCTCATGATATTCCTCCAGAGATCATGTGTATAGTTCCTCAGTTATGAATATTGTTAGGTGTAAGGCCACGATGCAGATAAATCCGGATTAACTATGATTAAGCAAAACCCTGATAATTAAAAGTGCAAACTTTGAATTAAGGTGTCCCGGATTACGATGAGTCAACCAACTAGTGGAACATGTTTTTAGTGCATGAGCATGTGCATGATCACATGGCACTTGGAGAACACATGCCACTAATTAATTTAACTCATGTTTAATACATGATTTTGGACCATTAATCTTGCAAGATAGTGATGTATTGACACATGGATTCCACAATACATCAAATACATTAAAAACCATGCAATATGACATGGAAAGCAAGGCCCATAACCCTCATTTCAGATTTGATTTTGCAAAAAATTACCATGCAACACCATTTCCCTCTCTTCATTTTTCATCAACAAAATTCTCTTCCTTCTCTCTACTCAATTTCGAAATTATCAGCCCTTCTTCCACCAAAATTCTCTTGCAATATTGAGTGCATGTTACATGTAATTAAGGATTTAGAAGCTACAAGGTTAGGGAAGAAGAACCAAACAACAATCTTTGAGTTTGGAGCATTCTTGAGGGAGGCAAGAACAGTTTGGAAGGAGAAAGGAGCTTGGTTAACTCAAGGGTTTGTTTTGATGCTTCAATCTTGAAGATTATTGAAGTATAACATGAATCTTGATTAAGGATTTAGAAGCTACAAGGTTAGGGAAGAAGAACCAAACAACAATCTTTGAGTTTGGAGCATTCTTGAGGGAGGCAAGAACAGTTTGGAAGGAGAAAGGAGCTTGGTTAACTCAAGGGTTTGTTTTGATGCTTCAATCTTGAAGATTATTGAAGGTATAACATGAATCTTGAGTTTTATTAGCTTTGATGTAGGATTAAATGTCGAATTTAGAGGTCATCTCTTGAGAATTGTAGTGAGAAAGTTGCTGTCAAATGTATCTGCTGTTTTGATGTTGCATCCAGTAGATTGTTTCTAAATTTCAGATCACTTAAACTCCGAATTTGGAAACGGTGCTCCTAATAAGAATTGTAAAACCTTAGGTTAGATTTAACTGGCAACCAAAATCAGCCAATTTGGATTTAAGATGAAAAAGGTATGGTCATTTTACCTAAAATCTTAAAATTCAGTGCATTCGAGTTTCATGCAGTGTGTTCTTCGAATTTCTGGGAATAAATGGCTACGAATTTGAAGGTTTAGGTTCTACTAAGAGTTGTAGTATTAGGTGTTAGATTTCATTAGGAATTGGCCTCACTCAATGTGGAGTTCATATGCAAAAGTTATGCTAATTATACCAGTAACTATGCAATCTGGAAGCAGGGTATATACGAGTTTTTTAGGCTGTACATTTTTCAAATAATGTACCTCAAGATGAACTATTTTGCTTAAAGTTCATAAGAGATGTATTGTATAAGTTTGAGTTATCTTGCATTAGAAACTGGCCGCACATGATTTGGAGCTCATATCAGTGAGTTACGCCTTTTTCCCTATCACGGCTCAATCTGCACTAACAGAGCATAATATAATTCAATGAATTATGCTATGAATCGACCTCTAGACCTTAGCTAAAACTCATAAAATATGAAATAAACCTTGTTGTTATCAAATGTTTCCCACTGGTTTGAAGTCATTTGGAGGTCTTTTGAATTTATAGTGATTTTTCTACGAAAATGGGTCAAGCTGAAAATTAAGAAAATCACTAGAGCAATATTTAGAAGTTGCAATTGATTCAGTGCACTATTTGAACACTTAGTGTTATTTGGAATTTACATGACCAGGTTAATAGACTCCGGGTGACTAGAGAAGAACTCAGGTAGATTAGTTTCGGTCTGAGGTACGTAGAAATGAGTTTTATCATGACGTCTGACGAAGACGTGTAATGATATTATTGTATGATTTTACATGTCATTTATTGATTTATATGATTTACTTGTCACTATATGATTCTTATGTGACTACATGACATGTTGAGATACATTGTAGTACATGATATGTGAATTACATGATATGTATTGATTTTCACATGAGATTGCATGACATAATGAGTTGCATATATCATATGATGCATATATGATTCATGGGCATACCATATTGATCTATCCACTTCTTTGATATTCATGATGATGACTGAGTTGATTTACTCTGAGTGCCGGGGACAACGGGCACGGCGATGAGAGGCAGTATAGGTAGCAACTGTAGTCACGCGCGTTGCTATCGGACCTAGACACGAGGGATGACGAGCACAGCACATGATGATTCTCCTAGCGCTAAGTGTGTATGTTGTCCCCCTCTGCTCGAGCTGATATTGATTGATGATGCCTTCCTTTGGACTCCGATATCGGTATCTTGAGATTCGATTCATTATACCCATTCATACATCGCATTCATACATAGTATGCATTGCATGATACTTTGCCATTCTTGACATGATTTATTTATTTCTCGTACTGGGTTCTGACCCTATTCGCGGGGGGCTGTCATGTCTTTGTTGTATGGGCATGACAGGTGGTACAGGTGGACATACTGCGGATGCTCGAGATGAAGCATCAATGAATACCAGAGCTCCTTGAGAGCGAGCTCAGGTTATGTTTTATGTTTTGAGTCCCAGTAGTTGTTAGAGTATTTTTAACTATGATTCCATTTACCGGGGTATGCCCCGAGTACCTGTATTTTAAGTATTATATTACTGGTGAGTTATATACTTGCTTATGTGATGAATAAAATGTTGAATTGGAAAACTGGAATTACATATTTTCAGTATCATTATATATGAATCACCTAAAAGCGAAAAATTAATATGGCCATTTGACAAGATAATTGAGACTAATCTTCCGCTGTTTACGCAAATTAATCATTGTGTGATAATTAAACACCACATTTGGATCGGGCCCTCACATTATGGTATCAGAGCCTAATCTGGAATATGCTCGAACTAGAGTTAGGACATTGAGTATAGTCACAAATAAAATTGTTTGTGCATGTAATTGACTATGCGTTTTATATGCTCTTGAGTGCTATGATTACATGTTAGATAATGGGATGTTAGACATGTAATAGATTACGAAGTAGGGACAACTAGATATCAGATTTTTTGAGTAATATAATATGCTGAGTTGCATATAATTTTGAGAATTTTATCTGTTAGCATTGACAGTTGCTTATCGGATGATGATGTAGAATAAGTGATGAGAACATCTCTGACTTGAGATTTATATATGATGTTTTGATTTTATGATGGACAGTTATTGTTTGGACATGTAGCAATGATATGAACTGTAATAGCTATTTAGCGAACCTGTAGGCACTGTAAACTGTTAATTGAATTATAGCTTAGTGATAATGCGTTCATTATTGGGAATATTATTTATCACTTTGGAACTTAATCCTTGTGATTAGTGGGATGACACTAGAACTAATTAACCCCATGTTTTGTTGATTGACATCAGGATTTTGAGTCCGAAAGACCAGGGTAATATGTATGAGTTTACGTCAAAACCTTTGCACGTAGAGATGATGATTTAGAACTTGAGGATATTGAAAATAGTGATATTCAATTGAAGAATAGAATATAGTTGTTGTAAGAAACAATTAGAATTGGTTTGAATGAGGACTTGGATATGGAGATTGTCGTAATTCAGTTCCAGTTTATATGTCCAAATTATGAACAAATACTACAATATTAACTCTTCTAGATGAGAGTATCTAGAGAAATTGTAGCGATGAAAGACGAGTTTTCCCTCTTGTTGACACGGGAAAGAATGTTTACGAGAAAGCCATGCTGATTACATGAAAATGATATCGTGGACTTGATAAATGGAAGTATGTGCTTAATCTCGATAGCTATTCACTAGTGAAGAAATTAGAAGTAAAAGTGTATCGGCAGAAGGGTAAGACACCGATGAGCTAGAACTGGATTAAATGTTAATGAAGTGACTATCATTGGAATAATCCAAGTAGTCCTAGAGCAGTTTTAGAAGTATCACTCCAGTTCATCCAGCTCTAGTAATGCTAGAGGTACTAAGAGATAGTAGAATATCAGATCTTTTCGAGGTCACTGTGGATGTAAATATCTACTAATCTATGTGAAAGAATAAGAGAAACTGATATCGATTGTGGCCAGTCAGAGCATGTCCATTACGTGCTCAGGAACAGATGCGGCCATAACAACAAATACTCTGAGCTAGGGATAGATATCATAGTGGTTATTCTTTTCGACCACTCAGTTTCAGCAGCAGTTAGTTACCTGCAGACCAGAGAGTATACCTTGATAGAGGATACAATTATAGATGCTTCAGTACTATTGATCGCAGATACATGTAATGTATTTGATCACACTGCACAAGTTGTATTGAGACAAAAGCATTGTTTTCATACATTGCATTGATGTGACTAGAAATAGACACATCTATTGCGTTTAATTGTTTACGATTTGGTATGTTTTGATGGATAATTTGATACATATGCTACCTAACCGTATATTTGTGTAATTGTAGGTTGAATCGAAGAAATCGAGCTAACTAAGGCGAATAAAGGTCAAGAAAAGCTTTGGAGCTAATAAAGACTCAATGTAGATCAAGAAAAAGGCTAAAATGTAATTTTAGTAGAGGCGATCGACCGCATGAAGGAGGCAATCGATCACCTATGGACAGAAAGTTGAGCAACAAAATTCACGAAGAGACGATTGATGGCGAGAAAAGAGGCGACCGATCGCCAAAGTCCACTGGAGCCAAGCGATCGATCGCATGAAAAGTGGCGATCGATCGCCTAAGGAAAATCACCGAAAAAAAAGAGCTAGCGATCGATCGCCACCTTATGGCGATCGATCGCCAACAGTGTTTTGGAAAGATTGGATTCTTGATTTCTTTCCTTCCTACATAAGCTCTAACCTACCCCATCAGCCTCCATACCTCTTGATACTCGAAATTAGTCTCTTTGAGAGAGAATTCAGACCTTAGAACAAGAGTTTTTTAATTTTTAGAATAATTTTCTTTCAATTTTTGTAAAGACGCTCGAAGAACGAAGACGGAATCAACAAGCAGGAATCGTGCTTCGCTTTAGTAACTTTCTTTTCTATTGATTGTTTGATGTTTTTAATACAATTTTTGTTAGTTTTAGATTTAATTATGCAAGGCTAAACATCTTGATTCTTGGTTGAGGGATACTTGCCTTTGGAATAGAAAAACTTGTGAAAATTTTGATTTGATTGTTGAATGACCGCGATATTTTTAAACAAAAGATTTCAGAGTGTAACGCGATTCTATACCGCAAGTGCATGGTTGTAAAGTTTTAGTATAGTTAAATGAAAGTACGGGTTGTCGAATCCACAGGGACTAACGTATAAGTACCAAATAAAACTAGAAAAATTATATTTAGCCTACGATTAACAAGAGGGTAGATTTAACTAATGCAACTCTAGAACTAAAGGATCCAAATAAAATAAGAATAAATAAAATGAATGGTTTCCGGATATGCAAAGGAAATTCGCTCGAGAAATTTATCTTGCTCTTCGTTCAACTATGTTATCTTCAAAGATTCGTTTGAATAGGCAATTACCAAACAATTGATTCTTAAGGTGAAAGATTTTCGTTATTATTCAATACACTCTCTCGAGCTGTATAGAAACTAATATCAAATTAGAACAAGTAACTCTCGTTCACTTATTTACTAATCCGATATTGCATAAATCTTCAAAACCTGGTTACTCTAAATCTCTTGATTCAAAGTGCTCACGTATGTGATTTTATCTCTCGATCTCAATCTTAAACATACATCATGAATTACTTTAGCGTATTATAACGTTATCTCTCGATCTCGGTTATAACTCACAAGATTCAATCAAAGTTAGCTAGGCTTTGATCTTAATAAGCATGTAATTCATGAACAATAAGTAATCAATTCACTCAAACACAATCGAATCAATAAATGAAACATAATTTTACTCAAACTCGATAAAATAAACTCAATTTAATTCAAGACAAATCAATAAGACGTTTAATTGTTTCTCAACCTCAAAAACATTCAATGAAATGAAAATCTAATAAAACCGAGTTTAGAAATACGATAAATGCTGGAACGAATCCGTGCGTTGCACCGTAATCTCTTCTCTTGCTCCTTCCTTGCACTCCGGAAATGGCTCGCTCAAGCTTGGATGAAGAACGGAAGAAGATGGCTTCTCCTCCTTCTTGTCGGTGGCGGCTCTAGGGTTTGTAGGTGATGAAAAATCGGCCTCAACCCTCTCTGATCTGATCTCATATGGTCTGGAAGGGATCCTCTATTTAAACCACCGAAAATCACGTTAAATATGGAAAATAAGATTTTCAGCAAATCGCGTCTCGATCGATCAAAAATATGTTTCGATCGATCGGTGCACTGTTCACTTCAGCCTTTAAAAGTTTCTGCCTCGCTCGATCGATCAAGATTTTCATTTCGATTGATCGGCCCTTCGATAAAATTGGTGCTGAACTCTCTGCCCGGCTCGATCGATCGAGAAACAATCTCGATCGATCGAAACTCTGAAAATCTGATTTCTTCATTTTTTTCTCTTTTTCGCCTCGATTTCACCCGTTTTCTTCAGTTTTGCTCATTTCTTCCATTTCCGACCTATTTTCCTGAAACAAGCAAATAAATACCAAAAAGCGTAATTTCATCCAGGAAAAAGTACGAAAAACGGAAAGAAATTACAGCTAAAAACACTTAAAATCTAAGCCTATCAACTCCCCCAAACTTAGACTTGATCGTCCTCGAGCAAGCAATAAGCTCAAAAAGTAGAGTCAAACTTAATACTTTGAATGAATCATCTTTACAACTCAACGTAAAAGCTCAGCAATCCTACTTACACGATAATAAGAGTCATTCAATGTTAACAGGAAGCATTTTCTCCTAAGCTAAACAATACATCGCAACATCGTGTGTGCTATTCTCAAACATGAGTTATATACATATCTTTTAAGATCAAACTGTGCCATAAAAACGCAAAGTCAAGATTACTTTAAAATACTCTACAAATCTACTATCCAGCACTTCTCCACTAATGTAATGATTCCCTAGACTTGGATCAGAAGGTCTTTAAAAGCTTATAGCGTTAGGCCTTTTGGTGTCGGCTCCAAAGAAAAGGTAGGATGAATGCAAAGAAGAGAGTATAAAAGAATCAGTTCAAACTTGTTCGCACAATATTGAGCTTCTCTTCAACTTTTTCTAGCATTGGCCACTTTGGGTCTTATTTGAATGTTTTCATTTTTTTCAAGGATTTTCTCTACATCTTTTCTTATTGCTCATTCTTTTGTTCATTTTGTTTTTCACAATGAACTCCTCTACATATAACAATTCAGTGCAATGAATGAGATTCATTATACTCTCTTGGGGACGGATAAAATTTTTCAATTAGGCTCAATCCAAGGTAGGTATAATGAGTTAGCCAAAAAATTGTCGAATGGGGGTCTATGCATATACCATTCTTTTTTTCAATAAGGCTCAAGAGGGGACACTAGGGGATGATGTACACAAGGTAAGCTTGAAAGGCACAAACGTCCAAAGATCGCCTAAATCATCTCCAAGTCAAGTTCCTAATTATAAAATTTTGCCTCAAAGTGCTTTCAAATAAATTGTAGATTTTTCTAAGATGCTCAAGACTAATCATAAATAACACAAGTGTTCACTTTATTCAATATATGCTTCACTCAATCATGACTCAAAACGTGCTCAAACTATTCCTCAATTTTGACATAAGCTCAACAAAGGATATATACAAACAAGTTAAAAATTTTCATGACTCCTATCTAGAAGGGGATTAATTTCATCATGTATTACCGTTGCAAATCCAACTCATCATTTCTCAAGTATTGACTCATTTTCTAAAAAAAAAAAAATTTTTTTATAGTGCTCAAGGACGAATTAGTCTAAAAAAAAAATGCAGTCATGCAAGGAAATAAACAAGACAAGTAGCGGACATGCAAAAGCTACAAATATAAACAAACCCCCCCAAACTTAATATGTGCATTGCCCTCAATGTACAAGACAAATAAGCGTAAAGGCAAAACACATACCATGACGACGATCGTCACTGATCGTCGTCCTCATCATGCTCCGGAGGGGGAACTGGGTAGTGATGCTGCTCACCCTGGTATGGTGGAAATGGTGGGTAATCAGCAGGTGGAGGTGCATGCGGCTGATATGGTGCGAAGTGTGGCTCTGGCGGGAACTGGAATCCTGGAAGCCCTGGGCCATGGCAGTGTTCCATGCACTCTGGTAGTGCATGAACTCCATCTGACGCTGAGCTACCTGCTCATGGTCCAACTGCAATGCTCTCTGCATGCTGTGTATGTCCCGCTGCATGCTATGGATGCTCTGCTGCTCAAGTCGAATGTCTTGGAGATCCTTGTGAAGGGAGTCCAAGGTGATGCGAGTATGTTCTGCAGCAGAGGATGATGATGCTCCGGCATGTCTAGTGTCCGAGGGTCGTGGCTCAGCCCTTCTTCGGCCTGTCGGAGGTGGTGGACCGTCAACAACAATCGGGATCTTTGGTGGAAGTAACTCCTCGTCTTCCCCCCATTTCACTCCGCATCGCTGGCATAAACAGTGATGGTAGATGGAAACGGTAGTGCGGAGGTAGGTGGGCTGCTACCGATCTCATAGATGTGATCACTAATAATCTCGCCCAAATCCACGTCCTGCCCTGTGAGAATGGCAAATACCAGGGCCGCTCTGTCCTTTGTCACCTCAGAAGTGTGGGTCGAGGGCATGACCCGTGAGGCGACAAATGAGAACCATGCTTGGGCATCTGGTGTCAAATGCTTCTTGAGAACCACCTGTGGCTCTCCCTTATCGTTCCGCTGCCAATCTACTCCCGGCATGCCAATAACTGCGAGTACCTCATCATAATTGATCATACTCTTTCGGAAAGATTGGTACGCACAGGCATCCGGTAAATATTATTGATTGCTGCTTGATCTACCAGCACATCCGTCCCTCGGACAAGAACATTTGCTAGGTGCCCTGGTGGGATAACTCGGAGATTCGTATAGAATTCCCTCACCAGCGAAACCACAGCATCCATCTGTGTTTGCACAAACTGAAACCATCCTCGTCGCCTGACTGCCATAATGACAGGACATTCAATCTTGTCCATACTCATGCCCCTTTCACAACTGAGGGGTTTCTTGTGATAATTGGGATATAACTCAGCTGATGTGGCATTGACAAACTTCCGTTCGTCATGCTCTTGCTCAGAAGTGGTGGCCTCCGCCTGCTTTTGCTTCTGCGAAGCCTCTGCCTGCTTTGACCTCTTTCTTGGAGCCATTGTCTTGCTAAGTTGTTCTCAATTAATTTGCTTAACTGCAACACAAACACCACACCCAAAATACAGCAATACCAATACCCCGCAATACCACAACAATTCCCCCAAACTTTGGTTCTTCTTTACCCAATTCAACTCAACAAAGTAATTGCACCAAAAGATGAAAAGATATGAAATTTAAAACCAATTACCAAGAAAAATATGATCTTTGATGAATTTGGCGCTTGGCATGGAATTCTCTTTTTGGATGCAATTCTACCCAATTCAGCTTGCAATTCTTCAGATCTGCAATTAGAATCTCATCAGAACAATTCTTACTTCAAAGATTTGAAGAAGTTTTGAAAATTGGAGAGAATATGATGAGAAATTGGATGAGGCGATTTGGTTCTGCGTTGGAGAGGAGAAGAAAAATGTATGTGTTGTGCAGAATGCTCTTTGGTGCCCTATTTTTTTTTCAAAATTTTCTCTCGATCGATCGCCAGCACCAGAAGACAAAAATCAAATTTTTCAAAATGTTTTTCCTCTCGGGTTGCCTCGCCTACATCTTTCTTGCTTTTTACACCTGCACAAAATTTCACGGACTCATTCAACAAACATCTACAACCAAATTAAAAACAACTAAACTAAAATGAAGAACTAAAAATAAAAACTCGAGGAAGGAAAAGAAAGTTCTTAATTTATAGTCCCAAGCTGGACTGTCACCTCCTCGTCTGTTAACTTGATTGCTCCTTTGGATTTTTCATAGAATCACTCGGGAGCGTACCTTGCGTCCTTCCAGAAATCAACGTGGCCAGCTGCCCTATCTGCACTTCCAGGTTCTTAATCGATGCATCCAGATTCTGCATCCTCACCTCAGTTGACGTAATCAGTTTTGTCATCAGCTCCTCCATACTCAGTTTTTGTGTGAACCCCGCCTGTGGTTGTGGATTCAACACATTCTCCTGGTTTGACCACCTCATATTTGGGTGGTTCCTCCACCCCCGGTTGTATGAGTTCGAGTACGGATTGTTCTGCTGCCTGTTCCCTCCAAAATTCACAGCTTCAATAGATTGATTAAATTGATTACCTGCTTGGCACTCAATGCTCGGATGACCGCCTCCACATAAATCACAGAAGACAGCTTGAGCTTGCATCGCTGATGCTCCCATGCTATCTATCTTCCGGTTCATAGCCTCCAACTGAGCCGAAATGGTCGTAATCTATCCACTTGATGGACTCCTATTGGTTTCCGTGGCGTGTTTCTTTCAGATTGCCACTGATAGCTATTGGACGACATTTCCTTCAATAAGTCATACGCTTCTTCCGGTGTCTTCCGCATGATCGATCCACCAGATGCTGCATCTATCATAGATTGGTTAGCAGAAAACAAACCATTGTAAAAAGTATGTACCTGCAGCCAGATGGGTAGACCGTGATGTGGGCATCTCCTCAATAAATCTTTGAAACAATCCCACGCTTCGTATAAACTCTCGGGATCAAATTGCCCGAACGTAGTGATATCGTTCCGCATCTTTGCCATCTTGGAGGGAGGAAAGTACTTCGATAAGAAAGCTTTTGTCATCCCTTCCCATGTTGTAATTGATTCTGCAGGTAATGAATTCAACCAGGATTTAGCTTTGTCTCTTAATGAAAAAGGGAAGAGCCTTAACCTGATGGCGTCGTCGGAGACGCCATTATGTTTAAACGTGTAACAGATCTCCAAGAAGTTGGAGATGTGAGTGTTTGGATGATCCGTGGCAGCTCCCCCAAACATTACAGAGTGCTGTATCATTTGGATAATCGCAGGCTTGATCTCGAAATTATTTGCCTGGATTGTCGGCCTAGTAATACTGGATAAAGATCCATGAAACGCTGGTTGTGCAAAGTCCATCATCGATCTCGGGTTCTGTGCATCATTATTGTCGGCCATTGCTCGAGATTCTCGTAGTCTTCTAAGTAGAGTCCTCTCTATTTCAGGATCAAATGGCTCGAGAATAGGCTCCTCTCTTCTGAGCATGCGCTAGAGAAATGGTTCTTGTACTGAATCAGACAAAATGAGACAACAACAAAAATACAAAAATCAATAACAAAATCAACTAACGAAAACGAAAAACAAAAACAAAAACGAAATAATACAAATTGGCTAAATTACAATTAACTAATCTCGTATGATATTATACAGATTAGTCCCCGGCAACGGCGCCAAAAACTTGACCGCGATATTTTTAAACAAAAGATTTCAGAGTGTAACGCGATTCTATACCGCAAGTGCACGGTTGTCAAGTTTTAGTATAGTTAAATGAAAGTACGGGTTGTCGAATCCATAGGGACTAACGTATAAGTACCAAATAAAACTAGAAAAATTATATTTAGCCTACGATTAACAAGAGGGTAGATTTAACTAATGCAACTCTAGAACTAAAGGATCCAAATAAAATAAGAATAAATAAAATGAATGGTTTCCGGATATGCAAAGGAAATTCGCTCGAGAAATTTATCTTGCTCTTCGTTCAACTATGTTATCTTCAAAGATTTGTTTGAATAGGCAATTACCAAACAATTGATTCTTAAGGTGAAAGGTTTTTGTTATTATTCAATACACTCTCTCGAGCTGTATAGAAACTAATATCAAATTAGAACAAGTAACTCTCGTTCACTTATTTACTAATTCGATATTGCATAAATCTTCAAAAACCTCGTTACTCTAAATCTCTCGATTCAAAGTGCTCACGTATGTGATTTTATCTCTCGATCTCAATCTTAAACATACATCATGAATTACTTTAGCGTATTTTAACGTTATCTCTCGATCTCGGTTATAACTCACAAGATTCAATCAAAGTTAGCTAGGCTTTGATCTTAATAAGCATTTAATTCATGAACAATAAGTAATCAATTCACTCAAACACAATCGAATCAATAAATGAAACACAATTTTACTCAAACTCGATAAAATAAACTCAATTTAATTCAAGACAAATCAATAAGACGTTTAATTGTTTCTCAACCTCAAAAACATCCAATGAAATGAAAATCTAATAAAACCGAGTTTATAAATACGATAAATGCTGGAACGAATCCGTGCGTTGCATCGTAATCTCTTCTCTTGCTCCTTCCTTACACTCCGGAAATGGCTCGCTCAAGCTTGGATGAAGAACGGAAGAAGATGGCTTCTCCTCCTTCTTGTCGGCGGCGGCTCTAGGGTTTGTAGGTGATGAAAAATCAGCCTCAACCCTCTCTGATCTGATCTCATATGGTCTGGAAGGGATCCTCTATTTAAACCACCGAAAATCACGTTAAATATGGAAAATAAGATTTTCAGCAAATCGCGTCTCGATCGATCGAAAATATGTTTCGATCGATCTGTTCACTGTTCACTTCAGCCTTTAAAAGTTTCTGCCTCGCTCGATCGATCGAGATTTTCATTTCGATCGATCGGCCCTTCGATAAAATTGGTGCTGAACTCTCTGCCCGGCTCGATCGATCGAAAAACAATCTCGATCGATCGAAACTCTGAAAATCTGATTTCTTCATTTTTTTTCTCTTTTTTGCCTCGATTTCACCCGTTTTCTTCAGTTTAGCTCATTTCTTCCATTTCCGACCTATTTTCCTGAAACAAGCAAATAAATACCAAAAAGCGTAATTTCATCCAGGAAAAAGTACGAAAAACGGAAAGAAATTACAGCTAAAAACACTTAAAATCTAAGCCTATCATTGAATTTTGAAATCAATTTCAATTTTTTTTTCAGATTATGATTATTATGAGTATTGTATTTGATTGATAGATTGATCACCTAGTAATCACATGCAATATCTAATGCTAATTGAGAAGCAACTAAGATTGATAATTACCTGTTGTTGGTGTTATTAAATTCTTAGGAAAAACAATTGGATAATTATTTCTAACTGCTGTAGTTTTTATTGATTAGATTCATCAAACTTACTAGTTTTAAAACTATCATTGAATTAATCTTAACGGCTGTAGTTTTGGTTAAAAATTTGATAAGAGTCGAATTGAATGTTGTTTTCTTTTTTACCACGATTAAGGTAAGTAAGGAATTAAATTTTCAATTGATGAATAATTGAATGAATTTGTAAGTTTAGTAATTTGATGATCAAGTGAATGATTTCCAAAGGTAAAGTTGACCGAAACCAAGAATCGCTTTTTAATCTTGATAAACTAGTTAATTGTTTGCTTTTGTTTAATTTAGTATAGTTAAAGAAATTCGATAATCCCCTATTTTGATACTTGTTAGCATAAAAGTATTCACTTCCCTGTGGGATCGATCCCTACTCACGCTAATACATATTTACTGCTATTAACTTGAGAGGGTTAATTTGGGCGTACGCGATAAACGCTACCAAATTTTGGCGTCGTTGCCGGGGAAGGCAATTACTTTTGTGTTAACACCATTTTATTTATTTCGTGTTATACTCGTGTTGTCTGTTCATGAGTACAGGTGATCCCTCAGATCAAGAAGACAATATTCACTACGATCCTGAGATCGAGAGGACACTACATAGGAGAAGGAGAGAAAATCGAAGGCAAGAAGAGGAAGAAAGGAACAACATGGCTGCGAATCAAAGTTTTCGACAACTGGCCACTCCGGATTTGAACCAACAACCTCTTTGCATAACTTTTCCTACTCTTGCAACTAATGTTAATTTTGAACTGAAATCTGGACTCGTAGATTTGTTGCCATCTTTTCATGGACTTGCAGGAGAAGATCCTCATAAGCATTTGACGGAGTTCCATATGGTCTGCACCACTATGAAGCCGACTAGAATTACTAAGGAGCAAATCAAGTTGAGAGCTTTTCCTTTTTCCTTGAAGGACGCTGCAAAGGACTGGTTATTCTACCTACCATCCGGATCGATCACAACATGGAATGATCTCAAGAGGACGTTTCTAGAAAAATACTTTCCAGCATCAAGGGCAGCTAATATACGGAGGAGATATACTCTATTCGACAGTACACGGGAGAGACATTGCATGAGTACTGGGAGAGCTTCAAGAAGTTCTGTGCAAGCTGTCCACAACACCAGATAAGTGAACATTTACTCATACAATACTTTTATGAGGGTTTGTTATCTAGTGACAGGAACTTGGTTGACGCTGCGAGCGGTGGAGCTTTTGTAAATAAGACACCGGAAGATGCAAGAAGCTTGATAGCAAACATGGCCGCCAACTCACAACAGTTTGGCAACTTTAGGAATGAGCCGAATCAACGGAAACAATGAGAGGTAAATGTGTCTAACCTAGAACAACAACTTATTAGCCTCACCTATCTTGTTCGTCAAATGGCATGAGGGAATGGACAGACAGTGAAGCCATGTGGAATATGTTTGGAGATGAGTCATACTACAGATTCATGCCCATCACTTCAAGACTCATCTGCTGAGCAAGTGAATGCAGCAGGGGGATTTCCGGGGCAACCTCAAATCAAATATGACCCTTACTCCAACACATACAACCCAGGATGGAGAGACCACCCTAACTTGAGCTATGGACACAATCGATGAATCATGTTCCGCCTCAAGTGCCACAACAGCCACAACAGCCACCACCATACAGACCACCTTTTCAGAGGACCCAACAATCTAATTACCCTTCTACTAGTGACAGGTTAGAGAATATTATTCAAGATCTTGCTCATAATGTTACAAAATTTCAACAGGAAACAAGATCAAGTATTCAAAGCTTGAACACTCAAGTGGGTCAACTAGCCACCACTCTCAATCGTGTTGAAGCCCATGGATCGACCATCCTACCATTCCAAACAGTGGTGAATCCAAGGGAAAATGCAATTGCAATCACACTTAGGAGAGGTAAAGAACTGGAGATACCGGAGGAGAAGGCGGAAGATCAACCCAAGGGAGTTGAAGAAAAGGAAGCGGAAATTGGAGAAAAGACCACCATGGGACAAGAGGTACCAAAAGGTAAGTCTCCTTCCTTTTCTGAATATAAAGTACCACCCCATTTCCCTCAAGCTTTAAAAGATAATAGGAAAGATGCTGGACTTAAAGGTCTATACGAAACATTTCGACGATGTGAGGTAAACATCCCTTTACTTGATGCAATTCAACAAGTACCTCGCTATGCAAAAATTTTGAAAGAATTATGCACTGCAAAGAGGAATCATAGGTTGAAGGGATCTCAAAAGATTGAATTGGGAGAATACGTATCAGCTGTAATCCAAAGAAAAATCCCTACCTAGTGTAAGGACCCAGGTATGTTCTTTATTCCGTGCACGATTGGTAACACTCGCTTTGAAAATGCCATGTTAGATTTAGGAGTATCAATTAATGTCATGCCATATTCTATATATGCCTCTCTACAACTTGGTCCTTTGAACTCTACTGGAGTGGTTATTCAACTAGCGGATAGGTCTAGTGCATATCCTAGGGGTGTGATTGAGGATGTACTTGTGCAAGTAAACGAATTGGTATTCCCCGCGGATTTTTATGTTCTTGATATGGAGAATGGTGATAAGAGTAGTCCCATTTTGTTAGGAAGACCATTCCTCAAAACCTCTAAGACCAAGATAGATGTGCATATGGTACCCTTACTATGGAATTTGATGGTGAGATTGTTACTTTTAACATTTACGATGCCAAATATCCTTGCAATGATGATGACACTGTGTATTCTATTGATGTTATTAACTATCTGTCACAGGAAGTTTTTGAGATTGTAGGGAAAGACGAACTGGAAGTCACTCTTACCATGGCTATGAAGAAGGAGGATGAGAAGTTGTATGAGTTGAAAGATACCATAGATGCCTTGGATGATACACCTGAGCTACATCAGTCAGATAACGTTTCTTTTATATCATTGCCTGTCTCTAACACTAGAGCTCTTCCATCTGTTTTGCAGGCACCTACCATAGAGTTGAAGCCACTACCTAGCCATCTCAAATATGTATTCCTTGGTGAAGGAGATACATTACCAGTGATCATCTCTAGCAAGTTGGGGGATGAACAAGAGAAGGATCTTATTCATGTGCTCAAGGAGCACAAGACTGCAATTGGTTGGACCATAGCTGACATCAAGGGAATCAGTCCCTCCACATGCATGCACCGCATTCTACTTGAAGAAGGAGGAAGCCCTACACGTCAACCCCAAAGGAAGCTTAACCCACCTATGATGGATGTGGTGAAAGAGGAGATTTTGAAGCTTTTAGCGGTTGGGGTGATATACCCTATCTCCGACAGTCAATGGGTCAGTCCCGTCCAAGTGGTGCCAAAGAAGACCGTTATTACTGTGATAAAGAACAAAGATGATGAACTTGTACCCACACGTATTCAAAACGGATGGCGAGTGTGTATCGACTACCGGAAGCTAAACGTTGTTACTCGAAAGGATCACTTCCCTCTACCCTTCATTGACCAAATGCTTGAGAGGTTAGCTTGCCATTCATACTATTGTTTTCTTGATGGTTATTCGGGTTATTTTCAGATTGCTATTGCACCGGAGGACCAAAAAAAGACTACTTTCACATGCCCATTTGGCACATTCGCCTACCGACGCATGCCCTTTGGACTGTGCAATGCTCCAGCTACGTTTCAACGGTGTATGGTTAGCATCTTTTCTGAGTTTATCGAGCATATTCTAGAGGTATTCATGGATGATTTTACTGTCTACGGTAACTCATTCAATGATTGTCTTGCTAGCCTTACACTTGTTTTAAAAAGATGCATAGAGACTAACCTTGTTCTAAATTCTGAAAAATGTCATTTTATTGTAGAACAAGGTATAGTATTGGGTCATGTAGTTTCTGCAAAAGGCATAGAGGTAGACAAAGAAAAAATTGATGTTATGCATTCTTTACCTTATCCTACTTGTGTTCGGGATGTGCGCTCTTTTCTTGGACATGCAGGTTTTTACAGGAGGTACATCAAGGATTTCGCTAAGATAGCTACACCTTTGTGTAAGCTATTACAAAAGGATGTTCCTTTTGAGATGGATGAAGCAAGCAAGAGAGCTTTTGATCGACTGAAGGAGTCATTGACTTCTACCCCCATCATACAACCACCCGACTGGAGTAAGCCTTTCGAGATCATGTGCGATACCAGTGACTATGCGGCTGGTGTTGTCTTAGGCCAAAAAGAGGGAAAAGCATCACATGCCATCTACTATGCCTCAATGACCTTGAATGATGCTCAACGGAACTATTCCACTACTGAAAAAGAGCTTTTAGCAGTTATTTTTGCTCTTGAAAAATTTTGATCTTATCTACTTGGGACTAAAGTCATTGTTTACTCTGATCATGCAGCTCTTCGCTATTTGATGACGAAGAAGGAGGCAAAACCAAGGTTGATAAGATGGATTTTGCTCTTGAGTGAGTTTGACATACAAATCAAGGATAAGAAGGGTAGCGAGAACAAAGTAGCAGATCACTTAAGCCGTTTACCACATGTGGATGAGGAACTTTGTTTGAAGGAGGAATTCCCGGATGAGCATCTACTCTCCATCAGCGACAATCTTCCATCGTATGCTCATATTGTTAACTTCTTAGCTTCTAAAGTACTACCTTCTGAATTGTCTAGGTCTCAAAGAGCTAAGATAAGGAGTGCTGCCAAGTACTATGTGTGGGATGATCCTTACCTATGGAAGAACTGCGCGGACCAAATCATTAGGCGATGCATACCCGAAACTGAGGTAAATAACATTCTTAAGTTCTGCCATTCCTACGCTTGTAGGGGACATTTTGGTGCAAAGAGGACGTCTCGGAAGGTTCTAGAGTTTGGATTCTTTTGGCCTACGCTATTTCGTGATGCCTACTATTTTTGCAAGAACTGTGCGCAATGCCAAATGACCGGTAATATTTCCCAAAGAAAGGAGATGCCTCAACAACCCATTCTTATTTCTGAAATCTTTGACGTATGGGGCATCGACTTTATGGGACCATTCCCTAGCTCTTATGGTCATATTTATATACTTCTTGCTGTTGACTATGTTTCGAAATGGGTAGAAGCTATTGCTACCCGGACTGACGATTCCAAAGTTGTTGCAGATTTTATCAAACATAACCTTTTTTCTAGGTTTGGAATCCCGAGAGCTATCATCAGTAATCGAGGTACACACTTTTGCAATAGGATGGTGGAAAGTCTTTTCAAGAAGTATCATGTCACCCACAAAGTCTTCACCGCCTATCATCCGCAAACAAATGGCCAAGCCGAGGTTTCTAACCGAGAAATCAAAGCCATATTGGAAAAAACTGTCAACCCCACGAGGAAGGATTGGAGCTTAAGACTGGATGATGCACTTTGGGCTTACCGGACTTCGATTTCTCGGTTAGAGACCTCGGCTTGGCCATTTGTTTGCGGATGATAGGCGGCGTATAAGACTCCAATAGGTATGTCACCATATCGACTCATTTTGGTAAACCATGTCATCTTTCTGTAGAGTTGGAGCATAAAGCATACTGGGCGGTGAAGCATTTCAACATGAACTATGATGAGAGTGGCTTGCATCGGAAGTTGCAATTATAAGAGCTTGAAGAAATAAGGAATGAGGCGTATGAAAGTGCAAGGATCTACAAGGAAAAGACGAAGGACTTCCATGACATAATGATATCGAGAAGGAGTTTTGAAGTTGGTCAAAAAGTTCTCCTTTACCATTCACGCCTTCGCCTATTTCCAGGTAAGCTTCATTCTAGATGGCATGGTCCTTATATCATTACTAATGTGTATCCCCATGGTGCAGTGGAAATTTAGAGTTTGGACACCACTAAGACATTCAAGGTGAATGGTCACCGATTGAAGCATTACTACGATGGTGTCCAAGACGAGGAAGGCGGACAAGTGAACGTCAAGGTGGCTCTAGAGGATCCACCTCACTTCGACTGATCTCGAGGACTAGCGTCGGGCCACCGACGTTAAACAGAGGCGCTGCTTGGGAGGCAACCCAAGGGAAGTTAGTTTCCCTTTCCCTTTTTATTTTTTTTTATTGCTTTCATAGTTAGACTTTTCTCTTCTCTTGTATTTTTGTCTTACATTGGGGACAATGTAAGATTTAAGTATGGGGGAGGGATTAGTGGTGTGTTATTATTTTTATTATTATAAAAATACAAAAAAAATCAAAAAATTTGAAAATTTTGAGCTCATAGTTAGTAATGAACACATGCTTAGAATCACTAGCCCATGATGAAACCTAATTGATGGCATGCATGCTTTTGAACATAGGTAAATTGTTAACCTTGGAACACTTTGAACTCTAATGCAAATTTTACTTTAACTTGGTAGTTGAATATTTTGAGCACATTATTGTCATGACTTGTGAAGTGTGCATAGCTTAGTGAAGATTGTGTGAACTTTGTGATAGTCTTAAGAAGTCTCTAATACATGCTAGAACTTAACTACATGCTCTTTGAGGCGTATGTCTAGACTACTTGCAAACATGAAAGTGATATAGGCAATCTTTGATGCGTTTGAGCCTTTAAAGCCTACCATGTAAATAAAATCAATCACTAGTACCCTTTTTGAGCTTTAATGCAAAAGAATGGTTGTATGCTAAGCATACAAAAGACCCCATTCGACATTCTTTGACTAGCTTATCATCCTTCCATAATGAGCCTAAATATGAATTCTATCCATACCTTTGAAGGGAGTATGATGCGTTTCATTCACATGTACTTAAGTATTCAATGATTAAAATATTTGTGAGCTTCATTATGAAAAGAATGAAATGCATGAAAGAAAAGGTATGCCTTGAGAAAATAGATAAAAATATGACTCCAAGGGGAGCCAAGGCACAAAAGAAGAAAAATGTTGAAATAAAAGTTGAAAAATTCAAGCAAGAAGAGAAGCCTTTAGTGTGCATATCATCATACTCTCTTGTTTGATATATCTTTACCCTTTCTTTCATAAGCCAATACCTAGGCCACACTACAAGCTAATAAAGACCTACTTGATTTGTGTTTGCAAAGTGTCTAAGATAGTGGAGAAGAGTGTGCAAGTAAGCTTATACTTGTGTTAGTGTATGACTTGAACTATTGTGGATTTACATCTTTTGGATCTATAATTTGCACACAACATTTGTTTATGACCACACACACACGTTCACTACTTTGTTGAGTATGAGATGTTTAGGGCTTGAACTTGTTCCATTATTAACTTTTCACCGCCTTTCATTACTATGCATGTTTAAAATTGTTGAGCCATTAAAGTGAGAACAAGTTAGTTTGTTATGATGCTATGAGCCAAGCAAAAAGATTATAGTTTTATTTGATTTACTCGAGGTCGAGTAAAGAGTAAGTATGGGGGAGTTTGATGTGATTAGAAATAGACACATCTATTGCGTTTAATTGTTTACGATTTGGTATGTTTTGATGGATAATTTGATACATATGCTACCTAATCGTATATTTGTGTAATTGTAGGTGAAATCGAAGAAATCGAGCTAACTAAGGCGAATAAAGGTCAAGAAAAGCTTTGGAGCTAATAAGGACTCAATGTAGATCAAAAAAAGGCTAAAAATGTAATTTTAGTAGAGGCGATCGACCGCATGAAGGAGGCAATCGATCGCCTATGGACAGAAAGTTGAGCAACAAAATTCACGAAGAGGCGATCGATCGCGAGAAAAGAGGCGACCGATCGCCAAAGTCCACTGGAGCCAAGCGATCGATCGCATGAAAAGTGGCGATCGATCGCCTAAGGAAAATCGCCGAAAAAAAAGAGCTAGCGATCGATCGCCACCTTATGGCAATCGATCGCCAACAGTGTTTTGGAAAGATTGGATTCTTGATTTCTTTCCTTCCTACATAAGCTCTAACCTACCCCATCAGCCTCCATACCTCTTGCCTCGAAATTAGTCTCTTTGAGAGAGAATTCAGACCTTAGAACAAGAGTTTTTAATTTTTAGAATAATTTTCTTTCAATTTTTGTAAAGACGCTCGAAGAACGAAGACGGAATCAACAAGCCGGAATCGTGCTTCGCTTTAGTAACTTTCTTTTCTATTGATTGTTTGATGTTTTTAATACAATTTTTGTTAGTTTTAGATTTAATTATGCAAGGCTAAAATCTTGATTCTTGGTTGAGGGATACTTGCCTTTGGAATAGAAAAACTTGTGAAAATTTTGATTTGATTGTTGAATTTTGAATTCAATTTCAATTTGTTTTTCAGATTATGATTATTATGAGTATTGTGTTTGATTGATAGATTGATCACCTAGTAATCACATGCAATATCTAATGCTAATTGAGAAGCAACTAAGATTGATAATTACCTGCTGTTGGTGTTATTAAATTCTTAGGAAAAACAATTGGATAATTAATTCTAACGGATGTAGTTTTTATTGATTAGATTCATCAAACTTACTAGTTTTGAAACTATCATTGAATTAATCTTAACGGCTGTAGTTTTGGTTAAAGATTTGATAAGAGTCGAATTGAATGTTGTTTTCTTTTTTACCACGATTAAGGTAAGTAAGGAATTAAGTTTTCAATTGATGAATAATTGAATGAATTCGTAAGTTTAGTAATTTGATGATCAAGTGAATGATTTCCAAAGGTAAAGTTGACCGAAACCAAGAATCGCTTTTTAATCTTGATAAACTAGTTAATTGTTTGCTTTCGTTTAATTTAGTATAGTTAAAGAAATTCGATAACCCCCTATTTTGATACTTGTTAGCATAAAAGTATTCACTTCCCTATGGGATCGATCCCTACTCACGCTACTACATATTTACTGCTATTAACTTGAGAGGGTTAATTTGGGCGTACTCGATAAACGCTACCATGCATCATATGTGGATTGATTATTATGATTTGGAAAATACACAAGTCGAGATGATTTTACTATCCACACTTGTAATAGTGAACTGTATCTTACAGTTTGATAATAGTATTGTGTATTTGAATTTAATGGTGTTGCCGAGATAGGATTATGATTGTATTGAGGTCATAGATACTCTGATAAGTTTTGAAAAACTAGAGATGTTTTTTTTTTGGTGTAGTGAATTTTCAATTGTTTTGTGGCTCCAAATGAAATGTTTATAGCCACGATAGCAAGCTAAGATACTGATAGTATCAGCTATGAAAATATTTTGGTTGCAATACTTGGAAAATGAGGGATATTGGATAATAAGCAGTTGATTCTGATCAGGAAGAGTCGAGTTTGACTGATATCCTAGTGGTAAGAAAACTTACCAAGATTTTCCTGAGGAAATAATAGAATTTTCGCTAAAGAAGGAAATCCATTTTCATTTTTCGTTGATGCCAAGGAATAGATTCTATATCGAATGTACTGTACGGAATGGCATCAGCAGAGTTGACAGATTTAGAAGAATAGTTACAGAACATCCTCGATAAGGGTACATACATCCGAGTATATGACCTTGAGGAAACATCAGTGTTGTTCGTGGAAAAAAAAAGATGGTATTATAAAGATGTTTATCGACTAAAGGCGGTTGAACCGGGTTACTGTCAAGAATAAATATCAACTGCCTAAGATCAAGAAGTATTTGATTAGTTGTAAGGAACTTCGATGTATAAGAAGATTGATGTTAAATTTGGTTACCATCAGTTTAAGTCAGAAGGGAAAATGTTCTCTAGGCAATTGGTCAAACCAGATATAGGCATTTTGAATTTTTGGTAATGCCATTTGGTCTGACAACTATATCAATAGAGTTTATGAATTTGATGAATAGAGTATTCCGTAACTTTTTGGGCGGAATCTTAATAATATCATCATTAGCTTGCATTAGGAGTTGGCCTCACTCAATGTGGAGTTCATATGCAAAAGTTATGCTAATTTTACCAGTAACTATGCAATCTGGAAGCAGGGTATATACGAGTTTTTTATGCTGTACATTTTTCAAATAATGTACCTCAAGATGAACTATTTTGCTTAAAGTTCATAAGAGATGTATTGTAGAAGTTTGAGTTATCTTGCATTAGAAACTGGCCTCACATGATTTGGAGCTCATATCAGTGAGTTATGCCTTTTTCCCGATCACGGCTCAATCTGCACTAACAGAGCATATTATAATTCAATGAATTATGTTATGAATCGACCTCTAGACCTATGAATTAGCTAAAACTCATAAAATATGAAATATACCTTGTTATCAAATGTTTCCCACTGGTTTGAAGTCATTTGGAGGTCAATTTATAATGATTTTTCTACGAAAATGGGTCAAGCTGAAAATTAAAAAAATCACTAAGGAGCAATATTTAGAAGTTGCAATTGATTCAGTGCACTATTTGAACACTTAGTGTTATTTAGAATTTACATGACCAGGTTAATAGACTCCGGGTGACTAGAGAAGAACTCAGGTAGATTAGTTTCGGTCTGAGGTACGTAGAAATGAGTTTTATCATGACGTCTGACGAAGACGTGTAATGATATTATTATATGATTTTACATGTCATTAATTGATTTATATGATTTAATTTTCACTATATGATTCTTATGTGACTACATGACATGTTGAGATACATTGTAGTACATGATATGTGAATTACATGATATGTATTGATTTTCACATGAGATTGCATGACATAATGAGTTGCATATGTCATATGATGCATATATGATTCATGGGCATACCATATTGATCTATCCACTTCTTTGATATTCATGATGATGACTGAGTTGATTTACTCCGAGTGCCGGGGCACGACGATGACAGGCAGTATAGGTAGCAACTGTAGTCACGTTCGTTTCTACCGGACCTAGACACGAGGAATGACGAGCACAGCACATGATGATTCTCTTAGCGCAAAGTGTGTGTGTTGTCACCCTCTGCTCGAGCTGATATTGATTGATGATACCTTCCTTTGGACTCCGATATCGGTATCTTGAGATTCGATTCGTTATACCCATTCATACATCGCATTCATACATGGTATGCATTGCATGATACTTTGTCATTCTTGACATGATTTATGTATTTCTCGTACTGGGTTCTGACCCCCTTCACGGGGGGCTGTCATGTCTTTATTGTATGGGCATGACAGGTGGTACAGGTGGACGTACTGCGGATGCTCGAGATGAAGCATCGATGAATACCAGAGCTCCTTGAGAGCGAGCTCAGGTTATGTTTTATGTTTTGAGTCCCAGTAGTTGTTAGAGTATTTTGAACTACGATTCCATTTACCGGGGTATGCCCCGAGTACCTGTATTTTAAGTATTATATTACTGGTGAGTTATATACTTGCTTATATGATGAGTAACATGTTGAATTGGAAAACTTGAATTACATATTTTCAGTATCATTATATATGTATCATCTAAAAGTGAAAAATTTCTAGGGCCATTTGACAAGATAATTGAGACTAATCTTCCGCTGTTTACGCAAATAAATAACACCATATTTGGATAGGGCCCTCACAATAGGGGTCACCTCTCCCCCAGCTTGGATGTCATCCTCCTCTTTCTTATCTCCTCTTACTGCCCACGGTACTCGCCTAAGTGTTCCCCTCCCCGGATTAGCATTATTCCGAGGAGGATGATTATTGCAAATTGGTCCATCATAGGATTCTTGCCTTCCCCTGTATCTGCCAATTCCTCTTCCTCGAAAATATCCTCCTCGGAAATGTCCCCCTGAAATATCCACCACGACCTCTCTCCAGCCCCCTTCGATTCATGGCTACTTTCTCGAGGGGGTCTCATCGGAAGATATTGCTCGAAACTTCCAATTGTTTATCCTTCTGATTTTGTTCATTTCCTGACTTCACATCTTTTCTTTGTTTCATCTTCTGAACTTCTTCTAAGTTGATTTATTTGGAGGCTCTCCCCCAACAAGTATTCGTAATTTTTAGCTAAGGATCTGAACAGATCTCCTTCTCGCAGCCCTTGAATAAAGGCGCTAATGAGTATCTCCAAGGTAACATGAGGGACATCGTGGCACGCTTGATTGAATCTCTTCAGGAAATCCCGAAGAGATTTTTTTTCTATCTGCTTGAGCCCGAACAGACTAAGGGTTGTTCTCTTGCAACTTCTGTTGCTCGCGAACTGATGTAAGAACAGCGAGCTAAATTTCAGGAACGAATCTATGATTCCCGATGGTAATTGATTAAACCACGAATGAGCGGCCCCGACTAGGGTAATTAGAAAAACCCGACACTTCACTCCATCTGTAAGTTGATGAATGAACGAAGCGTTCTCAAACCGTGATAAATATTCCTCGGGAATTTTGGGAGGATCTAGACGACGTAGTGCAAGGAATACCCCATAATGAGAAAATCTTCATCGGGGGAGATTTCAATGGGCATGTAGGTTCTGATCGGGATGGTTATGAGAGTGTTCATGGAGGCTATGGCTTTTGGGACATGAACGCTTCAGGTAATTCACTTTTGGATTTTGTCATGTCATATGACTTAGTCCTAGCGAATACCTGGTTCAAGAAGAGGTCCTCTCATCATGTTACTTTTAGAAGTGGGTCTAGTGCAACCCAAATAGATTTTTTTTTGGCTAGAAGGATAGATAGAGTTAAATGCTTGGATTGTAAGGTAATTCCAGGAGAGAGTGTAGTTACCCAACACCGACTTTTAGTTTTAGATGTTATGATTAAGAATGGGGCTACTAGAATTAAGCATAAGTTAGAACCTAGAATAGTGGTGGAGGTTAAAAGAAGGTAATGTTGGAGCTTTTGTAGATAAGGTAGTCGAGGAAGTTAATTGGACGCCAAGAGATGATCCTGATACCACCTGGAACAAAATGGTTCGTGGCATTAAGATGGTAGCTAAAGAGCTCCTTGGTGAGTCAAGAGGATATGCTCCACCAGGTAAGGACGCATCATGGTGGAATAAAGACGTAAAGAAGGCTATCCAAATCAAAAGGGACGCTTACAGAGAGCTGAAGAAGAACAATGTAAGCTTGCCAAAAATGAAGCGAAGACAGCGGTTCGAGATGCTTGAGCTAAAGTCTACAAATAAGTTTACGATAAACTGGATACCAAGGAGGCAGAAAAAGATATCTACATGATTGCCCGAGCGAGGGAGAGGAAAACAAGAGACTTTTGTGCAGTGAAATGCATAAAAGATGAGAACCATAAAGTCTTGGTTCGAGATGAAGACATCAAAACAAGATGGAAGAATTATTTTAACAGCTT
This sequence comes from Haberlea rhodopensis, assembly GCA_907163345.1. Classification (NCBI taxonomy): domain Eukaryota; kingdom Viridiplantae; phylum Streptophyta; class Magnoliopsida; order Lamiales; family Gesneriaceae; genus Haberlea; species Haberlea rhodopensis. The sequence continues at coordinate 345,581 of CAJQUN010000302.1, forward strand.
GTTCAACGGTGGCTTTAGCCAAGATTTAGGTGATCTTAACATCCATCAACATGATGTAAACCGTGAGTTTACTCGCAGAATTAGAGAATCTGAGGTTAAAGAAGCTTTGAACAAAATGAAAGCACGAAGAACAGTTGGTCCTGATGGAATCCCTATTGAAGTATGGAGATGTTTAGGACCGACGGGGATAAAGTGGCTAACAGATCTATTTAACAAGATTTGGAGGAGTAACAAAATTCCAAATGAATGGAGAAAGAGTACTCTCATCCCTATCTATAAGAATAATGGTGACATTCAGAGTTGCACCAACTATCGTGGTATAAAACTCATGTGTCACACAATGAAGCTTTTGGAGAGGATAATTGAATGTCGTTTAAGGAGGGAGGTTAAGATATCGGAGAACCAATTTGGGTTCATGACAGGACGGTCAACCACTGAAGCTATCCATTTACTTCGTCAACTTGTCAAGCGCTATCGTGATAGGAGTAAAGATCTGCATATGATCTTTATAGACTTGGAGAAGGCCTACGATAAAGTACCAAGGGAGATATTATGGTGGGCTTTGATGAAGAAAAAAGTTCACATCAAGTATGTCAATATAATCAAGGACATGTACGACGAAGTAGCATCCAATGTGTGAACATGCAGTGGGGTGACAAGTGAGTTCTCGATCACTATTGGATTGCATCAAGGGTATGAGTTGAGTCCTTTCCTGTTCGCCCTAGTGATGGATGAGATAACAAAAGACATACAAACTGAATTACCTTGGAACATACTTTTTGCTGACGATGTTGTGTTAATCGACGAGACAATGGCAGGGGTAAATGCCAAATTGGTGTTATGGAGAGAGACTTTGGAATCCAAGGGTTTTAGATTAAGTAGGTCTAAAATGGAATATATGGAGTGCAGATTTAGTGGTCGTTCTTTTCGGGATTCCGGTGTTGTAGCACTCGGTGGTCAAGAGGTATCAATGAGCAGCAAGTTTCGATACCTAGTTCAGTTATCCAAAAGGATGGAGAGATTGACAGCGACGTTAACCATAGGATTCAGGCTGGCTGGTCGAAATGGAGAAACGCCACCGGAGTTCTATGCGATCGTAATATCCCGCTGAAATTGAGGGGAAAGTTTTATAGAACCGCCGTTAGACCCGCAATGTTGTATGGGACAGAATGTTGGGCACCCAAGAGGAATCACATCCAAAAGATGAGTGTGGCAGAGATGCGTATGCTTCGTTGGATGTGCGGTAAAACCAGAAAAGATAAAATAAGGAATGAAGATATTCGAGCTGAAGTAGGTGTAGCTTGTATAGAAGAGAATATACAAGAAAGCCGCTTACGCTGGTTTGGTCATGTTCGACGTAGGCCCAGCAGTGCACTTGTGCGTCGAACGGAGTCCATGGATTTCGGCCAGTTCACGAGAGCTAGAGGACGACCGAAGAAGACATGGCTCGATGTTATACGCAAAGATTTGGAGTGCAAGGGGATTACAGAAGATATGTTGACTGATAGAAGCGTTTGGAGAAGACTGACGCATGTGTCCGACCCGACTTGATTCTCTATATTGTTAATGTAGCCTACCCCAATTCATTGGGATTAAAGGCTTAGTTGTTATTGTTGTACAAGGAGCGGACTTTGCCGCTCCGCTTCCTGAACCCAAACATATGATAAGAGAATGATTAAAATATCAATCATCTCTTATCATTAGTACCAAACACATAGAAGATACAAGATGATATACAAGGAATGAATGATTATAATCTTTGAGCATGCTGAATAATCACATCAATAAGGGTAAAATAGTCTGTCAGTTAAGTTTTTTTAGATATTCGCATAACAATAATGTCATGTCCCAAGAAACCGACCTGACCAAGTCACCTGGGCAATTGTATATAAGGTTCTTGGGGGCAACTGCACAAAAAAATATATAAATCATATAATTTTGCCCTCCCATCAATCTTTAAGTTGGATTCGCCCCTGCGATTAACTCCATCGACTCCACGGGTTAGCCAGACCAATGACCCTGTTAACAGGGAAGGGAAGCATTAACTAGGTCTGACCAAGCTAATGCTACAACTCCACACATCTCATCTCATTTCATATATTTAGTCAATGACCCTAATTTTTTTATTTTGCTCATTCGTAGCTTGAGTGTTGGATGAATTTCACCAAAAACATCCTCACCACTCTCTTATATAGTTGATTGTGTCTTCACGTCATCATTGTCAAACAATCAACAAAGAAGTTATCTTGATTGAGAGCATGTATGCGACACAATTTATGCATTGGATTGCTCTTGCACCATTTATGTTTGGTTATGTTTGGATTGAATGATTTGAAATGAGTGCATTTCAAATTTCTCACTTAAATCATCTTTTATGTGGGTAAAAATATGATGTAGATATTTCAAAATCCTCCTTTTTTCAACGCATTTCCTTGTCATTTTGAATGGATTTGAATGACAACAAACTATATGTCATTTCCTCACCACTCTCTTATAAGGCCCCTCTCGGACTAACCAAAATCCAGCTTAATGTCGGGACAATGCCTCGCCCAGGTGCTGCAACTCATTACATCCACGATGGATGAGATGCTAAGAAGGGAATCACGAAAAGAGCCACATGCCGAGACTTCGAATGAGAGCGTGGGCAAGATATGTAAGGATTCGAACCTATATAAAATCCCTATGTTATTTATTTACGCATTTTGTTTTTTGCTTAATTTTTATTGCTATTTTAACTGGTCATCATGCATACAAACTCATTAGTACTTGCTAATTTAACTATTTTTGCAATCGAACTTTCAGCTTTACCGATTTGGTTAAAGCTCACTTCCCATTTGAGAAAGATTCGTGTTCGAGTCTCGCGATGCGCGAAAAAAAATTTAGTCTCTCCCCCATCAAAAAAAATTTCTTTTCAAAAATTACTATCAGTTACAATTAAAAAAAAACATAATTTCGGTTGTTAACATTATCAAGATAAATAAGATAAATCTCAAAAGTCCGATGGTATTTTCACTCCCCTCTAAATTGTTATCACCGATCCTGAAAATTGTCTACATGCAAACTATTCTACTTATGTAGCATCACAAACATCAAATCCTACAAATTGTATGATTATTACCAAAGAAATATATAAATAAATTACTTTGACATATTTGTGAGCAAAACAAAGTCATCACTTTCTCGCATACTCGGTAAATTAATTGCACACCAATTCTTTTGGTTTAAATGAGTAAATCATATTATCAGGTTCGTAGGAAAAAATTGAAAAATAGTTTATTCATTAGATAAGTCACTGAACCTGACAACTTGTGATTTTATAGCAAATTTTTTAATAATGTCTGATTAAAAATATATGTATTGAAGATGTTCTGTCCACTAATGCATATAGATGTGCATTTATTCACATATTATAAAATATTTTTCAATGATAAAAATAATTTTTCAAAACATTTAAATAACTAGACTTAGCCTTACGCATCATGTTGTGTGAAGAAATATATTTAAATAAAATTGGAAAATAATTGTTTTTATTGTTTGCGAGGTTTTTAGATATATAAAAAGATTGATTTATTATTATTTCAATTATATTTTAGAATGAATTTTATTTACTGAAAACCGATTACAAATGTTACATAAGAAAATAGGATATGATAAGATCAAAATATGTACTCCCAAAATAAATTCCACCAGTAGCATGTAGTCAGCTTCATGAACTGAGAGATCAACCAATATCTGATATCAAGCCAAGGGGAGATCAGAAGAATACAAGCCTTTACACGGGAAAGGCATTCACTTGATTCATTTCAAATAGGAGGAAGCATTGTGCCAATCAAGAACGTTTTCAAAGTTGTGTGGAAATGCTTGTGCTGGAATCCGAACTCGTCGTTGCAGCAAGAAAATTAGATTGGAGAACCAAAAATCACGACGCAAACGGAAAATGTAGGACTTGTGCCATCAATTCATCACCGAAGAAAGGATTTGTATGGTTGCTAACATTTTGGCAGTCTCATCTGCAAGATTAACAAATGAAATGAAACTACTAACATGAAAAACAGTGGCACTAGGAGCAAAGATTGTGTTCTTACGCGTGATTTTGTATGCCTCCAGCCTCCTGAATCTTGACTTGGTGAAATATATGCAAAGTTCTCTATGGGAACAAGGCCAGCTTTTTTACCGGTGATTGACTTGTCAGGTGGAGATAACGTCTGGAATTGGCCAGATCATTAGCATCTATAAAAACTTTGATGGTTCGATGTAAAAGGTAGAAGACTGGAGAGCAATTCTGGTGCAACAAAAACTTAAAATTTGTAAACTATGTTCCAGAAAATGAAGCCTCGGCCTTGCTGTCCATTTCGATTTCTATTCTCTGTGCACATAATACCGCGACAAATTCCTACATTTTTTTGTTCTCTGCACACTAGTCTTTTGCACCCATTACTTCACAATTATAGTTTTACATTCTGCACTTATATAGTTTGCCAAATTACTTGCTATATCGTGTAAAAATAATATAACAAAGAAAGATTACCCTTTCTTGTGTTGCTTCAAATTTCTTTATCTCTAGGTGATCGCGATATAACAATATCTGCATGTACAGAACCAAGCAAACGTGAGGGTGTTGAGTAGGAAGCAAATACAAAAACTAAAGCAAAAACTTTATTTATGAACTCCATAACATGAAAATCGACCTTGTTTTGAAACTCGATATTTGATGCATCAGTGGCCACAACCAGAACCCCAAGACAAATGTTTGGGTCAATGCAGAAGGGGCAAAATATAGAATCGTATACACACCCATCTTCTTTGCACCAAATCCCTTGTCCGGATGCACCTACTCGAGTTGTTTCGCACAGACGCTTATCAATTGATGATGCATCTACTACCAAAACATCCACACTTGATGCACTTGCAGCTACAGCTTCAAAAGGCTTTTTCCAAAGGGATATCAAATAAACTTTCGACAGTGAACTGAGTGAGCACTTAACACCCAAATTTTTTTCTGGTAGGCCAAGTGGATATCTGCAGATCGAGCAGCAGATTTGTAGACTCTGATCCATATCAAGGTCAGACGATGTGTGTGATCCAACATAACTACTAAGACTTGATGATAGAAAAGATTTATCTTTGTTAAATTTATTTTCTGAATGAATCAACTCATCAGTTCTGTGGTTCGCATCTGTGGTTGTTACTGAACTTGCCAAAGAACTAAAACTATCAGGAATTGGGATAGCTGGAGTATTAAATGCCCTTACAGGGGAACTTGATGACAAACCTTTGAATTTTCTCCTTTTACAACCATGAGAATTGACACTCCAGGGTGATTCAGCTTCAGGTTGTATGCTGTTTGCTTTAGTCTCAGGAGTATTGACAAGTTCTTTAACAGGACCAGCATATGAACTTCGAACAGAGGTTGGTTGAAATGGAGATGGCTCCGGAAACACTGTGGAGCCATCGTCAGTTCTTGGACTTGAGTATTCATTCTTGGAGAAGAATTCCAGAGTTTTTACAAGGCTAGGGGCATTCATACCAGGTGTTTCTTGAACAACAGTAAGACCTAGATCATCTGGGGACAGTGCCACTGAGGGAGTCACAGACCACCTGCATAGTGAGTATTTGCTGGTAGTTAAAAGAAAGCACAACAATAAGGCATGGAAGAGGATTGCATCATGTTGATTAGTGATAGAGATTTGATTAGAAGACTATTTATACTGTAATAGTTTAGTCTTTGAATTATTCAATAAAAACAAAAAAGAGCTTTCACGCTCAAATCTCTCTCCAAATTCTATACGGTATCAGAGCCAGTAGGGTAAACCCTTATTTCCGAGACAAAAATGGCCGGCGCTGGGACAAGTCCGGGTGGTTCTTCATCCAAGCCCAGTGGCGATAGCATCGGTCCTTCATCCCCTGGACTTCTTATATCCGATAACTCCCTCCAAATTACCATCCATAAATTTCATGGTAAAAATTATCTTGAGTGGCACAATCCGTGCACCTAGTTATCAACGGCAAAGGGAAACTCGGTCATCTCACTGGCGACGTAAAGGCACCATAAACCATTGATGCAAAGTACGGGCCTTGGAGATCCAAGAACTCCATGGTCATGACGTGGCTCATCAACTCCATGGACCTGGCGATCAAAAAACCCATCATATTTCTTCCAACTGCCCATGACGTCTAGGAAGCGGTTCGCGACACCTATTCGGACATGGAGAATTATTCTCAATCGTACGAGTTAACCACTCGTATGCAGATTCACCAAAGCAGTATGGATGTCACGACATATTTCAATACTCTAATGGTCATCTGGCAGGAACTCGATCTGATGGAGATTGAGGAATGGGAAAGCTACAAGGACAGCAGCCGCTACAGAAAAAAAACTTGAGTGTAGCCGTATCTTTGTATTTCTTGCAAGACTTAACAAAGATTTGGACGAGGTTAGGGGACAGATTCTTGGGCCAAACCACTGCCCAATATTCGCGAAGTTTTTCTGAAATACGCCGTGAAGAAGCTCGTCGTCTGGTTATGTAGCGGCGTTCAGAATCCACCCTGGATCCTGAGGGTTCGGCACTTGTTAGCCGTGATGCTCACTCTGATTCAAGTCTCCGTGATGGCAAACCAAGACCCTGGGACATAAAGTGTAAGAAGCCTTGGCATACGATTGACACATGCTAGGAGATCCATGGTCGCCCCGCCCATCTGAAGAAGAAATCAGCCTCTACAACAGATCTACCACGGGTGGTCATGCCCTTCAATCAAGTTCAGACGGATCTAATCAGCAATCATCGCCTTCTGATTCCCTTCACTTCACAAAAGATCAAATAGAGCTCCTGCACAAACTTTTGGACACACGTTTGGGAAACTCCAATCCCTCCAATCCTTCCCCTTCATGTTCTGTAGCCCACGCAGGTATATCCACTGCTCATCTAGCGGGTACTCTTTCCAATAGGTCCTGGATCTTAGATTATGGAGCTACAGATCATATGACGGGCTCTTCGCAATTTTTTTCGTCCTATACACCATGTGCAGGAAATAAAAAAGTGAAAATTGCTAACTCATTTCGCCCGAAGCTCGGTGATAAACTATGTCTTCCGTTTGTTTCTACTTCTAGTATTAATGATATATTGTTATTGCATTATCGCTTAGATCATCCAAATGTTGGTTATTTAAAACGATTGTTTCCGAAGTTATTTATCAATAAATGCCTACCTACTTTATCTTGTGAATTGACTAACATCATCGCTCAATTTTTCCCGCCCAACAATACAAAAAATCATCGCCATTTACACTAATTCACGGTGTTGTTTGGGGCCCATGCAAAGTTAAAACTTCTTGAGACAAAAGGTGGTTTATAACATTTATTGATGATCATTCACGGATGACCTGGGTATTTCTCCTATGGAATAAATCTGATGCTGACCAAGTATTTCAAAACTTTTACTCAATGATTCAGATTTAATTCCAAAGGACAATCGAGATTTTCGAAGTGATAATGGGAAAGAGTATTTTAATAAACTGTTAGGGGATTTTTTCTCACTCATGGCATTATCCATCAAAGTTCGTGCCCCCCACATTCATCAACAAAATGGAGTTGCTGAACGAAAAAAATAAACACATCCTCGAAGTTGCTCGGGCAATTAGTTTCCAAACTAAAGTCCCGAATTATCTTTGGGGTGTTGCTATTTTGACAACAACCTATTTGATTAATAGACTTCCCACACGAATTTTGGACTTCCAAACTCCCCTTAGATTTTTCAAAAAATGCTTCCCTCGATCTCGGTTGTTCTCGGATAATCCCCTCAAAATATTTGGTAGTGTGGCCTTAGTTCTTCGTCATAATTTCGAAATTGGACCATAAAGCTATTAAATGCATCTTTACAGGATATCCTGATATCCTGCCAACCAATGAGGCTATAAATGTTTTTATCCTTTAACACATAAATACCTTGTTTCCATGGATGTCACATTCTTTGAAGGTCAATCATATTACTCCACTCATCTTCAGGGGGAGAACTTTCCCAGGAGTGAAGATGACCTTTTAAATACCTCAAACTTTACGATTGACTGTAAAAATAATGAATATTCTGAACATAATGTGGAAACTCTCCTATTTCAAATGATACAAAAGAGGTTTGATAAGCGATGTGTCATAGTTTATACCAGAAAAAGAGATGCAAAGAGAGAGAGAGACAATGTTCCACTACTAAGCCATGAGTCTACTCCAATGCCAAATCCAGAAACTCAGAATGCAACTTCGACTCCAGGTAATCCCAATGATATTGACTTGCCCATTGCTCTAACGAAAGGTACTCGAATGTGCACAAAACATCCACTCTCAAATTTCGTATCTTATAAAAAGTTGTCACCCTCCTATTATACCTTTATCTCTCAAATGGATAACATCAATATCCCTAACAATGTTCAGGAAGCTCTTGAGATACCTGAGTGGAAAGAAGCAATTCAGGAGGAAATGAGAGCTCTGGAGAAGAATGCTACTTGGTAAAAGGCTGACTTACCTAGTGATAAGTCTGTTATAGGATGCAAGTGGGTCTTTAATGTAAAATATAACTTCGATGGGTCCCTAGAACGGTACAAAGCTCGATTAGTTGCCATAGGGTTCACACAAACACATGGAGTCGACTACAATGAAACATTCTCACCGGTTGCTAAACTTAATATGGTTCGAGTTATCCTGTCTATTGCTGCTAATCTGGATTGGCCACTAAACCAACTGGATGTAAAAAATGCATTTTTAAATGGGGAATTAGAAGAGGAAAAATATATGGAATCTCCACCTGGTTTTTCTAATGAATTTTAAGGAAATCACTCTACGGACTCACACAGTCCCCAAGAGCGTGGTTTGAGAGGTTCACAAGATTTGTCAAAAGTAAGGGATATTTCCAAGGACAGGCTGATCATACTCTGTTCACCAAGAAATCCAATACCAATCAGATTTCTATATACTCATTGTTTATGTGGATGACATTATATTGATAGGAGATGACATAGAAGAGATGAACATGTTAAAGGAAAGACTAGCAACAGAGTTTGAGATGAAAGATTTGGGACACTTGAAATATTTCCTTGGAATGGAAGTCGCAAGGTCAAAAATAGGAATCATGGTTTCTCAAAGAAAATACACCTTGGATCTCTTGAAAGAAACTGGGATGAGTGGTTGCAGACCTTCAAAAATCCCTATAGAGACGAATGCTAAACTAGGAGATATCAGAGATGGAGTTCCAGTGGATGCATGAAGATATCAAAGATTAGTTGGAAAACTAATCTATCTCTCATACTCGACCTGACATTGCATTTGAGGTCAGTATGGTGAGCCAGTTTATGCATTCACCTTTTGCAGAACATCTTGAAGCAGGGTATCGAATTTTGAGATACCTAAAAGGAACTCAGAGAAAGGACACTTCTTCGGAAAAAATGAGGAACGAGAAATAGAAGTGTGCATTGATGCAGACTGAGCAGGATCAACTACTACCTCGGGATATTGTACATTCTTATGGGGTAACTTAGTAACTTGGAGAAGTAAAAACAAAGTGTTGTTGCTAGAAGCAGTGCCGAAGCCGAGTTGAGAGCCATGGCTCAAGGGGTGTGTGAACGAATTATGGATGAACGAACTAAACAAGAAAATGAATTTTCCAATGAAGCTATATTGTGATAATAAAGCTGTCATTAGTATATTAAACAGTGGCTAAGCTGTTTATTGTAAAGTATAGCTGAGATCAAAATCACAAAATGTTTGGCCTGAATTCAATAAAGTTAAAAATAAGATTTTCACCTTAGCCATTTTCAGATATCAAAAGAGGATCAAATCCACTTTCACAAATTGAAATCTCAAAATATACCTTGAATCTGTTGCAGTATCATATTCTAGGTCAATATATTCTCGGCGAATGCCAGAGTTCTTTTCATCCGTTATCATGACTACTTCACTTCCAGTTTGAGTAGACAGTGAATCATGTTTTTCTACAGGAAATGAAGGGTGGGTAGACCTAGCTGCTTTTTTATTTTCAGAAAAATCATTTGATTCCACATGTTGATAATTACTAGATTTGATCACTTTAAGACTCTTCTTCCTTGTCTCCTTTTTCGCATCAACTGTATTGATGTTTTCATAATCAATAGCAGAATTAATGCGATCCTGCATTCAGAAAAATCGGTGGCTTCAGTCAATATTTGGCTTACAGGATGACATATATAAATATTTTTATTCCCCATACCTTCACATCTCTGAAAAAAGATTTCAAACTGCTAATCGATTCCTCAAAGCAGCTATACTGCTTAATTGAATCACGCAACCACTTTGAAATGTTTGTTCTGTTTCTATCTTTGTGGAAACGCTCATCTGCATTCAAGGAGAACAATATTGTGCTAAAACCTTGAGAATACGCAATAAAAGCCAATATGAATTGGTGAGGGCTTATCTACACTTTAAAATATGTTAACAGTTTGAGCACGGAAATGGACCACTAGGACATCTTCTAACACCAGATGCAATATTTTCGTGAGTGACAAATTTATATACAAAAGAAAACAAAATAAAGGGGGAAGTATTTTACTCGAAAACAAATCCAATCATTTGGTCTCAAAACAGATGAAACAAAAGCACGTTGAGATACCAATTAATTATCGCTTTTCAATAGAAGCCTATTTCGTTAATTTTTTTTCGGTCGTATCCATGTTTGAATGGACAGACATATTAGACAATCCAATTCCAGCACCCCAGCATCAGAAAAGATTTCAAACGAAAACAAGTACAAGTTTGAGGATTTATCTCTTGTAAATGACTAAATAGTAAATATTACTGCTTTAGAATGAACGAAAAAGTAGTGCTGAGCGTATGGGTAGCTTATCCTTCTTAATGAAGAAGTTTGATCACAAGTACCTAAGTAGATGATAGCTCCATAATCAAATCTGTGTCGTATGCAACGACCTGAAAAACGAAATAAGAAGCTATTAGCATGGTTAAGTAACACAGTTAATAACAATTAGCATCAAAAACATTCCAAAATATATATTGCAGTAGCAGCAAAGTAGATCAGAGGGTATTGGGAGTTATGACGAACTACGTATAAATTAGAAATGACTAAACCCATTGTAGACTGTAGCGATGGTTTTTTACAGGGCCTAGAAAAGCTAAGTTATTTACGAGCCACGCCAGACAGTTTAGATAGTAGCAGTCGGAACATTACGAAGTTACAAGTGTTGGTCAGTTGGTAAAGTATTACGACAATGGTCGAAAGAAAGCAATCAACTCATTTGGGAGCTCACCTGCACTCTTAGTGATGCCTACAAGACAAGGCTTCAGGAAGTCGGAATTAGGGTAAGAATTCATTATAGGATATAATATTAAGGCAGTGTTTGCAAATTATTTGAAAGTGCATATTTTGAGTGTGTAATTTCCTTGCTTCTGTTATTACTTCTCTACAAAAAAGCAAGTAACCAGAAGCAGATAAGCAAGTCATGGGATGTTTCTGACTGCTCGAAGTTGAGCGATGACAGTTTCTAATTCGAGATAAAGTTTATTAAGCTGCATTTTGATTTTAATATCAGACATTCAATATTTAAAAGTAAATTTTTCTAACTTTAAGCAAAAACAACAAAGAAGTGTTTTGAATAAACATTTACAAACACTACCCAAGACTATCTGAGCTGAGGAGTCAGCCTGAACTTCAAAACTTTAATTATGCAATAGAGCAAAGGATCGGTAGAGAGACTGCTATGCGGCTTAGGCAAGGTTAACTAGAAGAGTTGATAACCATCAAGGACAAGAGGCGGTAGAGAGGTCGGTAACTCTACCCAGTTTCAATCAATGAAAATCCATTAAAATCCGATAAGCCATTAGTATGCTTGAATATAAATATAAGATCAAACAATGGATTTAATTTGATACAATTTTATACTTTCACTATAGCAACAAACAAGTGAGTGTAAAAGATATCTTAGTTTCAGCATGACTCTAAGATATCTTTTACAAAAAGGATAAAACAGTTCGAGCATTATCACCTGTAAAGAGTACTAACTTTATTCTGTTATTCAGATTTGTTTTAAGCATATTGTCTCAGCAACCTTCTCGACCAGAGTTGCTTATTCAGCGTACAAGAATTTGTTCCAAATAATTAACGTTCCAATTTTCCACTAACTATCCCATTTGTATCATCTTAGTTCTGCTCCGTTAAGTTTTTGGCCTTAGCCATTTAACTGAAAGTAAGACTTATTCATTAGGTTTGGCGTCTAGTTCAGTTTAAGCATAATTAACATTAGAGCAATTTTAAAAAGTTAGAAAATGAGAAATCCCAATTTAATTGACTCTCACATTAAAAAGTTAAGATACTGGTCAGTAGTAGATTGATCATGATCAATACTCATTTCTATCATCCGGGCTTCCAGTAGCGACAAGACATCATAGTCTTCACCTTTCACAGGTTTTGCTAGAAATACTCTAAAATTATCAACAATACTACATCATAAAAATATCTTACATCTGTTGATGCCAGAAAATTGATGTGACCACATTTTTCACAAAATGAACAATGACAATAAAGACTACCCATTTTCATATTTTATTAGCCCTTCAGTCCAAATATATTAAAGCGAAAGGGACATGGAAAAGTTGAAGGGAGGAGAAAGCAGACAAAATCATGTTTAAGTTGAAGAACAGGGGAATGTGAAGAAAAAACTTGGGGAGGGAATCGGAATGAAGCATGATTAGTTGGCAAAATTTGAAGGCAAAAACAAAATAACCGATACTCTTTCAATATTCGAAACAAACAATTGGCTTATTGGTAAGATAAATGATGCTGATAATCAATGACAAAACTCATAATGTTTTGGGCAAATCATTATGCGCAAGAATTACTACCTGTAGCTTGATTAAGAGCCCTGAAGGCTTGCTGACAGTACCACTCATTCCCGTTTAAGAGGTTTTTTGACAACTCATATGTATTGTTGAACTTCTTCTTTTGTGCAACTTTATTGTCATAACTGGCGGTCAATGATCAAGTGTTACTCAAAGGATCAAAGCAACACGATAGTAATTTACTGTAGAAAATGGCAATTTCTTACAAGTTTGGAAAGGGAATCCCAACAATCACCTGAGATGGTTAAAGCATAACATTGATAGAACAAATCATCTCGACTTAATTGAAACAAAAGGTCATTAGTTTATCCCTTTAATGACAAGTTTAGCGAATCGGTTATTCAGAATTTAAAATGAAAACTTGCATGCAGACCCTTGATAATGTTCAATTAGTAAGACAAACAGCCTTAGAACAAAAAATACACGGAAGGATACAACAGCTCGAGCATTATCATCTGAAAAGTCCATCCCTTCAGATACCTGCAAAGATCACAACTCAATGTAAAGTTCAACTCAATCTATATAGATGCGCGTAATTCATGAGAAGCGTATGTCCCTCAGGATTTCAGGTAGATGTTTCGAAGATTTGAACAAATATAATGAAATGAATCTAAGACAAGGATGATAATTCAGGTTAGAGTTCATTGACATGGGTAGAAGAACAATTTTTGTGCAAGTATACTTCTGCGTACTTAATCTTTTACAAACACGGTCATATGCATAGAAAATTAAAATACTTCCACCAGTTAGATATATTGCTTTCTTTATGACAAATAAAACTGAATCAGTCAATCTAAAACATGTAGCCACTGTTTTGCATACATCACTAGTTGTATCTACATCCAGTTGAAACTGAAAATACCTTCAAAAAGTGAAAAAAAGGACAGATGATTACCAGAAATTATTGTTGTGCATATTGATTTTTTTCTATATGCAACTTAGATAATCAAACACAGACACTATTCAAGATTTGATAACCTTATGTTTCAACTATTTGGCCTCAAGAGTCATTCTTGCTGTCAGTTGAAATAGATTGGCCTATGTTTCAACAAGATAAAACATAACTTCTGCTATGTCAATTGTCTAAGGAATTGTGCATGGAGTCTTGTCAAACACTCCTTGATGTGTAACCAGATCATTAATAATCAATTCCCATTAATTAGATTAGCCATGCTAAGTACAATTACTATAAACCTAATAAACTCAAGAGGAATTCATCGTTACTGAATCTGAAATTATTCAAGAAATTAGAAATAATACCAACTATCGCTCAAAAAACATCATGCGTGTATTGAAGAGCATTACCTTTCAGATTAGTATTTATTTATGCATCAGAGAAATTAAGTATTTAAGAAACGGAAAACCAAAAACTTGATAGGGACTCAAAAATATCAAGATGCGGCGTGAGGCTTAGGCCCATTTCACCGACCCAATCCCATGTAGCATTGCAGAAATAAATGGTCATATATCTAAGAAATAATGTCAATAAATAAGGATTTAACGGCATGTATTAAACTGCCGTTATCAGTTAAATTAAACCCCTTATGCAAAAGCCAAGTTTTAGCAATAAAGGGGATTAATGTGCACCTAAAATTTCAATCACCTGAAATCACATAAATTCATGCAAGCACTCTGCACAAATTTTGTCAATAAGTTTTCCACATTTCCAACGCAGGCAACTGAAAAAGGAAAACATAATTTCCAAGGATTTTTGCACCCGTGCAATCAGACACAACAAGACACGTTAAGCTACTAATGGTACTATTGGTAAGTGGATTTTTATTTCCTTCTATCTTTAAAGTTCAGTAGTTTGTATTAAAATTCTAGACATAGATTGTGTGTGCGATTTAAAAGCACCAAACTCCGGTATTCTGAAATTTTGACATGAGAGGGTTACTTTAGAGGACAAGTGTCTGTTAACCATGAAGGAATTAAATAATTTGGTGCGAATTTTGTATTCTTTTGCTTGTAATTCTGATTTCTGGTCAATATCACGAGAAAGAATGGAAAGTTAAAAAATAAGCACTAAATAATAAAGGTTTCAATCCACAATTTTACTAAAGTAGATGGAGTTAAATCCCACCTCAAATAGTTAGTTGCCTAAAATGACACTATATACATGCAAAAGGTAGATTCAACACCACAAATCAGGATAAAAGATAACAGTCTTTCCATGATCATGTTTTCCCCATGAAGATCACTACCTTAATATTTGATGTCAAAAAAAAATTGCAATAAATTACCTTCCCTCGGCAAACAGCAAGAAAAGCAGCACCTTCTTTCTTTTCCTCTTTATGGATCATAGTGCCATTTTTTAGACCTGATGTTTTACTCGTTATCTTTCTAGCTTTGACCTGCTTTGCACCCCCGCGAACAGCGTTATAGAAACCCTTTAAAACAGGCTCCAAAGCATCCTGACTGCCTCCTCTTGGTTCTAAACAAAAACCAAAATCAAGTATTGATGAGGAGGGTCATAATAGCAGCTGAATCAAGATAAGGAAACCATTTATTTCAAAGCAAAGAAGTCTACTAGGAAGGAATTCAACTATCTTACCAACAAATAAGGACTTCTGAGCATTTAACCGAGACCATTGACCGGTTTCCTGCCAGCGAGTGCTTACTTTATCTAGCAGCTTGTAACTAGGAAAGAATACTAGACACCCACCAGGAACCACCTTGCATATTTCTTCCAAAGATGTGCCTACTTCATCCTTTACAAGAACATAGTAACTTTCATCATATGAGAAAGGACTCTTTTTTATATCAATACAAAATTGATAATGTAAGCAGATACCTGGAAAGCATATTCATCTGATGTCTTGT
This sequence comes from Haberlea rhodopensis, assembly GCA_907163345.1. NCBI lineage: Eukaryota > Viridiplantae > Streptophyta > Magnoliopsida > Lamiales > Gesneriaceae > Haberlea > Haberlea rhodopensis. Next base: position 361,272 of record CAJQUN010000302.1, read on the forward strand.
AACTTGCATTTAATGGATAATTACTAGGACCACGCGCAATTGCAGCTGCCCATACCTAGGGCAGGACACTGGTCAACTTCCAGATTGGACAAATAGGAAGCAAATTCATCAATAATATATAAACACGATAAAAAGCTTATTTTACCTGTGAATCTACATCGATGATGTGTGGAGCTTCCAAACAAGTGCCAAACTGAACACCAAGTTCAGATGAAAAAGTGTTCAATGGTGACAAAGTCCTGAGAAGATGAGAAAACCATAGCCAAATGAGTACATTACATTGACCAAAACTGATTATGCTTATTTTAACAAAGATGTGAGCTACAAGAAACTCCATTTGACAGTGGTCGCATTCGCTGAAATCAAGTCATGCAATATGATTCGAAAACAATAAAATTATAGAGCACACAAGAAAACCCAAGAAACGATGTGAATAGATTTCTCCAATCAATCATCACCAATTAGTATAAGCCTATCAATATAATTAATATTTTATTATGTGGAAATGATTGACATTTAACAAGAAAGCCTCAGTGAACTGAATATAACTATATTTACCCTGAAGTTAAAATTACTGACTGGGAAAGTTCAGCAATACTTTTGAAAATGACAGCTGGATTCAAGCACCAGAGACTAAACGTGATTGTCCAGCCACCTGCAGCATTTCGTGACTTCATTATAATGAGCTTTTCGGAAAGAAGAATACTAGGAGCTGAATAAGCAGCTGAACTATCTGTGTGAAGAAGATTAGGTGTTCTTCTAGAAGGTATTTTTGTAAACTATCTTACATGAATGGTCCTGATATAGTTGTTCAACAATGGACTTACACGCAGACAGCCAAAAAATATAAATAATAAAATGTAAATCTAGATGGCAATGACAAGAAGACTCTTTGTGAAGAGGCCTGGGACCGCAAGATTCTTATTCTCTGCTCATTCATTGTTCCATCCTGCTCATAAAGTATCTCAGAATATCTAAGTATTATTGAATCAATTACCAACTATGCAAGAATAGGAATCACCAAACAACATAGGCTTAAATTCTTCAAGCTTTATTACACTTTTAAGCTCCACATGAGTAAGAAGAATAGAAAGATTGATCAAAAGTTACTAGATAAAATAATCATAATTTAGTGTGGATCACCAACCTTCACCTTTCTTCATATATCGTTGTAATGCCAATTCGTAGTCATAAGCATGAATGCCATTTCCACCAAAGAAGTAACTGAGCGATGAGAACAAACCTGGACAACATTCACGCATCCAATTATAACACTAAAATGTTTACTTTATTGGATACGTAGAAGAATATGAGCACGAATAGTTTACCTTCAAGGGTAGTTGCTGCAATTCCACTTAAATGAGGAACGTCTGGTTCAGCTTCTAAAGCAGCCTTGATAGCCTTAAAAGTGATTGATCATCATTAAGAAGACAGCAGGCATTGGCAAATTGCCAACCATATCGAATGTAAAGTGTAAACAAAAAGAATACTCAAAATACTACAAACAAACAGTAACTACCTTTTTGGCACATTCCCCTAAGATTGAGAAGCTCTGAAGTGAAATGTTGGCTTCCTGTAGCTCTTTTAAGGCCTTATCTCCGGTCCAACTAATGGAAGATTGATTATCAAAAACAAAAGAAGCTAAAAAGGATGACAAGAAATTTGAAGTTTAGATTTCAAATGCAACCAAATTTATCCAGAAAACATGAGGACACTTCTGGAATAATGCTCCCTTAGAGGCTACACTATATTTTTCCTCAAAACTCCCTCCTCTCTGCAAAAAGGCTAAAAAATGAAACCAGCAACGAGGTTCAGAATTTTCTTGTTCCAAGAATATCTTTTCTAACTCACTTCAAGTCCTCACCAGTTTGCTTTTAAATTTAAGGTAGTGACTGGATTCTAAGCTCAAAATCTTTGATGTGAGCACTAGATTTAAAATTTTATGGGCATTCAATCCCATACAACATAAAAGATAATTGTAAGTATAAAAATTATTGAGTCTACTATTCTATTGTACCAACAAGTGTGGCTTTGCAACAGCATCAACAATATGAGATGGTCGATATATTTTCAAATGACTTACCAATGGAAATAACGCTGAAATTCACGCCTTACTAAAGTATTTTTCTTTCTATCAATCCAACTCAAGATGTCCTACACCAAATAAAAGAATTTCCAAACAATTGGAATGAAGTAAAGGAAGTAAATGGAGAGCTCATCAACCAAAACGAGCACCTGCATCATCTCGAACAAAGGCTGGTAAGTCATGGCATCATTGAGGCTCAGCTGCCCCAGATCTGTCTGCAAATCTTCCAAAACACAACAGTTTGAGATAATTTAAATTTTAACAGGCAATAAATAAAAGAAGAGTAAGGGTTTGTACTTACGGAGCAATGCCTCTTCTTGAAGATCAATACTTCCAGCATCACGAGCTATGTCTTCTATGTTGCTGAAACAAACAAAAAAAATAAAAAAAAAGTTGATTAACTGATCTCATAAAAAAATTCAAATAATTACTCAATATTACAAACTTTAAGCTAAAATTTTATTCAAACTGCTATTGTTTTTCACGTAAATTAGCCATTACAACTTCAAAACATTAGGTGCTCTTTTAGATCAGATGTTAACTAGTGAATGTCCTAAAAAACATTGCAGATGCTATGTTGAACTGAGTTGTCAACAATTGATTCTGGATATTTATTGGAAAAGGACAATATTATTGAATAGTTATTTATTTATCAGCAACTATCCTTTTGTGGAAAGGGAATGAAGTTAACATACTGTGCTTCATCAAAAATAATAACACTGCCACCAATATCAACTTCCATAGCCTCCCGGATGATTGGATTCATAAGATAGTTGTATGGGCAAAAGACCAATTCAGCATCTTGTGCCATCGAGCGTGCTGCGAAATACGAACAACCTGAAAATAAAAGATCTTCAGTGACTTGGCTGATTTCCATACCAAGACTAAGTAAAGAACTTAGAAGGTAGAAAAGGGACCGGACCTTTGACTACTTGTCCGACTTTGACAAGATCCTCGATATCATGAACCTCATGACAACCTCCTTTTTGAAGAGAGGGATGACCTTTGACTTTATGCACATTCCTAATGGTGAACAAAATTAGGCAATAGTGAAATTGCATAGGAATAAAATTACATGGCAAAAAAAAATTAACGTACTTGAATTCTGGGCAGGGATCTTCTCTATTCTTCAGAAGCAACTTACTGGATTGAAACCATAGTTATTAGTAGAGAAACACACAAAAGGAATGTCATCTTTTTAAGGAAAAAACTGCAAACCATTGTTCATCCACATTATCTTCCCCACGCAAGTACGGGTTTGTACAATAGTGCTTCCTTGACCCCTGAAAGTACATATTAGGAAAGATAAAGATCAAAAAGCGTAATAGTGTTACCTTGACCCCTGAAAGTACACATTAGAAATCCGACAAAAAACATTTCAACCCATGCTTGAATGATTTTTATTTCTCTTTTTCCGTTTTCTTCCTTGTAGCTTTCCTAGGATTATCGAACTAATGCTACACATGTTTTGTGATGCATCCTTTTTGCATCTTGATTTCAAGGTATGCTACCTCGTGCATCAAGTTTATGTACAACTACAATACAGAAAAAGAATACAAATATGCTTAATTTTGACTAAAGTTGTTTAGTTATCAAGGATATCTTTTATCGGTAAGACATAATCCACACACAACATTCAAAACTAGCCAAAGTTCACAAAAAATACAAGTCCAAGCTATGACAAACAACATACTAATGAACAAGATTTACATTTTAGAAGTATATAATCACATACACACATGCATATATACATCAATATCCTAAAACTGGAAAACAATATGAATATTCCATTATCGAATTATGTTACGGGAGGAAATTCTCAAAGCCCAAACAATGAAGCTACAGGCCCAGCAAGGAGTAACCAACAAATTAAGCCCACCATTACCCAAGTTTATCAGAGAAGGAGGCACCCAAAATGTGGGTGAGAGAAAGTTGTTAAGGAGAGAGAAGGGAAAAGAATAAAAGGGGGAGGGAACAATAGGAATAACATACCAGAAATTAGTTGAGTAGGCAAGCAGTGGCTTGGGGCAAGAGAGAATTCCTCTCTTGAGTAATAGTGAGCCGTGAGGTTTTTCTTATGGTATTCCATTAAATTGTAATTTCGTTTTCTGCTTTTAAGTCAATAAAAAAATCCATTTTCAGTCTGGAATTCTTGTGTTCTTACTTAAATTGCTTATTTGAGAGAAATTGAGAATTAAGAACGTATCAATTGGTCCGACCTGCCGGATTACGAGGAGGACGAGCTAAAGAGCATGGCCACTACACGAGCAGATTCCAAATACGATGCATTGGAGAAGATAATACAAGGGGTAGAGGAGAGGGTGGAAGGAAGGATGACTGAATTTAATGCCATGATGGGGACCATGATGGACATGATCCAAGGGATGAGTTCACGAGGAGATGGAGAAAGGGTAGACGAGAATAGGAACCAGAGGCACCAGGAACCTCCACCTGACATGGGGGGAGCCCAGAAATGAAGAAGATCGAGGGAGCGAACGGAACTATGGGTTTGACGAAATGAGGCAGGTAATGAAGAGGCTAGACATGCCTAGCTTTAATGGAGTTGATCCATTAGGGTGGTTGGTTAAAGGTGAGCAGTACTTTGAAATCAACAATACACCATTTCAAAACAGAGTACCAATGGCCTGTGTGTGCATGGAGGGACCGGCCCTGCATTGGTTCCGATGGATCAAGTTAAGGAATCCAAACCTGGTATGGGAACAATTGAAGGTGGAGATGTTGCGACGTTTCAGTGGAGAAATGGCCAATAACCCATATCAATTACTGGCATCTTTGAAGCAGAAGGGAACAACGGTGAAGGATTATGTTGAAAGCTTCGAAGCCTTGATTTCCCAGATTCCAGAATTATCGGAAGCTCACTACATGGGATATTTTCTGAGTGGGTTGAGAGAAGAGGTAAGATGTAAGGTGGAAACCCATAATCCAATGACGTTGACAAGAACCGTAGAATTGGCAAGGGCGATTGAACGTGAGCTTCAAGGAGGAAGTTTCAAGAAGCTATGGAAAGGGCCGATACAAATGGGAGGAGAATGGGCCAACAAAAATAATTCATTAAAAGGGGAGCCCAATATTAGATATCCAGTCCAACCCACTAAAAATCCCAATACACAAACCATACAATCTCATCCCATAAAACCCATGACCCATATACCACCAAACCAAAATTTCATTCGCATAACACCATTCGCACAAGGGGAAGGGAGACCGAGAGAAAACCAAACACTCTCGCACCAAGAATTTCTGAGGAGAAGAGAAAAGGGGCTGTGTTATCGCTGTGATCAACCGTTCCATCCTCAGCATCGATGTCAGGGAAAATCGTTGCGGGTCATCATCCTGGCAGAAGATGAAGAAGATGAAATAGGGCAAAATGAGCAAGAGGTGGGTATCGAAGATAAAGGGGGAATGGAAGAGCAAGAAGGGGAAATGGGCAATCAGGAGTTATCATTATTCTTGGTTGGGGGCATTTCTCAACCGAGGACCATGAAATTATGGGGACGGATTATGGACGAGCCAATAGTGGTGATGATAGACAGTGGCGCCAGCCACAATTTCGTGTCGGAGCAGTTAGCAAATAAGCTGAATTTGGCAATTACAGAAACCAGAGAGTTTGGAGTAAAATTAGGTAATGGTCACAGGGTGACATCAAGGGGGATGTGTGAAGGATTGAGGGTGAAATTGGGTAGTTGTGACATAGAGGTGGATGGGTACTTATTTGGGTTATGAGGGGTGGATTTAATCTTGGGGGTAACCTGGTTATGCACTTTGGGCGAGGTTAAGGTGGATTGGATGAAAATGAGTATGAAGGTTAAAATAGGGTCGGAAGAGGTAGTAATTAGTGGAGATCCCTCGTTGTGTCGCACACCCGCGACATTAACATCTCTGGCTAAGACTAAGGAGGTAGAATTCTGGGGATTGTTGCTTACTGTGGTTAGTAAGGATGAGGAGGGCCCGGGTGAAGGAAAGGAAGAATGCTGTGGGGAAGTTAAGGGGCTGTTAGAGGAATTTTTGGATGTGTTTAAGGAGCCAGAGGGACTACCGCCTAAGCGGGAACTAGAACATGCCATTGTTATTAAGGAAGGTGAAGGACCTGTGAAAGTGCGACCATATAGATACGCATATAGTCAAAAAAATGAAATTGAGAAGATGGTGAAGGAGATGTTAGCCACGGGCATCATACAACCAAGTACAAGTCCCTATTCTAGCCCTGTAATATTGGTAAAGAAAAAGGATGGAAGCTGGAGGTTTTGTGTTGATTATAGAGCTCTCAATGAGATCACGGTGCCGGATAAATACCCTATTCCGGTGATAGAGGAGTTGCTGGATGAGTTGGGGGGTGCAGTGGTGTTTTCTAAGGTGGATTTAAGGGCGGGGTACCATCAGATACGTGTGAAGGAGGAAGATGTTGCTAAGACGGCTTTTCGCACTCATTCGGGGCATTATGAATTTCTAGTTATGCCCTTCGGATTGAGGAATGCACCTGCCACGTTTCAATCAACCATGAACGAGGTATTTAGATCATATTTGAGGAAATTTGTGCTAATTTTTTTTGATGACATTTTGATATACAGCAAAACAATGGGGGAGCATGTAAGGCACTTGAAAATTGTGTTTGAGGTGCTGCGTAGTCAAGAATTTGTGGCTAATAAGAAGAAATGCAATTTTGGGCAACAACAAGTGGAGTATTTGGGGCATATAGTGTCAAAAAAAGGGGTAGAAGTGGACCCTAATAAGGTGAAATGTGTGAGGGATTGGCCAGTACCCAATAATGTGAAGGGAGTAAGAGGATTCTTGGGATTAACCGGCTACTACCGACGCTTTATTAAAGACTATGGAAACATTGCAAAACCCATGACTGAATTACTAAAAAAAGAGGGGTATAAATGGGGGGAAGAAGCACAAGCAGCATTCGAAAGGCTCAAAAATTTAATTACAACGGCCCAAGTGCTTGCTGTACCAGATTTCAACAAGGATTTTATTATTGAATGTGATGCCTCAGGGCGAGGGTTGGGGGCTGTTTTGATGCAGGAGAGGAGACCGATAGCATTCTATAGCAAGGCATTGGCGGAGAGGGCTTTGGCAAAATCAGTGTATGAAAAAGAATTAATGGCCTTGGTATTGGCAATACAACATTGGAGGCCTTATGTGTTGGGAAGAAGATTCAAGGTTCTGACCGATCAAAAATCCCTGAAGTACTTGACTCAACAAAGGATCACGACGCCGGACCAACAAAATTGGTTGGCTAAATTGCTACGATATGATTTTGAGGTGATCTACAAGGCTGGAATCAACAATAAGGTAGCCGATGCTTTGTCTAGAGTTCAATTTGAAGGAGAATTAAGGGCTGTCAGCTTGCCACATTGGCGAGATAGTGAGAACATTATACAAGCAGTACAGGGTGATCCTAAGTTGAAGGAAGTGATTAACGGCCTGATAGAGCAGCCGCATCATCCCACACCTTATTCTTTGATCCGCGGACAGCTGTTATATAAAGGACGAGTTGTGATTCCAGCATACTCGGAATGGGTGGACAGAATATTAGAAGAATTTCATAAAACTCCCTTGGGAGGCCACGCAGGGGCTTACCGAACCTACCGAAGGGTGGCTGCCAATGTGTATTGGAAGGATATGAAGAAGACAATCTACAAGTATGTTGCTGAATGTGAAGAATGCCAAAGACAGAAATACCAAGCGACGTCTCCAGCAGGGTTACTACAACCATTGCCTATTCCTGAAGTTATTTGGGAGGATATAGCTATGGACTTTATTACTGGTCTTCCCAAATCAAGAGGATATGATGCGGTTCTAGTGGTAGTGGATCGTTTGTCAAAATACGCACACTTTATTTTGATTAAACATCCCTACTCTGCCAAGACAGTAGCTGAATTATTTGCAAAAGAGGTAGTGAAACATCATGGAGTTCCTCGATCGATTGTTAGTGATCGAGATTCAGCCTTTATGAGTCACTTTTGGAGGGAGTATTTCCGATTACAGGGCACCATTTTGAAAATGAGCTCCTCCTATCACCCAGAAACAGATGGACAATCGGAGGTGTTGAACCGCTGCTTGGAAACATACCTTAGATGCTTTGCTTCGGAGCAACCAAGGTTATGGGCCGAGTGGACACATTGGGCCGAATTCTGGTATAATACCTATTTTCATTCAGCTACCAAGACGACCCCGTATGAGGCTGTCTATGGAAGAGCTCCGCCCAAATTAATTCAATTTCTTCCAGGGGAGACAAAGGTCGAAGTGGTGGGACGAGAGTTAGGAGACAGAGATGAAATCCTTAGACAACTAAAGTACAACCTGCAAAGAGCTCAACAGAGGATGGTAAAATATGCAAACATTAGCAGAAGGGATGTGTCGTATGAGTTGGAGGAATGGGTGTTTGTAAAGCTACGCCCACATAGACAAGTTTCAGTTGCGAAACGAGTAAACCAAAAGCTGGCAGCAAGGTTCTTTGGACCATTCCAGATTATACAAAGGGTGGGAAAGGTGGCTTACAAGCTGAAATTACCGAAAGGCACCAAAATACATCCGGTGTTCCACGCATCTCAACTCAAGAAGGCACGTGGAAGCTGTATGATTAATCAGCAGTTGCCAAAAGGGATGGAAGTAGAACTGGACGAAGATCTTAGACCAAAACAAGTATTGGCAGTAGGGTTATAACAAAAGGGAATGAAAAAATTCATCAAGTATTGATACAATGGAACCAGAAACTGAAGGAAGACGCAACATGGGAAGAAAAGGTAGAAATGCTAAGACAGTTCCCTAACTTTAGCCTTGAGGACAAGGCTAACTTTGAGCGGGGAGATATTGTTACGGGAGGAAATTCTCAAAGCCCAAACAATGAAGCTACAGGCCCAGCAAGGAGTAACCAACAAATTAAGCCCACCATTACCCAAGTTTATCAGAGAAGGAGGCACCCAAAACGTGGGTGAGAGAAAGTTGTTAAGGAGAGAGAAGGGAAAAGAATAAAAGGGGGAGGGAACAATAGGAATAACATACCAGAAATTAGTTGAGTAGGCAAGCAGTGGCTTGGGGCAAGAGAGAATTCCTCTCTTGAGTAATAGTGAGCCGTGAGGTTTTTCTTATGGTATTCCATTAAATTGTAATTTCGTTTTCTGCTTTTAAGTCAATACAAAAATCCATTTTCAGTCTGGAATTCTTGTGTTCTTACTTAAATTGCTTATTTGAGAGAAATTGAGAATTAAGAACGTATCAAATTACTATTCTGATAGGTTGTTTCCTGACTCATTCCTTACATCCATCCATTGCTCACATAATCCAAATTGGGTAAAATTGCAATATAACTAGATTGGAAAAATTTGCTGAATTATGGTGGAACATCAAAATTGTAACTAGGTAAATATAAACCCTTTCCTATGACAATGCGATACCAAAAATGACCATGAAATAGTAAAGAGCATAAAAAGGCTTGATTGCAGGAAACCTACCAAAACTGCCATTGGTACCCGGTACGAAGTTTTCTTATACTCTCGGATCACTTGAGTGATTTGTGTATGTGTTCTCCTAATAAAATGAAGCCACAGCTAAAAATAAGTTCTTTTCTGAGCTGACAAATAACTGGGCATACAATGCCCAAGCTGTACAGAACTTGTTGAACAAGAAATCATTGCAGAAATTTTAAGGTAGAATCATGTAAATTATTTTCATACTTTTAAGTCAGATGTAATATAAAATCCAAAATATTTCTATTGAAAACAATCTAGAGTTAACCAAGGTGACAAAGCTTACGAGGAATAATAGATTGTGGGAACCAATTTTGGCTTCTCCTTTTTTGCACCAGTTGCTGGTGGTGGTGGTATTTCTGGATTTCCTAACATAGGAAACCAAGAGAAGTCATAGGAGACAAGACATTTATTGCATAGATGCAAAAAATCCGAAACAGATAACACTCGTTGTGATAGGCAAAGCTAGCAAATCTCCATCAAATGGGGAGTTCTCCAGAATTAAACATTAGACAGAGAGTACATCTAAAATGAGGATGGATCTTAACCTCAACTAACATAAGAAAAACATTTTTTTTTCCTCATAAACCCTGGTGAAGTAAAGTAAATTGACAGTAAAACAATAGGAAAGTAAAAATTATATGTTGTCTAGTCCTTTTGCTTTGGTTGAACAATACCTGAAGGCTGTGTTTCCGGAATGAAACCGCCTCCATGATTAATAGGGTCGCTAACTGCCTCTGGGTTAGCCCTGGAGGTAGAATGCATTAAATTAGCTCGAAGATTCTTCGTTCTCTGATTCTGCTGCCATGCAAGAGCAGAACAAAGTAGGGATAGAGATTTTCCAGTGCCGGTTGGAGACTCCAGTAGCGCGTGGCAGTGGCCGTCCCTCTGAGATCGATCTAGAGTCGAAATAACTCGATTCATGAACGCAAGCTGCGAGCCATAAGGCCTGTAAGGGAACTCCACCGGTAATCCACATATCTGGATTGTGTTCTTCGAATTGGAGATGGATTTGGGGTCAGCATTTACTATTGAAGCTGGTGAGATGGATTGGGGGGAAGCCGAGTCCGCCATTTCCGCGTGCAGCCAGAGTGTTTGTTTGTGCGTGTACGAGAAAAATTGGGACTCTGTGTGAATTCGGAATCTTGTGTGTTAGGGGTCATGGGTTAGCGGGGTTTTTTCGATTTCTTTGGCGGGATTCGGTTTTATTTTATTTTATTTTTAATTTTCAATTTATTAATTTATATATATAATTAGTTTATTTCATTTAATAATTAATTTACATACCCTATATTAATTAATAGTACACTGAATTAAATATTATGTGTAAATAAATTAGAAACATGACAATAAATAAAAAAGAAAAATGTATATATCAATTTTATTATTTGAACTACTATATCCATCCCATAAATCCCCGGCCAATGCATCCAACGATGTGATGTGAGCATCTTTATCCTTCATTCGTCTATGTGGGGCGAGAAATTCCTGAAATCTTAAATTTCATATGGAACCATTTTTACCTCTGAAGCTTATGCTTCAAGCGCATCTTCAATTGGTGCATCGAGTTGCGTTTAGATTCAATAATCATATCGTGCATTATAATGCACATGGTCATTATATTATGCAAATGATTTTTCTACCAATAACATGTAGGGGATGCCGCAATTGCAAATCATGATTGAAGAACCACAAATGCATGTTCTACTTCTTTTCTACAAGATTCTTGTTTCATTGCAAAATAATATTTTTTTTTTGGACTGTCATGAATAGTATGCACAATAGTTCACAATGTGGGATATATACTATAACTAAATAAATATCATGTATTATATTCACAACATCCAATAGTACAGTGTGCTAAGGAGCAAGACCTTGCATCATATTCGAAAAAAAGATTGGATGCCTCCAAGACATTAATACCATTATTAGACCCTGTCATACCAAAATATTCATATTATAATCAGCTATTACTTCTAAAATAATGGTAGGAGATCCACTACGACTTGTATATTGTCTGGCCAACCAGTGTGGTAAATTATCCACCACCAAACAATGGAGGCTTCTCAACATTTCTGGGAAGCCACTTTGTTTACCAATATGTAGTAGTCTAGCAACGTCATTGGGGGTTGGTAACCAGAGATACTGCTCTGCAAACACCTCGACAATAGCACGACAAAAGCGTTGCAAAAATCTATTTTGATATATTTTATTGGTTGCCTCCGTTGGACAAGCGTACACTGACATCGTAACGCAGCTTGTGTTTTTTTATTAGTAGATCGTCCACGCCTTCCAAGGCCATCACTGTGTTGTGTGAAGTAATTGTCATGATTCTTCACAGTATCAGTAATATGAAGGAATAAATTTTGAGACATTCTTCAAAACATTGCTTCATTATGTATCAGATTCACTGCAAAATAATCGTTGGACAAATTACAGTCGGCAAGTCCACCACGATGGATGACTATGTGGCCAAAAATTGATCCTTGATGTCTGGCTTGATAATCGTGTTGGGTAGCATATGCATCAAGTAACTGGTTGTTTGTACCTATAAGTCTTACTATTTATTCTTCTCATTGGTGCATGGTCTTCCTATCATTTTTTAGCTCTGTATCTAATTCATTCACACATCGGATAATAAAGAAGAGTCTGAGGATGATGCATATGACGGATCAAAACTATTGGAATTCATTTTATCGGAATTGAGGAAAATTACATATATTAACATAAAAGAAATATTGGTGTACAATAAAACGTATAAGAAAGGACTTAAGTTTTACCATGTATGGTCATTTCTTAAAGATATGGAGAAATTTGCTGACAGCGTCAACCCCACTACCACACAAATCAAAGGGGTATCCATATTTTAGATTTTCACAATCAGATACACCAAGCAGTCCCCCACTTCAGCCCCCAACTGGATTGTCTCCATTCTCACTAATTTAAGTGATGAAAATATTGGTGTTACCTCACCAGAAAGACCACTTGGAGTGAAAATCCAAATTAAAAAAGAAAAAAAGAGGAAATTTATTCGCGGAGGATTGACACAATCAAAGGAGAATAACAAAGACTATCGACTTATTAAAGCAAGGATCTGTCGATCGTCAACAAAACTACCAGCTCTAAATTCTACGATTGCAGCATGAGGATAAACGATTTGCATTGAATGAATTTCGCGGGAAGAGACTTGAACACTATTCAAGATTCAACTTTGCATGAGCATTATCAAAATGAGCAGTCAATAATTTACAAAAAAGAGCAAGGAGCTGATCATTATTTTGCACATATTTTGGATATATAGGAGAAGGATCCGGATCCGAGCTACCAAATTATTAATATTTGATGTGTATTAATATATTTTGTGTTGAACTGATGGTTTATAGTTATTAATTTAAGTAATTTCTAAAACTTGTTGTGTATATAAATATCATGATTATTTGAAATAACTTTAATTTTCACATTTTTTTAAAAAGTTTTATGTCATATAAAAACCAATAAATGTAATTTTAAAGCAATAAAAATTTAAATTAATTTAAATATCAGTTAAAAAAAAACAAAAAAAAGATGGCAATTTGTTACGCCAGAAATAGTGCATTGCGCAGAACTGTACTCAACATGGTCCTTGGTGTAGGGGATAACATTGGGTTGGAGGCCATACCCAGCACTAAAATAGCGTTTCAAACCATTTTAGCACATGGTTGGAGTTGGTGGTGATGGGACTAGTTGTTGATCTGCACATGATCAAAGAATTGACTTTTTTTTATCAAATGGGAGGTGATGTTCCAAAAAAATGGTACGGCAGTAAATAAATATGCAGCAGAAATTAAATAATATAATTATTTTTACGTGAAAAACTCCTCAAAGCGATGGGAAGAACCACGAGACGTAGTCTAGTAAAACTTTCTACTAAAATATTGATGAATTACAGTGCTGTTGTAATATAAAATGAGCAAAAACTAAAACACCGAAAAGAGAGAAAAAATGAAGGTGGGGTGGTAAAGCTTAGCATTGTGTTGTTGTCCCTTTTTATACCTGTCAATTGATAAGCGCCGTTTTTACACATATTTTGCTGTATTTTTCTAGTGGTTTTCATATTAATTCCTGGACGATTTTACGTTGTTTAGCATATACTTGTTAATTAGGTCCAAGTGCATGAAAATGGATGAATTGAGCTAAAAATGATTAAAAATGACTAAAACGAGCTAACCGACAGAAGATGCGACAAAATATTTTAGTTGGAAGAAAAAGCTCCGACCGATCAATCGGTGCTCAGGACCGATCGATCGGTCAAAGGCCGTAGGTTGAATAAAATATTGAATAATTACTGATCGATCGATACCCTGTCCGATCGATCAGGCGCATGTCGTAGCTAAAAGAAATTAAATCGAGGAGTTATCGATCGATTGGTACTTCTTACCGATCGATCGCTAGAATGTAGGCGAGAATTTTCGGAAAAAAATTACGATTTTAAGAGTTTGAGATCCACAAGAAAGCTTATTCCTCATCCACTATAAATACTTCTTCATGGACGAATTATGGGACTTTTGGCTCATAATTTTCTGACCTAGAACACCAGCCATCGTATCATCATCCTCCACCAATATTCAAGTCATTGAAGAGCAAGACATTGGGAGAGACGGAACAACACAACAACGCACGGAGTCGCCATCTAACGTTATTTCGTATTTCTAAACCTTGTTTATCTTTTATTTTCAGATTTTAATGTTTATGATGTTGCAAAACATGATTAAACTTTGTTATTTGCTTATGGTAGTTGGCTAAGTTTATTTATTAAGACTAGAGGATCACATGTTTGAACACATTATTTAATTAACAGTTTTTGATTAATTCTTACAATTCTTTGTGCATAATTTATTATTCTCCATGTTTTTGAAAGATTAATTACCTTTGAATGATTTTATACATTGCGATTGATGTTGACAATACGATATTGCAATACGACATAATAAAGTAGGCCGTGAGTTTTAGATTGAGACTGACCAAGTAAATTCTAGAACACGTGTGATAGCAATAGATTTACCAAAACGAAGGCTAGAATTTTCACAAATTGTCATGCAATATTAATTGTTCAATAAGGACAAGTGGTTTATTGTAACGTTAATGTTAGAATTGTGTAGCTTGACCATAGTATAACAAATGCATTAGAAAAACTCGACACCTTAGAACGTAAGGATTTTAAATCACAATAAAAGAATTGTGGGGGATTACATGAGAGAACCAAATTCTTGATAACTGTTTATACTGATTTTATTCTCTTCTTATTGCTTGTTTGGGTTTGCTACTGTTTCACTAAATATCCGTAGGTTAAATATAGTTAAACTAAAGGAATTTAGTCCATATGAGTTCGACAACCTGTTCTTTAAATACTATACTAAAACTTGACAATCATGCATTTGCAGTATAATCGGGCTACATTGGAAAGTTATTGTTTAAATAAAATATCGATCAAGTTTTTGGCACCGTTGCCGGGGACCCGTTTAAAATAATATCAGACGAGATTTAGCTGGCTGCAATTTAGCCATTTATTTTATTTTATTTTGATTTTTTTTCCAATACTACTGTTCTTTGTGTTAATTTTGCAGGTTGTTGTTCCTTAGTGTATGCTAAGGAGTAGCAAGCCTATACTTGAGATTTTTTATCCGGTGATTGAGAGAACTTTTCTTAGAAGACTACGAGAATCTCGATCAATAGCGGAAAACAACCAAGAAATGGCGGAGATGATGAAAGACGGAACTAAGAGGTACCTATCGTACGATCACTCATGGACTATGCTCAATCATCATTCCAAGGGTCATTGTCTAGCATCACTAGACCAAGTATCCAGGCTAACAACTTTGAGATCAAGCATGTCATCATACAAATGATCCAACACTCAGTCCAGTTTGGGGGATCGGCCATTGATGATCTCAATCCTCATATCTCTAACTTCTTGGAGATCTGTGACACCTTCCTTCAAGCATACGGTGATACTGACGACGCCATCGGGTTACGTTTATTCACTTTCTTATTAAAGGATAAAGTTAAATCTTGGTTACATTCAATGCCTGCATGATCTATTACTACCTAGGATGGTATGGTGCAAATGTTCATGTCCAAGTACTTCCCACCATCCAAGATCGCCAAGATGTGAAATGATATTACTACTTTGCGCAACATGATCCTGAAGTACTGTATGAGGCATGAGAGCGTTTCAAGGACCTACTGAGGAGATGCCCACATCACGGCTTTCTCATCTGGCTGCAGGTACAAACTATTTATAATGGTTTATTTTCTGCTAACCATTTTATGATTGATGCATCATCAGGAGGTACCATCATGAGAAAGACGCCTAAAGCGGCCTATGAGTTGTTGGAAGAGATGGCTGATAATATCTATCATTGACAGTCTGAAAGGAATGTACCAAAGAAGCAAGCTAGAGTTTATCAAGTGGGAGACGTCACTGTTTGGCTACCCAAATTGAGGAATTGAACAAGAGGCTATATAACATGAGCAGGACAACGATGCAAGTTCAAGCCACCACTTGTGATTTATGAGGAAGCAGTCGTCCAAGCACGGAATGCCAGACATGTAACCATTTTATTCAAAATAATGATTGTGCTAACTATGTAGGAAACATGCCACCACCCAATAACCCCTACTCAATATATACAATTCGGGGTTGAGGAATCATCAGAACCTATCATGGACCAACCAACCTTATGTGTTGAACCCTCAACCACCACCTGGGTATGCACCAAAACCGAGTATGGAGGAGCTGATGACCAAATTAATCACATCGACTGAGACTAGATTCCAAAATCAATAAGCCGGGCCCCCTTCAAACTCAAACGGAGGCTGGCCATTGATAAAGAATTTGACAGTACAAGTGGGGCAGTTAGCAACCATCCTAGCTAGATGAGCTCAAGGAACATCGCCCAATGACACTGAGAAGAATCCAAGGGAGCAAGTCAATGCCATAACACCGAGGAAAGGAAGTTGCTGAGGAGAATGCTAGCAAGAATGATGAGCATGAGGATGAGCTAACTGAGAAGAAGAGGGATCAAACACGCGACAAATGTAAGTTCACTGAGACCACTACACCCATCACACCACCGGCTAAGGTACATATCCCACTCCCATTTCATATGCATATAAGAGAGCAAAATTAGATGCTAAATTTGCTAAGTTCCTTGATTTGATTAAGTATCTCCATATTGACATGTCTTTTATTGATCTATACGGTAAATGTCGAATTATAGGCTCTATTTCATTTAACAAATCATTGTGTGATTTGGGTGCAAGTGTAAATTTAATGTCTCTATCTGTTTATATGAAGCTAAAGTTGGGGGAGCTTAAGCCTACACGGGTTACCTTACAAATGGCGGACAAGTCCATCATATATCCACAGGGAATTATCGAGGACGTACCACTCAAGGTTGACAAATTCATAATCCCGATGGATTTTCTTGTGTTGGACATGAAGGAAGGACATGCCACTGATCTTAGGAAGACCCTTCCTAGCAATGGGAAGAGCATTGATCAGCGTTCAAGAGGGGAAGTTGATCCTCTTTGTAGGAGAGGATCAAATCACATTTAACATGTTTCAAACTTTGACACACCCACAAAACGAACACATGTGCTTTAAAGTTAATAATATTGATCCATTGTTTGTTGATGTGGTGCAGGTGAAAAGCAAAGAGGACATGATAAGCTGCCATGTGGATTTAGTGGCCAAAACCCATAGCAAGAAGAAGAAGAAGAAAAAGATGGTTACCTCATCAAAAATCGATCCACAAGGTTGTAAATTCTGTGAGGGGGACTTGGTTCTACTGAATAGATTCAAGTTATGCTTGTTTCCAAGAAAGGAGGACTCCCAGTGGACTGGACCATTCAAGGTGGTTGATGTATCACCGTCCGGCAAAATTAAGGTAAGTGACTGTAAGGGATGAATATTCACGATGAAAGGAAAGAGTTTGAGGCACTATCAAGTGGAGAAGGCAAATCCATGCACCACTGTCCATCTTTATCACTGAGCGAAAATGGTAAAAAGTTCAGCTTGAGACTATAAATTAAGAACTTCTTCTTTTCCTTATCTTCGTTTTTGAATTACGTAGTTGTTTTTCATTTTGTTTTTGATTTTTTTGATAGATGACTCCGTGTGCACGGTTCATGTTTTCTAACCATCTTCCGCACTAGCTGACGAGGAGAAGGATGACGGCTACTGACGGTTGTCATCACATGCATTTGCTTGTCTTATTTTTCATGCTTAGTACATTGATGACAATGCACAATTTAAGTTTGGTGGAGTAAGTTATTACTATTGCATGTTGTTACCGTATCTTGTTTTGCTATTGTCGTTGTTGTCGTTTGTTTAGCACCAACGATTTTTTTTTAAAAAATGAATTCATAATTTGATAAAAATATGAATCATAGTAGTGATCATTATTCCATGATGATATTAATCTTATTTTGCATGTCGACTTGAGCCTTGAAAACTGTTGAACTTGTATGTGAATACCCTGTTTGAGTTAATATGTTAAGAATGAAAAAAAATTTGAGCACATTGAGTCATTATTTTGTGGATTGCATGTTGAATAGTGACAACTGTTGTGAACTTGATGATTTGTCTTGAGCATCTTAGAGTTACCCTAGAACCTATTTGATGATTACACTTTGAGTCGAAATTTTATAGTTATGAACTTGACTTGAAAATGATCTAGACGATTTTTGAAACGTTTGAGCCTTTCAAGCCTACCGAGTTTATATTATTCCATAGTGTCCTATTTGAGCTTTGAAAAAGAATTGTGTATGTATTGCATAAAATTAGACTCACATTCAATATTTATTGGCAAACTCATTATACATACCCATATAGGAAGCTAAAATGAAAATATTTATCATCACTTTAAGAGAGTATAATAAATCTCATTTATTACACACGAATTATTATATCTTGATGAGCTTGTTGAAAAAAAATTATGAATGAGTAAAGAAGAAAAGAAAGAGCCTTGAAAAAATATCATATAAATAAGATATAAAGTGGTCAAGGCTAGAAAAGAAAAAGAAGAGAAGCTACTCAATTCTTTGTGCTATCTTACCTTTTATTTGTAACTGACACCAAATGCCTAATTTTATAAGCTTTAAAGATCTTTTGATCCAAGTCTAGGGAATGACTACATTAGTGGAGAAGTTGTTTGAAAATAGGCCTATGAGGTGCTCAACGATAATCTTGACTTTGAGTTGATTAGCATAATTTTATCTTGAAGATGTGTATGAAACTTGAAATTGACAATAGCACACACACACATTCCGAGTTTGAGATATGTTGCTTAATATGGGGGAAAACACGTCTTGCTCAATTTGTTGATTGATTCTTGTCTGTCTGTGAGTGAGCTGTCTGAGCTACTTAATAACCATGAATTGATTCATTTGAATGAACAATATTGAACTCTACTTTTTGATCTTATTGCTTGATCGAGGAAGATCAAGTATAAGTTTGGGGGAGTTGATAAGTGTCGTTTTTACACTTATTCAGCGGTATTTTTCTAGTGGTTTTCGTATTGATTCCTGGACGATTTTACGTTGTTTGGTATATATTTGTTAATTTCAGGAATATTGGTCCAAGTGCATGGAAATGGAGGAATTGAGCTAAGAATGATGAAAATGAACTCAACGAGCTAACCGACTGAAGATGCGACAAAATATCAAAGTTGGAAGAAAAGCTCTGATCGATCAATCGGTGCTCAGGACCGATCGATCGGTCAAAGGTCTTAGGTTGAATACAATATTTAAATATTACCGGGTCGATCGATACCCATCTGATCGATCAGTCGCATGTCGTCGCTAAAGAAATTAAATCGGGGAATTACCGATCGATCGATAAGCGAGAACTTCCGGAAAAAAATTACATTTTTAAGAGTTTGAGATCCATAAGGAAGCTTATTCCTCATTCATTCTAAATACATCTTCATGGACGTATTAAAGGACTTTTGGCTCATACTTTTCTGACCTAGAACATCAGCCACCATATCATCATCCTCCACCAATATTCAAGTCATTGAAGAGCAAGACTTTGGGAGAGATGGAACGACGCAACAATGCACAGAGTCGCCATCTAGCGTTCTAACCTTGTTTGTCTTTTATTTTTAGATTTTAATGTTTATGATGTTGCAAAACATGATTAAACTTCGTTATTTGATTATGGTAGTTGGCCACATTTGTTTATCAAGACTAGGTGATCTCATGTTTAAACCCATGATTTAATTAACAATTTTTTATTAAAATTCTTACAATTCTGTGTACATAATTTATTGGTTTCCATGCTTTTGAAGGATTGATCACCTTTTAATGATTTTATACATTGCGATTGATGTTGACAATATGATATTGCAATACGACATAATAGCCGTGAATTTTAGATTGAAACTGATCAAGTAAAATTATAGCACACATGTGATATAGATTTACCAAAATCGAAGGCTTGAAGTTTTCACAAATTGTCATGCGATATTAATTGTTCAATAATTACACGTGAGTGGATTATTGTAACGTTAATGTTAGACTTGTTATAGCTTGATCATAATATAAAAAATGCATTAGGAAAACTCGTCACCTTAAAACATAAGATTTAAATCACAACTAATAAAAGAATTGTGGGTGATTACATGGGTGTACCGAAGTCTTGATAATTGTTCCTACTGATTGTATTCATTTTTTATTGCTTGTTTGGGTTGTCAACTGTTTTGTTTAATTTAAATAATTTTCACTAAATATTCGGCGATTAAATATAATTAAACTAAATGAATATGATACTTATTAACTAGTCCATGTGGGTTCGACAAAATGTCCTTTAAATACCATAATAAAGCTTGACAACCGTGCACTTAGGCTTCGTTTGGATTGTGGGATAGGATTAATAATCTTTACATTATTTATTTATCCCATGTTTACTTTGTTGTATAAAAAAAAATTATCCTACCATATTTATCACATTCTAATCCCACTTTACAATGAAAAGATATATATAACATTTCCCACCTTTTTTACTATTTCAAAACTTGAAATTCCCGCCAAAAATACAACTTATTTCCTACAACATTATTATTATTTATTGTATTTGTATTATTTTAATTTATATTTATTATGGTTATTATAATACATATTTGTATATATATAATATATAAATAATAATATTAGTCGATATATATAATAAAAATAAATATAATAAATATATGTATTATATTATGGTTATTATTATTATGCATATATTGTATATATATTATTTTATAATAAAAATAATTATTATATATATATATAAATAATTATTATTATATATATTTATATATATATATATCTATATATATGTATATCATATTATTATTATATATATAGATATATTATTTATATTATGGTTATTATATATAATATAATATAATATTATGATTATTATATATTATATATATATATATATTATGATTAATTACGTATATATAATAATTTATGCATAATAATAATTATAATTATAATTAGTATATATATACATATTATATATTATTATTTTTTTTATTACTATTTTGTAATATAATAATAATAATAATTATTATTATTTTATTATAATTATATAATAAGAATAATTATTATTCTTACCGTAATAATAATCTACGTATATATATATTATTATAATTTATTTTTATTAGTACGATTTTATAATATAATAATAATAATTTTTATAAAATAATAACATATACGTATATATAATAATTTATACATAATAATATAATTATAATTATTATTACTATATATATACATATTATATATTATTATTATTTATTTTTATTATTACTATTTTGCAATATAATAATAATAATTATAATTACTATTTTATTATAATTATATAATAAGAATAAAAATTTTCTTACAGTAATAATAATCTACATATACATATATTATTATTATAATTTATTTTTATTAGTACGATTTTATGATATAATAATAATAAATATTTTATTATTTATTATAATTATATAAGAATAATAATAGTTTTATATATTATTAATATTATTATTTATTATTATTATTATAATGCTAAGGACATTTTAGTCATTATACCAAACAATAAATTTTATCAACCATCTTATCCTCAAACCAAACATCATATAACTTATCACACATTATTTTTACAATCATTTCATACATTTTAATCTTTACATTACTTATCACACCCTTCAAACTAAACGGTACCTTACAGTCTAATCTGCTACACTGAAAAGTTAATGTTTAAATAAAATCGTGATCACCAGAGTGTAAGTAATCCTTAGAGCATACAACGCAGCGGAATAAAATATTTTGGATTACTAGAACAATGGATCTATACATAGGGATTCATATCGGATAAAGGATTTACAAAAGTCTCACCCTTGTAGCGTGTTTGATGCAGAATCCTCGATGTAGCACCACGAGTAACAAACAAAAGTTTGCACCTTTGTCTCTACGGTATCCACACGATCAAATCGAAAAGGGGATTTAAGAACAAGTTTGCTAGACTAGTTCTTAAATCAAAACTCAACTCACGGTTCAAAACCGATCGACGGCGGCCAATCAAAAACCAAAACCAACTCGACGGCGGCGGCGGTGATGGTTGATGAAGGGACGGCCGAGAGAGAGAGAGCTAGAGTAGGTTTAGGTTTTTTATCAAGCAATGATATAAAAGAATGATTAACAATTAATCAAAACCTTGTATTTATATTATAAGGCTTTTAATTAAGGTTCAAGACTTTCTTAAAGTCTTATGGGCCCAAACCCATGATTTAATTAAAACCTTTTAATCACTTAATTAAGACTCTTCTTAATTAATTAATTCATCCAATGAATTTAATTTCCCTTATCGATTAATCTTTTGTGCGACCCGATAGGATCTTGTAATGTTGGCAGTGACATAAAATCTCATTTTATGTCGCAAGCAAGGAGCGGTGTCTAGCAACACATCGAGGCTACCCAAATTACAAGAATGTCAATGACTCGACATAACCTTTAGAACTTGTGATAATATTAACCATGTAACTTAATCCCTTTGTCCTTTGTGTTTAGATTGAACACGAGTCATGGAATAGTCATACTCGTATATTCAATCTCTATTTCTTGATCCCCAAGTAGAACTAGAATAAACGAATAAGCTCGATATCTTATATCGACTCATTCGAGCATGGCCATGCATTTTAGTTCTCACTTGATCAAGGGCCAAACACATCTCCTGTTATATAGGAGGGACAAATCCTATCTCGATCAGTCAACATCCCTCTACATAATTCGTAGTGTATCCAATAGTCGCCTTTATAGATTACCCTGTTACGGGTAACGTTTGACGATATCAAGATACATAACTCCTTATGTTGGGATCTCTGATGATCACAAGTCGTAAGGATTACATACATTATTATCACTATGAGAATTGCATATGACGATCATATAACTATCCATGTTGCATTCTCATGGTGGGTCTGTCCAGTACATCGTTCTCTAACATGTACCCATATGTTGATTTGATATCTCATATCAATGAACAATTCATCGATCAACACATACTAGTCTCTACGTATTATCATTATCCCTATTCAATGATAATACTTGACTATGGACATCTTTAAGAATAATACAATATTATTCTAAGGACATTAACATATATATTAATTCACATTGCACAGTTAAAAGAATAATATATAATAATGAATTGCCATTCATAAAATCATAAACATTGTATGTCAAAACAATCATCTAATGATTTGTCTTAGGGCATATCCCAACAAATCTCCCACTTGCACTAAGACCACTCAGACATATACATAATGCCTAGAGATCTAGTGTGACGATCATGCTTCTGCTGTGACAGTGGCTTCGTCAATGGGTCAGATACATTATCATCTGTTGGTACTTTGCATATTTTAACATCTCCCCTTTCAACGATTTCTCGAATGAAATGGAAACGCCTAAGTATGTGCTTGGATCTTTGGTGAGATCTTGGTTCCTTAGCCAATGCGATCGCTCCATTGTTGTCACAATAGCGTTCTATCGGATCTTTAATGCTAGGCACCACTCCAAGTTCAGAAATGAACTTCCTCATCCAAACCGCTTCCTTTGCTGCATCCGAGGCAGCAATATACTCAGCTTCCGTTGTAGAATCGGCTACTGTTTCTTGCTTTGAACTCTTCCAGCTCACAGCACCTCCATTTAGGCAATACACATATCCTAGAGTGCGATCGAAATCATCTTTGTCAGTTTGGAAGCTTGCATCAGTGTAACCTATTACATTGAGCTCTTCCTCACCTCCATAAATCAAGAATGTATCCTTAGTTCTTCTCAAGTACCTCAGGATATTCTTGACAGCAATCCAGTGACCTTCACCTGGATCAACTTGATATCTTCTCGTCATGCTCAAAGCATACGATACATCGGGACGAGTACATATCATGGCATACATGATAGATCCAATAGCTGACGCATATGGAATCTTACTCATGCGTTGTCTCTCATCTGGTGTTGAAGGACACTGTTCCTTCGAGAGATAAATACCATGTGTCATAGGCACGAATCCTTTCTTTGATTCTTGCATGCTAAACCTTTTAAGCACTTTGTCTATGTATGTACTTTGACTCAGACCAAGAAGCCTTCTTGATCTATCTCTATAGATCTTGATTCCTAATACATAGGTGGCTTCTCCCAAGTCTTTCATCGAAAAGCAGTTCCCTAGCCAAATCTTTACAGATTGTAAGGCAGGGATATCATTTCCAATGAGAAGTATGTCATCTACATACAACACTAGGAAAATGATTACGCTCCCATTGACCTTCTTGTAGACACAAGGTTCATCTTCGTTTTTGATAAAACCAAACTCTTTGATTGCATCATCAAATCGAAGATTCCAACTCCGAGAAGCTTGCTTCAATCCATAAATGGATCGTTGTAGCTTGCATATCTTTCCAGCATCCTTTGGATCGACAAAACCCTCGGGCTGTATCATGTACACATCCTCGAGCAGATTTCCATTAAGGAAAGCTGTTTGACATCCATCTGCCAGATTTCATAATCATGAAATGCAGCTATTGCAAGTAAGATCCTTATGGATTTAACCATGGCCACTGGTGAAAAGGTTTCATCATAGTCAATACCATGAATTTGTTTGAATCCTTTTGCAACCAGCCGACCTTTATAGGTTTGTACGTTACCATCCATATCGGTCTTTTTCTTGAAAATCCATTTGCACCCTATGGGTCGTACCCCTTCAGGTGGATCAACCAAAGTCCATACTTGGTTTGCATACATGGATTCCATCTCAGATTTCATGGCCTCTTGCCATTTCTCAGAATCAGTGCCCATTATAGCTTGTTGATAAGATGACGGCTCATCCTCATCAATAAGTAGTAAGTCACCTTGTTGAGTCACAAGAAATTCATATCTTTGTGGCTCCCGGTGTTCTCTTACAGACCTACGCTGGTCTTGTGTCTCTTGAGCAGGTGCTTCTTCCACAACAGCTTGCGGTGCCTGCTCTGTTTCCATCTCAATCTCAGGTTCAGTGTTTTCTTGTGGTTGAACTTCACTAAGTTCTATTTTTCTCCCACTGGTTTTTCTAGAAATAAATTCTCTTTCAAGAAATACACCAGTCCGAGCAACAACTACTTTGTTCTCGGTGGGATAATAGAAATAGTATCCTTTCGTTTCCTTAGGATACCCCACAAATAAACACTTATCAGATTTGGGTCCAAGTTTGTTAGTGGCGTGACGTCTAACGAAAGCCTCACAACCCCAAATCTTCATAAAAGACATACTAGGACGCTTCCCAGTCCATATCTCATATGGTGTCTTTTCCACTGATTTAGATGGAACACGGTTCAGTAAGAAAATCGTTGTTTCTAGAGCGTGTCCCCAAAACGATATCGGAAGATCTGCATGACTCATCATTGATCTAACCATGTCCAACAAGGTTCGATTTCTCCTCTCGGATACACCATTCCATTGTGGAGTATACGGAGGAGTGAGTTGTGGGACTATCCCACATTCCTTTAGATAGTCATGAAACTCTTGGCTTAAGTATTCACCTCCTCGATCTGATCGAAGGATTTTGATACTTTTGGCCAAGTTGGTTTTGTACTTCATTCTTGAAATCTTTGAACTTTTCAAAGGTTTCATGCTTATGCTTCATTAGGTACACATACCCATATCTACTGAGGTCATCAGTAAATGTAACGAAGTATTGAAAACCACCTCTAGCTTGTGTACTTATTGGGCCACATACATCACTATGTATTAGTCCCAATAAAACATTTGCCCTTTCAACATGTCCCTTGAAAGAGGCTTTAGTCATCTTGCCCATTAAACAAGATTCGCATGTTTCATATGATTCAAAATCAAATGAATCTAATACTCCATCCTTATGAAGTTTAGATATGCGGTTCTCGTTTATGTGGCCCAAGCGACAATGCCAGAGATAAGTCGGATTACAATCATTATTTTTAATCCTTTTAGTATTTATGTTATAGATAGGCATATCAAGATTTAATACATAAAGACCATTCACCATTTGTGCACTAGCATAAAACATATCATTTAAATAAATAGAACAACAGTTGTCCTTTATTATAAATGAAAAACCATAATTGTCTAAACAAGAAATAGAAATTATGTTTTGAGTAATAGATGGCACAAAATAACAGTCTTTTAAAATCAATGATAAACCAGAAGGTAAAGCTAAACTATAATCTCCTATAGCTAATGCAGCAACTCTTGCTCCATTTCCAACTCGGAGATCAACTTCGCCTTTCGCCAATAATCTACTCTTTTTGAGGTCCTGCACATTTACACAAATGTGAGATCAACATCCAGTATCTAATACCCATGATGAAGAAGTAGATAAATTGACTTCTATAACAAAAATACCTGAAGTGGAAGTCACACTTCCTTTCTTTAGATCCTCCAGATATACTTTGCAGTTTCTTTTCCAATGGCCGGTCTCACCGCAATGGAAACAGTTCCCTTCCTTCGATATCCCTCCCTTTGGTTTCAGTGCATAAGACTTTGACTTAGTTTAACAAAGACCTTCTTTGTTTTTTTATTGCCTTTAGCTTTGGCATTTTCTTTGCCCTTATTCACAATAAGAACATTTGTGGCCTTAGTCTTCTTTGTATTTGCTTCATATGTTCTCAACATACCAAGCAATTGTGGTAGAGTCTTTTCCATGTCAGTCATATTGTAATTTACTACAAATTGACTGAAGCTCTCAGGCAACGATTGCAAGATCACATCGGTGGCCAACTCTTGGTCCAATGGAAAACCCAGCTTGTCCAGATTCTCAATGTACCCAATCATCTTGAGCACATGAGTTCCAACTAGGCTTCCCTCTACCATCCTGCACTGAAATAATGTCTTAGAGACGTCATACCTCTCTTGTCTTGCTTGCTGTTGGTACAATTGCTTTAAGTGTTCGATCATATCGAACGTCTCCATTACCTCATGTTGCTTCTGAAGCTCAGAGTTCATGGTGGCAAGCATAAGGCACCCAACATCAAGTGCGTCACTTTGATGCTTCTTGTAAGCATCTTTATCAGCTCTTGTAGCTGTTAGGGGAGGTTCCTCAGCGGGTAAGGGTTCCTCAAGGACATATTGTTTCTTTTCTTGTTTGAGGACAAGGACTATCCTCAAGTTCCTATGCCAGTCTAGGAAATTTGTCCCATTTAATTTGTCCTTCTCAAGGACCGATCGCAGTGATAAAGTGCTAGTAACGTTGTTAGTTGCCATGGATATCTAAAATATAAATATGCAAAATAAGTTTATGATTTAATCATTTAACATGGTCTTATATTAAATGATACTCCCACTATTTTGTTTAAAAAATATCAACCCTCAAAACCTTTAGTGGGCCAAGATCCATATTTTGCCTAATCTTGAGTTAGCTTTGGCTAATCGCCCAAGACTCGGTTATTTAGGTAGACAACACTTTGTCAATTATATCACATATAATTCTTGGATAGTTGGACGAACAACACTTAGTTCAATTCATCAAATGAATTATAATCCAACCCATGCATCTAAGTTCCCAATCCTATTGAGATAACCTAGTTAAGTCGTACCCAATTTAAAGTATAACGGATATCACTTTTATCCTTTCGCGCCTTACTAAGATTGCCACGGTGCTTTGCTTTGGCAAACCCACACATGTACAATCGAAGTTATTGACGAGTACTTTTAATTTTGGAAGGCATCTAAAACATAATATTTTAGAGGGATTTATTGATCTCATGATTAGTTTGATAATTTAAAATATGTCCACTACATATAGTTGTATACATATCTACATATATGTGTAATACAATTATCAATCTAAAACATAAGATAAATCATGCATCAACATACATAATTAAACGTGACATGGTTATAGCCCCTACTAACGATTCTCTCAAGCCAATGAGAAAATCCTAAGAGTCAACCTAAGGTAACTTCACAAGCACCTTCCTTTGGCTTCCAATTTGTGAATGGCCTCCTCATCCCGGCACGATGCTCCATCTTCATTGATCACCATCAATAAAATAAACTACACTATTTACAAGATATAGAATTCCTCGATTCACATTCGAGGGGAACACAGGGAAGGGATTACATTTAGAATGAAATAGAGAAGGCACGACACGCAGGTCGTATTATATATTACAAACATCCACAAATCCTATCTAATAGGTCAAAGGGCTATAACCACGCACCAGTGCTCAAACAACACATAAAGCATGCATTAACATTTAATTAATTAAATTCTAAACATTTTAAATTTAATTCTAATTAAAACTGTAAAATAATTTTTGAAAAATTATCGTACGCTCGGGACATCACATGCCACGAACTTAAGCGACTAAGCCACGAACCACCATGGTTCGAACCACAAAAGCACACGGCTGGACCAATTTTGGGCCTAGGGTTCGAAACCCTAGCCCATGGCCGAGCCAAGCTCGAGCGGCGGCGGCGCTAAGGTTCCAAACCCTAGCCGCCACGGCACACCTTGGGTTTTCATTGAGCCATCTTGTTCGAAACGCCGGAATTTGTTAGCCACGAGTCACGGTCAGGCCATGCACGGGGTTGGCTCAACCATCTCGAGCAAAGGGTTCGAAAAACCTTGCTCTCATGTGGTAAAGCTACTAATCCATGCATGCGTGAACCATTATCGAGCCAAAGAATTCAAAACTCATCCATGTGTCAAAACCTTAGCATAAGAGGCGACGATGGCCGAGCCCATGCACGGCTACTAGGGTTCGAAACCCTAGCCGTCATGAGCCAATGAGTTCTAAACCCTATTCAATTTTCGACACTTCCATGCACAATTATTAGCCACAACGACTAATCCATCTCGAGCCAAGGGTTCGAAAACCCTAGCCATCATGTGGCTAGCCGTGGTGTCATTTGTGATGGTGATGGCCGAAAATATTGCCCAATAAATATGATTATTCGCCAATTATATCAAATACAATTTTACGATGATTTTCACAAACTAAATATTAACATATCATATATGTTCATACAGTTTTAAATAGCATGCAATATTAATTCTAATATGATTAATTATTTAACCACATAAATCCGATATGAGCCTCGTACACGGCTCTGATACCACTGAAGTAATCCTTAGAGCATACAACGCAGCGAAATAAAATATTTTGGATTACTAGAACAATGGATCTATACATATGGATTCATATCGGATAAAGGATTTACAAAAGTCTCACCCTTGTAGCGTGTTTGATGCAGAATCCTCGATGTAGCACCACGAGTAACAAACAAAAGTTTGCAGCCTTTGTCTCTACGGTATCCACACGATCAAATCGAAAAGGGGATTTAAGAACAAGTTTGCTAGACTAGTTCTTAAATCAAAACTCAACTCACGGTTCAAAACCGATCGACGGAGGCCAATCAAAAACCAAAACCAACTCGACGGCGACGGCGGTGATGGTTGATGAAGGGACGGCCGAGAGAGAGAGAGCTAGAGTAGGTTTAGGTTTTTTATCAAGCAATGATATAAAAGAATGATTAACAATTAATCAAAACCTCGTATTTATATTATAAGGCTTTTAATTAAGGTTCAAGACTTTCTTAAAGTCTTATGGGCCCAAACCCATGATTTAATTAAAACCTTTTAATCACTTAATTAAGACTCTTCTTAATTAATTAATTCATCCAATGAATTTAATTTCCCTTATCGATTTAATCTTTTGTGCGACCCGATAGGATCTTGTAATGTTGGCAGTGACATAAAATCTCATTTTATGTCGCAAGCAAGGAGCGGTGTCTAGCAACACATCGAAGCTACCCAAATTACAAGAATGTCAATGACTCGTCATAACCTTTAGAACTTGTGATAATATTAACCATGTAACTTAATCCCTTTGTCCTTTGTGTTTAGATTGAACACGAGTCATGGAATAGTCATACTCGTATATTCAATCTCTATTTCTTGATCCCCAAGTAGAACTAGAATAAACGAATAAGCTCGATATCTCATATCGACTCATTCGAGCATGGCCATGCATTTTAGTTCTCACTTGATCAAGGGCCAAACACATCTCCTGTTATATAGGAGGGACAAATCCTATCTCGATCAGTCAACATCCCTCTACATAATTCGTAGTGTATCCAATAGCCGCCTTTATAGATTACCCTGTTACGGGTAACGTTTGACGATATCAAGATACATAACTCCTTATGTTGGGATCTCTGGTGATCACAAGTCGTAAGGATTACATACATTATTATCACTATGAGAATTGCATATGACGATCATATAACTATCCATGTTGCATTCTCATGGTGGGTCTGTCCAGTACATCGTTCTCTAACATGTACCCATATGTTGATTTGATATCTCATATCAATGAACAATTCATCGATCAACACATACTAGTCTCTACGTATTATCATTATCCCTATTCATGATAATACTTGACTAGGGACATCTTTAAGAATAATACAATATTATTCTAAGGACATTAACATATATATTAATTCACATTGCCAGTTAAAAGAATAATATATAATAATGAATTGCCATTCATAAAATCATAAACATTATATGTCAAAACAATCATCTAATGATTTGTCTTAGGGCATATCCCAACACAGAGTTGGTGAGATTGAAAGCCAAAACCCCAAAAATGAGACGTGTTTCATACCTACCAGAGTCGGAGAGATTGAAAGCCAAAACCCCAAAATTAGACATTTGTTTCATGCATTTAGGTGGTATTATGCAAAGACGACATGTGACCTTTTATTGCATGTGGTATTTACTTGTATAACATGATAGGGATTGAGTTTTACAAGGCTCGAATACGAGCCATCCCATTAATGGGACAAGATGACAACCAATCGGGCTAGCTCGAATGTGTCATCAACGAATTGACTTGAATTATAAAGAATCTCATAAAATTCGGCAACATCACCCATAATACTCACTAAATATTTGTTGTTACTGGCACAGTATCACGTAGACAATTCACATTAACTACTAACAAATTGATAATTTCTCTTGCCATAAAAGTTAGATTTTTGTATTATTTTTTTAAGTACCTCTCCACTTTAACAAAATTTCTGACGTTATTTTCACGTACTTTTTATATATAAACCACTATTTTACCCAATAGTAATTGCTAAATGGTATGTGATGTTTTAAACTTTGAAAATGTAATTTAGTATATAATATGATAATTAGATAGGTTTTTCAGAGAAACCGAAAGTTGAATTTGAAGATAATGATTGTATAAGTAATCAAGGTAAAATAAACTTAAAATAAGGTTAAAGGAGAGTAAATTCACATAAAATCGCTAAACCTAAACTTTTTTTAACCAAACTCATCATTTCTAAGAAACTATATTCTAACTCCATACCAACCTTTAAAACTTAGTTTCAACTCCCTACCCCATGCAAATTTACTTTCATATACTTAAAAAGACAAAAAAGGGTGAAATTGCATAATACCCCCTGGATTTTAGTCACTTTTGCACAAATACCCAAGACTTTTGACATTTTATAATGACCCGATTTTCGATCCTGAGAAATGGTATCAGAGCCTAGGTCTATTCTGGAGGTTTTATAATAATATTTTGAACATTAAAATTATCCTAGACGAAGGAGACAATTCAAGATATATGGATCCGAACGAAGGTTCGAAATGTTACTCATACATGTGGTACTTTCAAAAATTGGAAGAACTAAATCATGAACATCTGGCCGAAGCTCAACGCTTCAACCAAAAATGGAAAATACTACGATGAGCCGGTGCTAGCCAAGTTAGCATAAACCAGTATCAACAACTGAAGAAGATTGCGAGGAACCTTTACAGGATGAACCTCAAACTTCAGTTCGAGTTAACCGAAGCTCAGGAGAGGAAGACATTCCTGAACACGACTACATGATTCCAAATCCGAACAATCCAACAGGAGAAGGACCAAAAGAATAGAATGAGAAAACCAACATTTCATGAAATCGAGCCAGATAGCTCAAAGATCTTAGAGAAATTCAGAAGACAGTGCAGCGTCATGGATACTTGAAATACCATGTCTCTGCACAGATCCATCAGATCCAAACTCATATGTAGATCATGATTAAACATCAGGAGAAAATTCTCGACAACCTTCGAGATGTTTAAAACCGAGTTAAGGAGTTGGAGTCACGAAAAGTTCTTCAGGAAGACGAAAAGGAGGGTGGTTATCACCATCCTATGGAATAGAACCACTTTTACATCAAAATGGGAAAGCCGAGGAGGTCCAACGACCGATAACAGATACTGAAAAGATGATCGTCGTCATCCGAGGAGAGGAGAACAAGACAATGACGCTTATTTTCACAACCCTTTCTGATCATAAGATTATTATCCAGAAACTAAGGGGAGCATTTCACCGAAAATTCCCCATTAGAATTCGCAGCAAACATGGTGATGAAGGAAAACTTCGACACCCAAAAATGAAGAATCAGCAGAAATTTGGTGAAGCGATTATTCAATTCAGACAACAAGGTTCCAATCAAAAGGATACTCAGACTTTTGATGGGGAGAACTTTATGTCCTTCAGGGAACATGACGATGAAAATGTTGACCCAGAAACCCTGTTGCTACTAAAGAAGGTATTACATGACGATGTTTCACAACCTGATGCTACCATCGAAGATCAAATTACTCTAGAAGATGAAAAAGAAAATTCGGAGGAACTACAATGAAGATCTTCTGGCTTGGTGGGATATGAATGAGCTCAGAACTTCTTTAAAGGTGAAAATTGGAAAATAAAATGAGTTTGTAAGGTACAGACCGATCCCATGGACCAGGGAGATCGGAAGGACATGCAGATAAAACTTAAGGAGCACCTTGACCTTAAGTTAATCTTAGCAGGTATTTCTCCATACAGCAGCCCATGATTTCTTGTTCGAAACCATGGAGAAATTAGAAGAGGAAACTAAGATTGATGATCAACTACAAAGAGATCAACGAAATCTTGGAATTCGATGGATACTATATCCCAAGTAGAGAACATTTGGTAAATTGTATCAAAAATGCCAAGGTGTTTTCTAAGTTTGACTGCAATTCTGGATTCTAAAATGTCATGCCAATGAGATTGACAAATGCTCCACAGATATATCTCATGCCAATGAGATTGGCAAATGCTCCACAGATATATCAGAAAAAGATAGATAATCTCTTCAATGATTATTTCAGTTTCATGTTCATATACATCGATGACATCCTCATCGCATCAAAAAACATGAAGGAGCATCTTAACACTTGGAAATATTTTTCGATGTTTGCTACAAGGAAGGATTAGTGTTGTCCGAAAGGAATGCAGTAATTGCTACAAGACAAATCGAGTTTCTTGGGGTTGCAATCGATGAATCCGGAATCATCCTCCATAAACACATTGTTGAGAAGGTGCAAGGATATCCTGATGATCTTAAGGATTTGAAGCAGCTTCAGCGTTTTCTTGGAGTTGTTAATTTTGCTGGAATATTCATCAACAATCTAGTAATGCACAGAAAGTTGTTCAGAGACTGTTAAAAAAGATGTTAAATTTGAGTGGAATAAAGATCACCGACAATTTGTTAAACAGGTTAAGGAGGTTTGCATGCAACTACCAAAGCTTGCAATTCCAAAAGACGATGATTTGGTAATATACACAGATGCCAGTGATCATTGGTGGACAGCAGTTCTCATGAAGGCCACACCAGATGAAGAAATGACATGCAGATACTGTAGCGGTCTATTCCAAGACAGCGAAGTTATCAGATGTCATCAACGAGAAGAAGCTATTTGCAGTTCGAAAGGCTTTTAAAAAATAGTCATTATTTTACTGGAAAAGAAATTTATCCTTAAAATTGATAATACGAGTATCAAGTCTTTCTGAAAAATAAAAATTGAATCAAAATCAGAAAAAAGGCTAGAATTTAAGATGACAAGTTGAATGTCAATATTATGATTATGATATTGTCATTGTGAAATCAGATAAAAAAATTCTTGCAGATTTCTTAACAAGAGATGGATGCGAGTGAAGTCAATCCCATCATAACGAGATCAAGACATCTCGGAGAATATCCAGAGGAACTGGACAAGCAGATCAACGGCCTTGTGATTAATGCGCAGGTCGCGGGTCAAGTAAATAAAATTGGATCACACGAAGGTCCAATAAGTTTTGAAGGTACCATGTAGGCTCACACCTGTCTATGGGACAGTCTTTATATCCCCTCCGACAGGATGCTTCGTCGTCAAAACTAAAGTCGTGTTTACGAGAACCAGGCTCATTAACAGGGGTTGGGGATTCAAATACCACCAACACGAGTCCTAGTATCGATTCTTCCAAGGAGGATATAGAAGGAAAATTTGATTCCCAGGTGTCTAGGATTCCTGAAGAATCAAGCCAACCCAACACACTTGGGCTTAAAGAGGGATAGATTAATCTTAGACCATTGTCAGACAAGTCTAAGGTTAATACTGACGAGTTTAAAGTTTCCCCTTTACAGGAATACCAGAAGACATGGGAGAAGCTCTACAAAAGACTGGGGTAATTCCCGGAAAATAACGGCCGACTGGTCAGCGAAATACCCAAGAATGTGGATGCATCATGGTACCAAACCAGAGAGTGCCCGCGAGTGGTTTGACTTTGACTGTCTGGCCTCAGTCTTTACTAAAGCACCAAATTTTTCGGATATTGCAAAATTACCGGAATGGATTTACGAGTGAGTGTATGACTCATGTCAAAATAATCATACACTCGGAAGAGGAGATGTTCTGGAGTTGAAATTCTTAACCGCAACCCCATCCCAGAAATCACAGGAAGAGGCATTCATCCCAGCTTCCATTTCATAAAGCTGCAGAGGCCTAACTAGAAGGCGATGTACCAGATCAAGTCACCACCCGAAGGAACAACACTAGTTTTCCCGCTCACAGAAGACGATATTACCACTAGAAGAGCTTGGGGATTATGTGTCTATCTCACAGAGATGGACAAGTATCCGTTCAAAATTTTCTAAAAAACAGCGAACGTGTCTTTCATGGTAAACTCCATGACAAGCCATTGATCGCTATTATTTTAAACAATATTTTTCAGTGTAGCGACTATGTACCGCAAGTGCACGGTGTCAAGTTTTAGTATAATGATAATATAAGTACGGATTGTCGATCCCACGAGGACTAGGAAATAATTACCAAACTCCACTAGTTTAACTATATTTAGCCTACGAAAATTGGTTATGACTAATTAACTAAAGTGACAAATTAACAAAATATGTAAACCCAAACAAACAATAGAGAATGATAATAAAATCAATAGAGACAATTATCAAGACTTTCGGTTCACCCATGCAATCCCCCACAATTCGCCTATTAGTTAAGAATTAATTCAAACAATCTAACGCGATGAGTTTTCCTAATTCACTTGTTATACCTTGGTCCGGCTATAACAAATCTAATACTAATGTAACAATAAGCCACTCTCGTACCATTATTGAACAATTAATATTGTAAATCGATCTATGAAAATTTCTAGCCTTCGATTTTGGTAAATCTATAGCTATCACACATGTATTTGACTTTATCTCTCGATCTCAGCTTAAAATCCACGGCATAAATCAGTATATCGAATCACAATTTTATCTCTCGATCTCAATTGTAATTTATTATCATTCAAGGATGGCCAAACCCTTAAAAGCATGAAGAACAATGATCTATGCACTTAGATAATAAGAATCAATAAATAACAATCAATTTAAATCATGAGTTCATACAAAGGATCCCCTAAGTCTTGACAATAAACTTAGCCTAGCAACATATTCAATATCAAATGCAATATCATGTTTTTCAACATCAAAAGCATAAGGAAATTAAATAGAAACAAACAAAGTTTAGAAATACGCATAAACAAGCGATGTTGAATCGCGTCATCGACCGTAGCTCCGTCTCTCGCTTTGTATCACGTGAGTTGCTCTTCTTGTTCTGT
The DNA here is from genome assembly GCA_907163345.1 of Haberlea rhodopensis. Lineage (NCBI taxonomy): Eukaryota > Viridiplantae > Streptophyta > Magnoliopsida > Lamiales > Gesneriaceae > Haberlea > Haberlea rhodopensis. The sequence continues at coordinate 397,349 of CAJQUN010000302.1, forward strand.
ACGTGCCTCTCCTTCTGTTCTTAATCTCTGCCGTAAACTCTCGTCTCCTTCCCCACTCTTCTCTCAATCTGCTGTTCACCATGTTCCTTCCTCACTCTTCCCTCGTGAATGACAGTTTGCTCTTCTCAATCTCCTCCAACTTCGCACGTTGCTGCTCTTCTATCTGTGAAGTTTCTGTGCACTCAGAATGAATGTGGAGTTTAGACGATAGCTGTTGCTGCTCTCTTCCTTCCTCCCTCTCTGTAAACTCTCCTGCTGCTCTCTTCCTCGTCTCACGTACGTTTCTCTCCTCCTCTATCTGCTCTTCACGTAAATCTCCTCACCCTCACGTAACTCCTCTCAATCTCTTCACGTCACTCCCCCTTCTCAGCCTCCTTTTAGCTTCGTCCGTGCGTCTATTCTCCTCCTCACTCACGTAAGTCTGCTCTCCTGCTCACTCACGTCACCCTCTTCTTTTTTCTTCTGTCTTGTTCACGTAACTTGCTGCCCCCCCTTTTCTGGTCACGTCTATCTCCTTTTTAAATCTGATCTCACCAATTTGTTGTTATCTCCTTCACGTACATCAGCTCTCCCCAATCTCTTCTCCCGTAACTCCCCAAATATATTCGCTGCCCCTTGTTTCACGTAAGCCCCCCTCTTATCTGATATGCCTCCTCACTCATGTCTCTCAATTTTCGTTCGTAAGTCCTCTCCTCGTCTGAAGCTTCCAATCTGCTCTTATCTTTATTTACGTGAACTCTTGTCTGCCCTCTCTTCTTCCTTTATAATTATATATTATAATATCATATATTATAATATAATATTGCATCCATGTTCGATAATATAAGGTTGTGCTCGGTTTGGTCCTTTTTCATCCTTTTTGAGCTTAATTCCTCCACTTTTATACATTTGGACCTGGAATCCTGAAATAAACAAATATATACCAAAACGCGTAATATTTTTCAGGAATCACTATAAAAACGCATCTAATCTTATATGAAATTAAGTGTAAAAATCACACTTATCAGCCATACCACAAAATTGGCAGAAGAAGTCTTTGAGAAGAAACGACAGGTATTGTGGGATAACAAGATTCCGACAACCAAAGAAACATGTCGAAAGTTCTGTAACATGGCTCATTTTGGAATATGACAGGACCATATCTGCCCATACAAAAAGAGCCACTGTTCGGGAAAGGATTCCCTGTCAAAAGTGACCAAAGAAAAGAGGACAAGGGGACTAGAAAAATGTGGAAGATTCCCACGACGACCACAAAAGCCAAATTTCTAAGGACTGCAGGAAGGCATGAGTCATGTGACTCTGATGAGGACCATTACCATTATTAAAAAAAAAAAAATGGTAGGACCACCACTTCTGCCGAAAGTAGAAGGGACCACGAGCTATCAAACAGGAATGAAGACGCATGCAATGACGTCAGATGATAGGCGAGAGTTGAAGCCCAGCTTTCAAGTTTGTCTCCAGACTTCTATAAATTAACAAGCTGAAGGAGCAAAATGCGTCGATCATTCCCCTCTGTTTTCTTACAAATAAATCTTAGAGTTTCCAAGCCGTAAAATAATCAACTTTCATAGCTTCGTAATTTTCTATCTTTGTACCATTGTTCTGTAATACCTCTGTTTATAATATTTTAGTTCATGTATTTCGGGTCAAGCCTCATTATATGATAGGCTAAACAAGTTTATCTCCTCCCAGAAGGAGATGTATTAATGTAATAAATATTATAAATATTCCAAAATAAAAGAAAGGTTATTGCACATCTATTTCCCATATCTTTTTAAATCTTTAATATATCTGGTTATACTATACACTCTAAGGTAGGAAATAAATTACGGTTGGGTTGCCTATAGTTGAGGACCCCATTGCTAACCCATCGGTTGCGATCGTGCGATTGATGGTGGGATACGCGATAGTAGTTTGGTCAAAAAAATATATACCAATTTATCAAAATTTTATTGTGGGGCTTGTTATAATTTTAATTGTTTAAAATAGTTCATTAGTTAAAAACGAAGTTTTGGGTTTTTTGCAAAGGTCCAGAAAATATAGGGAGTTCTTTGCTATTTAGAATAAAGGCTTTTATTACATTTGATGTTGTAAGGTAGCTAAAACAAACGAGAAAAAAGAAATGTGAAGCTTAAACAAAGATTCTCTTACATAGATAGTAAGATTAAAGAAAAGTTTGGATAGAGAAATTTTATGTGAATTTATCCTTAAAATGACTTGCTTGCTCGGTTGCTCTTCCTACATGAGCGGAACAAGTTTGTAAACTAAAACAAATAATAAACAACAAAAATAATCTATATTATAAAATTAAACATCAACCATTTATCCTAATTAACTTTAATATTATAAATCCAAAATATATCCTTATTTTATTATAATTTAGATATTGAATAAAATATATATTTTTTACAACAACAATTAAGCTTTTAACCCAAAGAATTGAGGTATGCTACATGAATAATAGAAAGATTCAAGTCGGCCGGACATGTGTGTCAGTCTTTTCAAAGCACTTCTATCAGTCAGAATATCATCGTTAATCACATTGAACTCCAAGTCTTTGCGTACAACTTCGAGCCATGTCTTATTCGTTCGTCCTCTCGTTTATCGTAAAATGGCCAAAATTCATAGACTCCACTCGACGCATAGGTGCATTGCTGGGCCTACGTCGTACGTGACCAAACCAACATAATCGACTTTCTTGCATATTCTCTTCTATACAAGCTACATCTACTTCAGCTTAAATATCTTTGTTCCTTATTTTATCTCACGCGGTCTAACCGCACATCCAACGACGCATACACATCTCTGCCACACTCATCTTTTGGATGCAATTTCTCTTGGGTACCCAGCATTTCACTCATACAGCATTACAGGTCTAATGTTAGTTCTATAAAACTTTCCCTTCAATTTCAACGGATATTACGATTGCATAGAACTCTGGTGGCGTTTCTGCATTTCAACCAGCCTGCTTGATTCTCGTAGTTAACATCACTGTCAATATCTCAATCCTTTTGGATAACAGAACCTATGTGTCAAAACTTGGTTCTCATCGATACCTCTTGACCATCGAGTGTTATAACACCGGGATCCCGAAAGGTACGACTACTAAATTTGCACCCCATATATATTCCATTTTAGACATACTTAATCTAAAACCCTTTGATTCCAAGTCTCTCTCCATAGCTCTAATTTGACATTTACCCCTGCCTTGATATCGTCAATTAACTCGTCAGCAAAAAGCATAATCCAAGGTAATTCAGCATGTATGCCTTTTGTTATCTCATCCATCACTAGGGCGAACAGGAAAGGACTCAACGCAGACTCTTGGTGCAATCCAATCCCACTGCACGTTCTCACATCGGCTGTTACTCTGTCGTACATGTCCTTGATTATATTGACATACTTGAAGAGAACTCTTTTCTTCATCAAAACCCACCATAATATCTCTTGTGACTTTATCGTAGGCCGTCTCCAAATCTATAAAGACCATATGCAAATATTTACTCCTCTCACAATAGCGCTCGACAAGTTGACAAAGTAAATGGATAGCTTCCGTAGTTGACCGTCCTATCATGAACCCGAATTGATTCTCCGAGATCTTAACCTCCCTCCTTAACCGACATTCAATTATCCTCTCCCAAAACTTCATTGCGTGACACATATTTTTATACCACGATAGTTGGTGCAACTATGAATGTCACATTGGTTCTTATAAATAGGGATGATAATACTCTTTCTTCATTCATTTGAAAATTTTGTTACTTCTCCAGATCTTGTTAAACAGATCTGTTAGCCAATTTATCATCGTCGATCCTAAACATCTCCATACTTCAATAGGAATTCCATCAGGACCAACTGCTCTTCGTGCTTTCATTTTCTTCAAGGATTCTTTAACCTCAGATTATCTAATTCTATGAGTAAAATCAAGGTTTGCATCATGTTGATGAATGCTAAGAGCATCTAAATCTTGGCTAAAGTCACCGTTGAACAAGCTATTAAAATAAATCTTCAATATTGTTTTGATGTCTTCATCTCCAACCAAGACTTTATGATTCTCATCTTTTATGCATTTCACTGCACATAAGCCTATTGTCTTCCTTTCCCTCACTCGAGCAATCTTATAGATATATTGTTCTGCATTTTTAGTGTCCAATTTTCGTACACTTATTTGTAGACTTTAACTCTGCAATCTCGAAATCTTCGCTTCTTTTTTGGCAAACTTATACTTTTCGAAGGTTGCTCCATTTTTATTTTTCTTCAGATCTCTGTAAGCATCCCTCTTGATTCGAATAGCCTTCTCCATGTCTTCATTCCACCATGATGCATCCTTACCTGGTGTAGCATATCATCTTGACTCACCAATCAGCTTTTTAGCTGTCAGCTTAATGTTACAAGTCATTTTGTTCCAAGTGGTATCAAGACCATCTCTTGGCGTCCAATTAACTTTCTCGACTATCCTTTCTACAAAAGCACTTTTGTTAACTTTTTTTAACCGCCACCACTTAATTCTATGTTCTAACTTAGCAACCATATTCTTAGTCCAAGTCTAAATGATCATATAACTTATAATACATAAAATTTTACGAAAAATCATATAAAAATAATTTATATAATTTTTAATTTAATATAATCTCTAAATTTGTTACATAAAAATTACTTAAATGCATGCCAAGGGGTACTAGTTTAAAAGGTAATTAAACATATCATATTGAAATATTACCAACGTGATATATCATAATAAATAAATGTTCTTTCATACCATTTATCACATCTCAATAAAATCCCAAAGAAATAGCATCAATTGTCAAAACCGACAGATGAAAACTGCTATTTATAAGAGCAAAATGAGTGCTGCATTTATCTCCATCTCACAAAATTTAACAGTTCGAAGACAAACCAGAAGCTAATCTTTTACTATCTTCAGGTCTTTCTGCACTCGATCATGAGCACGTAGCAAAGACGCTCGTACATTTGATGTCTCCACCAGTATTTCCAGAGCTGCCCGAAACATAAAAGATCGATGAAAAGAATCAAGTATATGCCATCAAATAGTCAGAAGTGTAAGCGGGAAAGAAGACGTTGTATTACCCGCCTCAAATGATAGTTGAGTGGCGCGAAGCTTAGGAGACACCAATGTTCCAAACATAGACAATGACTTGCTTCGTTCTTTTTGAGCCTGTCGAGTGTCAATGGCCAATTAAACAGTACCCATATACACCATCATATCCAGGAGCAGAATGAAAACTTTAGGCTACGGTTATGACTTAGTGTCTTTTAAGAGCCAAAAATCATATCTTCAGAAAAAACTACATGTAAACACCAAATCCTTCTCAAACACCCTAACTACGACTTCAAAAAGTTTCGCATGAAAATACAGCATTAGAAAAATTAGAGAACGTTAAACACGAGAAAAGCTTAGTAACTGAAAGGCTCACGTGAAAAGATTTAACAGCTTAAATTTTTTGGATATTAATACCTTTAAAGAATTATACATGTCGATCTCACTGACTTATTAGTCACGAGATGAATGCACGATTTCGACTTATTTGCATCAAAATGTATGCACTTTGCATAAACACTGAAGGGATAACTGCCAGCTTACATGATTCACAGCCATAACTGGAGATTCGCCACTTTCAGAACTGGTCTCCTTAAGCTCTTCATTATCAAAGCATATCAAAAAGGTAAATTAATAATTAACAAATAAATAAATAAATAATGAAAAAGAGGAAATCAAGAAAGAAAAATCCCATCTTTTCTTGAAGGCTTTTTAAAAAAACAAGGATCAAGCATAATTATAGTATCACAATTATTATCACTTGTTAGCATGATATATGCCTTGTTTTATTAAATTCTGTTAAGGGTGAAATCCTCAAATCACTACGGTCGTCACATGTGTAAATATATATATATATATATATATATATATATAGGCGGTCGTAGTACATTACCCAAAAATAGTTGGCCAAACTACCAAATTTTTTGTTGTTAGTTTCTCTCTTCACTTTCTGCTGACAAATCAAATTTTATCTAGTAGTACTAGTGATTAATATAGTTTCAGAATAATAACAGGAAAGCAAGAAAACTGCAAATGTCTTTCTTGGACAACCATGGACAAACTCATGAGGCAAAAAACATTAACACGTTCCAGAATCAAACCTTCTACTTCACTCATGATAATAAACAACCCGAGTAGAAGTAGGAAATCCAAATTATACCAGAGTTCTGAGATGTATGTCGATGCAGAAGCCATGGGCTCTTGGACTTGTTCTGCAGCAATTTATCCTCTTCAAATTTGGCTTCCTCAGGGTACCTTTCGGAATCATCAGAGGATGCCCATTTGCATAATGTGAAGTTCGGTAAATCCATATCAGGAGTAACTGGGAATATAATAAATTCAAGATCCTTGTTAAAGACCCTGTAAATTTTAATACCATGGATCATGACAATATGCACACATTTTTTCTCTTGTAGACTTGTAGTTGTTTTACAACTTCACAATACAAGATTTCTCAGTGTACCCATGGTTTTTCCCACTTGATTTGAGATGCATTTTTCTCGTAAATTATATGTATTCTTTTTCTCTATTCGATTGATCTCGGGGATTACTGTTTTAACTGCGATGATCTTGAATAGGAATCCTAAAGTGAAAAATAGAATCCCTATAAAATACCACTTGTTTAGTTCCCTTTTCTTTATTCTCTCTCACAAGTTAAACTCTTGAATAAAATGAAAAAAACATAGAATTTCGGCATTTGAATTCCCGTTTGCTCAAGTTGCATAACTTCCAAAGCGTAAAAATCTAAAATCAACAGAGTTCAGAAAGTTCCACACAGACAGCTTTTCAAGTGATAAATACCATCAGAGTCGTGCACTCGCAATGTCGTTGAAGCATGATGAGATTTGAGATCAAACAAGGTGCCGTTGATGCGAGAAGCGCCCATCGAAAGCCGAGCACTAGCTAATTCCAACCATCCCTGTATGACCGAAACTCGATGACTCATAATTTCTTTTTGAGGTAAGACGTATATTTTCAAGAAACATTACATATGAAATTTGAAAACCTAATTTGTAATGAGCCAACCGCTGGTAAACAAACAGTTCAAGAATCATAATTCTAGACAATATCAAAACGAGATGGAGCAACATGATATTGCAATTTTTTTACTCTTTCATTTCCCTCTACAACTCGAGCTCTTATAACTTCTAAACCGACAATTCTAACCGCAGAGATTATAGCTTTTAAGCACATAATTAGAAGATTATTTCACTATCCACGAAAGAAATGCGCAATCAAGCTATAAAAAAACAACCTTTCATCGATTAGAACTTGAGGAAACTGGGATCAAGAAAATTAATTGTTCTTTATACCTGGCGGAGAGCTGAAGACAAAGAATCCATGAGAATTAGATAACCATCCATAGAGTCTAAAAAACTTAATACGTTTTCTTCCCTTTCTGAAATTTCAATACTTGATTCAATTCCACCATTCTCAGAGCTCGGCATTTTTTTGTAGTGTATTTATTTTCCGAGAATTTACCAACTTTGTGTATAAAAGTAAATCGAAGAAAGAACAGAAAGAGGCGAGGTTAGTGTTCCCCTTTCTTTTACGTTGTCTTCTACTAGCACAGATAATATAGGAGTTTTTTTAATATAATAATCGAAAACATAAATAAATTTAACAAAATAATTGAAGCGCAGAAAAATCATTAAAATGACCCAAAGCATCGTTATAAATGACGCATTCATTTGAAGACACCATCTAAAATTACGTCTTCATTATTTAAAAATAAAATAAAAATTGAAGGCGCCATCTTCGAAAAAATATAATTTTTTTATTGGAGGCGTCATCTAACCTCCAATACTTAGTTGTCGCCTCCAACATAAAATATATTTTATATGTAAGGTGAGCGAGTTAACCAACTTATGTAAGTGTACGTTCATGAGTACTGTTACAGGAATTGGTCTTTGCTACCCCCATGGTGTGGTGCCTCATGGGGTAGATCCATCCATTGGATGGATATATTTTTTCATTCAATGTTGATGGGAATATACCCATACAATGGATGGAACTACCCCATGGGGCATCACCCCATAGGGTAGCCAAGAATAAACTCTGTTACAGATTTGGTCACAAATGATGTTGTTAAATCATATGATCTAATAGTATTATAGTAGCAGCTTTTCTGGTTCACCGGCACTCGAAAACCATCATCAGTGGCCTTAATGTCATCTAATATCATATATGTTTGCTTAATTATTTCTCGAGTCCTCTAATTAATCAATTTTTTTTTTTTAATTCAAGTCTTTTAATTAGTCAAATTTTAATCTCAATGTAATGTTTTTGTTTCTTTTGTAACTTTAGGCATTTTACCGTCGGAGTGGCCACCTTCGCAATATGCGACATCGTCTTTAATGATTGGTGCCACGTCTATAATATCTACCGTCATGTTAGTACTACGATGGAAAAAATGATTAAATTTTGCAAAATAAGCAAAGTATTGCATTAAGACTTATTAGTATACCAAGATCAAAATTATAGTCTCAACGCTCACATACATGCATAAAGATGGTAGCATAAAAACTTAGCTAATAAAATATATTTTTATATGTTTGACGTGATTCGTGATTTTCGAATATAAGGTATAATAAAGTGTTAATGAAAAATAACGATAAACACACCAAGATTTTTTACGTGGAAAACCCTCAAATTGAGAGAAAAACCACGGGACCTAGTCCAGTATAAAACTTCACTATAAACGTTGATGATTTACAAGACTCTCTGGACACAAATAACAATCGCTCAATGACTTACACGAATAATTTAGAGAAATAACAGAAAAGACCGAACAGACATAAATTTGCTCTCTTCGGAGTCTTTTTTGCCCAGAAAAATCCAACCCTTACTATGATGACATCCGCGGGTATTTATAGACTGTTCCCAGTGATTGGCTCGCGGGGGATCCGGAACACGATGTCCTCTGATCGTGGCTTAACTGGAGTCCAACATGTCCGAGAAATCCGCGCCCCATTACTGCACGTTTATTCACGCCGGTTGATTTGTTGGTTATTCCCGGGTTTTCCGCTAATCTTTGACCAGAAAACCGAGGAGGGTTTAGCAGCTGTTCTGTTCGGTGTCTTTATGTTCGGTAAAACCCTGCTCGGTGCTATCTGTTCGGTGTATGACTTGTTCGGCGCTTGAGAGGATTTTACCCGAGGAAATCAATATGTCATATGACATCAATATTGAAGGTGAGCGAGCTAAGCATGTTGTACGAGCCGAAAACCAAATTTGTGACTGTACTCCGAGACAGTTTACATCGGGTCTTCTTTAAAAAAAAATAATGTTGATAACAGTACTCATGAACGCACACATCGAGCTTCTGTGGGTGGGTGGATGTTTATGAATCAAATGCTGCTATATATTCATCAATGTTGCCAACAGTTTGCTACTATGCTAATCACATAATATTTATGAGCTGAGGACTGTACATGATGGTGCATGCATCGATCCCACACAGCGTGGTTACCTCGCTCACCTTCAACATATAAAAATATATTTTATGTTGGAGGCGCCAACATCGATCCCACACAACGTGCTTAGCTCGCTCACCTTCAACATATAAAAATATATTTTACGTTGAGTTTGCGCCTCCAACATAAAAAAAATAAAAATATTGGAGGCGTTGTCCTAAATGACGCCTCCAATAAAAAAAAACTATATTTTTTCAAAGGCGTCATCTATGATGACGCCTTTAATTTTTTTTCTTTTTAAATAATGAAGACGCCACTGCAGATGGCGCCTTCAACTGAAGGCACCATCTACGATGATGCCTTGGGTCATTTTAGTATTTTTCTGCACATCGATTATTTTGTTAAATTTATTTGTTTTTCGATTATTATATTAAAAAAACCCGACTTTTCTGTAATATTTGATTGCAAAATTGATGATGTAATTTGGTTTAATTTTAATTTTGATATTCTACTTAGTTAATTTCAGTTTTTGTAATTAATTGAAAAATATTAAAATTACAGAAGAAACAAATGATACAAAATTAGACTAACGCGTACACGATCAGTTTTATAATTTTTCCTATTTCATTTTATAAATATCTAAATTAAATATTTCCTTGTCATGCTAATGAATCAACAATTATTGTTGACATAAAAGTGTTATTTAGACATCCCGGGGTTTCTCGGTTGGTTATCACCAATTATCCCAAAATGAACGGCTAATTATTATTTGTAATTGCTTTAAAACCACATAGTTATTTGAATAATAAATTCATATTTAAAATGCTACGTAATTGATGAATTGTTACTGAACTAGCATATACAATGAAAAATAAATAAATCCGGTGCACCAAGCTCCTGCTATGTACGGGATATGTGAAGGGATCGGGTCACTTTGAGCCTAATCTACCCATCATTTCTCCTGTACTGCAAATGGGCTGTATTCCCGACTCAAATTCATTGTCATTGTGTCAAGACTCTAGATGATACTTTTGAAAATCTGTCTTTAACTTCATTTCCACAAAGACTATTATTTAGGTATTAGGATTTTAATTGCTTAAACTCAACCTTGACAAAACAAGCAAGCGAGCGATTTGATTCTTAGCATTAAACTAATAAATAAAAATATGATGATCAAAGTAAAGAAGTTCAAGAGTATAAGCCACTTCTAAAATCCCCAGGTAATGGAGCTGTTCCATTGTATATGGTTTTCCATTCATCGCCTATGGTCATATCTGCTTATGTTGGGGGTGCTCTTAAGGGCACTATCCTTTGGGCACCCCCAACCGTTGGATTGACACACCCAAATATTGGGTGTGACAATCCAACGGTCATACTGCCCTTTAGGGCAGCATCAAATAAACCGGTCATATCCATATCCTTCATTTATTCCTAGTTTCATCCCTTCAACATTCATCTCCTTTGTTGATTTATTGCGCGCGCATTCCCCCACACATTCATCCTAAGGCTTGGATAACCAAGCCATAGTACAATTTGCATATATATCATTTGTACATATCAACAAAGAATACTTAACTTTAAGGAAAATTGGTTACATACATGCATGAAATCTTTGTTCTTACATTAACATAAATACATAATCGATAACCAAAAAGCATGTAAAAGAACTACCAGAATTTTAACCTATGGGGTGGATGTGAATGGATGCAAGACAAACACATTCCAAGACCAGAACCATAAGATTGAGAAAATGGATCCTAGTAAAGCTCCTACAATGACCTGGCTCACTGTATGGACTTGTTGCGAGACCCGTAGCCATGACTGCAATAGCAACTCAACAACACTTAGTTCTGGTTTATTGCATTGTAACAAAGATATGGTGTACTAATATCATGATGCTGAATTCATATACTTACAAAATAGGAAGCAAATACAAAGAAAAGCCCGCCTAAACTCAATGTAAGTCCACTTATCCCATGCAATTCCACCACTGAAGAAAGAACACTTCAAATTATCAAGGCTGAATGCTGAAACAGAAGTATAACATAAATGTGAAGATATTATACTTGACAGGTTTAGGAATGTGATGGTGTAAAAGAAGGATTGGGCATGTGAAGACGGCATCCCAGGGTCTGATCTTAGTGTACAAACGGGCCTTCGTTGGTTCAGAATTTTCTTAAGCCAGGTTGATATCATAGCGTTGAAGACTGCACCCACGAAAGCCCATAACGATCCAGCATCGTGTCTCCACATCACGATTGCACAGAAAACTGCTGACACAACCCATTTGCTCTGCATACATCAGTTTGTAACAACTGAATTCAGGATCAATGTTCTCAAATGGGGGAAATTGCAAAAATCGTCATATAAGTTGACATGTAACGGCTCTAAGTTGTCAAAATTTGATCTTAATGCAGTAAAGTTAATGCAGTAAAGTGATTATTTTTTTTTACTTTTAATCCTTTTTTGCCACAGTATAAGAGACTAAAAAGTAAAACATCAACAAACTTGATTTTACTAAAACCAAACTTTGACGACTTAAAGACCATAAATCAAAACTGCCCAACTTACAAAATGAGTTTGCTAATTTTCCCTTCCTATTTAACAGCCATGAAACTTTTTACCAACCAAACTATCGAGAGTGGCATGAATATTTTGGATGAAGGCTTCTTGCTCAAAACTTTTGACAGTTCTCATCGTAGTATTTGTATTTAGATGCACTCTCCAACTATCGCAGCTAACAGATTTCCTGCAATTTGGAAAAGAAAAGTACAATCTTCAGTTGGGTATCGTCGATTTTCTTGATCGAAATAGATTGGCACCTATTAAGGGCTTGATGAAAGTGGCGGACATTTTTTCTTTACTGGATTTAAGTTTAATGGCCTGAGCAGATCACGACTTGGAGGAGAACGACAAAATCCCACGATTTGTCTTCCATATATACAGATGCAGAATCTGTATATATGCCTTGTGATTAAACGTCAACAAAACCATCATAATTAAGCTAGTTCCAATAAGATCCAAAAGGGAATCTGCTCATGTTTCTTCAAACCTAAAAACGACAAGATCCCATGATTTTATGGTCGAAAAAAGGCTTGTTTAAGTTTTTCCTTACCAACAGCCACATGCTTTAAATATTAGGAAATCCGCAGACTGCAATATTGGTAATGTAAGGTGTTCTCTCTTTTCGTTCTTCTAACTAATCACTTTACAGTTTTACTGCAGTAATTTAGTTTTTCTATAATTTTAATCTCATCCGGTGCTAACATAACGCCGATTATTGCCGACGTGTGGAGTAAAATATGACTAAAATTACGAAAAAACAATGTTATTGTACTCATACCACCGAAAATGTGATTACTTAGATGCCTAAAATCAAAACAAGGCTAACTTAAATAACAAATTTTGCATTTTCCCTTAAATATTTGTAAAACTTAATTTTCGTAGAATTAAATCCAATATGATCTCACTAAATGAGAAATAGATAAAATGGGTGATTATTAATTTGATGCTGTAATTAACTTCCATGTTTTATTTTTGATACTATCAACTTCTTGTTGTAAAACATATTTGACAAATTGAAATTAAGCATGAAAAAATCGAAACATATGAATGGAAAAAAACGGGTAGGCGAGAAAACACTACCCAGGTTTTACGGGTAGGCGAGAAAACATTACCTGTGCAAAACCCAGGCAACATTGCCCAAGCAGTGAGGCAAGCGCCCTGAGACGCCCAAGCGCCTGGTATGCTGCCCAACTTGCTTTTTTTTTTTTCCAGTTTTTTTCTGAAGGGTTGTGTATCCTTTCGCGTATATATGCGATTTTCATGAGAAAAAACACTTCCAAAAGGTGTCATTTGATGATGTCTTTTGGTTTAGTATAAAAAGAGCAACCATGATTGAATCTAAAACACTTTTTGCAAGATAAAACTCAAGTTTTGAGAGCAAATTCCTTCATACTCATATTGTCCATCTTCCATTTGTTAATTGAGTAACTTTAAACCTCAGTGGTTTGAGGATTTTTGATTTGGTGTGCTCTTATCCAGTGTTTTCAAAATCAGACCGGACACAAAATCGGTACCCTTACTGGTTACGTTCGATCGGTTCAACCGGTTAAATCACCGGTTCAACCGGTGTATGACAGGCATGATGTAATATCTATGTTTAGCTTTTCTAGAATATTTATAACATATATTTGTCAATTTTCATAATAAAAGAAATATCATTGTAGCAAGAGAAAAATATTCTAAATAAGAACAATGTATCAAGATTCAAGAACTAGCATAATGTCATTTCTCTAATCTTCATCAACAAAGAAATTCATTTGTTGGCCTGGAATATAAAGTGCATCGCCATCACAAAGACTTGAGTTTACCCTATCAAACTTTGTCAAATCAACATGATCATTGATCACATCCACATCTTCAACACCTAGTCCTAAAATTATAAAGAAAATATAAGCAAAATAAGATACTAATATATATTATAAATAAATAATATAAAACATGACAACCTATGGATGGTTGTGAACTTTCATCATTTACTGGATCTTCTTCAAGCATTTCTTCCAACTCGTCATAATCAAGTTCTTCAACTATCCAAAACTCCAATTTATCAATGCATTCATAGTCAATTGGATCATATGGCCTTTTTTCACTTTACCACTACAAAATATCCATAACAAATATTAATATATTTAAATAGTGAAGAACATACAAATTTAAGTAAATACTTATATAAAACAACAAAATAGAAGTCATACCGATACTTTCTAGTGAGCAACTTTCCAGCTTTTTTGTAGTTTGCCGCATTATCTGTAACCATATGAACTACATTTTTAATGCCTTTCATTTCAACTATTTCTTATTGCACAAATTTTCGGCGTTTGATTCAATGTCAGAGGCATCAACGGACTTGATGAATGATATTCCATAAGGACAATAAACCAAGAAATTTATCAAAGATCTATGACTCTTATCACTCCAACCATCACCCATGATTGTGCAACCAATCTCAACCCATTTACTTCGAAGAGCATCAACAGTCAATTGAAGTTGGGTTTTGGCTTCTTTAAGCAAAAGAACTCTTAAAGCATGATAACTAGGACCAGTGTATCGACGACCCATAGTTGATATCCTACTTATTGCTGGTTGAAAATATGGTGAATTCACAGCATTTATTGGAATACATGCATCATAAACCCACAAAGCAAATGCCATATCAATTTCATTACATCTCTCTTTACTTTGCATTTTAACTTGTATACTAGGCTGAGATGAGTCAATCCCTGCGCTAGCTTTCATATAACTTCATATTTGATTTGTCTTCTTCCTTTTATTATTATCATCTACTTATTGTGTTTTTTGAATTTCTTCAACATCATTCTCCTCAAATTGAGATGTAGAAATTCTTTTCTCATTTTTACTTTGTGCAATCTCCATTAATGCACCTTTAATTTCAAATTGAACATCTACTGGAACTTTAGTACAAGCGTTAACATTACCAGTAATGCCCGCAAGATGTTGCTTCACGCGATTAATTCCTCTACCATTAATTGATTGACCACAATAAACACATATGATAGATTTAGTCTTTCCTTATGCTGATGCTGCCTCGTAACAATGCTTCCACGCTATGTCATTCTTTCGCCGAGGATTTTGGGCAGAGCTAAGTGTTGAACTTGATTGTTCAACTCCTTGAGGCTGCATAGGTGTACCTAAAGCATTTTGCATGTCCTGTTTCATTAAATAAAGAATACAATTTAACAGAAATATCAAGACCTTGTGTCAAGGATTTCATTAAAAGTCTGTTGTTTGATACGAATTAAAATGTACCATACACAATTTCATCATTCGACTAATAAGCTTGATCTCCATGACCATTTTCTCATACACAATTGATGAGCAATTTAAAAGTAATATGTTTTACACTCAAGACTAGCAAAATTAAGGAGACAAGCATATATGGTATTAAGATCTTCTCGTTGTTTATGAGACAACAAACACAAATACCTAATAACACCACCGTCCAAGCATTTGAATATAAATTATTATATATAATAAAAAGCCTACACAAATAGATATACAACTCATTAGCATCATTCTTTAACAAATTTACAGCACGACATCTCATATATTATTAACTATGACAAAAGAGTAGATTCTAGTTTTATCACAAATTTATTTTTTTTTCCAATTAAATTTCAGTTTGTATAATGATTGCTACAAATAGTCAAAGCATATTAAAACTCAACTCATGCGTGCGTGAGAACTGAAGAATCAAGATATAATACATTAAATAAAATGCAAGAGCATACCTTGTCTGCGTGAAAGGAAGAAGACCGATAGACCAAAAGAAAAAAAAAATGAAACGGTGATATTTGTGGGTTTGTGGAAAAATAACCTAGGGTTTTAGTTGTTTGGTCTTTATCTAGGTTATTTAGGAATAAAAAAAAAACTTTAAAATGTAACAAAATAAAAATATATAAAAACTGGAAAAAATGTATTAAAAAAAAAGTAAGAGTGGTTCAACCGGGTCACCACCGGTCGACCGATTTTTGACCGGTTAGCACTGATTTTATATCATGGCGGTTCTATGGAGTTAACCGGACCGGACCTATGACCGGTCACCGGTCGGACAGGTCGGACCGGCCGGTCCGATCCGGTTTTCACAACCTTGCTCTTATCACAAATCATAGTCATTATATCTTGGGAAACGATTGCCGCTAACCGTAAGCACCATAGCAGAACAATATCACTTTAAGAAAAAAGAGTAGAACTCTTGCCTCGACATCCTAAAAAACAATTATTAATTTGATTGCAATTATTTCTAAAATACACATACATAACAAACAAGAATATTACAATTCTCGTAACTTCCATACGAAATATTGTTATTATTATTAATTTTATTTTTAGGATTACTATTATTATTAGCCGCACGATAAATATTTTAAATTGATTTTTAAAAAGAAATTGTTTACAACTTATACAGATTCCCATAAATCTCTTCCAATGGAGGATATAGGAGAAACGAGAGTATGAATAATTTATTCATGAATTGAAGTAAGGAATTTATGAAATTTAATTAAGATAAATTAATTTTCGAAAAAAATACCCTTAACTTCTATCCTAATTTACAAACTAATTAACGTCTTCTTAAATGATTTTTTTCATTCATTTCAATGAAAATGCGAAACTGGGGAGAATTTGAAGTTAAAAAATGTTAATCGTTGGAATGTAATAATTGTCACTGTTTGGAGAGCGACCGAAACGTGGAGCTTGGACTTCTATATGGTTTATAAAATATTTGGGTTGCAACGTTACCACCAGTTATAGTTTTTGGTAAAACGACAAAAAAATGATCCTACAATTGGTAACAGAGTCAATGTTATACGTTTGATTCGCATGGATTGCAAGGAGTATAATTATTGAGATGGAGATTGTTAGAGTGTAAGACCCCACTGCAAATTAACACGGATATTTATCGAGTAAGCAAACTCGGGTGACAAAAGGATGAGTTTTCGAATTAAGATATTCCGGATCACAACACCTTATTTTTTCTAACCAAGATAAAATACATCAAAATTTTATTAGTGGTGTTAGTTCCGAATTTTAAAGATGACAAAACAGATCAGACCGATCAAGCCGTAAAACCATAGATCACACCGATATGGTCTATCGCAAAATCAGAACGGATCGATGCAAACTAGTCTGACCAGATCGAAGCACGAGATCAGCTCAATGAAGATCAGATCAGAGCAGACAAGGTTGGATAAGCTTCGTTCATCAGTCCGAATCATTAACGGCTATTTATTGAAGCATTTAATGATGCAATTAATGCTGAAAAAGACCAAGGACTGAAGATTGTCTTAAAAGGTAAGTAGACAAAGGAGAGCCTACCTGACAGACGACGAAAGCACAGAGCAGAAGTGAAAGTGCCTAAAAGAATAAGACTGAAGCTTGTTCAGAGAATGAACAGAGTCAAGAGTTGCACAGAAAAGGAAATAGTGTCATTGGTATAAACGGCTATTTAAGGATGCAACTAGAGAGCTCAAAAATGACGACTGATCAATCAAAAAACAAAAAGAAAACATAACAGTACAAGCTTACAAGTCTAGACATTCTTGAGCAGAACAGTTATTAAAAGATACTCATTTACCAGTCTGCTCAAAGTTTTCATAAGCACATCATACTGTAATATTTGATCGTCATAGGATCATTGTGTGCATAGACAAAATCATTTTGTCTCTTGTATTTATACTAAGATAGAAGTGATATTCTATTGTAACTGTCAGACAGTTTGTGTCTGAACAGATCGAGAGACTAGGAGTTTCAGTCTGGTAGTGGGATAAATCCAGCTGAATCGGGGTTGTACAAGTGGTTGTATCACTCAAAGTCTTCTAGTGAATCATTCCTTAATTGGAAGAAGGGGAGACGTAGAAGGATTACACCACCTTAGAACTTTCAGAAACATATCCTGTCTATTCTCATTCCGTACTGAGTTACACTTACTAAGCCATCAAACAGTTCTTACTAGTCAAGAACAGACCGTTCCACACTTTTATATTCAATGGTTTGTTCTGCTCAGAAGTTGATTAAGAAATATATTTCACTCACTTACCCGAGAGAAATCAATAAGGATTAATTTTAAAGGAGTGTTCATTCACCCCCCCTCTAAACACTCCGGACCGATCCTAACAAGTGGACATGCAAATTTTTGGCCAACTCAATGCATAGCGCGCCATCAATCACCATCTTGGACACATGGAGAAATCTTGGCACAAAAATCATTAAAAAATCCCATCACCTTACAATGTTTGCATCGATTATCACCTTTATATCTTGATGGGGTGTTGTCTATTTTTATCATAAAAACAATCTGATTTTCTTTCACCATTTCACTCCTCAAACTTCTCCTCATTCACTCCCTCAATTTCGAAAATCACCTCCTCCTTTTCTCCCACAAAATCTTGCTTAAATCTAACATGCAAGCATAGATTTGGATAGGAATCAAGAGAAGCATCAAGGAGTTTGGAGTGTTTAGAATTTTTGAAGGTATAACACCATCCTTCTGTAATTATCTTAGAAATTATGATTGTTGGGTCGATTTTTAGTATCTTGGAATGAGAATAGTAGTGAGTTACATGTTGTCATAAGTTTCAGCAGAAAGTGTTGTTGCATGCAGTAGATGGTTTCGAATTTTCGATTTACATAGTGTCCGAATCTGACTTAGAGTTCTAAACAAAAGTTGTAGATATATGAGCTATCTTTCTGTGGCTAAACTTTGAGACTATTTGGACTTAAAATGAGTGAGATATGCTCATTTAATAAGGTGTGCTAGATTTGGCTCTGTATGTACTGTAAATGCACATGCATTGTGTAGTTCCGAACTTTTGACAATTTTCGGTTCGAATTTGTTGACGGTCTTCAAATGAAAATTGTAGATCTTTTGATTCTCTTGAATATTTTTTTTTTAAAAAAGGACTTATTTCAGACTCATTTTCAATTAGTTTTGAATTTTATACTTTAATTGTTCAATTTGTGTCCTGCATGTAGGCGAAGATACCCATGCAATGTATTTTTCGGGTTCGTGAGAGTTTTTGGTTAGGAATTACGGAAAATGTCTAGAAATAAGAATTAAAGTGCTTTGAGTTGGCTGTCGTTTGCCACTAGAACCACCCATTTTGAATTTAAAATGAAAAGGTTATTATGATTTTACTAAAACCGCTCAGGCTGAAAAACACATTTTTAAAGTCCACTCTTTTAGTGATTAAACTACTTTTAGATGAAGGAACCAACTTGACATCATTAGATAAGAAATGAATTCTTTCGAGTTTTTGAACTTTGAGCACCAGAATCGAGTCATTTGGACTTCATATGCATTTATTATGAATTTTGTAAAAGGATGGGTCATTCTGAATTTTTGAAGGAAAGCATTAGGAACCATCCTTAAAACTTGATTTAGATTTTGTGCCTACCTAAACACTTAGTGATAATTTTGTAGTATACATGACCAGGTTTAATAATTCTGGGGTTGTTGAGGAGCACTCGGTAAAGTTAGTTATGGTCCGAGGTACGTAGAAAATCGATTTTATCACGATGTCTGACAAAGACATGTGATGTTCGCTGGGTATGATTTAATTGTCATTACTTGCCTTTTTATGTGACTATATGACATGATAAACTGCAGTATGTGATTAAATGACACCTTGAACTGCATGATATATGACGACATGGTATATTGATGATGCACCACATGAGATTATGATATTGCATGATGCATTGACACGCATGTACATTGATCATGTCATATTGATCCTATCGATTCTTTATTTGATACCCATATCATTTTGTTGGTATCTATGATGTGTGTCTGGGGATGATGGGCACGCGGATGGCTAGGCGGAGAGAGTGAGCTGAGAGATGCCGTAGCGACGAGTGTGCCAACATCGCCCAGACACGAGGATGATGGACCGCCGATGGCTCGACTTAGAGAGATGTCGTAGTGACCAGCATGTCGACGCCTGCTCTAGCATGATGATCTGATCGATGATTATAAGGATCCCCATGCCCTTAACCCTCTATTAGTTTATTAATCCATGTATTTAGTGCATACAATCATGTAATCACAAGGAAAACCACATGCAAGTATCGTATATTATACCATCTATAAAATCTCTTGCAGTAGAACCACATCATGTTCAAATCCCCCAACCAAGTCCAGTTGCATAGCATGCACCCTTATGATACCTCTAACATGTTCTCAATTCATTTATCAATTCCTCTCATTAATTGCATGCCACATATAAATGAAAAGAGAAATGCCATGCCCTTTATACAACCCATATACACATATAAACGTGCTCACATGCGAGCACCCAATGAATGAATGTGTATTTAATGTATAAAATATTGTGCTCAATACAATACTGGCACTGACACTTCAGTCCTGGAAGCGCCTCCAAACTATAGCTCGATCTCAACTCCGGAGCTACCGCAGTACCTGTACCACCAGCCCCAACAGAGACAGCCCCAACAGAGGGTGAGCATACCAATACCACAGATCCAACAATCACCATATTACATTACATAATTTACAGAATGTAAAGCGGTGAATTAAAAAGACACTCCCTGAATAGTGTCATCCTCATACGGGATCCCCTGTTCATGTTCATGTTCTCAAAATAACCAAAATCACCAATTTTCCAAAGGCCAGTTAATCAATTACATTGATTAACTCATCCGTCCCCCAATAACAATACCAAAATCAATAAACCAAATCATTAAACAATGATTACAGATATTCCATATATCTAACCATTAATTCCGCAGTCTCATTACCTCGTACACCCAATAGTGGCGGCATCATAACCGATGTTCGCTCCATAGCGACAACATCTCAACAATTGCTCGCTCCATAGCGACACCATATAGTTCACCATACATACCCATTTATGGCAATAACAGTATATTATGCATTTCACAGTTGCAATAATGTAAAAATGATATGCTCGTACGTTATACGTACCTTAAAATTTCGTAGTCCGAATCAAACTTTGCCTTGGTCCTGTGACCCGATGAATTATGTGCTAACACAATTAATAATTCACAATTAATTATAAGCATGCAACCACGTTTAAAAGACCCGGGCGAAGCATGCATCGAATCCCCATCTCGATCGATCGGCCAAATGTGCACGATCGATTGAGAGCTCCAGCACAAAAAATTGCCCGAAATTCAGTCTCGCTCGATCAATCGAGCAAAAGCCTTGATCGATCGACCGACCATTTCGATCGATCGGCAGCTTTGCTCGATCTATTGAGCCCACTGTTCACCGTCTTCCGATTTTTTGAATTACGCGCGATCGATGGGCCCATATCGCCGATCGATCGGCGAGCACTGAACAAGCCCAAAAATGACGTTTTATGGTTTAAAACCCCCAAATAAACAAACCCAACACCCAATATATCATTAATCCTCAACATAAACTCCATAAAACTTCCTTAAACATACCACCCCAAAAATCTTTAAAATCCAAAAACTCATACCCAACTCAAACCTTAACGAAAGAGCACAAAACTACTACAAAATCAAAGATAAATGCGAGGAGAAGAATAATACATTATTATCTTCGAGAAATCCAGCTCCCAAATCGAGTCTCCATCGATTTTTGCTCAAAGGAGAAATGGGAAGGGTTGGGGAACTGAGTTGGCGTGAGAGAGAGAGGAGAGATGAAAGAAAACCAATCCAAAATCCTTGAACACCGAGTCTACTTGGTATATATAGTACTAAGGCTCAAAATATTGAGTCCTCCACAAATACATCACGACGCATTAAAAATCATCTGTGTTCAATTACCTCTCAATCTCAATTTCCAATACCAGTCCCAACACAAAGCACCCCAGACCCCAGATTCCACCAAAAATTCAATTCCAAGGTTTAACACTACGATGAGAATACAATCTCATCCCTTGGATCCAACGACCCCAAACACCGGATTTAAAATCCATTAAGGATCATTACCACACCGGGATTTACACCATTAATTCCCGGGCATCACAATGATCTTCCATTGGACTCCTGAGATATTGATATTTGAGATTCGTTACCCCTCATATGCATTTGCATTCATGCACGACATGCATCACATGATATTTTGTCGTTCCTTGTGATTTTACCTGTTTCTCGTACTGGGGTTCTGACCCCATTTGTGGGGGGATGTCATATCTTTTTTGGATGGACATGGTAGGTATTGCAGGTGGACAGATACCAGATGCTCAAGAGGAAGCATCTAGGAGTGCTAGAGCTCCGTGAGCACGAGCTCTTGTTTTTATTGTCGAGTCTGTTTCCCAGTATGGTATCGGTGAATTTTAAAAACCTACGTTTATTCTCTGGGGGATGCCCCGAATATTTGTATGCTGATGTAATTTTGTACTTGCTAAACATTATTGATGGTTGTGTGAGAAATGCGAATCAGAAATACGTATTTTGAGTATTAACATTATATATGTATCATCGAAAAAAATTCGGGCCACGATTTGATAACCTAAAAAATCTTACGCTGTGTACATAAAACTAATCATTGTATGATAATTAAACGTATGATTATGAACGGGCCCTCACATAAAGTGTGATAATTATCTCAGCTTGGAGACCAATCAAAATGTGGCGTTTGTACTGCTATAAATCTAAAATATTTAGTTACACCATTACCACCAGCTATAACTTTTGATAAAATACCAAACATTTGATCCTATGTTAACTTTTTCAAAACATAGATTTTTAAATTAGGATAGTTGCTAATTATTGGTTAAAAAAAATGCTAATTATTTTATTAGATAAGACCAATATGGAAGAATTCCGCAAGTTCAAGGTTTCTACAAAACTTCAAATACCCCTTCCCCCAGAAAAGAAAAAAACGGAGAGATAGAGGGGAATTTTAATTAAACACCAAATTTTTAATTTATCAAGACGATTCGAAATGTGTGGATGGATTCTGTATGTCAGTGAATAAAAGCAGATTCACAAATAGAGTGTTTTTTCTATCCTACCCTATGGGGTATTATCATATATAATGAATGATTGACGTAACTTTAATTTGGGGAGCAAGTTTCACTCCCCAAATTAAATTTGGACAACTCAAATATATCACGAGACAGTATCACATGGAGCAGTATAGACTGTCCCCACAAATACATGGACTACTTGAAAGAAATTACAGTTAGCTGTGATTGGCATCCGTGCTACATGTTAAGACAGGAAGGCCCGGAGTATAATATCTTGCTGTCACTCTTTCAATTTTATAAATTAATGATATCCTTGAAATAATCGCTTATCATATCGGTAGGTACACCTTACAATAATCAATGACTCTTCTCTTACAGAGATTAATCCTGGAAAATTTATAAGGTAGAAGTGTGGTGTTTCCAAACACAACGAAAATTCTCATAGTGCATCTCACTCTTATTGCACAGAAAATATTAGAAGGAGATGCAAAAAGTTTTCTAGCAAAACTCCTCCGAGCAACGAAAAATGAATGCATGAAAATATGTAAAAGAAACACTCAGTTTTCGATGAATCAAATTATAAGGCGAACCTGAGAAAATTGATTTAATGTCTTAAAATCTCTGTACTCTAATTATCAATAAATATTTACCTTGTATAAAACCATATATTTGTTACTAATGCTCCCGAAAGAAGCATAATCTAAGTTTATATAAATATTCTCGAAGAATATTATTTTGATATCAAGAGTATATTTTTGCATATTTAACGATTACTCTACATGTTTCATTTAATTAAATTCATGTCTATTTTCATTCATGATATGACTGTGAAACTCTTCACTAGATTTAAAAAAATAATCTAAATAATTCATTTGAAAATTTTAAAGAATGTTTTCCCGTTCATTTCTTTATTTTCGATTTCATTTATTCTAAAAGCGTGGTTAAACAGTTTTATTGTATTATTTTGTTATGTCAAAAATTAATTTGACTATGTAAAATCAAAAGCTTGCCGTTTTACCAGAAATTATAGCTGATGGTAACGGTGTAATTCAAATCTTAATTCAAATCTTTTAAATCATACAGCAGCACAAGCACTACGTCTCGATCGATCAAACAACAAGGGCAATTGTTGTACCCCGACAATCACCCTCCCAATAATTGCACTACTTGCAACTCATGGGAATCGAACACGTGACCTTGACTCTGATACTAATTGTAGGATCAAGCTCTTGCAGCGTACCAGAAGCCATAGATGATGGTAACAGTGCAACTCAAATCTTTTAAACCATACAACAGCACAAACACCACGTTTCGATCGTTCATACAGCAAGTGTAATTGTTGTACCCCAACAGACTAATATCGAAAACTATTTAATCAGTGTAATTCATTTCCTGAAATGAATGTATAATATTTACGAATATTAATCAATATCAATTTTTTTATTGTGTATATGCTAAATATATCTTTTATTGTGTATATGAATACAACAAATGTACATTAGTAAATAAATCATTTAAAGTAGAAAAATATCTCGTTTTATTTTGAGTAGGGGGAAGGGGGGTTTTTAATGACGATGATTTAAGAACTCAGCATCATCTCCCAAATAAGAAAAGTGATGCCATTAGACTAAGTGGTTTTGGCCAAAAAAAATATCTTATTTTACCATAAGTGAGATCTGAAAACTGTATGTTATACATAAATGTCTCAAAGATCTAGAGAATCATTTGATAAACGATTAAAAAATACAGTAAAACATCCATAAATTAATACTAAATAAATTATATAATCTTTAAAATTATAATTTTTTCGGTCCCAACTTCGGCCAGTTTACAACATTAGTAATTTTGATAAATTAATAAGATAATATTTTTAGGAAGAATATATATATATGTATATATTATTGATAAAAAAAATACACTTTAAATTGATAAATTATTGATTTATCGATTAATTAACACTTCCGTAAAATAATAAAATTTCATGATCCCAATATTATTAATTTACTGTATATGGTTGATATGATATAGTTGGATCATTGAATCCAAAACCAATATTAATTTAATTTAATATATTATTACAAATCAATAAGTTTCAAAATTGTATAGAGCTTGTATAAAATATTTATGTACATTATGAAAGAATGAAGTTGGGTAGTAAACATATCCACTTTTATTGGAAATAACTGTATCGATGTTAATATATAATCAAATAAATCTCATAGTAAACTAGAAATTCATTGATATTTGTTACCTCTATTTTTGGTTCGTTTTGATAACAAAATGAATTTATAGGGGGGAAGGGATGAGCAAATTTGTGAAATCACAGAATAGGCCGGAGCCAGGGAGAATCCAACTGGTTGCCAATCTCCGGTGATCCAGAACTGGTGAGTCTAATCCCCCCCTCTCTCTAATAAGTCCCCTCTTTATAGGGGGAGGGACGTTAGTGGTCCCGCCTTGTCTGGTGCTTAGGAGACAATGTCTGATGCTGGGGGAGAACCACAGATTGGGGACCACCTACATTTGTTACCTACCTCGTACGACCTTCCTGCTTTTGTGATTCTCTGCATCCGGGGATATGCTTTTCGTGCTCAAGGTGCTTGACCATCCTCTGATTGGTTAGTAGGCCTAGCCTTTGCTTTAATAGGTGTCCGATTCCTGTAACCCTAGTCCCGATATACAGGACCACCGTAGGTGGCCTCAGCTCGGGTATTCTGTCCAAACGGCCCGTCCCGACCTGTTGAAAGACGATATACAAGACCACCGTAGGTGGCCTCAGCTCGAACATCCTGTCCAATGAGGTCCTGTCCCGACCTGTTGAAAGCCGTAGGTGGCCTCAGCTCGGACATCCTGTCCAATGAGGTCCCATCCCGACCTGTTTGAAGGAACCTCTTCCTCTCAGCTCGGAGGATACCCCGAGGGATATTGTCAAGGGGAGCGTAATTGTAGGGTCTTCCTACCTTAACATCATATTAATAGCGTATTATGAACTAAACATGCATTAGAGACACCTTAGAGTTCTGGTCGTTATGTGAGCTCAATGTAATTACAGGCCAAAATAAAACTTCAATAGTTAGTTATTACATCCCCAAAAAGAATGTTAAGGCTAACAAAATCCTGTATCTATCTTCTTATGCTCCTTTAGCTCACCATCTCAACCCGACCCTTAGTCTCGATCCAAAATGTACCTACAGGAACAACCCATCATGAGCATGTACATCGTTACTTAACATTATGAATTAATGGCATATAAAGAATGCATGGAAATAGTTGATAACATATACTTCCTGTTTAATAGTACTATCCTTCCTTGGTTGTCCCTGTGTCATAATTACGCATATAATCATTAGCTCAAGACATGAGTGGATAACATCATATTTCGTACATAAGTTCATAATAATCCATGTTAATTAGAAATGGGACTGTCCGGGTTCTATTATGACAGCGGCACAATTGGCCCCCTCGCTCGACATAACACATCTTATGATACCCATCGCTACGCCTTGATAGCGGATGTATCCCTTATTCAGCGGATGATACCCATCGCTACGCCTTGATAGCGGATGTACCCCATCGCTCAGCGGATGATACCCATCGCTACACCTAGCGGATGTACCCCATCGCTCAGTTATGTGAGCGGCAAGACCTTCCTCGCTTGCCCATAATAGTCACCGGACATTCGACCACTCTAAGTAGCATAGTCAAACATGCGTCATCATCTTATAAGCATCATTATTTCAAACATCATCATCATATCATAATTGTCATCATAACATTATATCATCTTCGTTTATCACAACATCATCATCATAATCATCATAATCATCATCATAAATACTTATGCAAATTGATGCAAAAGTCATAGTTTAGGAATATGTTACCGTTGATGCCCGTATGTTTCTTACGTACCTTAATTCCAAAAGGAGGAGAAATTGTGGAACTTTATCTCCTTGAGGTTGTTGGTGCCTGGGATGGTTCTATACAACCATACAATTCGTTATTAGAAGGTAAACAATAGCCCGATACCAAAAATTTAACAAAAATCAACATTTTTCAACTTTTGAACAGTGGCGATCGATCGCTCAAAATGAGGCGATCGATCGCCTGATGTTCATTTGGCTACTGGACGTTGGCGATCGATCGCGCCATTTGAGGCGATCGATCGCCTATCCCCTTCTTCGCGTACTGCCCCTCGGCGATCGATCGCTGCTTTTCAGGCGATCGATCGCCTCGCGCAGACACGGGATTTCTTCATTTTTGAGCATTAAATCTTACACCAACTTCAACCCACATTTATACCAACAACTCATAAACATTAAAACACTCAAAACCTTCAACACACATCATAAAACCATTAAAAATCTAACATCCCACCAAGAATCACCCTAACCCAAACAAACCCACTTTAAACCCTTTTTAAAACCCTTCCAAAACTCAAACAACACTTCAATAACATCATTAAGTGATATATAAACATCATAAGCACTAAATCTTACCAAGAAGTGCAAGAATAAAACTTTTACAAGGATTCCTTCCCACCTTTAGGGCAAAATTCGAAAATAAGGGAAAGGGGGTTTGGGAAAGTGATTTTTGGGGATTGAGTGTAAAAGTAAAGTGAGGTAAAGAAGGTGGGTTAAATATAAAATCTTATATTTAACTTGTACCCCAAAATCCATCATGATGTATGTAAAATACATTAACAAGGTAAGTATTTACAATTGAAATCAACTTCATTAAATCCACCTCATCCTCGTAATTAAAATCAACATCCTTAAATCATGATAATTCTTCATTTCCACATATAACTTAATCGTCGTAATAATTCATCATATAACATAATTAATGTCCAGGTTACCATTAATTAATTTCGGGGCATCACATTACTCCCCTACTTATAAGATTTCGCCCTCGAAATCGCATGCACTTACCCAAAAAGAAACTAAACATAAATCATACCAGAAAATAGTTCCGGGTAGTGCTGCACCATATGCCGTTCCGTCTCCCACGTAGCCTCCTCGACACCCCGGCGATCCCACTGAACTTTGACCATCGGTATAATCTTACTTCGTAGCCTGCGATCCTCACGATCTAGGATTCTAACCGGTCGTTCAACATAGGACACATCTGAACTCAACTGAACCTCTGAAGGCTGCAATACATGAGACGGATCGGGTTCATACTTCCTCAACATGGAAACGTGGAAAACATCATGAATACCGGATAAGGACGGCGGTAGAGCTAAACGGTAGGCCAAAGTACCGATGCGCTGCAAAATTTCATACGGCCCCACATACCTCGGAGATAACTTTCCCCGCAAACCAAAACGGACCACACCCCTGAAGGGTGAGATTTTTAAGAAAACCTTATCTCCGACTTGGAATTCTAGCGGTCGTCGCCGCTTATTGGCAAAGGCCGCTTGCCTATCTTGGGCCGCTTTCATCTTTAAACGTATCGTCTTTATCTTTTCTTCCATGTCCTTAATCATATCCGGTCCTCCGACCGCTTTACTCGTCAAGTCCTCCCAATACAGCGGTGACCTACATCGTCGTCCGTACAGAGCTTCAAAAGGGGCCATTTGAATGCTCGCCTGATAGCTGTTATTGTAGGAGAACTCTACCAGTGGTATAGATTCTTGCCACGGAGTATCAAACTCCAAAACACATGCCCTCAGCATATCTTCGAGCGTCTGTATGGTACGCTCTGTCTGACCGTCTGTCTGAGGGTGATAGGCTATACTCAGTCTTACCTCTGTGCCCAACGCTGATTGGAGACCCTCCCAGAAATGTGAAGTGAACCTCGGGTCTCTGTCAGACACTATTGAAACTGGAATACCATGCAACCTCACCACATCCCGTACATAGAGTTGGGCCATCTTTAGGTATGTGAAGGTCATACTGTAAGGGATGAAATGGGCTACCTTTGTCAGCCTATCCACGATCACCCAGATCGCATCAAATCCAGAGGCCGACCTTGGCAAGTGGGTCACGAAGTCCATAGATATGTGCTCCCACTTCCATTTAGGCACCTCTAAACTCTTCAACTCACCGCCAGGCCTTTGTCTTTCTGCCTTTACTTGCTGGCAGATCAGACACCTCTTGACAAAAGCAATTACTTCACGCTTCATGCGTCTCCACCAAAATTGACCATAAAGGTCCTTGTACATCTTTCTTCCTCCTGGGTGGATACTTAACCGGCTACTGTGAGCCCGTTCTAAAATTCCTTTACGCAATCTCGGCGCATTTGGGACCACCCATCGGTTGCCCAATCTTAAAGAATCATCTTCAGCCACTCTAAACTTTGTTGGCTGACCTCGACGTACTATCGATGTCCATCTCTGAACTTCATCATCCGACCTCTGGGCTTTCCTGATTGCCTCAAATACGTCCGGCTCAGCCAATAAGGTCGACACTCGCACCGGCGACGTGTCCACATCAAAATCATAGCCTAAATGGCAATAGGAAGCCATCATAGCTGATAAGCTCATAGTGTCTTCTGCGGTGCTCTTCACTTTTCGACTTAAGGCATCTGCTATCATATTTGCTTTACCCCGGATGGTACTCTATTTCACAATCATAATCTTTGAGTAAGTCCATCCATCTTCGTTGCCTCATATTCAGTTCTGCTTGGGTGAATAAGAATTTCAAGCTCTTGTGGTCTGTAAAGATAGTAAACGTCGTGCCATAAAGGTAATGACGCCAAATCTTCAAGGCGAAAATGATGGCCGCCAGCTCCAGGTCATGGAGTGGGTATCTGGTCTCATGAGGCTTCAGTTGCCTCGAAGCATACGCCACCACATGCTTATCTTGCATCAACACGCAACCCAAACCTTGCAATGATGCATCCGTGTACAAAGCAAACGTCTTATCCTCAGAAGGAATTACTAACACTGGCGCTGTCGTCAAGCGACGTTTCAACTCTTGGAAGCTTTCCTCACAAGCTTCGGACCAATAGAACGGAACTCCCTTCTGAGTCAGCTGGGTCAATGGCTTAGCGATCTTAGAGAATCCCTCGACAAAACGTCGGTAGTAGCCCGCTAAACCAAGGAAACTCCGAATCTCGGGCACAGAAGTGGGTGCAGCCCACTCCATAACAGCTTCAATCTTACGGGGATCCACAGATATCCCACGGCTGGATATTACATGACCCAAGAACACCACACTGTCCAACCAAAACTCGCACTTGCTAAGCTTTGCATATAACTGATGATCCCTAAGGATCTGGAGTACTGTCCTCAAGTGCCCAACATGTTCTTCTTCAGTCCGGGAGTAAATAAGTATGTCATCGATGAAGACTATGACGAACTGGTCCAAATATGGCTGGAATACCCTGTTCATTAAACTCATGAAAACAGCTGGGGCATTCGTCACCCCAAAGGGCATGACTAAGAACTCATAGTGCCCATATCTGGTTCTGAAAGCTGTCTTCTGCACATCATCCTCTCTAACTCGGATCTGGTGGTACCCCGACCTCAAATCAATCTTACTGTACAACCTCGTACCCTGCAACTGATCAAACAAATCATCGATCCTCGGGAGGGGGTATTTGTTCTTCACGGTAGCTTTGTTCAGTTGTCTGTAATCGATGCACAGACGCATCGAACCATCTTTCTTCTTAACAAATAAAACTGGTGCACCCCAGGGCGATACGCTCGGGCGTATGTAGCCTTTGTCAAGGAGTTCTTGCAATTGAACTTTTAATTCCTTTAACTCCAGTGGTGCCATCCTATACGGGGCACGAGAAATAGCTGACGTCCCCGGTAGCAATTCAATTCCAAATTCGACCTCTCTCGCCGGAGGAAATCCGGGAATCTCTTCAGGGAATACATCAGGAAACTCCGCCACTACGGGTACATCTTCGACCTTTAGTTCTTCCTTCTTTCCAGAAATATCAACAGCATAAATAAGATATCCTGTATGGCCTCGTTCCAATAATTGTGTCATCTTGACCGCGGATATCAACGGAATCCTTGAACGAGAACCATCCCCATAGAACGTCCATGGAACTCCCATATCAGATTTGAACCGCACTGTCCTCTGCCTCCAGTTCACAACTGCCTGATACTTGTTCAGAACATCAATGCCCAGAATGCAGTCAAAGTCCGACATTCCCAGAACAATCAAATCTGACCTTAGTTCTTTATCCTCAAAATAAATGAGGCCATCGTAGACGATCCGATCAGTAATTAAACTTCTTCCAGCGGGGGTCGAGACTATAAGAGGCGTGGGCGACGGAGCAGTGCATATGTGGTGTCTTTCCACAAAACTCGTCGACACAAAGGAGTGTGACGCACCTGTGTCGATCAATATAAAGGCAGGGTGCGTAAATAAAAGACACGTACCAGCTATGACTTCCTCCGGAGCCGCTGTAGCCTGCTCTCTCGTCAATGCATACACTTGCCCTTGAGGTGGCCCCGTAGGCTGACTTCCAAACTGCCTCGGTACATATGGGGGCCTGTGTGGTGCTGCTCTGTCTGTCGACCTCCCAGTAGAAGTCTGCTGCCTTCCCCTGTTGGGACATTGTCGAGCAAAGTGGCCTCTCTCGCCGCAAACATAACATCCGACACAATTCTTCGTCAAATGGGGCTGCCCACAAAGGGAGCATTGTACCTCTCCAACACTGCCTCCTCCCCGAGACTGTCCTCCTCTTGGTGGGGCGTCATTCCTGCGGTTTCCCTTCCATCGGTTATCGGGCCTCCTACCACTGAATCTTGACGCCGAAGTGTTCCCCCCAGGCTTGAACCGATCACCCCTTGGCCTTAAATTGTCGGGAGTAGATCTCTGAGGGGGTGCTGGAGGTGGTACAGCATCAGGGTATGCACCAACCCCTAGTTCGGCCAACTCAGCCCGGTTAAGTACATCATCAAAGCAAGTAGGGCCATATGTAATCACCCTATCGTAGAGTTCTGGCCTCAAGCCCTTCATAAAGTTCCTCATTTTAGCTTGAGTGTCGGCAGCGATATGAGGTACATATCTGAGTAGAGAACAGTAGTGGAGGGCATAATCTGACACCGGCATGGTACCTTGCTTCAACTTATTAAACTCATCCTCTTTAGCTTGACGGGCAGCCGCTGAGAAGTAACGGGCCAGGAATCTAGTTCTGAACAGTTTCCAGTTTACTTCTTGACCCTGTGCCTCTTGTTCAATCACGGTGGTCCTTCACCACATCAGTGCTTTCTTGGCTAGCTGGAATTCTGCTAGCCTTATCCAGGCTGTCTTTGCACACGGAGCTGCCACAAATATTTGTTCTATTCTTTCTAGCCATTCCTCGGCTCGCTCCCCTGTTTCAGCCCCTTCGAATGTTGGGGGCCGATGCGCTAGAAACTGAGTCAGACTCAACTCTCCCGGCAATAACTGTTGCTCGGACGGTTCTTCGCCTAAGGCTGGCGGGGGTAGGGGGTTCGTGCGCCCTGCACTAGCGTTCACACTTACCGCATCACCAATGTCGATATTTGCTGCCATACTGCAACACAAGGGTTAACAACAAGATCCAAAAGCAGTTCATATAAACATCGTTAGAAAGCCATAACATGTTATCATAACACCCATATACTTCATGTGCAACATAACATGTCAAAAGTAAGCGCCTAGCCAACCTACTGCTAAGGCTACCCTTCACTCATCCCCGGGTTATCTAACCACTGCTCTGATACCACTAATGTAGGGTCTTCCTACCTTAACATCATATTAATAGCGTATTATGAACTAAACATGCATTAGAGACACCTTAGAGTTCTGGTCGTTATGTGAGCTCAATGTAATTACAGGCCAAAATAAAACTTCAATAGTTAGTTATTACATCCCCAAAAAGAATGTTAAGGCTAACAAAATCCTGTATCTATCTTCTTATGCTCCTTTAGCTCACCATCTCAACCCGACCCTTAGTCTCGATCCAAAATGTACCTACAGGAACAACCTATCATGAGCATGTACATCGTTACTTAACATTATGAATTAATGGCATATAAAGAATGCATGGAAATAGTTGATAACATATACTTCCTGTTTAATAGTACTATCCTTCCTTGGTTGTCCCTGTGTCATAATTACGCATATAATCATTAGCTGAAGACATGAGTGGATAACATCATATTTCGTACATAAGTTCATAATAATCCATGTTAATTAGAAATGGGACTGTCCGGGTTCTATTATGACAGCGGCACAATTGGCCCCCTCGCTCGACATAACACATCTTATGATACCCATCGCTACGCCTTGATAGCGGATGTATCCCTTATTCAGCGGATGATACCCATCGCTACGCCTTGATAGCGGATGTACCCCATCGCTCAGCGGATGATACCCATCGCTACACCTAGCGGATGTACCCCATCGCTCAGTTATGTGAGCGGCAAGACCTTCCTCGCTTGCCCATAATAGTCACCGGACATTCGACCACTCTAAGTAGCATAGTCAAACATGCGTCATCATCTTATAAGCATCATTATTTCAAACATCATCATCATATCATAATTGTCATCATAACATTATATTATCTTCGTTTATCACAACATCATCATCATAATCATCATAATCATCATCATAAATACTTATGCAAATTGATGCAAAAGTCATAGTTTAGGAATATGTTACCGTTGATGCCCGTATGTTTCTTACGTACCTTAATTCCAAAAGGAGGAGAAATTGTGGAACTTTATCTCCTTCAGGTTGTTGGTGCCTGGGATGGTTCTATACAACCATACAATTCGTTATTAGAAGGTAAACAATAGCCCGATACCAAAAATTTAACAAAAATCAACATTTTTCAACTTTTGAACAGTGGCGATCGATCGCTCAAAATGAGGCGATCGATCGCCTGATGTTCATTTGGCTACTGGACGTTGGCGATCGATCGCGCCATTTGAGGCGATCGATCGCCTATCCCCTTCTTCGCGTACTGCCCCTCGGCGATCGATCGCTGCTTTTCAGGCGATCGATCGCCTCGCGCAGACACGGGATTTCTTCATTTTTGAGCATTAAATCTTACACCAACTTCAACCCACATTTATACCAACAACTCATAAACATTAAAACACTCAAAACCTTCAACACACATCATAAAACCATTAAAAATCTAACATCCCACCAAGAATCACCCTAACCCAAACAAACCCACTTTTAAACCCTTTTTAAAACCCTTCCAAAACTCAAACAACACTTCAATAACATCATTAAGTGATATATAAATATCATAAGCACTAAATCTTACCAAGAAGTGCAAGAATAAAACTTTTACAGGGATTCCTTCCCACCTTTAGGGCAAAATTCGAAAATAAGGGAAAGGGGGTTTGGGAAAGTGATTTTTGGGGATTGAGTGTAAAAGTAAAGTGAGGTAAAGAAGGTGGGTTAAATATAAAATCTTATATTTAACTTGTACCCCAAAATCCATCATGATGTATGTAAAATACATTAACAAGGTAAGTATTTACAATTGAAATCAACTTCATTAAATCCACCTCATCCTCGTAATTAAAATCAACATCCTTAAATCATGATAATTCTTCATTTCCACATATAACTTAATCGTCGTAATAATTCATCATATAACATAATTAATGTCCAGGTTACCATTAGTTAATTTCGGGGCATCACAGTAATAGGGAGTGCTCAGAAAAGACCATGGCAGCCGGCCAGAGGTGGTCGAGCCCGGTATCAACTCGGAGCGGGCGGCGGGCTTGAAAATGGGCCCACTTGTTGGGCTGAAAGAGGGCCCCCAATGACCGGGGCCCAAATAAAGCTCGGGTACCTAAACCTATTGGGCCTCCAGGGCTAGGGGTATCATCAGTATCCCCCCCAAGTCGAGCTAGAGTAGCGCTGCCTCGACTGAAGGGTTTATGGCGAACTTTATTTATTCCTGACATCCTGGTCCTTTGATTGGACAGCTCCTGGTCCCGGGGTCATAGCTGTCTTGTACCAAACCCTAGGGGCTGTCAGGCCACGTGCCCTCATCTGGTGCTCCGACCGTTCAGATTCTTTAATCTGCGCCGTTGGTTTGGGCCTGGCTTTCTCGGCCCACTCGCCACATCCTCTATAAATAGAGGCTCTCTAGTCACTTTCACTCATTTGTGCTCTAAGTCGGATCAGTCGTCTCTCCTAAATCTTGTAAGTCAGTTCTGCCTTTCTTTTCTGTTCTTAATGTCTAACTCCACATCTTCCACTTCTGGTGCTATCTTTCGTGGGGGGGACGAGGAGGCCGAGGTGTCTGAGCTACCCAGCCCATCGGGTCGGAGGTCGGATGCCGCCGAGGGAAACATTCCCGAGGTGGCACCCCTCCGACAGGTCCCTCCCCGAATATTTGATCCATCTCTCCCCACCTTTGAGGTTTTCGACCCGAGGAGCCTGGCCCAGGCTGGACTCCCTTGGTACGAGATTCTCGACACGGGTATTTCCCCTGATGCCGAGCACCTTCTCCGTACGTGGTTTATCCTGCCGGACCACGACGTCCAGGTCCCTAGGGCTGGTGAGCGTCCGCATCTCCCCCCGCCCGGGTACTTTCCATTCTTCCTTGAGCAGCTTAAGAGCGGACTCCGCTTTCCTATCCCCCTTTCTTACCAGGAGTTCTCCCGCTTTCATTGTGTTTCTCTGAGACAGCTTACCCCCAACTCCTACCAGAGCCTAGTCTCTGTCACTGCCCTCTTCCGATCCTTGGATCTGCCTTTCTCCCCTACCTTTCTCAATTATTTTTTTCAGGTTAAGAAAACCCAGTCTCCCGGGGTGTTTTACTTTGGTGCCCGGACGTTTTATAAATTTTTAAATAACATCCCGAGCTCCCGCAAAGGATGGAAACAAACCTATTTTTTTGTAAAACCACCTCGGCGCTGGGCCTGCCCCATGGCCTGGCGAGATTCCCTACCTGCCCCCAATCCTTGCCCAAAAAATATAAAGAGGACGTATTCTTCCAAACGGTTCTCTCCACCATTGGGGCTCGGCGTTTCGATTCAGCTGCCCTGATCAGGGAGGACGTACTCAGGCGTTTTGGGCTGAGCTCATATCCAGACGTCCCTGGTGGTACGTTCTTCCTATCTGGCCCCCGTTTATCATATTTATTTTTTCATGTCTGACCTGAGTCTTTTCTCTTGCAGATACCATGTCTCTTCAGCAGCTGCTATCCGCCATGGCGTCTCAGAAGAAAGCGGGAAGAGGGGCGGTTGGGGCAGACCCTTCGAGCCAACCCCCTAGCGCCCCCACTGTCATTCCCAGCCCGCCTTCCCCAGGGGCTAGTCTCCCTCGCGCCGAAGAGGTCAGGGAGGAGACCGGCCTGAGAAAAAGGAAAAGGGGCAAGGGCGTAGCTGAGGTCTCGACTCGGGAAGAGGTGGCCACTTCCCCGATTATTCATGAGATCGACACTCCACCCGCTTCTCCCCCGAGTCATCTGTCCGCTGCTCCCGCCGACCCGGGTTCACCTGGGGTACCAGTGGGTTATACTAGAGAGGTCAGCCTGATCAACTCTGCCTCATCAGGCATCTCTGCCTGAATTATCGAGTGTCTGACCTCCTCGGCCGACCAGCAAGTCCTATCAGAGCTGAGGTGGAAAACCCTGGTAGAGGAGGGCGTATCTCGGGCCCTATCGGTAAGCATTTTTCAAAGTTCAGAATTTTTCCTTGGTGGATATAAAACTGAGCCCCCCACTCCCCTTTGCTTTTCAGGGTCTGGTGGTGATGTGCAAGAGCCTTCGTCGGGGCGCTAGCTATGGCCAATCAGCCAGGGATGCGAGGAAGGCAGTGCGGGAGGCCAAGTCAGAGGCTGAGAACGCTACTGCTAAGTCCGAGGCGGACGCTGCTGAACTAGAGTCCCACAGGGCTTCAGTGACCCGACTCCGAGCTGATGTCGATCAGCTCCGCGGTGCCCTGGTCGGGAAGGAACAGGACCTTTCAAATGCCTTGGCCGAGCTGGGAAAGGCGAAGTCCGAGTTGGAATCCTACGTGGCTGGCGAATCAGCTCGTCGCGAGACCTTCATCAGGTCGGAGGAATTCACTCGCATGTTGGCCTCCAAGGCCTTTAAATTTATGGACCTTGGTTTTGAGGGGTGCAAGGGCCAATTTAAAGCCAAGGTCTTCCCGCCTAGTGACCAGGACCCTGACGACTTCCTGGACCTTAACGCGGTCATTGCCAACATCCCTCCCGACTTTATCAACTAGTCTGATTTATTCTTAATTCACCCCTGTATTTTTTTTTTTTTTTTGTACTGTGCTTTGGTCGCACCCCCTTGTAATGAAGTTATTTTGAATTTTGATTGTCCTTTCTTCGAAGCAATACATTCTATTGTCGCAAATTTATGAATGTCCTGACGACTTATAGCAGCCGAGCCGGCCCGTGGTTTTACATTGGATTGACCCATAATACTAACTTAAAAATAATCCCACCTAGAACTAAACGCCGCAGGGGGCTGTCATGCCCTAACAACTTAGAAAGAATTCCAGGGGACTTAAACCTCAAAACAGGCTGACTTGTTACATTGGCAGGGCTGACCTGCCTAAACACCACAAACGGTTAATCAGAACACGAAAGTCGCTTAATCTCAGCTCATGAAATAGTCAATACAAACAGATAACGTCCTCTCGACCTGAACTCTAGAGATAATAATCCGAACATATGGCGGACCTGTGCCTTTAATTGGTGCCAGGGCCTTATATACCTGGGCTTAAGTGACAGGGCTGACCTGCACTTTTAATTAGTGCTAGGGTCTCATACACCTGGGCTTTAGCATGCAGGGCGGACCTGTGCTTTTAATTGGTGCTAGGGCCTCATACACCTAGGCTCAAGTGACAGGGCTGACCTGCACTTTTAATTAGTGCCAGGGCCTCATACACCTGGGCTTTAGTGACAGGGATGACCTGCACTTTTAATTGGTGCCAGGACCTCATACACCTGGGCTTTAGTGACAGGGATGACCTGCACTTTTAATTGGTGCCAGAGCCTCATACACCTGGGCTTTAGTGACTGGGATGACCTGCACTTTTAATTGGTGCCAGGGCCTCATACACCTGGGCTTTAGCATGCAGGGCGGACCTGTGCTTTTAATTGCGGATAGGAGATTTAAAGGAAAAATTCTTTAAATAACAGTGTTCGTACATTGAATTGAAATAACAACAAAATGCCTAGGAATAATATTTTCTGAGGTGATATGCATTCCAAGGTCTTTTTAGGCGTCGGCCTTCGCCCTCCTCTAAGTAGTACGATCCGGAACTCAGTTTCTGGACTTCTTTGTATGGTCCCTCCCATCGGGGGTCAAGCTTTCTTACCTCCCCTGATGGGTTAACCTTTTTGAGGACGAGGTACCCCACTTGAAAATTTTGGGGTACCACCCTTTTGTTGTAAGCTCTGACTATCTTGCTGCGGTAAGCCTCCATCCTTATAACTGCCCTTTCCCGTTTCTCATAGATCAGATCTAAATCCAAAGCTCGGTGTTCCTCATTGTCGTCATCATATGCTTGGACCCTGGCAGAGGTCTTTCCAACCTCAGCTGGTAGCACGGCCTCCGTTCCATATACCATGCTGAAAGGCGTTTCTTCAGTTGGGACGCGAGCTGTCGTTCTGTAAGCCCACAACACACTTGGTAACTCGTCCACCCAATCCTTGCCAACCCCGTACAGTCTGGCCTTTAACGCTTGCACAATTGATCGGTTGGTGACCTCTGTCTGTCCGTTGCTCTGCGGGTAACCCACTGATGTAAAGGCTTGTTCGATCTTCATTTCCTTGCACCAAGCCATTAACCTCTGCCCCTGGAACTGCCTCCCATTATCTGATATCAATTTCCTGGGTACTCCGAAACGGTAAACTATGTTCTTCCACAGAAAGTCCAGCACATTCTCCTCGGTGATCTTGGCTAAAGGCTCGGCCTCGACCCACTTCGAGAAATAATCTACAGCCACCAACATAAATTTCTTTTGCTTCGGGGCTATCGGGAAAGGTCCTACGATATCCAAACCCCATTTATCGAAAGGGCAGGCCGATGTTACCGCTTTCATGAGCCTTGCTGGTCTTAACTGGAACTTACTGTTTCTCTGGCAACCCTCACAAGTGACTACAGTCCTGATCGCGTCCTTCCTTAGGGTCGGCCAGAAGTATCCAGCAAGGAGGGTCTTTCTGGCCAGAGCCAACCCCCCGAGATGGTCTCCGCAGCATCCTTCGTGAATTTCCCTGAGCACGTATTCTGCCTCCTCCGCGCTCAGACATCGGAGCAGGGGTCCGGCAAAGGACCTCTTATATAGCATATCCTCTATCAGAACAAAACGGAACGAATGCCTCTTCAACCGCCGGGCTTGGTTCTTATCAGCGGGTACTTCAAGCTTTCTTAAGTAGTTCAAAATCGGGGCCATCCAACCTAAAACCTCGGGGGCCTCAGTGACGGGCCGAGTTGACGGAACCAACTCTGTCTGAAATATGAACTCCCTCTGTGACAAAGGAACCAGGGATGTTGACCACTTGGAGAGCTCATCAGCTTCGTGATTATCCTCCCTAGGGATCTGCACTATGCTCCACTCCACGAAACTTTCTGACATCTCCTGTATAGCCTTCAAGTATTCTATCATCTTCTCGCTTTTGGCTTCGTAATTCCCCTTCACATGCTGAGTGGCCAGCTGGGAATCCGAGTGAAGGATCACCCGGCTGGCACCGACCTCCTTTGCCAACCTCAGCCCGATCAGTATGGCCTCGAATTCTGCTTCATTATTAGAAGCCCGGAAATCCAATCTGATAATGACCTTCATCTTTTCACCCGCGGGAGATATCAGAACAATCCCCACTCCACTGCCTTCACTGTTAGCTGCTCCATCCACGTATACTTTCCACGGCTCCTCAGCCTCAACCTCTATCATCTCCGCGAGGAAATCTGATAAAGCCTGAGCTTTGATGGATGACCGAGGTTGGTAGGTTACGTCGTACTCGCCGAGCTCGATTGTCCATTTCACCAATCTCCCCGATACATCAGGCTGGGTCATTATCCTCCCCATGGGGCTGTTGGTTAGCACTGAGATGGGGTGTGACAAGAAGTAGGGTCTCAGCCTCCTTGCGGTTATGACCAAAGCTAATGCCAATTTCTCGACCTCTGGATACCTGAGTTCTGCCCCTCTCAGTGCATGGCTGACATAGTACACCGGCCTCTGGTCCGTACCGTCCTGTTTTATCAGTACCGAGCTAACAGCGCTCTCTGTAGCAGACAAATAGATCCATAATCGCTCGCCGGGTTTGGGCTTAACCAGGACGGGCAGCTCGGCCAAGTGCTTCTTTAAGTTAGAGAAAGCTTTCTCGCACTCGTTGTCCCAATCGAACTTTTTCGCCTTTCTTAGCACTTGGAAGAAAGGGTAACTCCTATGAGCTGACTTGGAGATAAAACGAGCTAAGGACGCAATCCGCCATGTCAGTTTCTGCACTTCTTTTATACTGCGAGGTGAGGTCATCTCTTGAATTGCTCTGACTTTTTCCGGGTTGACCTCGATCCCCCTCTCTGTTACCATGAAACCCAAGAATTTACCGCTCTTTACACCAAATACGCACTTAGCCGGATTTAATTTCAGACCAAACCTGCTTAGCGTGGCAAAAGTTTCCTCTAAGTCGGGCAACAGGTCTGCCTGGCCTTTAGATTTTACCAAGATGTCATCCACATAAACCTCAATGTTCCTTCCCGCCTGGTTTTCAAACACTTTGTCCATCAACCTCTGGTATGTGGCCCCGGCGTTCTTGAGGCCAAAAGGCACACATAGCAGAATGTTCCATCGACGTGATAAAACTGACCTTATCCTGGTCCTCTTTTGCCAGGGGTATCTGGTGATATCCTTGGTACGCGTCCATGAAACATAACAACTCGTACCCCGAGGTGGAGTCTACCAACTGGTCGATACGGGGTAGGGGATAACAGTCCTTGGGACAGGCTTTGTTCAAATTACGAAAGTCGATGCACATCCTCCATTTTCCCGCCGACTTTGGAACCAAAACCACGTTAGACAACCAGGTGGGAAACTGCACCTCCCTTATCTGACCAGCCTTCAGCAAGGTTTGAACCTCGGCTCGGATAATTCTGTCTTTATCTGGTCCAAAATGCCTCTTCTTTTGCCGGGTTACTTTGACTTCTGGATTGACATTTAACATGTGCTGGGCTACCGCGGGCAACACCCCTGTCAGCTCGGTTGGAGACCAGGCGAATATTCCGGCATGCTTGGACAGGCATTTCACTAAGTCGTGCTTCAGGACGCTGTCTAGGTCATCTGCTACTCTTGTGGTTTTATCGGGCTGTCCTGGGACTAATATAATTTCCTCTTCCCCGTCCCGC
Organism: Haberlea rhodopensis; assembly: GCA_907163345.1. Taxonomy (NCBI): domain Eukaryota; kingdom Viridiplantae; phylum Streptophyta; class Magnoliopsida; order Lamiales; family Gesneriaceae; genus Haberlea; species Haberlea rhodopensis. The sequence continues at coordinate 438,592 of CAJQUN010000302.1, forward strand.
ATCGCCTGCACCTCCTGCACCATCTGCACTCCCCTATCCTCCCGTCCTTCATCACCGCCCCTTCGGGATCTTTTCACCTCTACCCTCACAGTTTCCGCGTAGCATTTCTTGGATGATGGCTGGTCTCCCCTAACTTCCCCCACTCTTTTTCCTACAGGGAGCTTTATCTTTTGGTGGAAGGTGGAGGCCACAGCCCTGAACTCGTTCATAGCTGGTCTTCTCAGAATGATGTTGTACGAAGACGAGGCCGCCACAATGGTGAATGTGATCAACCTCGTTTTCCGATCCTCGTTACATCCCAGGGAAAGGGGCAGGGAAATCAGACCGAGGGGGTACACGGTGTGCCCAGCGAAGCCAAATAGGGGGTGTGGATTGGCTCGAGGTGATACCCTCCCAAGTCCATCTGCCGAAAAGCTTCGTCAAACAACACATTCACGGAACTCCCTGTGTCTACAAACACCCTCCCGACTTCATAATTGGCAACAGTGGCTCGTATGACCAGGGCATCATTATGGGGTGCGCAAATGTTTTCCAGATCTCGCGGCCCAAAACTGATAACCACCTCCTCCTCGGCACCACAACTCCTTCCTACACTCAGGGTCTCTCTCCTGCTGACAGCCTTCCTAGCTCTGTTGGAATCCCCATCCGTTGTGCCGCCCGAGATCATGTTGATGACTCCCCGTGTTGGTGAGTCAGCACGGTCAGGGTTGACGTCATTTAAACTCCTCGGGGGTCCTCGAGCCAGTCCTCTACCGCGAAACGGAGGACGAAAGTTGGTCCGTCCCCCTCTCCCTCTTGTCCACGACGGTCCTCGACCCCTTCCCCGAGGAAGATTATCCCCTGGTGGGACGGGTCGGGACAACAACTGCTTGAACTGGGAACTGTTCTGTATTGCCTTCTCAAGTTCCTCATCCAAACGATGGCAATCTTGTGTGGTGTGCCCAGTCGCTTGGTGGAAGATGCAGTATTTCTCCGAGGCCTCCTTGCTCGGCTCTACACTGGCTGGTGCTGGCTTTTGCAACACCTGTTTGTCCTCGCATATGCGAACGGCCTCCTCCTTGGAGACTTTGAACGGCGTATACTGGGAAAATCGACCGAGCTGCGCCCCTTCCACTGGCCTCTTCTCGCCCTGGCTGATCCGTTTCTCCCCGGTCCTCCGCACTTCGTTTCTCCTCAGTTGCTGGGCCTCCTCCACGTTGATGTACTTTTCCGCTCGGGTGAGCAGATCATCATAGGTAACAGGAGGCTTCTTTACTAAGGATCGGAAGAAGTCTCCTCCCCTCAGGCCTTGGGTAAAGGCGCTGATCAGAATTTCCGTCGGGCAGGCAGGTATTTCGAGTATCACGGTGTTAAAGTTTTTGATATACTCCCGCAACGACTCATCCTCGGCTTGCCTCATCTCGAACAAGCTCAGAGAGGTCTTCTTATATTGCTTGCTGCTGGCGTACTGGTGTAAGAACGCAGAGCTAAATCCGGCGAAGGAAGTAATGGAACCCGGCTCCAACTGGTTGAACCATTTCTGGGCTGACCTCACCAAAGTGGCCAGGAACACTTTGCACTTAAGGCGATCCGAGTAACAATGTAGCATGACAGCGTTTTCGAACCTGCCCAGGTGTTCTTCCGGGTCCGCGCTCCCATCGTATTCCCCAGCATTGGGGGGTCGGAAGTTATTTGGGAGTTCCTCGTTTACTATTTCACCCGAGAAAGGGGTTCCCCTCCTGACAGAGGTACCCCCCATCCCCTTCTTCATCCTCTGGACCTCGTCCTTCAGCTCCTCCACCTGGCCCTCCAGATCTGGAGTAGCAGTCACTTTAGGACGGGAAGTTGCTCCATGTTCGGGATCTTTCATCTGCTGGGAGCTTTCCCCGTGCACGCCCTCGGACGGACCTTCCTTTCTCCTCATAGTCTGTTCCACCGTAACTGCAATTAGTCGTGTGAGCTGCTCCAGTGTTAAAGCTCCCACTGTCATGTTTACCCCGGGTGGTGGCTGCTCCTCGCCATTGGTGGAGGCGTGGTGCTCTCGATTTTCCTCTGCTTCCGTTCTCCTTGTTCTTACCATTGGATCAACGTCTTTTGCTCAGATTTTCCCACTGACGGCAACAATTTGTTACCTCTATTTTTGTTCGTTTTTATAACAAAATGAATTTATAGGGGGGAAGGGATGAGCAAATTTGTGAAATCACAGAATAGGCCGGAGCCAGGGAGAATCCAACTGGTTGCCAATCTCCGGTGATCCAGAACTGGTGAGTCTAATCCCCCCTCTCTCTAATAAGTCCCCTCTTTATAGGGGGAGGGACGTTAGTGGTCCCGCCTTGTCTGGGGCTTAGGAGACAATGTCTGATGCTGGGGGAGAACCACAGATTGGGGACCACCTACATTTGTTACCTACCTCGTACGACCTTCCTGCTTTTGTGATTCTCTGCATCCGGGGATATGCTTTTCGTGCTCAAGGTGCTTGACCATTCTCTGATTGGTTAGTAGGCCTAGCCTTTGCTTTAATAGGTGTCCAATTCCTGTAACCCTAGTCCCGATATACAGGACCACCGTAGGTGGCCTCAGCTCGGGTATTCTGTCCAATGACGCCCGACCTATTGAAAGACGATATACAAGACCACCGTAGGTGGCCTCAGCTCGGACATCCTGTCCAATGAGGTCCTGTCCCGACCTGTTGAAAGCCGTAGGTGGCCTCAGCTCGAACATCCTGTCCAATGAGGTCCCGTCCCGACCTGTTGAAAGCCGTAGGTGGCCTCAGCTCGGACATCCTGTCCAATGAGGTCCCGTCCCGACCTGTTTGAAGGAACCTCTTCCTCTCAGCTCAGAGGATACCCCGAGGGATATTGTCAAGGGGAGCGTAATAGGGAGTGCTCAGAAAAGACCACGGCAGCCGGCCAGAGGTGGTCGAGCCCGGTATCAACTCGGAGCGGGCGGCGGGCTTGAAAATGGGCCCACTTGTTGGGCTGAAAGAGGGCCCCCAATGACCGGGGCCCAAATAAAGCTCGGGTACCTAAACCTATTGGGCCTCCAGGGTTAGGGGTATCAATATTAGATTTTATTTATATTTTAAATATGAAGTTTATTAATATTATAAATTAAAAGTTATTTACCGATAAAAGGATAATTGATATTTTAGCCTCAATGAATCTCCCGAAAAAGATTGAAAATATGTTGGAAATATTTCGAATATTATAATGGGATAATTACATATGCATCCCTTATAAAATAGTTATTTTACAAATTTCTCCTATAATTTGAAAAATTACATCTGGTTCCCTTGTATAATAGTTGTATTACAATAACACCACGTTTAGTTTGTAAATATATAAGAAAAATTACAACTACCTTCATGATTTGACATAAAAATATATTGTATGAGAGATAAGTGTTATTACTCCAACTAGAGAGGTAGAAATGATAATTATGAAAATTAGAGAGAATCTATATGAAGTTCATTATAATAAAATATTTTGAATTAATAATAATGAGATTTTCATTATATAATTTGTCAATTGTTATTTTTGTGAAACAGTGTTTGGGAAATTGGAAGCTATATGCCATCAATAATATATATTTTGTATTGTAGAATTCGATCTATACAAAAATTTACAATCAATAACTCAACCCTTGAAAGAAAATGAATGAATGAATAGACAATGTGTGCCATATTTTGGTGGACCGGTCAATTGCTTGGAATTCAAAGTAATCATCCTTGTCGATGTCAACGGTTGAGCGAAGGACAAAAGCAATTTTGCTCTATCATTTCTTTCCATTACGTGCAATCTACAGAACAGCAACGTTGACTGCTGGTTGTCCCCGTCAATTCTTCCATTTTCCACCATCATTATTTCTGAGTCACCTCATTCTTTGTGGTTCTCCAACGATTCAAGCAGAACCCTATGGTTGATTCAAGATTATTTTAAGTTTCAGGGGTATAGAGGGTCCTATATTTAGTTTTATTTGGATTGTCGATTGGAGTTTGATTTCGGTGCTAATTTTGATTCATCAACATACTGTAATTCTTCTCAAGGTAACGATTCTAAGTTATTGTTACTTTTTGCTAGGTTTATGTAGAGATCAAAGGTTTTTAATTGGCATTCGGGGCTTGTATTTGTGTGAAATTTGCCTGCTCGTAAAGCTTAGTTTCATCACAACCGTCGCCACTGGCGATTGGTCACAGGGGAATTGGAATGGCTTTATTTTGCAGTTTCACGAATCTTCTTCCTACTTTAAAGTTCAATTTGATAGCTTAAGAAGTCTTAGTTAACGGGTGAGTAGTAGATCCAGGATTGTGAAAGTCACACAAGTCTTCTCCGCCTCTGTTACTTTCCATTAGTGGTGTAAGATGTATCCAGCCTGCTTGAGTCGAGCTTGATCGAGTTAATGTTTTTTCGAACTCGATCTTGAGCTTTATTATGAGCCGAGCGCTCAACTTTATCTGTTCCTATGTAAATTGAAAAACAAATTTTAAATGTGTTACATATATATATATATATATATAGATGACATTCTTAAGGTCAAGCTCCTGAGCCAAGCTCGCGGTCTGAACTCGTGAATATATTCATGAAAAAGTTTTATAAACTCAATCTGCTCTCAAGCCGAAAGCTTGACCTCATTTCTTTGTAAGCGAGCTTGATTCTGCACAATAAAACATTAATGCTGCTAATTTTGTTACCAGCTCTTCTGATTTTAATGGCCGAAAACTGGGATGGAACTTATGCCGAGGATGATCACTCAGATGACAGCCACCATTTCGAGAGACTACATATAGAACCTATTTATGACGCATTCATATGTCCTTTAACAAAACAGGTGATGAGATATCCCGTGACGTTGGAAAATGGGAAAACTTTCGAGAGAGAGGCAATTGAGAAATGGTTCAGGGATTGCAGAGAAAGTGGCAGAAGGCCTGTTTGCCCTTTAACATTGAGAGAGTTAAGAAGCACAGAAATAAATCCAAGTATAGCTTTACAGCAAACGATTGAAGAATGGAATGCAAGAAACGAAGCTGCTAAGCTTGACATGGCTCGTAGGTCGTTATCCTTGAACAGCCCAGAGAATGATATTCGACAGGCTTTGAAGTTTGTTCAGAATCTCTGCCGAAAAAGTCAAGCAAATAAGCAAGTAATCCGTAATGCAGAGCTGATACCGATGGTCATTGATGTGCTGAAGAGCAGTAGTCGTCGTGTTCGCTGCATGGCTCTTGAAACACTTCAAATTGCGGTGGAGGATGACTTTGATAATAAGGTTGTCAAAAGTTGATAGTTTATTTCACATTTTACTCGTTTGTCTTGGTTCAAGTTGTCGTTTATGATGACTACTCAGCGCTGTCAGTTTTGCAGGACATAATGGCTCAGGGGGACACTGTGCGCACAATTGTCAAATTCTTATCCCATGAACAATCCAAAGAGAGGGAAGAAGCCGTTTCTTTACTTTATGAGCTCTCTGAATCGGAAACACTATGTGAAAAGATTGGTTCGGTGAATGGAGCTATTCTCATTTTAGTTGGAACGGCTAGCAGCGATTCTGAAAACCTTGTGACCGTTGAAAAAGCAGAAAAAACCTTAGAGAATCTGGAAAAATGTGAGAACAACGTAAGACAAATGGCTGAATGCGGAAGATTGCAGCCTCTCCTGAGAAGACTGCTTGAAGGTGCACTTCTGCAACCTCCAAACCTTCGTTATGTTTGATTTATCTTTCTTTTGGAATATTATTATGAATGTCGATGAAAAAACACCTTATATTAGTGATAAAGTTACGACAATGATATAAATTATGATGGGTTTACAGAAAAAAAACACCAAAATTTAACTGTAGTAAGACTTTGCTATGAATCATTGCAGGCTCTCTAGAAACTAAGTTATCAATGGCTGCCTTTCTTGGTGAACTGGTACTAAACAATGATGTGAAAGTCTTTGTGGCCAGAACTGTTGGCTATTCGCTTATCAATCTTATGAATAACAATAATATGCAATCCAGAGAGGCGGCTCTCAAAGCTTTAAACCAGATATCATCAGACGAGGCTAGTGCTGAGGTCTTGATAGATATCGGTATCCTCCCCCCTCTTGTTAAGGACTTATTCACTGTTGGACCTAACCAGCTTCCCATACGGTTGAAAGAAGTTTCAGCAACCATTCTTGCGAATGTTGTGAATTCTGGACATGATTTTGATTCAATCCCAGTTGGACCAGACAATCAAACTCTGGTCTCGGAGGAAATAATTCATAGCCTCCTTTATCTTATCAGCAACACTGGGCCAGCAATCGAGTGCAAGCTTCTCCAAGTTCTTGTCGGGTTAACCATCTCCCCGACAACTGTATCAAGTGTTGTTTCTGCTATTAAAAGTTCTGGTGCAACTATTAGTTTGGTTCAGTTTATTGAAGCCCCTCAGAGGGATTTAAGGGCGGGCTCAATAAAGTTACTTCAAAATCTTGCGCCACAAATGGGTCCGGAATTAGCTGGTTGTTTACGTGTTACGTCGGGCCAGCTCGGTAGCCTAATCAAGGTAATATTTGAAAATACAGGAATATCAGAGGAGCAGGCAGCAGCTGCTAGGCTTTTAGCTGATCTCCCTGAAAGAGATACAGGCCTCACCAGACAGCTGCTAGATGAAGGGGCATTCCAGCTGCTCATTTCCCAAATAATACGGATCCGACAAGGGGAAATGAGAGGCAACCGGTTCATGACCCCTTATTTAGAAGGACTTGTGAAGATTTTGGCGAGAATTACATTTGTTTTGCCCGAGGACTCAGGCGCTGCTCGTTCTCTTTGTCATGACAACAATCTAGCATCACTTTTCATTGACCTTCTACAAGCCAATGGACTGGACAACGTGCAGATGGTATCAGCCATTGCTTTAAAGAACTTATCCCAAGAATCTAAAAACTTGACTAAACTACCCGAGTTTCCTGCTCCAGGATTTTGTGCCTCAATGTTCCCTTGTTTCAGCAAGCCACCTGTCATAACCGGATTGTGTAGGGTTCATCGTGGTATATGCTCTTTGAAAGAAACGTTTTGTCTCTTAGAAGAGCATGCCATATGCAAGTTGGTGGCCCTTTTGGACCACACTAATGACAAGGTGGTGGAAGCAGCATTAGAGGCTCTGTCCACTTTATTAGACGATGGTGTAGATACAGAACAAGGAGTTCAAGTGTTACTAGATGCAGATGGAGTGAAGCCTATTCTCGATATTTTACTCGAAAAACGAGCCGATAGTCTAAGGAGGAGGTCAGTATGGGCAGTCGAAAGATTATTGAGAAGTGATGAAATAGCTTATGAAATTTCTGATAATCCCAATATAAGTACCGCCCTCGTGGATGCTTTCCAACATGGAGATTATCGGACTCGACAGATAGCTGAGCATGCCTTAAAGCATGTGGATAAATTTCCCAAATTCTCTAGTATCTTTTCCAAAACGTGATGATAAACTTCTTGGTTTCCTTGGCTGAAGGATTCTGTGTATGTACTTTTTCCCACGTCTTTGAAGTTTTGAGTTGTAAATTTAGGTTTACTGATTGTTTTTGAAGAATTTGTCACATGCTGAAGTGTAGTTTGTCACATTTGAACTGGGAACAGCTTTGTTTGCTGCATATTTGTGGGCCTTCCTTTTTTCACATGAATATCTGATTGTAGTTTATTTTCCAAACTTGTTGAGATTTGCGCATCATAGTCAATTTATGTCACGCTCGTGAGCTCAGCTCAGTCTCAAGTTCAATTTCTTTTAATCGACTTGTTTGCACCTGTAATGGTTCTGCTACGCAGCCTTATCCTAGAATCATCTTAAAACTCCAAAAATGTAAGGTAAACTGAGTTTATTTCTATGATTGTAAAATACATCAAGTTAGGCCCAACAATAATTCTTCGTACAGTTGATCGGAAATAATTCAAGAAAAGTCACCACAGATAAAATCATACAAAAGCAAATCAGATATCCCTGTAGTTACAAACGAAGCACTGCCATTGATTTTGTCATGCAGGAAGAAGCATCCAAATCATGCGCCACATGATTCCTTGAAATATGACTCCAGGATGTAGTTCCAGTGTTGGAGACGTTAAACATAGTAACGAAATCCAATACCTGTCCGAATATCTTAAACATTTCGACCCCGAAAATAAGGTCTTTGTCAGCCACAAATGCTGCGTTCCAATCCATTGGGGCATCAGGATGTATAGAAACTTCTGTCCAAGATCGACAGAGGAGATCAAGTTCCCATAGCTTCCTGACTGCTTTGTTTCTCCGGCCAATTTGTCCGTCTCCTTCGCACCAAGAAACTGAGAGCATGAATAGCCGATTTTTGCAGGATATAAGTTTGGGATAATATTCATGCACACGAGGTGGGAAGGGGGTAGTTTGGATTCTGGCCCAGTATCCCCTTCCAATGTCATATCCGACAAGTTTGTCGCTTTCTGAGTAAACGTAGAAAACCCCGTTACATATGACACCAGAACAAGCAACACCAAAATCTAGAGGTACCCTTTGAATCTCCGTCCATTTATTTGATACAGAATCGTAGATTTCCCCGGAATCCAACGGTTCATCCCACGATCCAAGACCTCCAACAGCAATCATTATGAATTTTCTACTATCTTTGCTGTGTGAGATTTCGTTTCTTTGCCTAACAATTTTGTATGGCTTGGTATTGGGAAGTAGTGAGTTGTCATTTTCATCAAGAGAGTGCCTATATTGGCGTCTAACTGAAAGACGGTGAGGATCCTCATAAACATCTGATACACCGCCAACTCTTGGCCTGTAGAAACGTCTGTCTGATCGATTTTGTTGATTTCTAATGATCAAACAATCGGAACTGAACTCTGAAATTCCTAATACAGGCAATGATCTAGCATACTTCATGGCAGCAACTTTTCGCCATGATTTAGTCAAGGGGCTAAACGCCAATACACCTTTGTGTGTCTTGAATGAGCTCCTATCCACCCTCCCAAAATTGGTCAAGCTAGAACAACCCCCGACAATATAAACATCATCCTGGATGCTCGCAACCGAGAATAAAAATCTTCCTCTGAGAGCATGAGAATCTAATTTGTGCCACTGGTTAAGGAATACATCAAATGCATGTATCTCTCCAGAACAATAACCATCTTTAACAACACCAAACACAAATAACCATGGATTTTGGAATAAGCCATCCCTCCTCATTTGCATGAACCTAGGAGTTGTCGTCAAGTTTCTCCATTTCTTGCAGACAAGACGGGCATTCATCAGACCCGTCAGTGGGAGTCGAACCAAGAACATCTCAAGAATGTCATCTGGTAGACGCATATTCATGCTGTTGTATTGTTGTGCTTCGTTACATGTTAGAAGCTTTCTATTGTTCTTCCTCCAAAATTTATCCTTCATACCGTAGGCGAAGCAATCAATGGTTGCTTCCTCGGTTCCACATATCATAGTGTACCCTTTTCCTTCCTCACTTGCACTTGACTGCCTTCTACTGCCTGCACCAAAATCTTCACCCGTGTCAGCGCCTACTTTGCAACCTCCAGCACGACCATAAAGCGAAAGGCATCTCAAAGACATGCTGGTCACCTCATCTTCTTCATGAGCTGCAGTTTTTGTTTTTTGGTTCTTTCGTTTGAATTTCTGGCTCATACTCCTTACAAGACGTTTCGAAACACTCAATGACTTGATATCACGATCAATGTGGTCTTCTCCTGTTAATCTTGGTGAGGCCATCTTACACCTTTATTTTAGCCCAATACACCGATATTTTAACAAGAGAGTTTTAAATCATTCTGCTTCATTGACCTACATGAATACATCAAAGAGAGTTTAAGCATATTTCTTGCACCAATAAAACATCAATCCAAATATAATGAGTTATGTCAAGTATTTACGGATCATTCAGAAAAAAAGATTTGGAAGCAAACTGACAATACCATAAAATCATGGATACACGCCACTCCTATATAAGAGATGTTTCAAACATTTCATGTGTATTCTCATGAAAAATATATAATTTTCGAACCACAAAATCCATTAACTCCCCCATTTGATTGCCTGCTCTAAAAATAGGTGTACTGCTCCTGTATTCAAGGATTATAATATCTGAATTACAAAGAAAAAAACCAAATGAAAATCTCAAGAAAGATTCTACACCCAGCAAAATAATCTCCCATTCCCCACCCCCAACCCACTCAAACACCAGATTTAAGTCCACAAGCACAAGAAATCAAATCACAGATTCATAAACCAGCTGAAACCCCAATTCAAATTACAAACTCAAAAAAAAAACGAACACGATAAAAATCACAACCTAGAATGTGTAAAACCAAGATCTGGAATGTTCTAACAACCACAAACTACAATGCGTAAAATCACATATGAACGCCCAGAAAAGTAAGTTGCGAATACCGTATATCTGCGCGTAAATGGAAAGGCAATAAACCGTAAAAAGCAGGTGAGTTTCAACAAAAAGCTGAAAGAAAAAAAATACAAACAAACCTTGAAAATCGAAATCAAAGCATCTACAGCTTTACCATCGCCTAACGAAGCTCATCCGAGAGCCCATTTCAAGATTAACTCTAAAAAAGATCCAATGTATAAAAGCTCAAATCTTTAGAGATCAAGGACCAAACCACATATAAAAATCGAGCATTTATGGCGAGATCAATTAAAAATTAATTAAAGCGAATCATATTATATTTTTTATATGACAATTATAATGACCTTTTCTTTCGGTTGGGAATGATTATTTCAGTAAAGTGATGAGTGATGACACGGCCAAGTGCTGCCATTCACTCTACCTTTCGTTTTTGTTTTCTTGCTTTTTTTATTCTCTCATTCTTTTTTTGATTGTGGCATGGATTGACATTATGTTTAAATGGAAAAATCTTAAAATTTAGTGATAAATTAATATTTATATACAATTTTTTTATCTTTGCTTTTATTAAACATTTTCAAAGTTTAATTTGCATTAAAAAATTTAAAAAACAATGTTTTAATCAAATATATATTTATATATAGTATGGATCAATTCAATATGATTGTTAAAAAATGATTGGTATGTTAGTTTATTCTTTTTCTTATATTTAAAACTGACTGTATTTTAATATTGAGTTGTTGTACAAGTGGGACACAAACGTGTACATGCAAGTATCTTTTTATGAATTTATGAGTGATGTCTATGCTTGATTCAATATTATATTTTAACTAAAATCTATCATTTTGAGTATTGATATGAATCGAATTTGATTTTATTTATTATTTAAAATTGAGTGTTCATCCAACCATATGAACTTAAATTTGGATTTTTATTTTTTATTTTTATTCTATATAAATTATATTATTATCTTTAATCCCTTTCATAGATGTTGGTAAAGATTCTTGTCATCGCATCAGCTAGCACCAAGTTAAGTTAGCTTGTCAATATGATTGAACTCGTTTGTTTGTTTGTTTTCTTTTTTTTTCACTCAAATAATATATTATTTAAATTTGTTTTCTTCATTATATCCGTACACAAGTTAAAATAAAATTTTCATTTTGGTCAAATATAGTTAAAAATGAGCAACATGGAAATAAAATATAGCGCACAAAATATATATTAAACCTAATTTAATCCTTTTGAGTGGTCCTATCATCAAATTGTCTATTAAATATTTTCCAAAGTTTAGATGCTTATTTATAATAATCACATTACAATTATATTTATTAATGTTTATGGTGGCCGCTGCCAACTATGTCCCACATGTAATGCAATGACATGACACATTATATTTATTATTTCTTTTCTCTTTTTTTTATCATGGGAGATCGTAAAGTGTTTTTTTTAAATAAAAGACTCAAACTTGAATTTTTTTTTCAAGAGATGATACTATTGAGTAGGGGTGAGCAATCGGTGTAAACCGAACCGAATTGTCGACTGGTTACAACTTCACCTGTCTTCAAGTCTACGAGATTTAATCCCACAAACGAATCAGCAAGATCACGTAGATCTTCCAGGTTGATTCTTTCTATTACTTTGTTTGAAGTATTGGCTCTCATCGTAGGACTGCAATCATTTTTTCAGTCTCAGTTAACGGCCTTCGGACCTCCATTGCCTTCCCTTTTTTTGGTGTAAAAAGGGCTCTGTTCCATAGGACGGTGGTAACCACCCTCCGTTCCTTCTTCCTAAGAACTTAGTCTTGGCTCCAGATTCTTAACTAGGGTTTGAACATCTCGATGGTTTTCAAGAATTCCCTCTGATGTTTGGTCATAATCTCCATCTGACTTTGAATCCGACGACCTTTGCCGGGACATGGTATTGCATGTAGCCATAGCGCTGCACTATCTTCTGGATCTCTCTAGATCTTGGGATATCTTAGAAGTATCCGGCTCGATTTCTCGAAAGGTTGGTTCGCCCATCCTATTCGTCTGTTCCGGATCCTGTTGGGTTGTTTGGATCTGGAATCATGGGGTTGTGCTCAGGATGATCTCTCTCCTGGGCCTCGGAAATATCGAATTGTAGCTTGAGGTTCCTCCCGTGAAGGTTCCTTGCTACCTTTTCCTGTTCTTGATACTGCTATATTCTAGCAGGGCTAGCACCAATTTCCACTAGAGTATTCCATTTCTGGTTGAAGTGTTTAGCTTCAGCCATATATATTTGATTTAGTTCTTCCAATTTCTGGAAGTATCACCTGTATGACTTGCACCACGAACATTCGTTCGCATCCATAATATTTCTTGAATCATCTTCTGCGTATAGGTCCTAAATTAATATTTAAGATATTATTATAGTATTTTCAGAATAAACCTAGGCCTGATACCAATTTATGATGGATCTGGGAACTTGTACAAAAAACTTAGAAATATGTTCAATTCAAGGATGTAAAACGTTACAAACTTTGAAAGTATAGGATGTAAATTGTTACAAACCTTGAAAGTACATTATGTAAAGTGTAATTATTCAAAGTATAGTTGGAGAGTGAAATAAGAGGTAAACCATATGATGTTGATAGTTTTTCCCAAAAAAGTATTATAAGAATCTATTTAATAAATTTATTAACTACCATATATTTTTCTTCTAAAAAATAACTAAAATATTAGTTTACCCTTGAATATTACATAAATCATTTATAATTTTAAGCATAACTGATAACTTCAAGATTTATAAAAATAACTCATCAGGTTAAAACTCAAATTATCGAGTGCATGAACTGCTGTATATAATTATGATTGTGCCCATACTACTTCAACAACTATCAGTTTCTTGTGGCACATATTAAGATGGTGACTTCAATTTCCCCCAACAATTGGACATGCATTTGGTTCACTTGTTTCACTATCAGTCTATCACCTTCAAGCCTACATTTGTCTCTTATCATTTATATTAGTTATTAGACTACATATAATAATATAAACGAAGCAAATCAAGCTGGCTAGCGCGTGTTTTTTTTAGATTATCGAATTCGAGTCGTACTCAAAAATGTTCGAACTTTTTGAGCCAAATTCAAACTTAAATTATTTTTCCGACAGTTCACGAGCTGTTTGAGAGCTTTAATGTTTTGTTAATTTAATATGATATATTAAATAAATACATTTTGAATCTTTCGAGCTACATTTCTAATAGTTCGCAATATCCTAAAATATTTTAGGCCGAGTTCTAATTCTAGCCAAATTCAAGCCAATAACTTTTGGCTATCGAGTTTCGAATCGAGCTCGAGCTCAAATTGGAGTATTATTTCTTGATATTCATTGCGATTTGATTCATTTGCAACCATATTAACTCAAATGGCCAATACGTCTTACATGTAGGTCTTCATACGCACCAGTTGGCTTATCAAGTGAAATCTTGCAGCATGCATGTCCGTGGGCCCGTGGCAAGCCAAAGGGCTAAAACCGAAAATGTCTAAATTTTGCAAATATTTCATGTCGGGTTTGTGTTTACACAGCAAGACATTATGTGCACTCGTGAACGAATGTGCAGTCATCTATCGTCTATTGGCTTAACAGTCTGACCCATTAACACCTATAGAGTGCAACCCCTTATTTCCATATGTCGGTTAGTATGAGACTTTGCGCTGCCATTATAATGAAATAAAGTTGTGTCTCTGCTACCAGCTATAGCTTTTAGCCTAATGGTAAGGCTTTATGCTTCATTTCCTAATCGTGTAACAATAAATTAGGGCATAACAAATATCTCACAAAAATATTGTTCTTAGCACATAACTTATTCATGACCATTAGAAAATTGAATTACATTTCATAATTTATATTTTAATCACAGATATTGATAATATGAAACAGAGCTAACTAATATCTTATACTATAATTAATTTTATTATTTTGTTAGCTCTGTTTCATATCATGGATATTAATTTATATTATAATTTATTGTTTATTGCTTTGTCAATGTCATTTAACGCATTTTTATGTAACAAAATGATTCCTTTAACCATATTCAATAAAAAATAATAGCACATTATCAAGATTATTTTGTTGGATTAATAATTGCGTATAGTCGACTATAAATAAATTGGACAAATGAAATTTATGTCACGAATAGAATTTCACAGAGAAATTATTTCTCCATTACTAAATAGGGTGGATGAGAACTTGATTTTTCTTGAACAATTCCTAAACTAGGGAGGAAACGGACTCGAACTCGAGCCGCTTACAATGAGGAGGGTGTTGGAAATTTGAATTGAATTAAAAAAAATAGTACTCGATCGATCGAGATCAAGGTCTCAATCGATCGAGCACGGTAGTAAAATTCCATTTGTTGGAATAAGGGGCTCGATCATCGAGCCTTGTGTCTGTTGCGCGGAATGGTGTGTCCATTCATGTTCGGGTGCGATTTTTCGCGACATGGTCCTCCAAATGGTATCCTTGTGAACATAAGTTTACTATAAATATAACAATTCCCTCACTTGTTTAACATGGAATTTTTGAAATTCACATCATATTGAATATCAAAATTTGAGTAATTTTCTGGATCTTCATCATTGCTTAATATTGAGTGCTTTTAAACCTTTGTGCTTTAAAGGATTTGTGATTTGGAGTGCTCCTATCACAAATCATAGTCGTTGTATCTTGGGAGACAAATTACCAATTTAACCGTTAGCACTGTAGCGTGTCAATATTGTCTTAAGGACGGAGATTCTAAATCTCGCATCGACATTCCTACTACAAAGCCATTTGTTATTTTTGCTTGCTACTTTCCTAAGATACACACCCATAAATTGTATACAACAATCTTAAGACAATATTAGCAACAAATAGTTTCGTCGAGTGCAACAACAACTCCAGTTCATCATGGTGAAAGACCTGAAAAGTTCAACGGGAACGATTTCAAGCGATGTCAACAAAAGATGTTTTATTTGACAACCTTGGGGTTGGCAAGGTTCCTCAATGAGGATGCTCCTACTATTATGGAGGATGAAACCGACAACCAAAAGAGGGATGCGGTTGATGTGTGGAATCAAAGCGATTTCCTGTGCAAGAATTATATTCTCAATAGACTGGACAACACATTGTATAATGCGTATTGTCTAGTAAAGATGGCCAAGGAATTGTGGAAATCCTTGGAGAAAAAGTATAGATCTGAGGATGCCCCCATGAAGAAATTCATATTTGGGCGATTCCTGGATTTCAAAATGGTCGATACAAAGCCGGTGGTAGCACAAGTGCAAGATTTGCAAGTAATCATGCATGAAATTCATGCGGAGAGAATGGTTCTAAGTGACTCATTCCAAGTGGCCGCCATGATTGAAAAGTTGTCTCCATCATGGAAGGACTTCAAAAATTATCTCAAGCACAAATGAAAAGAGATGAATCTTGAAGATCTTGTGGTTCGCTTGAGAATCGAAGAGGACAACAGAATTTCTGAAAGGAAGGAAAATTGGCACCAACATGAAGCACGAGCGAACTTAGTGGAAAAAACCATCGGATCAAAGCTCAAGTTTGACGGCATGGCCTCTAAATTTGGAAAGCCGAAGAAGTTCAAAGGCACGTGCTACAAATGTGGAAAATCCAATCACATGGCGAATGATTGCCACAATAAAGAAGATCGTGGGAAGGCTATGTATCAAGTAAATGTGACCGAAGAATATCGTCTCTCAAATGATTTGGATGATCTAGCGCTTACCGCTTAATTAGATTGTGTATGTGAAAGTTGTAAACTCCAAGAATAGAGTGATTCTAAATAAATATAATGACGATATTTGATTAAAGCAATAAAATTTATTTTATTACTTCTTTTATTGAATATTATGGTTTGTGGCATGATTGCTATCATCATTTAAACCATAGTTCACAACACAAATTGTAATGTTAAATTTATTGCTTGTGTGGATACTAAGTAAACAAAATCGTCATTTATTGTTTGAATAATTGTAACATCTCTAGAGTTAACTCACAATGACGTTTGTGATGGAAAGATTGTTGTTACTTTATCAATATTTGCACATGATATTGTTGTGACTTTTTTGTTATGAAGCAAAAACGAGACCAATGAGGTGTTTAAACATTTCAAGAATGAGATTGCAATAAAATTTAGCAAATGAGTTTTGCTATGGGAATTATGAGTAGATTATACTTGTGTTGTCTAAGAATTTGACGCTTAAGCTTGAATCTGCAACTATAAAATCTTGAATTCGAGTTTCTAAGCTTTGTATGCTTAAAACACGTGATAAATCGAAGCCACAAAATTTGACTAGGCGTTGTAATATCTCAAATTGGTTCATTTTAAATTTCTATGCTAGTACGCTTATAACATGAATTTGCAAGATTTAATCTTGAATTCAAGTTTTCTAAGTTAGTGCGCTTAAATTGCAAATTGTGAACAGTATTTGAGAATATTATCCAAGTTTCAACTTTTTTAAGCGATACGCTTAAATCCGAAATTTCAAGAAATAAAAAATTGAATTTGGATTTGTAAGACGATAACGCTTAGAACTTGAAACACGAAAGTTTGAACGCCAGTGCACTTCGTTACTACCCAAATTTGTGGGGGGTTGCAATATGATTCAATCACTTACTAAGTACCACATTTAGGCAATGACGAAAAACTTTGTGATTGAAGGAAAAAAAGAGTTTCCTACAATATTTGAAATGTGGGGTTACTTGACTAAACTAGAAATATGAAGGCCAAAGTAAAGTCATAACAAACGTCAAATAAAAGACATGAAGAGTTTGACAAATCACGTTGTCAAATAGATTAACGAGTGTGACAAATGTATACACAACTAAGCATAGGTATGTTTGTGTATTGATGATATGCTAAATTATCAAGTAACAAATAAAAATATTGACGAGACATTTTGATGTGTGTGCATCAAGAACAATGCTTGGAATTAAAATTTTCCAAGATATTTGAAGAATGAAATCTCAAGGATTAATTCGAGTTTCAAATTTTAAGCTTTGCTCTTAAATTTCAAGGTTACAAGAATATAATCTTGAACTTGTAATTTTTAAGAATCTATGCGCTTAAATATGATTTATGAATTAAAGTTAAGTATTTCATCTGGTCTCGAATTTTGTAAGAAATAACGCGTAAACAACTTAAAATTCAATGTTGGAAATATCCTAAAATGATAAAATGATGCTACTGAGGTAATGTGATTACCAAAACTGAAGATATACTGTTGTGAAAAATTGTCTATGCAAAAATATAAAGCTTCTTCGGTCGAGTGGCTTTATAAGTTGTTAGAGAAAAATCATGTGCATACAACTAAAATATGTTGCGCTAATGCAATATGACAAAATGATCTCTAGTGACGTAATCGTGACTGATTATGTGAAACCGCGGATCCACATATGAAATGATTAACCGAGAGATCATGTGGACGTTTATCGAGGGGAATGAGGTTAAAACCCTATAATCAAAATCTCATAGTGGATACCCAATCTTGTTGACTGAAGATCCCAAGATCTAGGTTCAAAAAGGGACAACTAAATTATGAGATTGTATAAACACCTTGGAGATCACTCTCCAACCCATTCCTATGATAAGGGGTGTAGCCTACAAAAGAGGCACGAGGATAAGCAAAATACCTTTAATGATTCCTAAGACATACAAGAATATGTTGGAGTATAGCGGGATACTCTTCTAGGATATCACATGCGTAAGTGAGAAGCGTGGCCGCTTCAAAAGATGGAAAGCACTTATGCCAAGCGTGGTCCAAGGCCGTAATGGACACAACCGTAAGAAACCAATACGAATGATAGAACTGTTATGGTGTGGGTTCGATTGTCTAGGTTTATACCAATGACTAAATAGTTAAAGACTATAAGTTCACTATTAAGTCAAGTAAATCCGATTGAATACTACTATGGAAGATTCAAAGCCGCAAGCTATCTCTCCCATGCCATAATATTTCGTTAAAAGCGTTCAATTGCATACATGCATTAATTTAATTCATGTGGGGGGTTGTTAAAAATTTGAATTGACTTAAAAGAAGAAAAAAAAGCACTCGATCGATCCAGACCAAGGTCTCGATCGATCGAGCATGGTAGTAAAATTTCATTTGTTGGAATAAGGGGCTTGATCGATCGAGCGCCAGTTGCCGATTGATCGAGCCCTATGTCTGTTGCGCGGAATGGTGTGTCCTTTCATGTTCGGGTGTGATTTTTCTCGATGTGGTGCCTCCAAATGGTGTCTGTTTGAACATATATCTTGGCTTACTATAAATATAACCATTCACTCACTTGTTTAACATGGAATTTTCGAAATTCACATCATATTGAAGATCAAAATTTGAATAATTTTGTGGATCTTCATCCTTGATTAATATTGAGTGCTTTTAAACATTTGTGGTTTAAAGGATTTGTGATTTGGAGTGCTCCTATCACAAATCATAGTCGTTGTATCTTGGGAGACAAATTGCCAATTGAACAGTTGGCACTGTAGCAGGGCAATATTCTCTTAAGGACGGAGATTCCAAATCTCGTCACGACATTCCTACTACAAAGCCATTTGTTATTTTTTCTTGCTACTTTCCTAAGATACACACCCATATATTTTGTACAACAGAGGGTGTGACGACAATGTGGCACCTCAAATGAAGAGGCGCCACAGTGCCCGTGGGGTCCTCGTTACTTAATCCATTATGTATCAAATCTTTATACACATGTGAGTATGATTACGTAATAATACACACTGATTAAGAGTTTTACTATGTTAGTTGTTACAACATTTACAAAATCCTAACAAAACTCTGACATAATATACTTCACATGTACATCAGTGATTCTGCTCGCAGCAGAAATAGACTCATAATCCCGTCCTCCCACATCTATGAGTCCCTACAGAAAAAATCATACAACATAAGTATTGATAGACAACCATCTCAGTTCTATATCAATAAGAAAACATCATACAATAAATAATCATCATAAAAGCGCAATTGTGATTGTTTTGTATCATGCATCACAGTATGCAAATATGTCATGACAGTCTCAATCATCATCCTGTTATAACGGGACATATATGATATGCCTTTCAGCTCAATATATCAGTGGCTCAACCTTCACGTCCCATATTAGCAGCACATATCATATTTCCGTCCTCGCACGTTATAACAGCCAAAGCATATGCTCAACAAGAGCATACCTCTCATGTCAAAGCATATGCTCAACGATAGCATACCTCTCATGGCATACCTCTCATGCCAAAGCATATGCTCAACAGTAACATACCTCTCATGGCATCAACCTCAACAACATGAATATATATCAACATGGATGTATGCATAAATGATTCCAACAATCATATAGCTCAATCTAAATATAGATAAGCAACATCACATAATCAAACTCAATACTTGTTGAGCCTTAAATGCATGGTTGCGTTTAATGCGTTAAATTATCCCCGGTCAATCTTTGAGTTTTGATGATCAACAAAACTTGTGTTTGTTATACTAATGCATCTACTTAGTGTGCAGATTAAGTGATGAAAAGTGGATTGGAATGAAGAAAATCAAGTGTTCATATTCTGGCCTGGATCGCCCCAGGCGATGGTGATCATCGCCCCAGGCGATGGGTGCCAGGCGAGGCATCGCCACGCACATCGACAGAGGCGATGGCTAGGCGAGCATGCGAGGAAGATCGCCCCAGGCGATGATGACCAACGCCTGAGGCGATGGCAACCATTTGACACTTCGCTCCGCACATCGACTGAAGCGACGTCGAGGATGCGCGGGCATGCACGCAGGGGGAGATCACCCGAGGCGATGCTGGGAACGCCTGAGGCGATGCGTTGAACGCCTGAGGCGATCTGGACTTCGCCTGAGGCGATGCAAGGATTTAAGCTGCTGAGGCTACGACATTGGATTTGTGGCTGGATCGCCTGAGGCGATCGGGACATCGCCTGAGGCGATCCGTGATTTATGCTGACCATTGGAGCGCGGCGATGGAGATCGCCTGAGGCGATGGCTGAGGCGATCGACGAGTGATTTCAGCCTTTTGTGGAGCAACGGTTAGTAGGAGCCTATGGGGCCTTCTACACTATAAATATTGATGCTTTGGAGCATTTTGAAGCTAAGAAACAAGTCTAAAAACTTCTACAAAGCCTTGATCAATTCAAATTCATATTGCATTGCAATCTCCATACATTGTTGTTGTATTGGAGCTTGTAATTCTTTTCTTTGTTAGAGTCTTGTGTTTCTTCGTGTGAGTACACCGTGGAGGTGTTTGTTGGTTTAATTTATTGTAAAGGTCCTCCAACACCAAAGCAAGTTGGAAAATTGTAAAGTCATCAACAAGTCTAGTTGGTGCAAGTGTGTGGCTATCCTTGGAGCCCTTAAGGCCAAGAAGACTCGTGAAGAGTGTTGGTAGCTCGGGAAGAGCTTTGTGTACTCGGGAAGAGTATTGTGCTCGGGAAGAGCTTTGTGTACTCGGGAAGAGTAGTGTGCTCGGGAAGAGCGTTGTAAACTCGGGAAGAGTTGTTGTGTGGCTAACTTGGAGCCCTCAAGGCCAAGATCGTTTATTCTAGTGGAACCTCGGTTGGAGGTTATCTAACCGGGAAGAGGAGACGTAGACGATTCATCGCCGAACTTCTATAACAAATCCTTTTGTTATTTATTGCTTTATTTCCTTTACGCATTTATTTATTTTATTCTTTGCATTTATCGATTGACTAAAGGCTTCCGCAAGCGCAAAATATTTTATTTTTACAAACTCATTTTAAAACGCTAAAGTAGCCAAGGAATCTCATTCACCCCCCCTCTTCGATTCCAACAAGTGGTATCAGAGCCATTTGATTTTTGTTTTTAAATCAAATTCTTTTATGGCTAATCTAGCAAATGAGTTTGCTCAAGGTCAATCGACGAATCGCCCTCCGCTTTTCACGGGTGATAACTACGGTTATTGGAAGAATAGAATTTCTCTATACATCCAATCTGTAGATTATGATATATGGAAAATCATAGTGAAAGGTCCACATATTCCTTTAAAGGAAATTGGGGGAATTAGTGTTCCCAAAGAAATGGACGATTTCACTAGAGCGGATATGATTTTAATATCTCAAAATGCTAAAGCTATTAATATTTTGCATTGTGCCTTAGATATGAAGGAGTACAACCGTATCTCGATGTGCTCAACGGCAAAGGAGATATGGGACAAATTACAAATTTGTCATGAAGGAACTAATCAAGTGAAGGAGACCAAGATTGATCTTCTACAACTCAAATATGAGACATTTGAGATGTAGTCCGGAGAAGAGGTGGATTCCATGTTTAGGAGGCTCACCCTTATCATAAATGAGCTTGCCCAACTTGGAGAGAAGTACCCTCCAAAGCAAATATGGAGGAGAGCTCTAAGGGCCTTACATAAAGAATGGGATGCCAAGAGGACGGCCATTATCGAGTCCAACAAAGGGGAGAACACATCTTATGATCTTGATGAGCTCCATGGCACATTGGTGACTCATAAGCTTGAAGTTGCAACAATGAGAGAAGTAAAGGAGGAGGATAGATCCAAAAGAAATGGGATTGCCTTGTTGGGAAGGAAAGACCATTCCGATGAAGAAGAAGATGATGATGATGAAGAGATGATGTTGTTCACAAAGAAGTTCAAAAAGCTCTTCACCAAACATAGCAAGTCAAAGACCTCCAATGCTACCAAACAAGAATCCAAAAATGAGGTAACTTGCTATAATTGTCATGATAAAGGTCATTATGCTAACAAATGTCCTAGGAAGAAGAATGAGGACAAAGGCAAGAAGAAGGCGTTTATAGCCACATGGAATGATAGCGACTCCGATGAAGAAGAAGCCACCAATCTTTGTTTAATGGCTCTTGGAGATGAAGGAGATGAAAGCGACGATGAGGTACCTTCATTTGATGAACTTTTAGAGTCTTATAATGATCTTATTGATGCTCTTGGCAAAACCAAGATGAGTAACAAATTACTCAAACTTGAGATTGCTAAGAAAGATGAAGAAAATAATTCGTTGAAAAATGAATTAAACTCTTTAAAGATATCATTTTGCAAATTTAGTGAAAGTAGTAAAAAGATGAATGAATTGCTTGGCTTGCAACGTTGTAGCTTTGACAAAGCCGGGTTAGGCTACTCAAGCAAATCAAAAACTTTTTCTAGCTTGTTGGCCAATGCAAAGCATGATTCTCCTACTTGTAACTATTGTTGCAAAAATGGCCACACTAAAAATAAGTGTAGGTTTGCTAGAATCCAATACCAACCTAATAAGAGGTGGAAATGGATTCCAAAAGTGCCATTGAAAGCTAACCATCAAGGACCCAAAAATCAAATGGGTACCAAAGAACCTCCTATTGTAAATTTGTCTTGTAGGGACAACAATGGAATGAAGGATGAAGGACCAAGCAACTCAAAGGAGGAGTTTGTATTATTCACAACTATAGAAGAGGCTCGAGGTGTTGGACCAATGACAAGAACGAACTCTTGTCATCGAGGGTAAAATTTACTTTTTACATGTTAAAAGAGCAATTTCAGAATTCATTGGCACAAATTAATTGTGATCAATAAATTATGAAGCTCAATATTCATTGGAGTAAAATGCATAACCCCTTAGCATAATTGGTTAATGCATGATGTATGCTTATCTTTTTATAGTAAGTAACTTGATATGCCTTGCATTCAAATTTGAATATGCTATGTGAAAATGTGCAAGTATATGATTTGTTATAATGCCTTGATATTTTTATTATTTTGTTTTGGCATGAATGCATGAACATATGCACACATTGTAACTTTTAGAATTAATTGTTGAGTGCCTTAAACACATGGTTGTGATTCACCTCTATATGATTTAATCTTGTTGATGAGAAATTTGAGTAATTTGAAGCTATGTGTCAACATATAAATTATGCCATTTTTATTTGAATTTTATGCTTTTTGATTATCACAAAAAGGGGGAGAATTTTGTGATAAACTTGAACCTTAATACATGCATAGTTTGAGGGGGAGAGCTTATGTATGCATGGTTTGAGGGGGAGAGTTATTTGTTTAATGATTTACTTGATAACTTGTATGTGCTATGCAATTGTTAAGGGGGAGTTATTTTTACTCACATTTCATGCATATCACTTATTCAAGTTTATCAAGTTTTGTGATCATAAAAAGGGGGAGATTGTTGAGCCTTAAACGCATGGTTGCGTTTAATGCGTTAAATTATCCCCGGTCAATCTTTGAGTTTTGATGATCAACAAAACTTGTGTTTGTTATACTAATGCATCTACTTAGTGTGCAGATTAAGTGATGAAAAGTGGATTGGAATGAAGAAAATCAAGTGTGCATATTCTGGCCTGGATCGCCCCAGGCGATGGGTGCCAGGCGAGGCATCGCCACGCACATCGACAGAAGCGATGGCTAGGCGAGCATGCGAGGAAGATCGCCCCAGGCGATGATGACCAACGCCTGAGGCGATGGAAACCATTTGACACTTCGCCTCGCACATCGACTGAAGCGACGCCGAGGATGCGCGGGCATGCGTGCAGGGGGAGATCGCCCGAGGCGATGCTGGGAACGCCTGAGGCGATGCGTTGAACGCCTGAGGCGATCTGGACTTTGCCTGAGGCGATGCAAGGATTTAAGCTGCTGAGGCTACGACATTGGATTTGTGGCTGGATCGCCTGAGGCGATCGGGACATCGCCTGAGGCGATCCGTGATTTATGCTGACCGTTGGAGCGCGGCGATGGAGATCGCCTGAGGCGATGGCTGAGGCGATTGACAAGTGATTTCAGCATTTTGTGGAGCAACGGCTAGTAGGAGCCTAGGGGGCCTTCTACACTATAAATATTGATGCTTTGGAGCATTTTGAAGCTAAGAAACAAGTCTAAAAACTTCTACAAAGCCTTGATCAATTCAAATTCATATTGCATTGCAATCTCCATACATTATTGTTGTATTGGAGCTTGTAATTCTTTTCTTTGTTAGAGTCTTGTGTTTCTTCGTGTGAGTACACCGTGAAGGTGTTTGTTGGTTTAATTTATTGTAAAGGTCTTCCAACACCAAAGCAAGTTGGAAAATTGTAAAGTCATCAACAAGTCTAGTTGGTGCAAGTGTGTGGCTATCCTTGGAGCCCTTAAGGCCAAGAAGACTCGTGAAGAGTGTTGGTAGCTCGGGAAGAGCTTTGTGTACTCGGGAAGAGTATTGTGCTCGGGAAGAGTATTGTGCTCGGGAAGAGCTTTGTGTACTCGGGAAGAGTAGTGTGCTCGGGAAGAGCGTTGTAAACTCGGGAAGAGTTGTTGTGTGGCTAACTTGGAGCCCTCAAGGCCAAGATCGTTTATTCTAGTGGAACCTCGATTGGAGATTATCTAACCGGGAAGAGGAGACGTAGACGATTCATCGCCGAACTTCTATAACAAATCCTTTTGTTATTTATTGCTTTATTTCCTTTACGCATTTATTTATGTTATTCTTTGCATTTATCGATTGACTAAAGGCTTCCGCAATCGCAAAATATTTTATTTTTACAAACTCATTTTAAAACGCTAAAGTAGCCAATGAATCTCATTCACCCCCCCTCTTCGATTCAAACAATACTCGTACGTCAACACGTAGCTGTCGTGGGATACAAAATATAGAAATTCAGGCGTCAATGTTTACCATCTCGTTGTTCTGTCCCCTGTGATGATGCCACATGAATACAAACAATGTATCATGTTATAATAGGCTTCAATATCAAATTCCACCAACATATAACAATTTTCAACATTTTAAGTCTAGCGATTGATCGCTTCAATGATGTAACCCTAGCGATCGATCGGTCCAAAGCCAGCGATCGATCACTATTAAAGTCTGATTTATGCATTATGCTACGACCTTCTAGCGATCGATCGTTACTCCTTTAGCAATCGATCGCTACAGCTCGCGATCGATCGCTCATAGGCAGCGATCGATCGCTACACGATTTCACCGCCTTTAAAATTTACTCTGTTTCGGCGATCAATCGGTACAAGACTAGCGATCGATTGCTGATGTCTGAACTTTTCAAAACATGGCAATTTTCAAGCTTATCCCCATGGTTTTACCTCCATACTTCATATCACACCTCCAACTTGCATCAAAGTTAAACTACATCATATTATGAACATCTTTACATCTTATTTCCACTTATGTTCCTTAATTCCATGCATACGAATCAAGAAACATCAAGTTTGCACTACCATGTTCAAGTGATTCACGTATGTAATATATATATCATATGAGAGGAAACACCTTACCCAATAGCTTTGTTTTCACTTCTTAATCAAGTGAGAGCTTGATTTCAAAGCTTAAGTGCAAGTAAAGGAGCACAAGTTTGAGCAAGGGTTGATATAGAGATATGTAGAGACTTGTAGGTGTTTTAGGTGTAATATGTTATTACAATCTGATTTTTCTCTTCATATATGGAAACTTAAATCCATATAAAATTCCATGCACATGCACACTACATTCCAAACTCAAATGCAAATGCATCCCTAATTGTGTTCCAACCACATATAACTCATTTCATGTCCTCATACAATCTCCTAACCATGTACTAACCATTACATATCAATTTTTTGCTATTTCATGCCCACTGTGTAACAACCTTGTTATCTATGTTCTCAACTTAACATATCTTACTTAGATGTTGCATGCATATCGAGGCATTACAATTCTCCCCTACCAATAGAATTTTGTCCTCGAAATTGACTATACGTACATGACTACAATACCACAAACATATACTCAACTATAAGTTCAACATAACATAAATTGCAGTAGTATACATACTTACCAATATCAATGACAACATAAAAACATACAAGAGCATAAATCGGGATTTTGTTGCATCATATGCTGCTCCGTCTCCCACGTTGCCTCCCAACACCCCGTCTATCCCACTGTACCTTTACCATTGGAATTACTTTACTTTGTAATTTTCGTTCTGCTCGATCCAAGATCTTAACCGGTCATTCCGCATATGACATGTCTATATCCAACTGTACTTCAGACGGTTGCAATACATGACTCGATCTGGTTCATATTTCTTCAATAGCAAAACATGAAACACATAATGAATACTACTCAATGATAGGGGTAGTGCCAATCGGTAAGCCAACATACCAATATGTTGCAATACCTCATACGTACCAACATATCGTGGTGAAAATTTTCCACGTATACCAAATCGTACCACACCTCTAAAAGGAGACATTTTTAAGAACACTCTGTCACCAACTTGGAATTCAAGCGGTCTACGCCACTTATTCGCATAAGCGGATTATCTATCTTGAGCAGCTTTTAATTTCAATCTGATCAGCTTCACTTTCTCTTCCATGTCACGTATCATATACGGTCCACTTATAGAAGACTGATCAACATCATCCCAATACAATGTCGATCTACATTGTCGCCCATACAGTGCCTCAAACGGTGCCATCTGTATACTAGTCTGATAACTATTATTGTATGAAAATTTAACTAATGGCAATGACTCTTGCCAAGGGTTATCAAACTCTAGGATACACGCACGTAACATATCATCAAGCGTCTGTATCGTACGCTCTGTCTGTCCATCTGTCTGAGGATGATAAGCTGTACTCAGATACCTTCATGGTTCCCTGTTTCAGATTATTGAACTCATCTTCTTTCAACTGCCTAGCAGCAACAGAGAAATAGTGATGCAGAAAATGGGTTCTGAACACATCCCAGTCCACAGTCTGCCCCTGAGCTCGCAATTCAAGCAATGTCACTTTCCACAACATCATCGGTTTCTTTGCTAATTGGAACTCATAACTCATCCAAACACAACCAGGCTGATTTGGCACACGGTGCTGACACAAAAATCTGTTCAATACGTTCTAGCCATTCCTCAGCCTGTTCCCAGATTCAATACCCTCAAAGCTAGGTGGCTGATAACTCAAAAATTGAGTCAGTGTCAACTCACCAGGTAACAACACCTGTTCTACTGGCCCTTGGCCTAATGGTGGTGATGGCACAGGCGCCAAATCAACACTAGCATTGCCACTCATGGCATCCCCAACACCATCATGAGGTAATCTATCTGCCATTACTGCACAACAGAGGTTAACAATAACATTCAAATATATAAAGCATGTTAGCCTACTCTTATATCAAAGATATCAACATGCTTTCAGGTGATTATGTAACTCTCTAACTCACTTCCTCTACCCGTGGCCACCCAATTCTCGAACCACTGCTCTGATAGCACTGATGTGGGGTCCTAGTTAGTTAATCCATTATGTATCAAATCTTTTACACATGTGAGTAGGATTACGTAATAATACACACTGATTAAGAGTTTTACTATGTCAATTGTTACAACATTTACAAAATCCTAACAAAACTCTAACATAATATACATCACATGTACATCAGAACAACCTAAAGAAGTTCAACTCCAAATCAGTGGTTCAGCTCGCAGCAGAAATCGACTCACAATCCCGTCATCCCACGTCTATGAGTCCCTACAGAAACAATCACACGACATAAGTATTGATAGACAACCATCTCAGTTCTATATCAATAAGAAAACATCATAGAATAAATAACCATCCTAAAATCGCAACTGTGATTGTTCTGTATCATGCATCACAATATGTAAATATGTCATGACATGGCTCAATCATCATCCTGTTATAACGGGACATATATGATATGTCTCTCAGCTCAATATATCAGTGGCTCAACCTTCACGTCACATATTAGCAGCACATATCATATTTTCGTCCTCACACGTTATAACAGCCAAAGCATATGCTCAACAAGAGCATACCTCTCATGTCAAAGCATATGCTCAACGGTAGCATACCTCTTATGCCATACCTCTCATGCCAAAGCATATGCTCTACAGTAGCATACATCTTATGGCATCAACCTCAACAACATGAATATATATCAAATGGATGTATACCAATATGACTCCAACAATCATATAGCTCAATATCAATATAGATAAGCAACATCACATAATCAAACTCAATACTCGTACGTCAACACGTACCTGTCGTGCGATACAAAATATCTAAATTCAGGCGTCAATGTTTAACCGCCTCGTTGTTCTGTCCCCTGTGTTGATGCTACATGAATACCAACAATGTATCATGTTATAATCAGCTTCAATATCAAATTCCACCAGTACATAACAATTTCAACATTTTTAGTCTAGCGATTGATCGGTCATTCTAGCGGTCGATCGCTTCAATTATGTAACCCTAGCATCGACCGGTCCAAAGCTAGCGATCGATCGCTATAAAAGTCTGATTTATACATTATGCTACGGCCTTCTAGCGATCAATCGGTACTCCTTTAGCGATCGATCGCTACAGCTCGCGATCGATCGGTCATAGGCAGCGGTCGATCGCTACACGATTTCACCCCTTTAAAATTTACACTGTTTCAGCGATCGATCGGTACAAGGTTAGCGATCGATCGCTGATGCCTGAACTTTTCAAAACATGGCGATTTTCAAGCTTATCCCCATGGTTCTACCTCCATACTTCATATCACACCTCCAACTTGCATTAAAGTTAAACTACATCATATTATGAACATCTTTACATCTTATTTCCACTTATGTTCCTTAATTCCATGCATACCAAATCAAGAAACATCAAGTTTGCACTACCATGTTCAAGTGATTCACTTATGTAACATATATATCATATGAGAAGAAACACCTTACTCAATAGCTTTGTTTTCACTTCTTAATCAAGTGAGAGCTTGATTTCCAAGCTTAAATGCAAGTAAATGAGCACAAGTTTGAGCAAGGGTTGATAGAGAGAGATGTAGAGACTTGTAGGTGTTTTAGGTGTAATATGTTATTATAATCTGATTTTTCTCTTCATATATGGAAACTCAAATACATATGAAATTCCATGCACATGCACACTACATTCCAAACTCAAATGCAAAAGCATCCCTAATTGTGTTTCAACCACATATAACTCATTTCATGTCCTCATACAATCTCATAACCATGTACTAACATTACATATCAATTTTTCTTATTTCATGTCCATTGTGTAACAAATTTGTTGTCTATGTTTTCAACTCAACATATCTTACTTAGATGTTGCATGCATATCGAGGCATTACAGTGCCTCGGCATGACCCCAATTAGAGATAAGAAATTGATGTGGCGTCTCAATTGAAGAGACGCCTCATGAATCCACACGGCCATGAAAATTGGAGGCCTAACGTGAAGATGCATTCCTTCGTGGAATAACATGTATTTCGGTTTACGTCATTTAAAAAATTAAAAAACCAACTCCTAACATGAGAATTATATTTTTTTTTTCATTCAAATTTCTCCATTTTCTCTCAATTGATTCTTACTGAATTTTCTGAGCGATTTACGCTTAAAACTAGAATTTGCAAGATATATATTGGAGAGTCTATGCAAGACTCACAACAATTCTTCTTTATGCTCGTAGGCGAGTAGCACTACATGGTTTATGGCATTACAAGTCTGACACATTGTCACTCATATGGTTCAATCACTTATATCCGTTTGTCGCTTAGTACGAGGCTTTGTGCTACCCCTATACAAGAAAATAAATCGCACATCTGCTAACAACTATATATTTTAGAAAAGTGTTAGCGTTTTATCTAACAATTGGTATCAGAGTGAGGTCATGAGTTTGAACAGTCCAATAAACAATTTATGGGGGATTCTTCTTTTTATTTTCAAAAGGAAAGAACCAATCAGGGGATTGAAAAATTAGAGTTGTGGTCAACACACTTATTATCTTTTTAAATGCATATTGACACTCCCGAGTCTATTCGAATTTAATGTCTTTAGCTAGAAGGTTATAAATTGGTTTAGATATCATACTAATTTTTTTTATAAACCTCCTATAAAAACCTGCATGTCCTTAAAATGATAGGATTTTCTTTATTGTTCTAGGTTATGGTAGATTAGAAGTAACGTCAACCTTTGGTTTATCTACTTCAATTCTATCAGAAGATACCATATGTCCTAACACAATGTCACATGTAATTATATAATGACATTTTTCCCAGTTTAAAATAATATATTTTCTTCACATCTTTGTAAGACTTTTTCCAAATTTCTAAGACAAATTTCAAATTAATCTCCAAAGACGGTTATATCATCCATAAAAAGTTCGATAAATTGTTCAATAATATAACTAAGAATGCTTATCATGCATCTTTGAAAAGTGGCCGGAGCAATACATAATCCAAATGTCATTTTTAAAATATAAATGTCCCAAAAGACATGTAAAAGTAGTTTTTCTTGATGTTTTAATGATATATGTATTTGGTAATATACAGAGTAACCGTCTAGAAAATAATACAGAGGAAGATATATTAGAAACATTAAGTATTTTATCATTTGATTCATAACAAACTATTAATAAATTTCAAGTACATTGATATTTTCTCTTGAACATTATTTTCAACAATTGTTTCTATTATATCATCTCACTCGCCTTCTAATTTATTATTACATGGTTGTTTATATAATTTAAATACATAATTTCAATGTCATATTTCCAAAAGACAGTTTTATTACCTCACTTATACAATATTAAGGCATTAGAAGTTGTCTAAAATGGGTGTCCTAATATGATTGGAATTTCGTTGTACACTTTTATGAGTTGTGTATCTAAAACGATAAAATCTACCGAATATATGAATTTATCAACTTCAACTAGAACATCTTCTAAATTTCCTCTTGGTACTTTTATTTATCTATCATCAAGTAAAAGAGTTACAGAAGTAGGTTTCAACTCACCCAATTTTTTATTTTTTATTGTAAACAGAATATGTGAAAAATTTACAATAGCTCCTAAATCAAGTAAAACTCTTTTAATTTTATTTTGACCAAGTAGGACAACCAGAATCCTTAAATTTCAATGTATTATTATTCTGGATTATAGAATTTACTTGTACTGCCAGAAATGCTTTATTTTTAACATGTAATTTTTGTTTTACAGTGCATAAATATTTTAAAACTTAGCATAAGAAAGTACCTGTTTTATAGCATCCAACAATTGAATTTTTATTTTTACTTGTTTAAAAAACTTATAAATGTCTGAGTTATTATTATTTTTCCAAGGTTTATTGATGCAAGAGGAAAAGGAAGTGGTGGTTTTGATTCATCTTTGTAAGATTGTTCAACCACATCCTTACTCACTGAAGATGAGTTATTCTCATTTCAGATGGATCGGGAATGAGTTTTTCAAAATTATACTACTACGAAGAGTGATGACATATTTTGCTTGATAAATTTGTTTGTTCGTATTTTCATTTTGCAAATAGTTTGACCTTTGGGATTTGATTGTGGTTGAAAATGAAATTTTCCTTTTTCATGAATGTTAAGTGCATCTGTATATTTTGCAAAGGTTTCATTCAAATCACTCATTTCTTGAGTTGTTGAATGTTAATAGACTCTTGCTTTTCAATAAAAAGAATGCAACGTATCTTCGAAATTTCTTTTAAATGGAGGGACATAATTATTATACCTTGAAAATTTTGACGATTTTGAACATTTGATTGTGAAGTTTGTGCATTATTATCATTCCTCCAACTAAAGTTTGGATGATTTCCCCAACCATGATTATATTTTTATGAAAATGGGGCCTAAAACTTGTTTTTTAAATGTATTTAAATAGATACTCTTTAAAAGAAGGTAAAGTCGACTTTTCTTGCTACAGGTACAACTTTAGATATATTTCATCATCTTTCAAATTATAAATGCCTCCACCAGATGTGGTTGCGTTAATTTTATTTGAAGGTTCGATGTGCGTATTGTATCCCAATTTTGTGCATTTTCCGAGAATAATTCATTTGAGTTACTCTTCGAAAGTTTCATTACACATGATTTCTGTCATTTGCATATATTTGTTTACTAATCCTTCATAAAAATGGGAAACAATCCTCCAACTTTCAAAACCATGATGTGGACAAGTATTAAGAAATTCTTTGTGCCTATAACAACCTTAAAAAGTTGTGTTTTGCCTTTTAAAATAGTTTGTTCTATGAATTGGGAAGAATGTTTTTAAAAATTGTTGTTGCATTTCAACACACTCTAATAGATCCGATTTTAAATTTTGTAGCCAAGCTTAGGTTTATTTTTTAACGAAAAAGGAAAAAAAAGCTTATGTCCTATAGTGTTCATGATACAATTTAGATCATTATAAGTGTTGCACACTTTTTCAAATTCCCTAAGATGCAAATAAGGATTTTCAGATCTAAGCCATGAAATGTAGGTAAAAATTGATTAATCCCTGGCTTAAAATTAAAACGACATGCATCAGCAGGAAAAAGTAAAGACGACAGTGCACTTGTTTTTATAGGATTCATATGATGTCTTAAGTGTTCTAGGTTGATCATATTCTTGATTGTTCGTGGTTTGCTCATCTTGATGTACATTATTAAAATTGATGAACGAGTTGTGTTGCTTTTCTAAACTTATTTAATTATATATTCTTTTTAGTTTTGGTTTTTTATTTTTGATTTTGTTAATCCAATGTAGTCTGGATTTGAAGTACCCCTTGTACTCCTTTTGAATAAAATTGTTTGCCGATCAAAAAATTTTTTTATGACATTACGTGATAAAGATAAAAATAAAATCTTTAGATGTCCAAGTGTTCTAGGTTGATAACATTCTTGAGTGTTTTGCTCCTCTTGATGAAGTACTCATCATACCCTCACACCGAGTTATTACTAGTCCCTAGTGATTAAAGCTATTTTTAAGAACAAGCTTAGATTTTTATTATCCTGAATATATTCTAATATATATCTAAATTATACTTATTTTATCATATGCCTTTCTAAAAATTATTATTTTTATCACGTAATGTGATAATATATAATTAAATAAGTTTAGAAAATCAATATAACTCGTTCATCGATTTAAAAATATGCATCACGATGAGCAAACCACAAACAATCAAGAATATGATCAACCAACGCTTAAAGACATCATATGAATCCGATAAGAACAAATGCACCATCATGTTTAGTTTTTTCTGCTGATGCATATCACTATAATTTTAAGCCAGAGATTATTCAATTATTATTACCTACTTTTCATGGTTTAGATTCTGAAAATCCTTATATGAAATTAAAAAATTATCGGAGGCCATGAGTCTTGACTTGTCCTCAGCTTCCACCATCCATCTCGAGTGCAAGATGCATGGCCAGAGAAACAAAAACATGAAGGGAAAGTACATACATGTAACACCATATTGCCAACACAGAGTATTATTTCTGTAAATTGTATCAACTTTGACACGAAGTGCAGAAAACTTGAAAAAGAAATCAAACTATCATCTGAAAGATTCAGCACTTATCAATGGCAAGTAGAAAGTTGCAAAGAGCGGCATCCCCAGGTAAAACAGTCGTCACCTAAATAAAAGGCGTGTTTACATAAGACAGTGACCAACGTAGTCTTAGATAATAGCTTCAATGTTGTCTGAGCTCACAACCGACCCTTTTGGCGGTTCTTCTGATCGCAACTGAGTGGACACATTATCTATAGCAGAGTTGAGTTGTTCGATCTTCTCAGCCAGTTTCTTGCGTTGCTTCTGTGGATAGGAATAGCACATGAGTCGATTATAAAGGTGGAAGAATACAACCAAGCATCTTCAAAACAATTAATCATGCAAACCAACGGCTGATTCAGCCGGTTTTCCCATGATATCAGTGTTGCTGCTTATATATATCTCAGAAATAGTTTGATGACATGATGCTGAGCTTTAGAAAGAAAAAAAAAATGAAATTCTCATTTATATCCAACAGTTTTTTTGCAATATTTTCTAGGCTGCACACACATGTAGGCAGGTAACCGGCACAACCAATTAGGCAGGTAGCTAGAATAAACGATGCATACAATCACATAAAATTAAAAAGGTTTTATTCAAATGATGATAGATTTTCATCACTTAACTCTTTCTTGTTCCACGGTTTGAAGAGCTATCATTCTTGAAAACTTTTTTGAATGATACAACAGCATGATCATATTAAAAACTTGAACGATATATTACACCCCAAACAATACATTTTTGGCTCAAAATGTCCAGACAAAGTATAGTCATCATGGTTACTGGCAGCATATAACTGATATAGTAGCTATTAAGTTCACGTGCATTCATAATGAAGCACTTCAGGAACCTTACTCTTCTGCAAACTACTTCAAATCAAGCTATGATGAAGTTAACAGGGAAAACTTGTTTTGAGAGCTTTTTTAACCAAAAAAAAAAAAACTATAGACAGGTCTACCGTAAAGGTAAGAAAGCTGCTCACCTCCAAAACTTTTTCTTCATCATATATAAATTTAGGCAATTTTTTCATGAGATCCTTCTTATCAGTACCAGTTAAAGCCTTGCTGATCTGTGAAAGAAAAAAAAAAAAGACAATATAGTCATCTTCCACCTTCAGGTTGGAACAATCATGCATTCACACAAAACAAAATCTCAATTCAGCAACAACCAACAAAATTTCTAAGATCAGGATCATTATGAATAATAAAAGAAACATGAATGGGTGATAGAAAAAGCAGCTGAATGCAAAGATGATGGTCGCTACTGTTTGATCATCATCACCTGAGGTGCATAGACACAACCAAGAGTGCCAACAATTAATCCCCCTAAAACAAATCCACCGACAAAGGCGCTTGTACTGCTTTGCTTTCCACCATCACTGCATCAAATACATCCCCAACGAGCAGTTAGAAACTTCTCTTGAAAGATATTAAAAACGTTGAGCAGTAGTTTTGCTACTCATTAGTACTCTATTTTACTTAGACCCATTAGCCAGTTTTGAGACTCATCTCATTAGAAAATCAGTGCGGTCCTTCATCATTCATTGATGAGAACCACATAGAGACAACAATAGCATGAACAATTAGATTATCAAACCTCTTAGCCCCCCTGGAGTGCTCCCATGTCCAAAACAAATGTCAAAGAAAAGAGCATGCCCACGTTAAATTCAAACAACTCGCGAGGGGAACTGTAAACTGGCCGAAATCCCAAGTGCTAACAAATATGCAGAAAAATGTATTTATTCCAATTTACTATCCATATAAACAATTATAAACGGTATCCTGTAAGAAGAGAGGGGATCACAACTAACAACCACAAATTAGAAGGTGAAATCAACCTTCATTCACCCAGAGACTAATAGCAGCAGAAGATACCTATAACTTGCTTGAGCAGTTAATGTCCTTTTATGGGATAATGATCTGCTCATGCCCTTCGAACTGAAAGCCAAGTAATTGTAGTCTGCACATTGGTCTGCTGACTTCAAGGAAGAACCTAAAAAGACAAAACAATGTTACGAACATACTTAATAATTATAAATATCATGTCTGACAACATACCGCAGAGCCATGTAAAGTAAATAATTAGCAAAGAAAATGAAAGAATGATCATTTGATGGATTACATTTTCTGCATTTTATAAGTCAACTCTTTTGTTCTCAAGCATCTCCACAAGAAAATTCGAAAGGGGCTTGGCAGACAAGATAATCAGGCGAATTATAACATTTGCAGGTCAAGATCAATGGAGCTCCTTTGAATTTACATTTTTCAAACTCAAGCTTTTTGTGCATAAGCAGCATAGCACAAGAGAAGTGATGGAATTTCACCTCACATGACTCAAGCCTTGCCTTCAACAACATTCTTACCCAAGATACAGTGTAATATGTCTTAACCGTTTCCAAAGATAATAATAATGCGATGAGGTTTCCAATGGAGTGTGGTTTCCTGGTCGCAGTATGCAACCATTAAGTATGTTAATGAAGAACTGCTTCAGTTCCTTCAAAACATGCCAATAAGGCAAGTCCAATGGGGGGGAGCAAAAGATAAATACGATATCACCAAAAGCATTTTCCAGCAGTTAACAAGAGGCGTACAAACAAGATAATTACCATTTTCACAGATTTTATCCAAAACATTCTTGAGTTATACTAATTCAACACACCACAAAGGGAGGTGTAAGTTTTTAGTTCTTTGTCTATTGGAAAAACAAACATCTGCAAAAGGAGGAAAGGAATATTTGTGAACCACCACAATTTGCGGATTTTTATGTGGTGTTACATTATGAAATTAGAATTATCGGAAGCCATTCCCAGATGATACACCTTATTCTTGGTGCAATTCCTCTTTCACACACGCATACTCTGCTAGTGAGGGATTTGAAATTCAAGCAACCAGTATCATCCAATATTCTTTACGACATCCAGAGCAACAAATACATGTACAAGTTCAACCTTACAAGATGAATAAATGAGCTGAAAAAGGCCGACATGTTTTAAACACAACAAAACACTGGCTGGACCTATCTGGCTATAACTCTTATCAAAAGTTAATACTGAATCAGCCAATGTGTTGTTTGAATTCTCCCTCGAGCAGAAGATTCTGCCATCACGCCTCACGAAGTGATGTAACAAGTCATCCGATCTACTTGTTAGCTCATTCTAATTCCATTGGGACGACATTCGAAGAATTTTATTCAAATAAATAATTTTCCAGATAAAGATTATGAAAACGGTATGGTATTACCCCTTGTCAGCTGCAATTCTAAACCAAGTCAATTCAATCCCCACATACTTCAAACATTTCATCTTTTATCAGTTGAATAATGGGAACTCTTCCCGCACATCTAAATCACAAATTAAAAGACAACAATACCACGGGAACAAGACAACACGCAATTAACTAAATTTAATCGACCCCAAACACAACCGCAACAAACTTCACCAATTAAAAACATTAAAAAACACAAGTATAAAAATGAAAGGGATCAGTAAATTTACCAGACGATAGACGAAGAACATGCGTTTTAGAAATCACGAATGAATTGGATATAGAAGCCATTTTGCAACTAAAATTTCAGAGAAGAAATTGTGTGAATGAGAGCGAATAAATCGAAGTGAATGACGAGCTAGACCGTTAGTGAAATGGCATCATCCCCTGGTTCTTCTGTCCATCGATGAAATCGAAGTTTGCATAAAGGCAACGTGGCATGAAATGTGGGCTGTCAACCCGACCCGGATAGGGGATTTGGATCGAATATGGAACTTGAATGTAAACATGACCACGGTTCGTGAACCGTCGGTTCGACGGTTCAAAAGAGCTCGACCCTTAACCTTAACCTTCGTAAACGGTTCCGGTTACGGTTCATGAACCGTCGGTTATGGTTAACCACCGGTTAAGATTACGGTTCGACCCTTATATTTTTTAAATTAAAAAAATTAAAATTAAAATTTTATTTAAACAATTTAAAACTTACTATAAAAGAATCATAAAAAAGAACAAAGGAAATGTAACGGGGGGAGAGTTTGAACTTTTTAAGTTGCCATTAACTCTCTATATTCATATGAATCATTTAACAATTTCTAGTTCAACGTG
Source organism: Haberlea rhodopensis (assembly GCA_907163345.1). Lineage (NCBI taxonomy): Eukaryota > Viridiplantae > Streptophyta > Magnoliopsida > Lamiales > Gesneriaceae > Haberlea > Haberlea rhodopensis. The sequence goes on from CAJQUN010000302.1 coordinate 476,362, forward strand.
TGGGTATATCTAGTGGAAATTTTCTAGCTCGCATGTCATTAATCTTACAAAACTTACCCCATTGTTTCATCAAACTCGATGGGACCACAAATAAGATAATGTCATTTTAATTGATCGAATCTGATTATCTAACGATACTAATTACATATGAAATTTGTATGAAACATATATAATTTTGATACTAATTACAAATGATATTGGTATGAAACATTTACAATTATGATACTAAATTACATATGAAATTCGTATGAAACATATACAACTTTGGTACTAATTACAAAAGAGTTTGGTATGAAACATTTACAATTATAATACTAATTACATATGAAATTGGTATGAAAAATATACAACTTTGGTACTAATTACAAATGATATTAGTATGAAGCATTTACAATTATGATACTAATTACATTTGAAATTGGTATGAAACCTATACAACTTTGGTACTAATTGCAAAAGAGATTGGTATGAACTATTTACAATTTTGGTACTAATTACTTATCAAATTGGTATGAAACTTATACAACTTTGGTACTAATTGCAAATGATATTGGCATGAAACATTTACAATTATGATATTAATTACATATGAAATTGACGAGTATAAAATTGAATTATTTGTTATTTATCTAACAAAAAAACAACACAAAAGTTCTTGTTATGTTAAAAAAAGTCAGTAATAAGATTTGTCACTATCAATTTACAAACAAATGCCAGTAAAGTTATTTTTATAATGATTTCATTGATTAATCATAAATATATTAAGTTAGGAGTTATTAATTTATATAATATAAAGTTAGTGAATTATCAATTCAATACGTTGTTCCCAAATCAGTATAAGTAAATTATTAAAATATTTTATTAATTAATCAAATATTACATTATTAAGTTTCTATTGTAAGTTATATTGTGATAAACTAAGATATACTTATTTAATTATTATTATATATAATGTAAATCAAATAATGAGCATAAAATACTTGTAGAATAATTATAAGGTATATAATGTCAGGATCGATCCCGGGGGTGGGTTGCCATTCCACATCCGAGTTCAACCAACTTGAACTTCAATAGCTTGTGTTCTTGAAATGATTGCACCGAGAGATTATATCGAGTTTGGTTACAAAATCGAGCGGAAGACACTCGACATAACCCACTCTATAACCGATTAAACATTTGAAAGTCATTTTAAGATATGCAATTAAAATAAATAAACAAGCATTTGTTTATGGAAGTTCGAAGGTGGTGTAATCCTTCTACGTCTCCCCTCCTTCCAATCATGGAAGGATTCCACTAGAAGACTTTGATTTATACATTCCCGTTGTACAAACCCGATCCAGTTGGGAATTTCCCACCCAACTAGAACTCCTAGCAACTCAACTATGTATGTTCTTTAATGTCTCACATACGAAGACCTCTCATCGGTTGTGATAAATCATCAACCGTTACAATGATATTCACTCATCTATTAAGCTCTTATATACAATGAATAGAGTGAATATATATGGCACAAATGATATCTAACTAGATCTGATATATCAAGGTAAGTGGTGCCAAAGGTTTGTGAAGTGCTCTTCATTTAACAACTTTTGTCTTTGAAGTTCTCCAATTGAATCCCAAGTGAGTTTGCTTTGGAAGGCTTGGATTTATCTTCAATCAGCTGTTATTGAGCTTCCAAATCATGTATATATAGCCCTAAGTAATGATATATACGTTAGACACAAGAATATGCCCGTTGGAAAAGGTTATGCACCATTCCCGAGCTTGCAATGGTCATATTCTGGTTTCTGGGCTCTTTGTATTTCGGACCGGACTGGCCGTATCAGCTTGGACAGATCAGTCTGGCCGGATCAGCTTGGATAGATCAGCTTGGGAAGATCAGTCTGGTCTGGACAGATCAGTCTGGCCTGGATCAGTTTGGGCAGATCAGTCTGGACAATCAGCTTGATACAAAACAGATTGATAAACTTGCACTTCTGATCTGTTGCTTGTAGCTCTTGATTATTTGATTTCTGGGCAAAGTGATCTACATGAAAGTTGTAGCCCTTTCTTTTAGCTTTCCACAGAATCAAGAATCGCTCGATTTTGAGTTTGTATGAGAGAGTTATGCTCAAAATACAAGGTGATGCTCCTGCTGTCTGTTTGCTGGATGCAGCAGCACATGGCGTGACTTGCAGAAGCTTTTTGGCCATCTTAACGTCCGATTCTGTCTTTGACCTCCAAATATTACTTGTAGATCTTTGTCTGAGCTTTCCAACCCATACTGAATCATCTCGTTTCGATAAGTGAGCTGAGATTTATGGCCAACAGCCTGACAATCGCTTGTTGTAACAGCTCGATCTTACAGGCGTCACATGGCGTGACCTGCAGAAGCTTTTTGGACATCTTAAAATCCGATTCAGTCTTTGACTTCCGAAGATTACTTGTAGATCTTTGTCTTAGCTTTCCAACCCATACTGAATCGTTCCGTTCCGATAAGCGAGCTAAGAGTTATGCCCAATAGACTGACAGTTGCTTGCTGAAACAGCTTGTTGTTTCTTCGCGGTACAGCTCGATCTTGCAGGCATCTTTTCTCATTGATACATTCGAACTATCCGATCTGTTGTGAAATATGACTTTTAGTATTTTGAGTTGTCTGTTCAACCTCTTTCGAATCATGCCATTGCGATATCCGAGCTATGAGATATGATCGAAACAATCCGCTCTGCCAGGATTTCAGTCTTGGTCCAGCTTGATATTTTCAAGCTACTTCTTTGTAATTCAACAAGCTCTTAATTATGATCTATGAACTGCACACTTGATGAAATATGTTAGCAACACAATAAAATGTTTTGTTAACATCAAAACCAAGATTATTGGGGTTTCCAAAACCTAACAATCTCCACCTTTTTGGTGATCACAAAACTTGAATAAAAATATGAACATTAAAGCACAATGTTGCATAACAAGAAAAAAATCATATTTTTTAAACAACATATTTCTCCCCCCTTTTTGTGTGAATCAAAAAGGAAGACAAATAAAATTTAGTTCTCCTCAAGGATTGAGATTAAACTCTCCCCCTTAATTTTAAAATGTTTGAAAATTTGAGCAAGTGAGGGGCAAATGGGGTACGCTAAAACAAATTAAAAAAAAATGCCATGCACATTAATTTGTGAACAAAAATAACCTATTTTGATGATAGATGAAGCATACTTGGCAACAAATTTGATTTTTTGACAAAACTCAACAATGTCCATTTCATCTTTCTGCGATGGCAGCACACTTAGTCCAACTTAAACTAATAAACTGCTTTTCCTCGAGCAAGTTTGGGCTGCAAGACCTAACCGCTGTGATCCTCTATGAGTCTAGTCTGCAACGCAAAAAACGGTTCGTCAATTGGAAATCCGAGTAAGAAGTTATGCAATTTTCCCAAAGTCGATGCAAGCTGCCAGAAAAACTAAAATGCTTCGAAAATTGTTATATAAAATCTCAAAATAAAAATTTTAAACTTAAAATGAGTTTAGAATAAATTGAACGAGAATTTGAACATTTAAAATAGATTTTAAAATTATTTTCGTGCAAAATGAATGCAATGAAATTGATTTTTATGCTAAAAATTTTCATACACCAAGTTTTAGAAAATTATGCTATGAAAATAATTTCGTGCTCATGAGAAAATTTTGAAAATGATTTTAAAAGATATTCACTAAAAATCGGTTAAAATCCTTTCCAAGAACAACCAGGCTCTGATACCACTTGTTAGGATCGGGCTGGATTGTTTAGAGGGGGGGGTGAATGAACACTCCTTTTAAAAATTTAATCCTTATTGATTTCTCTCAGATTAGTGATTGGAATCTGGTTCTTAATCAACCTTTAAGCAGAACAGACCACTGAATATGAGAGTGCGAAAATGGTCTGTTCTTGGCTAGTAAGAACGGCTTGATGGCTTATAAAATGTAACGCAATACAGAATGTAAATAGACAAGACATGTTTCTGGAAGTTCGAAGGCAAATCCTTCTACGTCTCCCCTTCTTCCAATCAAGGAAGGATTCACTAGAAGACTTTGAGCAATACAACCACTTGTACAACCCCGATTCAGCTGGATTTACCCCACTACCAGACTGAAACTCATAGTCTCTCAATCTGTTCAGACACAATCTGTCTGACAGTTACAATTGAATCTCACTCTTCTATCTTAGTCCAAATACAAAAGACAGAGTGCATTTATCTACGCACAGAGTGATCCTTTGATGATCAAATATTACAATAAGCTGTGCTTATGAAAACTTTGAGCAGACTGGTAAGGTGAGTATCTTTCAGCGACGTTTCTGCTCAAGAATCTTTTTGCTTGTAGGCTTGTGTTCTTTTTGTTTAGATTGACCAGTCCTCTGTTTTTGAGTACCTTAGTTGCATCCTTATATAGTTGTTATACCAACGACACTATTTCCTTTTCTGTGCAACTCTTGACTCTGTTCATTCTCTGAACAAGCTTCAGTCTTCTTCTTTTAGGCACTTTCCCTTGTGGTCAGTGCTTTCGACGTTTGTCAGGTAGACTCTCCTTTGTCTACTTACATTTTAAGGTAATCTTCAGTCCTTGGTCTTTTTCAGCATTAAATGCGCCATTAAATGCTTCAATAAATAGTCGTTAATGATTCGGACTGAAGGACGAAGCTTATTTAACTTTGTCTGCTCTGATCTGATCTTTATTGAGCTGATCTGTGCTTCGATCTGGTCAGACTGGTTTGCATCGATCCGTTCTGATTTTGCGATAGACTATATCGGTCTGATCTATTTTGACATGGCTCGATCGGTCGGATCTGTTTTGTCATCTTTAAAATCCTGAACTAATAAATTCCCCATTTGATGATGACAAAACCTAGCTTCTATGTCCTCTTATAAAGTCTTTTAATTCTTTGAAGGGTATAGTTTCAGATCGATTAAATCTTCTTGTTCAAAATAAATAAACACTGGAAGTTGTAGTTCAGATCGATTAAGCCCTTTTGTTCAAAATAAATGTACTATTCAAAATAAATGAATAAGACTTAGATAGTCGATAGAAAGACTTTGATTTTATAGATAAGTCTGATGAATACATTTACATGTCAGACTCATACAGACATGTATCCACTTCTTCGCTGAGGACTGCTGAGCTGGCTTGAAATCCCTTTTCTTTTCCCCTTTTTGTCAGCAACAATCTCCTGAAGGAAATCTACGATCTGCGTCAGCTGAGCGCAAATAGCATCCAGGCGAGTGTCTTGAGCAAGGAGGGATTTGGCGACTGTAGTCTTAACTTCAGTAGCCAGCTCGATCTGTTCTTTTCTCAGGCCGTTCTTGTATGAAGCTTGCTGAGAGAACAAATCATTCAGTCCACCCTGAATACCGCTGATGCTTGCCGTCAACTTGTCTCTGAAAGATTCAAAGTCCAAATTTGTAGTTCTTGGCTTTGATGAACTTCTCTTACTCGTTGAGAGAGATAGAGATAGTTTTCAGAGAGTTCTTGAAGGGACTTGGCGAGAGATGAGGCTCCTCAGTGAGATGGTCTGGAGAGTGATCAGTAGGTGACGCAGTCAGATCAATTTCTGCCTCAACTGGTACGAGTGTAGAATCAGCAGATTGGCGTATATCGGATTGGATCAATTTGACTAAATCCGTAGAAAAGTCTTGCACAAAAGCCAAATCTGCAGCAAACGAGATGATTAAATATGGGTTGGAAAGCTAATACAAAGATCTACAAGTCATATTTGGAAGTCAAAGACTGAATCGGACGTTAAGATGGCCAAAAAGCTTCTGCAAGTCACGCCATGTGCTGCTGCATCCAGCAAAACGACAGCATGAGCATTGCCTCGTATTTCGAGCATAACTCTCTCATACAAACTCAAAATCGAGCGATTCTTGATTCCATGGAAAGCTAAAACAAAGGGCTACAACTTTCATGTAGATCACTTTGCCCAGAAATCAAAGAATCAAGAGCTACAAGCAACATATCGAAGAGCAAGTTTATCAACCTGTTTTGTATCAAGCTGATTGTCCAGACTGATCCGGCCAGATTGATCTGCCCAGACTGATCCAGACCAGGCTGATCTGTCCAGACCAGACTGATCTTCCAAAGCTGATCTGTCCAAGCTGATCCGGCCAGACTGATCTGTCCAAGCTGATCCGGCCAGTCCGGTCCGAAATACAAAGAAGCCAGAAACCAGAATATGACCGTTGCAAGCTCGGGAATGGTGCAGAACCTTTTCCAACGGGCATATTCTTGTGTTTAACGTATATATCATTACTTAGGGCTATATATACATGATTTGGAAGCTCAATAACAGCTGATTGAAGATCATCCAAGCCTTCCAAAGCAAACCCACTTGGGATTCAATTGGGGAACTTCAAAGACAAAAGTTGCTAAATGAAGAGCACTCCCCAAACCTTTGGCACCACTTACCTTGCTATATCAGATCTAGTTAGAGATCATTTGTGCCATATATATTCACTATATTCATTGCATATGAGAGCTTAATAGATGATTGAATATCATTGTAACGGTTGATGATTTATCACAACCGATGAGAGGTCTTTGTATGTGAGACATTAAAGAACATACATAGTTGAGTTGCTAGGAGTTCTCATAAATCAAAGTCTTCTAGTGGAATCCTTCCATGATTGGATGAAGGGGAGACGTAGCAGGATTACACCACCTTCGAACTTCCATAAACAAATGCTTGTTTATTTACTTTAATTGCATATCTTTAAAATGACTTTCAAATGTTTAATCGGTTATAGAGCAGGTTATGTCGAGTGTCTTCTGCTCGGTTTTGTAACCGAACTCGATATAATCTCTCGGTGCAATCATTTCAAGAACACGAGCTATTGAAGCTCAAGTTGGTTGAACTTAGGTGTGGAATGGCAACCCACCCCCGGGATCGATCCTGACAAGTGGTATCAGAGCCATTTCGTCTTAATCATCAAAGATACTTGGACTGATGGCATCCTTCAACAAGATTCACATGTTCTCAAAAGAAGATTATGATGATTGGAGAATCAGAATGCAAGCTCACCTGGCAGCACAGGATGACGATATGTGGTACGTCATTACATACGGACCAATGAAAATATTAAAAGTGAATCCTGCACTAGGAGGATTAAGTGGCGAACCTCAAATGATCGAGAAAGAGAGGGCCACCTGGACAAATGAAGAAAGAAAGAAAGCCAATCTAGACAACGTAGCCAAAGATATCTTGTTCAAGACGTTGGACAAGAACATGTTCAGCAAGATTAAAATGTGCTCAACTGCCAAAGAAATTTGGGAGAAGATAGCACAGGTATGTGAAGGGACCAGACTAAGGAAAACAAGCTGATTGTAGCTTTACAAAAATTTGAGAGCATAAAGATGAAGCTTGGAGAAACTCTAAACGAGTTTGATGAAAGAGTCACTGACATTATCAATGAACTGAATGGTCTGGGCAAGGACTATTCTAACAGAGTGATTGCTCTGAAGGTAATGAAAGCATTGCCAAAGGAATGGGATGTCAAGACAATTGCAATGGTGGAGTCTAAAGATCTGAACAAGGTTGAACTCCATGACTTGTTCGCAGATCTTAAGGCGTATGAGTTTGAACTGATCACCAGAGGTGAAGCAGAGCCATTCACCTCTCAACCAAACAAGGCACTGGCAGCCATTCCAGACCAAACCACCCCTTCAACAGACCGAACTATCGAACAGATAAGTAATGATGCTATGTCATTATTTATCAAAAAATTTGGTAAATTTATGTCTAAAAATAAAAGGAATTTTAAACCTTCTCATCATTATAAATCAAGAAAAGATGATAATGTTAACGACCAGGCTTGCTACAATTGTGGTAAGACGGGACACTTTATTGCAGACTGCACCAGACCGAAGAAAGATGAAAGAAAAGAAAGGCATCGTGATGACAAGAAAAAGAAGCATTACAAAGATCATAAAAGTCATCATGGAAAGTCCCAAAATGTTCTGGTAGCAGAGGAAGGTAACAGTAAGTGGGCTCATACTGACTCAGAATCAGAGAGCTCAGAATGTTCATCCAGTGAAAGCGAGGAGGAAATCCAATGCCTAATGACAGACAATGAGATGAGTCAAATGGACGAGGTATTCGACTTTGACTCAAATGAATTCACACGAGAAGAGCTCATGTCTGCACTGCAAGACATGGCTAATGATTATAGAATATTAGCTGAATCGCTTGAGAAAACTAAAGCTGAAGCCAAAGATCAAATAGATAAGCATATCAAACCAAGCTGCTCTGAGCTAGGTGAATGCAATAATCTGAAGATCGAGCTGGATAAGCTGAAAATCTCTTACTAACAGCTCCATGAAGAAAATGGGAGAATTAGCACACAAATGCTAAACTTTCTCACATTTTCAAAACATGGACAAAATCAAGAGCATCATTGGAAGAGTTGCAATAGGTACAAAGAAGTGTCGGTGACATCACTCGCATAGGCTTTGGCACCAATGAATGCATCAAAGATGAATCTGAGTTGTTGCTGGAAATGAACGAAATCAACAAATGACATTTGTTAGATCCAGCACAATATGAATCCGAAGTGCCTATAATTCAAACGGGAACCTCCTTCAGGGATCAATGTTTGAGAAAAGGCATTGGGTACGTTAACCAAGCCAAGGAAAAGGCACCAGCAAGCTTTGTGTCTATCAGACCAAACCCAAAGGTGCAAAATCTAAGGCAAGGAAGACCACCCAACTACCACAACTCACAACCAGTTCAACGAAGACATAGGTTACCTTATAGGAATCAAAGGCTTCCATATCACACACATCATCACACACAACATCGAAACAGATCAGCACACACCACACCAGACACACACAAGCCATTAAAGTTGATTCAGGTGTGGGTTCCCAAAGGGCTAATCCGTTCTTGACCCAAGTATGATTGGGTATCAACAGTAATTGTGTTTGATGACAGGTACTGAAGAAGCAAGTGTCGGACTGGTACTTAGACAATGGATGTTCTCGACACATGACGGGAAACATCGAGCTGCTGTCTGAAATCACAGAATGTGCTGGTCCTAAGATTACTTTCGGGGATAACTCAAAGGGTAAGACCGTGGGCAAGGGTAAGATTGTCCATGGTAATATTATTATCAATGATGTGCTCTTAGTTGAAAATCTATGCTATAATATGATTAGCATAAGTCAATTATGTGATAATGGTTATGCTGTAGAATTTCACAAACACACCTGCACTCTCAAATCATCAGATGGTATGACCATGCTTGTAGGAATCAGAAATGGAAATACTTATAAGATTAACTGGAATTTCGCCCAACCTGATAATCCTACTTGCTTCATCGCGAAAAATGATAATAAACACTGGCTATGGCATAAACGCTTGAATCGTCTTAACTTTAAGACTATTTCTAGCCTGTATAAACATGATTTAGTGTCGGTCTGCCCAAGATCGACTTTGCAAAGGATAAGATCTGTGAAGCTTGCCAAATGGGCAAACAGATCAGATCATCCTTCAAGAACAAGAATGTCAAATCCTCCTCACGTTGCTTAGAACTATTGCATATGGACTTGTTTGGTCATATACCAATAACAAGTTTAGGGGGAATGCGGTATACTCTTGTTGTTATTGATGATTACTCACGCTTTACATGGACTATATTTTTTAGCAGTAAAGATCAGACCGGTCCGAAGTTGATCAAGCTGCTGAAACGCGCTCAGAATGAAAGATCATCTCGTATAGATAGGATTCGAAGTGACAAAAGGCACTGAATTCTCTAATCAGAATCTTGAATCCTTTCTAGAAGACCAATGAATTAAGTATGAATTCTCAGCCGCTCGAACTCCTCAACAAAATGGAGTTGCAGAACGTAGGAACAGAACGCTTAAGGAGGCAGCAAGAACAATGCTTGCTGATTCTGGTATTTCCCAAAAGTTCTGGGCAGAGGCTGTAAATACCGCATGCTATACACAAAATCAATCCATGATTAACAAGAAGCTAAATTTAACACCATATGAAGTATGGACAGGTAACAGACCGACTATCTCTTATTTTCATGTATTCTGCTGCAAATATTACGTCCACAACAATGGTAAGAATCATCATACAACATTCGAAGTTAAGTCAGATAATAGAATATTCCTATGATATTCATCTATTAGTAAAGCTTATCGTGTCTTCAATAATCGAACCTTAACTGTAGAAGAGTCATTTCATGTAGTGTTTGATGAATCCTTGTATATTAAGGACAACAAGGAATTAATTCAAAATCAGATGAAAAATATCCATCTCGAAGCTAACAGTGATGATGAGATTGCAGCTAACAAATCAAGAGACAATCCACCGGAACCTGAAGTACCAGACAGACCGGATCAAGGCAATGAAGTCATTCTAGATCGAGCTGATCCGGAGGTTATGAACTCTAATGTTAAGGCAGATGCTGACAATGTCAATACTACTACTCCATCTGGACCAAATGTTCCAGAATCAAGCTACCGCTGGACAAAGAGGCATCCACCTGATCTAGTGATTGGAAGTCAGTCTGCACCCATAAGAACCAGAGGACAGATGATGGATGAGTTCACTCACGATGCCTTCATATCTAATCTGGAACCCAAACAGATTAATGAAGCTTTGACTGATTATAACTGGATAGAGGCCATGCAAAAAGAGTTCAACCAGTTTGAACAAAATCAAGTTCGGAGCTTAACGCCCAGACCAAGTGATCTGCCTGTTATTGGAACCAGATGGGTCTTCAGAAACAAGCTAGACGCAGATGGTGTGGTAGTTAGAAACAAGGCCAGACTGGTTGCACAAGGCTTCAGACAAGAAGAAGGAATTGATTTCGATGAATCCTTTGCACCAGTCGCCAGACTTGAAGCCATCCGAATATTCCTTGCATTCGCTACTTTTAAAGACTTCAAAGTATATCAAATGGACGTAAGAGTGCATTTCTTAATGGTAAACTTCAGGAGGAAGTCTACATCGAGCAACCTCCTGGATTTCAAAATCACTCGTTTCCAGATCACGTATACCTACTGAATAAAGCAGTGTATGGACTGAAACAAGCTCCAAGAGCATGTTATGATACTCTGTCTCAATTTCTTCTGGATCATGATTTTCAGATCGGTTCAGTAGATAAAACTTTATTTAAATTTATTAAGGGGGAACATACTTTGTTAGTTCAAATATATGTTGATGATATTATTTTGGGTCAACTAACCCCAAACTCTGCGAGAAATTCTCTAAGTTAATGCAAGGACAGTTTGAGATGAGTATGATGTGAGAACTGTCATTCTTCCTGGGTCTCCAAGTCAAACAGCTCAGCAATGGTATTTTCATCAATCAAACCAAGTCTACCAAAGAGCTGCTCAAAAGATTCGGAATGGAGACTTGTTCAACTGCGTCAACTCCAATGAGTCCTTCAATCAAGCTAGATAAAGATGAAGGGGGAACGGCAGTTGAGGTAACAATGTATCGGTCTGATCGGATTGCTATTATATCTTACAGCGAGCCGGCCTGATATTATGTTTTCGGTCTGCATGTGCGCTAGATTTCAGTCTGATCCTAAGCAATCCCACTTTATTGCTGCTAAGCGCATTCTTAAATACCTAAAAGGATCTCAGAATGTTGATCTCTAGTATCCCAAAGATCCAAATTTTAATTTAATTGGATATTCAGAAGCTGACTATGCAGGGTGTAAGATCGATAGCAAGAGCACCAGTGGAACTTGTCAATTTCTAGGTGAAAGGTTGATCTCGTGGTTTAGCAAGAAGCAAACATCTATTGCCACATCTACAGCTGAGGCGGATTATCTTGCCGCTGGAAGCTGTTGCGCTCAAATGGTCTGGGTTCAACATCAGCTCAGAGACTATTGGCATTCAAGCTGCTCAGTCTCCGATCTTCTGCGACAACACAAGTGCAATTGCAATAACGTATAATCCAGTCTTGCACTCTCGAACAAAGCATATTGATATCAGACATCATTTTATTCGAGATCATGTTGGCAAAAAGGAGATTCGGATCGAGTATATTTCAACAGACCAGCAAGCCGCAGACATCTTCACTAAACCACTCCCTGAGGCTAAGTTTAATTATTTTATCAAATTCTTGGTTAAATAGATTTATCTTAATATGTTAGGCGTGTGCTTAATTTTGTTTTACAGAATTAGTGTTGGCAAAGATCGATAATGCAATAGTCAGAAAGATACATACCGGTCCGGACTTTCACACCGATCTCTATCAATCTGATATTATCCCGTGATCTGTTTAAAAAAAAAAACTACCAATCTTTAACATAGTAATACTTTTTAACAGCCCGGACTGATCGAAAATTAACCGCCTTACTATTCTCTCATCTCATCCATTAAAATTTTGATTTTTAAATATCGGCCATCGAGATACGGACACGTGTCTAATATCTCCTATTTAGCAGGCTGTACATCTCACTTAGACTTCACTTTTTTACAAATTACTGCTGTCTGTTTATATCTTCAAATCCTTCGATCTTCCCTATATTCATAATACTTACTCAAATTGCAACTATCACTCACAACTCTTTGTCTGTTGAGTTTGATGCGATTTACAGAGCTGAAGATCCAGAAATGGTATCAATGTTCAAATCCTTGGAATCTTCAGGATTAAAGAATTTTCTGGAATGTGGTACGGTGGTTTACGAGTCGGAGATTAGAGAGCTGTTCGCCAACGCTGTTTCCCACAAGACGTACATCTCTACTTCCATCAAGGGCAAATCCATCGACATTTCTCAGACAACGTTGTCGAAGACCTTTGGACTTCCTACCACCGGACTGTTCGATTTTGGTCACATATCTCTGGCCACCCTTAAAAGTTTTCACGGCCAAGTATCAATCTTTGGCCAGAATCTGCAGCCATCATTCAAGAAGAAAGAAATGTTGTTTCACTTTCAGGTTTTGTGTGATATCGTGGGCAAGCCACTGCTGGGCAAGACTGGAAGCTATGATGCAGTAACCTCTGAAAAATTCAGAGCCATGGCTGCTATTCACTTCGGACTGCAGATGAGCTGGTCCGCTATTTTGTTTGGAGTTCTGCTGGCAATAGTTATTACAGCAAAACAGGCGGTCTGCTTCGCTGTTCCACTCAGCAAGCTTTTGGAGTCAATGGACATCGAGCTGGGGAAGCCATCAGCACTCAATCCCTTCAAGATCCTTAACCCCAAGGGATTGGCATTACTCAAGTCCAAAGGTGCTCCACCCACTCCTTCTGATCTGTTGGGTGTGAAGATCGAAATTGGACAGGAACAGACTGCTGAAAGAAAGAATAGAGTTAAGCGCAAACTGACAGTCCAGACTGACTAAGATGAAACTCAGTCTGCCTCTACTATTTCATCCCCAGCCAAACCTCTTACAAAGAAGCCACTCTGCTCTGATCTGATCCGAATTTGAGCTGATCTGTGCTTCGATCTGGTCAGACTGGTTTGCATCGATCCGTTCTGATTTTGCGATAGACTATATCGGTCTGATCTATTTTGACATGGCTCGATCGATCTGATCTATTTTGTCATCTTTAAAATCCGGAACTAACATATAATAAATTTGTTTTGTAATAATTTGCTTCAAATATTTTATTTTGCAACCACTATTTATAGTTCTTATTAATTTATCCAACATTTTTTGTTATATTTACTTTGTTATAAATATGTTTTTATTATAAAATATTTATTTAAGAGCATAACATATTTTTTTAGATAATTTTTATTTGTCAATATAAAATAGTTATTATTGTATTAGATATATAATATATATTGTTTTTTAGTATATATAATTATATTGTCTAAAATAAAATAATCAAGACAATAGCTTAGTGATAAGGAGCTGTATATACATGACAGATGTCAAGGGTTCGAATCATCAACAACACAATTTAATTTTAAATAAAAAATATTTAAAAAAAGAAGAAGGGTGGAACCGGCGGTTCCCAGGAACCGCCGGGTTCACGGTTCTTCATAGCCATGAACCGTAACTGACTCGTACAGTGACGGGCCGGTTACGATTCCGAACCGTTGAACCGGGTCAATGGGTAATCGGCCCGTTGACCCGGTTACGATCCGGGCCGGGCCACAGTTATTTTATAACCGTGGCCATGTCTACTTGAATGAGCCATTCTCGAGATACGCATACGTTGTAAAGACTAAAGACTATGTTGTATTGGTTAAATTTTTTAATTTAATTTTTTTTAATATTACAATATATAAAATTATATTATGTCAATAGTTTTAATATTAAAAATTAATATGGTTGGTTAATTAGTTGAAATGTGTATTTTAGAAAATTGGAAAAAAAAATCAAAATACTGAGGTTAGTTATTTATATAGGAACACATAAATACATCAAAAGATCAATTTAATTTATCTAGGGTGCCCTCAATATTAATATATACTAGTACTCATCTGCACGTGTACAGACCCTTTTGTAAATATGAGTTGATAATTGTAAAGTTTGCTTTTTTTTATTTTGGTTTTTGGGATGTAATCAATATTTTTGGAATTAGTATTTTAGTTTAATATTTTTTTGTATTTTTTTAATTTTATTTTTTGGAATTTTATATTGAGGAATGTAACATTGTAATTACAGATATTGTGAAGGGCTAAGTTGTAAGTAAGGTAGTATGGTAGTTGTAAATATGGCCAATGACATTATCGTGGTGACAAAATAAGATAATATTATATTTATTCAAATTAGAAGGGTATTATGATAATTTAATTATTAGGCATCATTGTAATTTCATAATACAATAAGGGCATTCTTGTACTTTACTATGCCCAGATCATGATGCCATGGTCGGTCTCATACACTCTCTCATTATATATAGTATGGATAAAATACAAATAATAATATAATAATAATAATAATAATAATAAATATTTATAATAAACGGATAGTTTTATATATATATATAATTTTGAGAGAATATTTTTTTAGATTAATTTTTTAATTTTTTTTTTCAAAATAACTTTTTAACATATCATAAAAACAAAAGTGAAAAAATATTTTTAGTGATTGGTTAAACGTGGGTTTCATAATAATTACGGGAATGGAACAATCTCATTCAAAATTTATTATTATTATTTTGATCATTCTATTATATATACATCTAGATAGAAATAGAAATTTAGAAAAATATTTTAATTGATATAGATGAGGCATAGATTTATAGAAATTGTGGCATGTGTGTTATGCCTTAAACTCATATAAATCTTAAATTTAATCAAATAAGAGATTCTTGCATTTAAAGCGTAATTTAATCTTAAAAAGTATGTTTTAATGATATGAAACTTGGATTTTATGCACTAATAGTATTTGAAAGATTTTGTCGAGTACTTGATCCTATATTTTGGTATTTAAACCAAAATCATGTGTTCCATTCATGGGTAGCTTCTTACCAATCGATCGGTAGACGAGAAAATCTGAAAACAAACACATTTTAGAGTTTGAGTTCTACAAGGATCTACCTTATTTTTCGTCAACTATAAATATCACCTCAACCTCCCTATCATCTTTCAAGCTGCCAAACAAGATCGATCAAGAGACGGAAGACGAATACAGCCCAGAGTCAATACCTCGCGTCTATTAGTATTTCTAAACTTTTGCTTGTTTAATTATTAGATTTTATGTTGTTTAGCCTTGAACAATTTATTAATCATTTTTCTATGAAGATGATTATATGCTAAGTTTATTTTATCAAGACTTGGGGATCATATGTTTGAAGTTATGATTTGATTGTTAGTTTTTGATTGATTCCATAAAATCTGTGTGCATAATTTATGATTTTAATGCTTTCATGGATTGATCACCATTGAATTGATTTAATCTACTATAATTGAGATCGGAAAATGATGTTATAATACGAACTAGTAAATTGTGCCGTGGATTTCAGATTGAGATCGGAAGATGAGATCAAATACACGTGTGATAGTCATGGATATCTAGTAATCGAAAGCTAGAAGTTTTCGCAAGTCTTCATGCAATATTGAATTATTACTAGGTTTAATATAACTTGGAAGAGTATATTAGATAGTTTCGGAGAACTCATCACCTTAGAATCATGTGGATAACCAATCGATGCTAATGAAAGAATTTTAAGGGATTACATTGGTGAACCAAAGTCTTTATAATTCTTCTCTATTGATTTCTCCGCTCTGGCGCTTGTTGATTTGTAGCTTTGAATTCTTTCTTTACTACTTTTACTATTATATCACTTTCACCAACTATTCATAGGCTAAATATAATTAAACGACTTGAATATGGCACTTACTACTAGTCCATGTGGGATTGACAACTTACTTCATATTTCTATACTAAAACTTGACAACCGTGCACTTGCGTCACATATGAGATTTTACTGTTTAAAAAAGTGACGATCAAGTTTTTGACGCCGTTGCGAGACTTGATTTAATTTTGTTTATACATATATTGTTATCAAATAATCTTGATTTTAAGTTAGAATTTTATTTTTATTTTTAATTTCATTTTATGATTTTTTCTCTTGTGAGATACTTGGAGATGATTCATCAACAGGTTGTTGGCATGTCATCATAATACCTTGTATTTAGGAAACTCATTGTATGACTCCTGGTTTAAATAGTTGATTCGGTTGCTCATATTATGGGATATGATTAGATCCCATAAAATAGCTTCTTATACCTATATATATTTTGTAAATCTCTGATGATGAATACACGATAATTATGAGCCCTAATTCTAAACTCTTCATGATTAAGGTTCGAGAATTAACATGGTAACAGAGCATGGTTGTGGGTTCTCTGTAATCTGACAAAGAACACGTAACAACCATGGTTGAATCCAAAGAAATACCACAGCAATCAAACCTCAGCACTGACTCTATTGTAAACACCTTCACGACCAAAATGGGTGAGGTGTTAACCAAAGTCCAGACCATACCACCACCCACTAATTCCCCTAATTTACCACTTAATATCAAGTTAGATGGCTCTAATTACGCACTATGGTCCCAGATGACTGAGATGTATATCTCAGGCAAAGACAAACTGAGATATATCAATGGAGATCTGCCTCAACAGTTCGCAATTGGACCCGAATTCCGCAGGTAGCGCATTGAAAACACCATAGTCAAAGGGTGGATAATTAACTCCATGAACCCGTCCCTGGTACCAAACTTCATGCGTTTTTCAAAAGCTAAAGAGGTATGTGATTCCATTGCGACTACATATTGCCACGGCAGTGATACATCCCAAGTTTATGAACTCAGACGAAAAGTCACTCGAATGCAACAAGGAAGCGAATCAATCAAAAAATATTATAATGATCAACGAGGATTGTGGAGATTGATTTCCGTCGTCCTAATCCTATGGAATGCGCTACAGACATCAAGAAATTCAATGCCCTATTACAATAAGAAAGAATCTATATCTTCTGGATGGAGTGAATGATGGACTCTATCATATTCGGAGTGATGTACTCCATTTGACACCATTTCCCACAATAGAACAGGCATATGCGCATGTTCGGAGGGAGGATTCCCGCCAAGCTATAATGGCCTCCGGATGGGAAAATATTTCAAAAAATGCTGTAATGATGATCAAGGGATCATCCACTGGACAACAACTTACACCAATGGCTGGAAAATATAACTCATCTTCGAAATCCAAGAACTCATCTATTGGTAGCAAGTGTGCACATTGTGGCCGTCCAAACACACACGAGAGACATGTTTTAAATTACATGGGTATCCAGAATGGTGGCATGAGTTACAAGCCAAGAAGAAAAGGGATCCAACAAGACTCAATGGGGACACTGGAAGGGCTGTTGTGGCTACCGCCGAGCCTCATCTCTCCATTATTCCATTGAATCACTTATCCACGCCTGTGGATCAAGGTAATTCTGGTCACGCCTGCTATAACTCATCAACTTATAGTGTAGGTGGTTGGATTATTGATTCCGGAGCAACATACCACATGACCTTTGATCCAAAGGATTTCACCAACTACACTCCACCACGACGGACCAGTATTGCTAATGCAAATGGCGTGGCATATCCAATCACAAGAGCTGGCACATTATCTTTATCATCCTCTCTTTCACTTACCCATACACTTCTTGTTCCTTCACTATCCAGTAAACTAATATCTGTAAGTCAAATTACCAGAGAACTCAACTGTGTCGTATTGATCTATCCTACATTTTGCCTTATTCAGGATGTTTTCAGCAAGAAGATTATTGTGTGTGGTAATAAGAGAGGGGGATTATACTACCTGGATGACTTCTTCCAAGGAACAATACATCATACACATCACCAACTCAGAGGTAAAGAACAAGAAATTTGGTAGTGGCACCGTCGCCTTGGGCATCCGTCATTCAGCTATTTAAGACATTTAATTCCAAAGTTATTTATCTTTACAAAATGATAAATTCAAATGCGACGCATGTTCTTTGGCTAAGAACCATCGAACTACTTACCCTATTTGATTGAATAAAATAATGGTTCCATTTGATCTAATACACTCCGATATTTGGGGACCCTCCCATAATATTACTATGCATGGTTATCAATG
Source organism: Haberlea rhodopensis (assembly GCA_907163345.1). Taxonomy (NCBI): domain Eukaryota; kingdom Viridiplantae; phylum Streptophyta; class Magnoliopsida; order Lamiales; family Gesneriaceae; genus Haberlea; species Haberlea rhodopensis. Next base: position 494,909 of record CAJQUN010000302.1, read on the forward strand.
GTTTCTCATTTTTGTTGATGACTGCACATGCATGACTTGGCTATATCCTATGAAAACAAAAGATGAAGTGTTCCAAATATTCCAAACCTTTCATTTGATGGTTCGAACCCAATATATGTCAGATAATGGGGGGGGGTGGGGGGGTGGGGATATATTAACCAAAATTCCAGTCATACTTTAAGGCACACGGTCTCCTTCATGAAACCTCATGCTCTCAAACGCCACAACAGAACGGGGTTGCTGAATGGAAAAATCGCCACATACTAGAGACAACACATGCACTTCTTCTTGGTTCATATGTCCCAAAACATCATTGGAATGATGCAGTAGCTGCGGCAGTATACATAATAAATCGCATGCCCTCAAAACTCTTACAGTTTCAAACTCCACTGAAGGTACTCCCATCTCATGTTTCCCTACCCATCGTTCTCATGATTCCTCCTAAGGTATTTGGGTGCAGTGTGTATGTCCATATTCATAAAAACCAACGTAGATCCTTGTGCGGTGCGTTGTGTTATCCTGGGCTAAGGAGTATGACGAAAGGGCTATAAATGCTTTGATCCAGTTACTCACAAAACCTATGTCACTATGGATGTCACATTTATTGAAACCGAACCATATTTTTTACCCATGACCTCCAACTCAGATTCTCAGAAGGAGCATATGGGTAAGGAATTGAATTGGTTCATGATAGGATCGGCATTAAATCCAACCATATCAGACATCACACATGAAGATTCTACCACTGATAAAGAAACAATGGTTGAAGGGGAATGTAGAGATCAAGAAGACAAAGACCAAGAACCCTTTCTCTCTACTATGCCCGAGTCTTCGACTGAGAACAACCCTGAGGTAAGTACTCCCACTACTCCTCCCTGTTCTACTAATCCACATATCCATGCAGAGTATGTGTTTCCTTCAGACAAAATCGGGGCAAACCACCTAATCGCTATTCACCTGGAGAGGAGGAAAGAAAATCTAAATAGCCTATTGCCAACTATGTGTCCACACATCACTTACCAGTACCCATGAAGACATTTGCTGAAACATTGTCATCTCATCATATTCCCACCACGATAGAGCAAGCCATGACTAATCCCAAGTGGGCACATGCTATTCAAGAGGAGTTAACGGCCTTGCAGAAAAATAACATATGGAAGTTGATATCAAGATCAGAAGGAAAAAAATTGTAGGATGAAAACGAGTATTCTCAATTAAATACAACACTAATGGATCAATTGACCGATACAAAGCGAGGATCGTGGCAAAAGTGTTTACACAGACTATGTTGAGGCTTTCTCAACAGTTGCAAAACTAAGCACATTAAGAGTGTTGTTGTCTCTTGCAGTGAACTTAGACTGGGCACTACTCCAACTTGATTTAAAAAAAAAGCATTTCTTCATGGTAATCTCGAGGAAGAAGTATATATGGATGTCCCACCAGGCTATATGTCTACTTCTGGAACCAACATAGTCTGTAAGTTGGAAAGGGCCTTGTATGGTGTAAAACAATCACCTCGAGCATGGTTTGGACGATTTGGCTTTTCTTAAAAAACCAATAAGGGAAGGTGACAACTCTAATTGTCTACGTAGACGACATGATTATTACGGATAATGACACAAAAGAAATATCACCACTACAAGAAAAACTTTCTGCGGATTTTGAGATGAAAAATCTAGGAGAACTTAAATATTTTTTGGGAATAGAAGTGGCAAGATCACAACATGGCATTTTCTTATCACAAAGGAAATATGTGCTAGATGTGCTGACAGAAGTAGGATTATTGGAATGTAAGCCAGCTGATATCCCCATCATTCAAAATCATAAACTTACTGAACCAGCAAATCAAGCACCGACCAACAAGGGTAGGTATCAAAAATTGGTGGGGAAGCTTATCTACTTATCACGTACTCACCCGGATGTAGCATATGTCGTAAGTGTAGTAAGCCAATTTATGCATAACCCAGGTGAAGAACACATGGAGGCAGTGATTAAAATTCTTCGCTTTCTAAAATCTTCACCAGGGAAATGGCTGATGTTTTCTAAGAACAATCACTTGAAGGTTGAAGGTCATACAGATGCAGATTGGGCTGGTAATGTTCTAGACAGAAAATCCACTTCGGGATACTTTATGTTCATGGGAGGGAACTTAGTCACATGTAGGAGTGAGAAACATAAAGTGGTAGCTTTGTCTAGTGCGGAGGCTGAATTTAGAGGGATGGCCAAATGATTATGTGAATTGTTATGGCTCAAGAGACTCCTAGAAGAAATCGGTTATGGCCCTATCAGTGAAATGAACTTGTTCTGTGACAAAAAAATTGCAATTGACATCTCACAGAACCTTGTTCAACATGGTCGGACTAAGCACGTGGAAATTGATAGACACTTCATCAAGCAGAATGCGGAGGAGAAAATTATCCGGTTTCCATTTGTCAAATCTGAAGATCAACTTGCAGATATACTTACAAAGGCTGTTTCAAGCAAAGAGTTCCATGATTCCGTCTCCAAGTTAGGTATTAGAGACATCTATGTACCAATTTGAGGGAGGGTGTTGGCATGTCATCATAATCCCTTGTATTTAGGAAATCGTTGTATGAAATCTCCTAGTTTAAATAGTTGGTTCGGTTGCTGATATTATGGGATATGATCTATGCTGCAAGGAAACGGGGACACGTGTACGACACGACATGGACACGAGGACACTTCTAGGATACGACAATAATTTTTTATTTTTTTATATATTCTACATATCCATTATATTCTAATATACTAAAATTCAAGAAAAACTTTAATTATCAAATATTTGAATAACTAAAATTGAAAATGATGTCAAGTTGTAGACACTTCATTTACTAATTAAAAATACATAAAAAAATATAATTTTTTTAACATTTTTGTTAAAAAAAAAACTTATAAATTTTTTTTACAATTTTTTTTTAAAAATTATTAAAAAATCATTTTCCCATGTCATGACGTGTCTACGGCGTGTCCTGCCATGTCCGACACCGTGTCGCAACCCGTGTCCGTGTCCACAAAGTATCTGACACTGCATGAGGTGATTTTTTGAAGTGTCGGTACAACATAGGATATGATTAGGTCCCATAATATTGCTTCTTATACCTATATATATTTTGTGAATCTCTGATGATGAATGCACGAGATTATGAGCCATAATTCTAAAACTCTTCATGATTAAGGTTCAAGAATTAACACAGGTTTCCACAAGCTTTGCCAACCAACAGTATGAACCGTTCTATGCAGCTTGGGAGAGATTCAATCATGACTTTTCAAACTACGCTTATCTTTAATCTTTCTACAATGGATTGGTCGCGGGAACACAAGAATAAGTATTTAGTGGAGCTTTGACAACTGGTAGACCCATCTATTGTAGAGATGATGACAGTGTGGTGCACCTATTTAACAATATGGTGGATTTCGACTACCAGTGGCATTGAAATCCTTCATTGCAGGGTTGAAGTCGCCAATACCCATCAGAGCATCACTACCCTCGTTTTACACACCAACAATTCGAGCATCAAAGAGAGGATGATGATAGTTATGATAAAGTCATTACTCAGTTGGAGGATATTGTGTGCAAATTCATGGCAACATGTGAAACAAAGACTGAAAATTAGACCAACCCCATATGTTGCATGGAGCAGCAGATAGAGATTCTTACAGAAATATTTTTAGTGAGCTGCCATGAGGATGAGATGATCTCTACACATCAAGAGGTGACAAATCAAATTGGGTTACATGAGGATGATTACTCAACTAACCAAGTTGGGGGAGTGATCCTACTTATGTGGAATGTTCAAGGGAACGCGAGCCTCTTCAAGTTAGTGAGCCGATTGTGGAAAAGTTATCTGAAGAATTCCATGGAAAGATGAGCTGAGCGTGATGTTGGAGAATGAGCAATTTACGAAAATAGTGATGAGCACTCATCGATGATGATATCCTATATGCCATATGTGGATCCGTTCTTCCCATCGATACCAACTTCACCATACTATGTCCTCAACGAGATGAAGCTAAGTTTAGAATCTTTCTCCCACGCTTATCAATTTATGAAGGATGTTGTTGGAACGACGAGCTAAAACAGTCGATAACTTGTCAAGCTTGAGAGCATACACAACCAAGACACATATGTGATATCATACAATAGGTTCAATGGGTGGAAGCCACTATTTGATGGTTGCTTCACATAATCTGGCTGGAGACTTTAAACAAACCGCTTCTTGGGAGCAACCCAAGCCTCATATCCTTTATAGTTTATGTTAGTTTTAAATTTTACTATTCAATTTTTTTAGTAGTATGTATTAATCAGAGTCGTTTCTCATTATTGGTTTCTATTGCAGGTCTATACTGATGCGGAAGTCCATATCATCATCTTCTTACCATACCCATGAGCATGAGATGGATGACGATTATTGACGATCGCCGTCGCAGGTAGATGTGTTCAGGGGCGGATTCAAGAAGGGGCAAGGGTGGGCAAGTGCCCCCGCCCCCCTGCCCATGCCCAAAAAAAAATGTACCTTAAAATTTAATTTTTTAAAACAATTGAAATTTTACCTTAAAATATTGTAGTTTGTCTCTTAAAAATCTAGGGCTGCTTACTGAGCCGGGTCAATCCAGACTCGGCCCCGAACCAAATCGGTTAGCCTGGTTCGGAACCAGAACCGGGCTAACCAGTCCGGAGCGGTTCCACGGATTGGAACCGGTAGCACCATCGGTTTCGATGCTACCGGTCCAGTTCCGGTTCCAAAAATAAAAAGATGCAATATCATATCCTTTTATTGAAACCATGAGCCGAAGACTAAGGTTATAAGACGATTAAGACATATTGACCGAGCTATGTTCATCCAATATACTAGTGGAGAAGGATACGAATAGTAAGCTCATGGACACTCGAGAAACATTTGTAATGAATATGATTTTGACACTCACATATGCACATCTCAGTTCCTTGACATGATGCATTGTTTATCATTTATCAAAGTTATACTCATTTTATGAACAATGCAATTGAACGTATACCTTGCAAAGTCATATTGACTTGTGTGAGTAAATATTGCTTTGAGTTAAAGGTTAAATGTAAGTGATATTACACATATACTTGAGAATTCTTGAGTAGAGTGACATGCATATTTGACTTGAAATTTTTAGACCATTAATCTTCGAGGCCAATTTTCCATTATAACATTTCATGACTTGCATTGTTAGTTTGTTTTCTTTATTTCTTAGTCTTTTTATATTTCTATTTTGCTCGAAACTAGCAAAGTTTAAGTTTTGAGAGATTTGATAAGTGCAAATTTGCAATTATATTTTATTTTATTTTACTTTACTTTACTTTTATGTTGATATTCGAGCAGAATTACGTATTTTGTTATTGTTTTGTTGTTTTGTGGGCATACAAGGGGACGAGACATTTTATCACTAAAAGATGACGAAAAAATGCATAAATTTGACAAGTATTAAAAATTGGAGTAAAAAGATGGATTTTTAGACTCTTAAGCAGTGCACTTAGTGTTAGGGCGTCTGAAAGTCGGTGCCCCGGCGCTGCCCAAGAAAATCATAAAATTTTGGAATTGGGTTCATGCGTTCACACGTCATGCAGATAAGGGATCAAGAAGGAAAGAGGAGATTGACCAAGATATTTGGGAGAAATTCACGTACAAGTCATCATCGTGAGTTTTAAAAAGGAAGTGTGAATATTTGAGGCAAAAAGAGCAATATATTTTACGAAAGGAGAATTGATGACCAAGAAATCACGTAAACGAAGGAAATATTTTATTGTGGGGAATAAAATATTCGAGTAGATCAAATATTATTCTCATTGACCAATGAGAAAAGAAGGATGGACGTAACTTTAGGAATAGAGGGGAGAGATTTGGACCAATTAGAAGGGAGTTATCATATCATATAAAAAGAAGGAAGACACGCACGGACTTTGAGGAATTCCAGGACGTACAGGAGGAGTTGGACGTGAGCATAACTATTTTTATTCACGGAAGATTTTTTTACGAGAAGCAAGCAGATTATTAGAAGATGGGAAGAAATCTTTCAAGATGAACGAGATTTACGGAGGAGGAGGAGGATATAATTCACTTGGAGAAGATGTGAACGAGAACAAGAAGGAAAAAGGGACAACAAGATATTGAGATTATTTCCCATACAATAGGTGTAAGATACAAGATATGCTCCCAGGGATATAGACGGGTTGGTAAGGATTGACGTGAGGTGGAGTGACTCCTTCAGCAACGCAAGTTCGAATACCGTGTAGGGCAAATTTCAACTGAAATATTGTGGTTGTCCTGGTTTGGAACCATGCTGACTCTTTCCCTCGGAACCCTGCCATCCGTACACAACACTCAATTTACAACCTGCCTGGTCAAGGGGCCTCTGATATAAAGATGGGATTTCTCCTTCGGGATTAACAGTTTTTTTTTAAAGGGTACAAGATATGCATGGACTTTATTATTAAAATTGAGGTGGCACCCGAGGGTTTAAAAAGGGAATTGGGAGACGAGTGTTATTTTTGTTTTGGTACTGAAACGGGTCTTTTTTTCGATCGATCGCGGATGTGCATACTTTGAAAAATAATTCTAGATGTTTTGGCGATCGATCGGCAGGGTGTCACGATCGATCGCCGGGCACGAAAAAATCGAGATTTTGTTTCCTTGTTGGATATTTTGTGTCCAAAAGTGGGAGAACTCTTCCCCACTATAAAGGGATGAAGTGCACGAATTTTAGGGACTTTTGGCCCACCATACTCCATCTCCTACCTTCATTCAAACCATCACAATTATTGAAGAGAAAGCCGGATCGGGAGAGACGGGATGACGCAGCAGCGCTAGGAGTCAACGTCTAGCGTTATTTTCGTATTTCTAAACTTTGTTCTTCATTATTCTCAGATTTTAATGTTTAGATTGTTGGAAAACGTTTTTATGCATTATTATTTGATGACAATTGTTGGCTAAGTTTTGTTGTCAAGACTAGGGGATCGCATGTTTTGAACCCATGATTTAAACTAATGTTTTGATTGATTCTTACAATTACATGTGCGTAATTTATTGTTCTTCATGCTTTTAAATGATTGATCACCTTTGAATGAATTTAAATATTGTAATTGACTTGACCATACGATATTACAATACGATATAATAAATTAGGCCGTGGGTTTAGATTGAGACTGACCAAGTAAAATCGAACACACGTGTGATATCAATAGATTTACCAAAATCGAAGGCTAGTACTTTTCATAAATCATCATACAATATTGAGTGTTAAATAAGCACATGATCATTGCCTTGTTGCAACTTAAAATCTAGATTTATTATAGCTTGACCAAAGTGTAACAAGTGCATTAGGAAAACTCGTCACCTTAGAATGTTTGAATTAAATCTTAACTAATAGGCAAATTGTGGGGGAATTACATGGGTGAACCGAAGTCTTGATAATTGCCTCTACTGATTTATTTTATCGTCACTACTTGTTTGGGTTGGATTTCAAGTCTTTAGTCAAATTAGTATAATAATCATAACTAATTATCGTAGATTAAATATAGTTAAACTACTTGGTTTGATATTTATTTTCTAGTCCCTGTGGGTTCGATAATATTTTCTTAAAATATACTATACTAAAACTTGACACCGTGCACTTGCGGTATAATCGCTACACTGAAATTTTCTGTTTAAATAAATAGCGATCAGAGAGACACGTCAAATGCGACGTTCTGAGATTTAGGGGAAAATGCGACGGCCAGTAGAGAGCGAAGTTTCATCGATTTTTAAGTTGGAAATATCACTGAAATAGAAAATACAAGGAACTCTTTTCTGACCTTTTTCGGAGATTTCAGTTCACTGTTGTGCCGAGATTTTTTTATGGTGAGAGACATCATGAATCCGGACGTAACTGTGACATTCTAATATTTTGAAGAAAGCTGCTAGGGCCAGAAGAGGGGCGCCATGAACCACTTTGATATATCAGACCCTGGCCGAGATCAATTCAAGGGAAGGAATCAGTGAGGCTTCTTCGATTTTTGGAGAAACGGGAGGAGATTTGAGTGAAGGCTGATTAAAGGATGAATGGAGGAAGCTTCTCCATTGCTGTTGGAATGAAAATGAAACACATGATTTAATGGGATTGTTTTTTTAAACTGAAAGGGCATTTTAGTCAATGCGACAAGATAAGGATTAAGGAGTTGAAACAAATTAAACTTCGAAAATTTTAAGAATAAATGCACAACAAGAGCACTCAGAGGCTACGACTCACCAGTCAGCAGCATCGTTATAACCCTGAAACAAGATCCATCTGTTTTCTTCGTTTCTTCCTCAACTCAGCTCATTTTGATCTACAAATCGAAATGTAGAAACCCTAAAACCAAGAACATTGTTGGGTCTTCACAAAATTTCTTCTTGGCATATGGTCAACATTGGATTCTTTAGAACTACTATTATCGTTTGTAGGTTCAACAGTCGTGCGAGTGATGCAGATAAAAATCGAAAACTCGATTATTTTCACGTGAACAGTTCCACGCTTGTTTATTTTCACGGCATTGTCGTGTTTTTCTGCTGGAGATTTGTTGAATTCAGTTTTTTGAAGTGTGGAAGGTGTTGACTTGTTTTGGGATTTTATAATCTATGGCTAGGCGACATGGATGGCAGCTCCCCGCTCACTCCTTTCAGGTTTAATTTTGTTCCTCATGTGTTTTTTCTGTTATGTGTTAAAATCTTACAAAGTAGGCATCTTGATTGTTGTTTGACTCCTGAAATGTGGTTTCCTTTCGTGGGCTATGCAGGAGTTTACGTGAGGTCAGAGAGATTAATTAGTCGCAGGAAAAGTTTGCATAAAATTTAAATTTTTTAAAAGGCGAATCTTACATTAAAATTTGAATTTTTTAGGTGGGTGGGGGCCGATGCTTGCCCAATGGTCGTCCTTGTCTTTATTGACTTTTGTTCTGAATCCGTCTTCTGCGATAGCCAACGTTTAATCATAGATTTTTCTTGAATACGTTGAACAAATAAAAGAATCCTTTGAAGATATCTTTCTTTTTAAATTTATGATGATTCCTTTTTATGTAATTTTAGACATGTTTTCAATTTTAGTGATAAGTACAAGAAAAGCTGCATCATTTTTTTCTTCAGTATTTTTGCTTTACAACTCTGCTCAAGTCAATACATATGCATATCAACACTTTGGTCGAAATTTATCATTATATGTATTCTTTCAGAGGTAATAATTTGTTGCCCTCGTTTCTGGATTCTAGCACAGAGTTGCTTCGGTTTGTAGAACATTGATAAACATTTTACCTTTTATTTGACATTGTAAGACTGTCCTATATAATGATATTATATCTTTTTCTTGTTTTTCGATTCAGGTCGTGGCTATAACCGTGTTTTTCCTGTTATCTGTTGCATTCTTTGCATTCTTTGCTCCCTTTTTAGGAAAGGACATCTATGAATACTTAGCCACTGGCATTTATTCCTTCCTGGTTAGTGCACTGGAGCTCTTATGTTGTTAATTTTGTAAAATCAGACCATAAATGCTTCTTATCATGCCTAATTGTTATTTGTAGGCACTTTGTGTATTTATACTTTATGTGAGGTGCACAGCTATTGATCCTGCTGATCCTGGAATTCTCATCGACGCCGACAGGACGTCAGCTTATGGATCACATAATGGAACAGGTAAGTTATCACTGTGCAAGTCATCTTAGTGGAACTTATCTTGAGAAGTGTCAATACACCATGAAAACATGTGATTGAGATCCGATGAACGCTCCATCCATTGGATCGTTTGATCTGGTCTGACTAGCCTCTGGCCCTTGAAAGATGACATATTCACAACGCACCTTTTCTTGACAAAGTATTTTTGGGTCTCTCTTCACATTTGCTCTCTTCTTAACCACCAGGTTGTTGCTATGTATATTTATCCTCCTGTTTGGTGATGGTTTTATGTTGATTAGATAATTTATCTACGACTGAAGGGCCGAGTAAAGTAGGACAAAAGAATGAAGGAAAATCTTACAGAAAAGACAAAAATTGCTGTTCAATACTTGGAGGTTGCCTCTGCGGTTGTCTTGTGAAGGAGGACTGTCGCAAGGATGAAGGCTATCTACAGGAAGAAAATGATGAGGAGGATGCTTTGTTCTGCACATTATGCAATGCTGAGGTCTCTATCCATTTTAGAAAAGATTCTAGCATGCAGGAGTTTATTTCGTTGCCCATTTTAAAAATCAATTTTCGACTTGTGTTAAGATTTCGCAATACAATCGCATTGTGAAACCTATCTGTGTCCCGTTGTGGAAGCCAATCACCTCCTGTTAACCCTGAAGGACAACCTAACAATGCCAGTTCTTGCCCCCTAATAAGAACCCTCACTCCACGAGCTTTCTTTTGGCTTTTGAAATAATACTACAAGAATCTATTGCACAAAAATAATTACTTCAATTACTTTCATTTCTGCGGACAGCTGTTGCACACTACATGGTTCAACGCTTAACATCCGTTTACAATACCATTTTCTGTTTGTTAGATTATGAATGTTATATTTAATCAACCTGTATTATCCACTTTACTGTTAATCTGTGGCAATGTTGGGTGCTGCTGCCCGTCTGAACCCATTTCATTACTTCATCAAAATTCACCTTTGTTTTTGCTTTTATATTCAGAAAGTGTGGCTATACTCAAAATTTTGAACATTGGGAATACACAAAAAAAAAAAAGAAAAATAAAAATAAATGAGAGGAAGAAAAACTTCTGTATTCATAAATATGTTGTGTGATGAAAGTCTCCTATCCAAACCATGAATTTGAAAGAGCATTTGTAAGGAATCCTGAGCTTTTTTACAAGTACCTGTATAGATTAATAGATGGATGGCCAGAATCCTGAGTTGTATGGTTTTTTATCCCACTATAGTCCTAAATAAGATGCTTCATATTACTTAAGTGTAACTAGTGGAGTTCTAGAAATTTTAATGTACATTTCTCTTACCATTTTCGAATGTATTCTGAATTGTAATAATTGGATTTTGCCATGTCATATGACTTAGTCCTAGTGAATACCTGGTTCAAGAAGAGGTCCTCTCGTCTAGTTATTTTTAGAAGTGAGTCTAATGCAACTCAAATATGTCTTTTTGGCTAGAACGATAGAGTTAAATGCTTGGACTGTAAGGTAATTTCAGGAGAGAGTGTAGTAACACCGACTTTTAGTTCTAGATGTTAGGATTAAAATATGGCTACTAGAATTAAGCATAAGTTAGAACCTAGAATTAAGTGGTGGCAGTTAAAAGAATGTAACTTTGGAGCTTTTGTAGAGAAGGTAGTCGAGGAAGTTAATTGGACGCCTAGAGATGATCCTGATACCACCTGGAACAAAATGGCTCGTGGCATTAAGATGGTAGCTAAAGAGCTCCTTGGTGAGTCAAGACGATATGCTTCACCAGGTAAGGACGCATCATGGTGGAATGAAGACGTAAAGAACGCTATCCGAATCAAGAGGGATGCTTACAGAGAGCTGAATAAGAACAACAATGGTGCAACCTTCGAAAGGTATAAGCTTGCCAAAAAAGAAGCGAAGACAGCGGTTCGAGATGCTAGAGCTAAAGTCTACAAAGAAGTGTACGATAAATTGGATACCAAGTAGGCAAAAAAAGATACCTACAGGATTGCCCGAGCGAGGGAGAGGAAGACAAGAGACTTATGTGCAGTGAAATGCATAAAAGATGAGAACAATAAAGTCTTGGTTAAAGATGAAGGCATCGAAACAAGATGGAAGAATTATTTTAACAGCTTGTTCAACATGGTTTTAGCCAAGATTTAGGTGATCTTAACATCCATCAACATGATATAAACCGCGAGTTTACTCGCAGAATTGAGGTTAAAGAAGCTTTGAAGAAAATGAAAGCACGAAGAGCAGTTGGTCCGGATGGAATCCCTATTGAAGTATGGAAATGTTTAGGACCGACGGGGATAAAGTGGCTAACAGGTCTATTTAACAAGATTTGGATGAGTAACAAAATTCAAAATGAATGGAGAAAGAATACTCTCATTCCTATCTATAAGAACAAGGGTGACATTCAGAGTTGCACCAACTATCGTGGTATAAAACTCATGTGTCACACAATGAAGCTTTGGGAGAGGATAATTGAATGTTGTTTAAGCAGGGAGGTTAAGATATCGGAGAACCAATTTGGGTTCACGCCAGGACGCTCAACTACTGAAGCTATCCATTTACCGCGTCAACTTGTCGAGCGCTATCGTGAGAGGAGTAAAGATCTGCATATGATCTTTATAGACTTGGAGAAGGCCTATGATAAAGTACCAAGGGAGATATTATGGTGGGCTTTGACGAAGAAAAAAGTTCACATCAAGTATGTCAATATAATCAAAGACATGTACGACGAAGTAACATCCAATAAGAGAACGTGCAGTGGGGTGACAAGTGAGTTCTCGATCTGGATTGCATCAAGGGTCTGTGTTGAGTCCTTTCCTGTTCGCCCTAGTGATGGATGAGATAACAAAAGACATATAGACTGAATTATCTTGGAACATCATTTTTGCTGACGATGCTGTGTTAATCGACGAGACAATGGCAGGGGTAAATGCCAAATTGGAGTTATGGAGAGAGACGTTGGAATCAAAGGATTTTAAAAAAGTAGGTCTAAAACGAAATATATGGAGTGCAGATTTGGTGGTCGTTCCTTTCGGGATTCCGGTGTTGTAGCACTCGGTGCTCAAGAGGTATCGATGAGCAACAAGTTTCGATACCTAGGTTCAGTTATCCGAAAGGATAGAGAGATTGACAGTGACGTTAACCACATGATTCAGGCTGGCTGGTTGAAATGGCAAAACGGCACCGGAGTTCTATGCGATCGTAATATTCCGCATAAATTGAAGGGAAAGTTTTATAGAACCGCCGTAAGACCCGCAATGTTGTATGAGACGGAATGCTTGGCACCCAATAGGAATCACATCCAAAAGATGAGCGTGACAGAGATGCTTATGCTTCGTTGGATGTGTGGTAAGACTAGAAGAGATAAAATAAGGAACGAAGATATTCGAGTTGGGGTAGGTGTAGCTTGTATAGAAGAGAAGATGCAAGAAAACTGCTTACGTTGGTTTTGTCATGTTCGACATAGGCTCAGCAGTGCACCTGTGCGTCGAATGGAGTCCATGGATTTCCGCCAGTTCACGAGAGCGAGCGGATGATCGAAGAAGACATGACTCGAAGGTATACGCAAAGACTTGGAGTGCAAGGGGATTACAGAAGATATGTTGACCTATAGAAGCGTTTGGAGAAGACTGCCGCATGTGTTCAATCCGACTTGATTCTCTCCATTGTTCATCTAGCCTACCCCAATTCACTGGGATTAAAGTCTTAGTTGTTGTTGAATATCCCTCACCTAAAAAAACATAATTGTGTATTCCGATTATAGTTCTTGTGGCAATTATGCCTTCTGGGTAAAACTAAATTGATTCTCATTCCACACAATTGACCTTGTCAATTGTCATCCGATCTTTCCAATTGTCTTAAAAATGTGTGGAAACAGTTAGGAAATTTTAACGCCGAATGTATGATACAAAAGTTTCGGTGCTGTTATTTTTGTTTTCTATAGTTGTTCTTTGTCTGCCGTTTCCCTATTTGAATAAGTTATTATCTGCAGTTTGAACAAAAATAACAAAATGCTTAACCAGTCGATGGATCTGATATCTTTAAGTTTCTTCTCATTCTTAGGTGCGCAAGTTCAGCAAACACTGCAGAAGCTGTGACAAATGTGTTGATGGATTTGATCATCATTGCCGGGTATGTTTGAACTTCAATCCAAGATTTAACATTAATAGACACATATTCAAGCGCACCTAATAAATTCGGACATCATAGAGATCTTCCTCTAATGGAAGATTTTTTTGCTTTATTGGGCTGTATTTTCTCGCAATCCATCTTTTAGTAACTATCACTTTGGCATCCGGCATGGTTGATTGACTTTAGGATATTCGCTTGCAGTGGCTGAATAATTGTGTGGGCCGAAAGAACTACTGCACATTTGTGTGTCTGATGGCTGCAAGCTTTGTCTGGGTAAGCTTTTTACCTGGATTCTTACTTGGTTGACTTGTTTAGGCATCAGAGTGTTGACCCTTCTCTATCTCTTCTAATGCACATGTGCCTTTGGTGTCAGCTTGTGTTTGAGTGTGCTGTGGGTATCGCTGTCCTTGTTCGCTGTTTTCATGATAGGAAAGCTACTGAAAATCAAATTATCAACAGGCTCGGAGATGGATTTTCTCGGCCCCCATTCGCTACTGTAGTGGTACACTATTTTACTTTTGTGCCCTCTGTAGATAGAGTGTTTACCGAGATCAATTGTGACATGATCTGGAAGATAGAAATTCATGTTTCAAACTTGCTGGATTTTTATTACAAATTAATTTAGGGAATAGATTTATCTTGGAACTAAAAAGAGTCTCAGTTGTCTAGGGAATATGAGAGTTAATGCACTTCTTGGACTTTCCGTTTCTCATATTTTTGCTTTTGAGGGGACTGCAGATTGGTGGTTTTGGAAGTATGATATCTCGTTTCTGATAATTTGGATGTTGTGTGCCCAACAAAATGCATTTCATTCCAACTTGTAATTTTTCCCGACATTTTACTAATAGATTTGTGTTTTTCTGCTTCAGGCAATATGTACAGCTCTTTCTTTTCTTGCCACTGTGCCTTTGGGAGAATTATTCTTTTTCCATATCATTCTTATCCGAAAGGTGTGCCTTAAAGTTTACTCGCTTTTTTTTTTTTGTCCTTTTGGATGCCCACAACCATATTCTGCTCTGTGTGCGATCAGATACAGGTATGGTCTTTTTTGAGACCAAAACAGATATTTCTAGAGCTATAACCATATTTTATCTTCAGGGTCTCACAACATATGAGTATGTCATTGCTATGAGGACAAAGAGTGAACCTCCTGAACCTTCCCAAGACGGAGGAGATCAACAAAGTCTGCCTTCTTCACCAACTAGTTCTGCCGTGACTGCCATTAGTGGAAGAAGCTCGGTGGGAAAGGGCTTGCAATATAGAGGCGCTTGGTGTACACCACCTAGAATATTTATGGATCATCAGGTATTGGTGGTTATTCATTCCTCTGAACCGCATGCTTATTTTTTACTTGTCTGTAAAGAAGTTCAATTTGAAATTTGTTACATGGAAAGAATGTATATTATGGCAACTTGCTTGTATTGTTGTATTTACCAATATTGTATATTCTGAGTTAGGAAGTAGATTATGTAAATTAGGAAAGTAGATCATGTGAAGGATTTTTGTATGATTATAAAAGAGCAGGCAATACCCAGAAGATACCAGAAGATTATTCTTCAGTCAAAACCGTGTCTCTATATGCATTGACAAAATTTACAGTGCATTCATATGATATTTTAATCCAAGGCATTCGATACAGGACGTACTAGGTAAGCATGCAACTCAACCATCGGAGACTGAAAATTAGTTTTTGTGCCATTTGGTAGCTATAGTTCAGGTTTTTTGTAAAAATGAGTCTAATTGAGCTTGATAAATTTGGATTTGAACATTAATGACTCAAAAACCTGTGCATCAAATTACAAGATTCAACTTTTCGATCCATTGCATCAATATTAAAACACTCACTGTATACCTTCTCTTTTTGTGCTTCACAGCTTGTTTTCTGACAAACTTTAGCTATTTGCAAGCCATGCAAGTCCTAGGAAAAAAGGGTTGTGGAAAAAACTTGCATTTTAAATGCGATTGATGGGAATTGGTGATCATGAATCTGACATTATTTTAATCTTAGATTACATTTCTTGCCTCTAGCTCTTGTTTTCCACTCCATATTGGGTGATTTCTGATAGCTCGTTGCTGTAGATATTTCAATATCATATTTTCTTTCCTTCGACTTTTCAGGATGAAATTATTCATCATCTTGAGCCAGGACAGTTACCTTCCACTGTTGATCCTGATGCTCCACAATCCGACCGGGGAAGAAGAGGTTTGCATCATCCCATCAGAATCAGTGCATGGAAGCTTGCAAAACTGGACTCAAACGAGGCGATTAAAGCCGGTGCTAAGGCCAGAGCTTCATCATCCATTCTACGCCCGGTAAACTCTAAACATCATCGCTATGATGCTGATCATTTATCTAGTGCCGCCGTGAGCGGTAAAACCAGCCCAACTAGCACGAGTCAAGGATATTACGAGGCAAGTGCTAAAGCGGGGATGCCGAGGTTATCTTCATCCAAGGGTTCGTATCCCCCCAGTCGAGCCAGCAGGGACGACATGGATACATATGGTCCTAGTGTCAGTAACTTGAGCAGCCCTCTTGCCTCGAATCTTGCTCCATCTCCACTGGTCGAGCGTGCTTCAAGCCAAGACCATTTTAACCCGATCTATCAGTCTTCCACTGCTCAGTCCCCTCTGTCAGCTAGAGCTATTCAAGAAAACGTAACACGAGCTCCTTTGAGGAAAAACAACGCAAATTTTGCAGAAAACTTGAAATCATCAGTATACTGGGATTCAGAAGCGGGGCGTTTCGTCACTGCTGCAACTAGTACTGTCGGTTCTTCATCCCAAGGTCCCTCCACAACAGAGCTTACATACACAGGCCAGTCGATATTCTTCGGTGGTCCGCTGGGGAACGAACAGTTGAATCGAGGGACGACGACCGGAAGCTCAGCTTCGACAACTGCTCCACAAAGAAGTTCGACGTCAAGTTACTATCAGCAGGGTAGATCTCAGCGAGGAGGCCAGCTTCCTGTATTTGTCCCCAGTGATTCTCAGCAAAACAAATTTTCTTCTTGAATTGGTTCCTGGAGTTAATTTGTTTTTCGATATATATTTAGATTTTCAATATGAATTTCTCATTTTTTTTTCTGTCTTCACTTTTCTTTATGGTAAAATTGCTTCACCTTGTGCTGTCTGAATATTCCTCCTTTTTTTAAAGTAAATTAACTAGAATTTAACGATCATGGGACCTGGTAGGATTTGTTGCTTTCCAAACGTTGTTCATAATATTTATTTAAATGTACAAGGTAAACTAATTATAAATGTCATAGTTTATTCAGTAATTTTTAATTTGAATTTTAAGTATAAATTTTTAAAAATCTAAAGAAAACATTACCTTTAACATCATATAGTTGGTCCAAATTCCATTTTGTAAATATTTTGAAAAATGACAGTTGACATCCTAAACATTCATGAATTGTAATAGTTTGCATCATCTTGACTCGATTTTGTGTTTTTATCAAAGATTAATCATTGCATTTCATCATCGTCTTACATCCTCAAACTTAGAGTCTCTTGAACTAGTTGAAAAAAATATTTTTGGTATCAAAATTCTCTAATTTGATTTCAAAAAGGGAATTTTGAAACGCCAAATATTATTTTGATTTTTTTTTTTAAATTTGCAATAATTAGTTTAAAAGGTTCTAAGTTTGAGAATGTATTGCGGTGATGAAACTTCGATAAAAACACAAAATTGAGTTAATAGGATATAATGTGTTACAATTTATGAAAGTTTGGGATGCAATTATAATTTTTCAAATAGTTGTATTATGAAATTTTGGCCAAACTATATGATATTAAATATGGTTTTCCCAGATCTAAATTTGATCTTTAATTCAAATGCATTAAATTGCTGCAATGAAAAACAATCGCTGTAGAATAAAGGAGGGATGAAAAAAATTAATTGTCATCTGCGATTTTATTTTTAAAAAATATGCATAAGCTATCTTAAGTAGTTCTATTTCATATTATCAACACGACGAAAAAAATAGATTATATTATAAATCATTACCTATCTTTATTTCAAATATTCGCGATTAATACAATAATTGTGCAAACACAAAAATAAGTATTTTAAGAATTTTATACTAAAATGCAATTTATAGTATGTCACATCGGACAAAATCATTGGCGAGCAAGATAATCATGACCGAACATGAAAATGCTCGAAGAGGATGATACTCTGATCGGCTCCGCATGATCAAACATTGATGTAAGACCTAGTTATAATGGCGGATAAACCCGGATAACTGAGTGTACATTAAAGGCGAGTAGTGAGTGCAGATTTATGGGACATGCTATGAGTGGGTCGTGCCATGGTGATAGACGATAATGGAGGAAGGGAGAAGGAAGGAAGAGGAGATTGAGGACTTTGACTCCCATTATTCACTCTCTCCCTCTCGGCTCTTCCTTTCCCTAAAAAAACAAGTTTCCCTTTACTTTAGGTAGTCCATTAAATCATCTTTATTTATAATGAAAATTTTAGTGGACCAGGTCTCGCGCTTTTTTTTCTTCTAAGGATTTTCAACGTAAAAATATATGGTGTTCTATTTATTTACTACTGTATTTATTCATTATGACTATGTGGTCGATATTGGACAACATCATTGAATCATTGACATTGACGCGTATGTGGGAAAATCACACTAAAGGCGTTGAAGTAGAAAAATTTCTTGTCGGAACTCCATCCATGGACCGATCTCGCTTTGTCTATGGTACGATCGGACTTTTATTCGAAGGAGAGTTTTGGAACTCAGAGATCTAAGATCTGAACGGTGGAGATCTGATTTGGAGTTTGGGAACATGACGTTACTTCTCGTGAATAGTAACATGGTGACAGTTGCCCAGATTTCATCAAAGGGCCGATCCTACTCTGTCTGTGGTCTGATCGGGCTAAAATTTTGGGCCAGGTGCGAAAGTAAAGTATCTACGGCCTAAACGGTGAAGATCTAATTAGGAGCTGGTGATGGTGAGGGGAGGAGCGTTCTGTTGGAAAAGTTTCGTCGACAGA
The DNA here is from genome assembly GCA_907163345.1 of Haberlea rhodopensis. Classification (NCBI taxonomy): domain Eukaryota; kingdom Viridiplantae; phylum Streptophyta; class Magnoliopsida; order Lamiales; family Gesneriaceae; genus Haberlea; species Haberlea rhodopensis. Next base: position 513,719 of record CAJQUN010000302.1, read on the forward strand.
GATTTTTGGGTTTTTTTGTTTTCTCATGAGTAAGAACTGTTGAGGTCAGGTGTCATGACCCGAAAAATTTTACATGATCATGCATACATATCATGACATATATTTTGACATTTCATATGTGCATTGGTAAGCATATAAATTGGGTATAGAATAAAGGTGAAAAAGAAGAAGAAAAATATATTTATTATTATAAAAAAAAAGAAGATATAAGGGTTTTTTAACTTTTTAATCGAAAAAAAAAATTTATTTAACAAAATAATCGTTTTTTTTTCTATTATTAAAGTAACATAAGTCGCCATGTCAGATGGCGACTTCATTTGAAGTCGCCATCTGACATGTCGACTTCTACAAAAATTATTAAAAAAACTATTATTTTTTCGATGTCGCCATGTCAGATGGCGACTTTAGGTGAAGTCGCCATCTGACATGGCGACTTCCATAAAAATTCTTTAAAAAAATATTATTTTCTGATGCCGCCATCTGACATGGCGACATCTTTTAATTTTTTAAAAGATGTCGCCATGTGAGATGGCGACATTATATTAAAAAATTATTTTTTTCGCCGGTATCGGTATATAACGACAGAAATTATTTTTGTTTTTAAATATTGAGATGGCGACAAAAAAAAAAATTTTATTTAATGTCGCCATTTTAGATGGCGACAATAATCAATTAATTTGTCTATAAAACTGAACAAAATGTTACTCATTTTGAAATATAGCTAAATCTCTTCGGCTTTCGAACAAATTCTCTTCAGAATTCGTGAAAATTCAAATTCTCTTCAGAATTCGTGAATATTTTCTCTGCAGGTATGTTGTTATACAAATAATTAAATTTAATAATATTATATATACTGTACTAATTTATAAAATGTGTGTTTATTTTAAGGTATGTCAATTAAAGTTTTGTTGTATTGGGGAGGCGATATATTACAAGATTCAGAATCTGTTAGATATGATCGTGGTCCGTCGAAAGGCATAACAATATCTCGCACTATTAATTATTTGCAGTTAGTGAACGACGTATATGATATTACTGGCATCGACCGTAACCAGTTCATTCTGAAAATATATTGTAAATATATATTTAGTGATTTTTCTGGGATAAAACAAACAATTTTTCCCGTTGACAATGATTACAATTTAGCATGGGTATTGGATTCTGAACAAATAGTTGTTTGGAGATGTATATACAAACAGAACGGAGAGATTATGATTTTATTACAGAAATACCAACAAGTGGTAGTGATCCATTTGTAGTAGATACAGAAATACCAACTACCTCTAGGATTCAAGATGATGCTCCTATAGTTGCTGACAATATTGTTCCCGAGCCAATAGCAGAGAGTTTTGTGGATTTTGGAGATGATTTTCAGACTGAACCGGAGGGAATTCCATCTGAGGATGAGTCTGATGACGATGAGGTTGATATTGAAGAAGTGCCAGATAATGTACCAGACACAACCACAACAAATACTCATGTCCTTTATCCAACAATTCCATTCTTCTCAATGACACATCCCGAAGTATTTGGAGACTCATTAGACATTCCAACAGGTAGATGGGGGAGTTACTACGACTACTCGAAAGGGGATATCCATCTAGATATGGTTTTCAAAAATAAAGCTCATTTGCAGGCAGCTGTAAAGGATTACTCTGTACGTGTTGCGAAACGGGAGTACCGCGTTGTCAAGAGTACAAAAACATTGTGGAAAGTGGTGTGCAAACACAGTACAGAAGATATGCCTTGTAGATGGTACATGCGGGCCTCGTTGAAGAAAAAAGTTGGTTTATTCAAAATAAACAAGTATGGAGGTTCTCACACTTGCCTTTTGAGTGAGCTGTCGGTCGATCATGCAAATTGGGACAAAAACATGATTGCTAGCTTGTTAGTGGGAATTGTTCGGCGTGATCCATCTTACGAAATAAAGTATGTAATTCAAACAGTGAAAGATAAATATGGATTTGAGATCTCCTATGCAAAAGGATGGTTTAGTTTACGACGTGCTGTTGAGAATGTGTACGGAACATGGGAGAGCTACGTGAGAAAATTGCCTTACTATATGGGAGCTTTGCAAAAATGGAATCCCGGCACAGTCGTTGAGTGGGTTCACCTTGAAAATGCCAGACCAATAGAAAAGACTTTGAATTACGTGTTCTGGGCCTTCCATCCATGTGTACAAGGATTTCAGCATTGCCGCCGGGTAATAAGTGTGGATGGAACACATCTGTATACGAAATATCAACATAAGATGTTGATTGCCGTGGCAATGGATGCGAATAATCAAATCTTACCTTTGGCATTTGCAATTGTTGACGAAGAAAACTTTGTGTCATGGAGATGGTTTTTAGAGATGATTAGCAAGCATATTGTGAGAAGATCTGAGGGTGGTGTATGTTTGATTTCTGACCGTCATCCAGGCCTCATTGCTGCAGCCGATTGTATTCCTGACTTCAAATCACCCCTTGGAGTACATCGATTTTGTTTGAGACATGTTTGTTCAAACTTTAATAGTCACTTCAAATCCGTTCATTTGAAAGACTTGTGTTGGAGAGCGGGATCAGAAAATCAGGTCAGAAAATTTGATCGCACAATGGAAGAGATTAAACTTATAGAACCAAGGGCTTTTGATTACTTGAGTCGTATTGATAAGTGTCAATGGTCGCTTGCTCATGACGGAGGCTGGCGTTGTGGTATCATGACCACAAATATGTCAGAATGCATAAATGGAGTTATGAAAGGTGCTCGTCGACTTCCAATCACCACCATTGTGCAATTAACTTTTGATCGTTGTGTGCTATATTTTTTCGAACGGCTTAAGAAGACAGAGCGAATGATTCAAAATAATCAAGAATGGCCAGATTATGTGTTCGAAAGATATGGTCGTGCTGACTATCATTTCATCCATCATGATGTCCAGATGTTCGATCGTAGACATCTAACGCTTCTGTTATCACAAGAGTACAAGCAGGACGTGGGGGTAATACGCATGTTGTGTATTTAAAATCCGGGGAATGCTCTTGTGAAAAATGGAAAGAGTTCGGAATACCTTGCTCGCATGTGATCCAAGTGTGTCGAAAGTATGGCTTAAACGCTAAAACTTTTGTGAAGCCATATTACAATATAATATTGGAGCACATATCAAGGAGAATTCGAACCAATGTGGGGGGAGGAGCATTGGGACATCCCATGTTTTGAGTTGTACCACAACTCCACTCTGCGAAAAAATAGAAGAGTAGGTCGAGATCGAACAACGCGCATTCAGAATGAGATGGACTGGCCAGAAGCCCGTGCAAGACGATAAAGTGCTTCAACTTCTCGAAATCAATAAATTTTTGAACGTGTAATTGATTGTATGTTTATTGTGTAAATGATTTTACGTTATTGTGACATTATTGTATGTTTACGTTTACATTATTGTGACATTATTGTACGTTTAATTACGAAATTATTGTATGTCGATTGTATGCTCAAAGAACAAACATTTTCTCAAATTTAATCTATAAGAATCGGTTAATATTTACAACATAATGATGACTTCACCGACGACGACGAGGAGCTAGATTTCCTCCAGTACCACAAGGAGGAGGATTTGTCTGTCTTCTAACTCTTCGTTGTTGAACGACTTCTTCGCCCCTTTCCCTTGCCACAGGTGTGTTGGCAGGCTGCTGAATTGGCGTCAACTGAGGGAATAGAACTGGCGAGACATCGAAAGGTGAAGTCCTAGCTGCATATGTCGCAAACCCAAGACTGGCATCTGTACCCATGCTGCTGAACTGGGGTTGAGTGGACATGGGGGGATATGGCGTGAAGGGAGATAAATCATATGATTGTACAGGGACATGAATATAATAGTCTGTACACATATCTGGCTCTGTCCACGTAGATGGACCTGCAATATCTGTCTGCATATGTGCAGATGGACCTGCAATATCTGTCCACGTAGATGGACCTGCAATATCTGTCTGCATATGTGTAGATGGAGTGTCTGCATGGAACCGACGTGTATCAACAGGCTGGACTTCATTGTATGGCGGGAAGTTTCTGTCTCGTCGTTCACGAGTCACTCGCACCACATTGTCGAACATAGTCCTGTGTTGCCTCATCGACTCTGTCGTAATAGGCACTCCATCAGCCAGATGTCGGTCATAGCTTGTAGTTAACTTTTCCATCTGCTCAATCTGCAAAGTACAAAAGTCCATATAAAATTTATACATCGAAACACAAATATAAAAATAAAATTTCACGTAATTAACGTACCACATGCTGCCATGCCGGGCCATCACCATGTTGATATCCTGTCTGTACAAAATATTCTTGACGCCCAATGTATCTACGTGTGACTTGTTCATACCACTCACTGTATCCGCCAACAACGTAGTAACCACCGTCAGTAAATCATGGTCTGTCTACACGTAGATCATTTGCCCTCTCCCAGCAAAGTATGTGTGCTTTATGCCTAGTGCTCCAGTTTTTGTTGACATTTCCCCTTCGACCAACATTATGCAATGCATCATCCCCCGATGGTGGATCTTCTGGGATATCTTGTAGCATCCCAAATTGTCGCAGTACTCGATCAGACCGTTGCATTTTAACTATGTCGAAGAAAATCAACGGTCCCTTGTATGTCCCCAACTCAGTGATTCCTTCAGTGTACTCATCAGGGTACGGCTGCCAATTAAACTGCAAAACAACATTGCTTTTACATACTATGAAAAAAGTGTATTTTGTACAAACTAATTTAACAGCATGTTTACTTGAGTTACTGGCTGGCATCGAGGATGTCCCTTATGATGCGTATGGAATGACTCCCAGTTTCTGTAAAGATTAAATGACACGACCACCTGTATATATTCAAATAAATGATTAAATGCATTAACACATACAATCAATTATAAAACAATGCATATTCGTATTACCTTACACCATATGGAGCCGAAGGTAACACATTGTTTGGGCCGACAATTATTGGTCCAATATCAGATCTATCGCTACCCAATTGCGGAGTCAAACTTGGGATTCGTGACCATGCCCAAATCTCATTTATTGTAGTGACATCAATAACACAAGTTAGATTGACCAGAAACATATTTTAATTATTAAAAAAAAACATATTATTTACCTGTAAGAGTTGCAATGCACCACCTATAACTTTTTTCCCTTTCTCTGATGACGTGCACAACTCACGATATAAGTATGCCAATACAGCACTGCCCCAACTATATATATTGGCAGAGTCGATATCCTCCAACTTTTGTAAATATAATAACCTAACAAAATTGCCTGAGGAATCAGGGCACATAATCCCCCCTAACATCAATAACGCACAAACCCTTGTGAACTAAGCAACATCATCTGGCGTACTATGTACCCCCAAGATTTTGCAGCAAATGATTTTTCAAAACAACTAACCTCAACCTCGCACCTTTAAAATCCTTGATATCTGGTATGAATCCTAAATATATATGGCAATATTCTTGCCATTCAGGTAGAGTCCTATCATAATGTATTCCAGACACTACGATGCCATCTACTGGCAACGCCCATATTACTGCAATGTCTTGCATTGTGAGGGACGATTCTCCTGATCTAAAATGAAACGTGTGTGTTTCACGGCGCCATCTCTCAACTAAAGCCGTGATCAGGTGCATGTCAAGTTCAATCTTACCACACCTATAGATACCATAAAATTCAATAACGTGCAACAAATTAACAACACGTATATCTAATGGACACATATCCCAAAAATATCTATCTGGGTTTCTCACACGAAGTATACTATCCATATCACCTGCCCATACATCCTCAGATCGATGTGAAGACTGCAACGACAAAAGATGTGTGTCAACCGGGCCTGGTTGTCCTCATTTGATCCATCCTGAAATATAATACAAAAATTAACAACATTAATCTCAACATTACAAAAACTACCCGTCCGCCGCCCGCCGCCGCCGCCCACCACCTGCCACGGCCGCCACCGGCCGACGCCGCCGCCGGCCACCGCCGGCCTCCGCAGTCAATTTGACTTTTAATTTATTTACATCATCAAAATATACACCAACACATAATATACTCCTATTAAATATATCTAAACCATAATTTATCTACGATACACAAATAACAAAATAAAAAGGCTTACCTTAAATATTTTGGAAAAAAAAAGCTTGATTTTTGCAGAGATGTTGGAAGAAAATTTGAGAACGAGCGGACGAAGAACGATGAAAATTTTTTCGCAGCTGATGAAAATGAAAGAGAGAATGAGCGAGTGCGGCGGCGAGGAAAAGGGTTAGGGTTTGTTTTTAAAATACATTGGTGTCGCCATCTCAGATGGTGACATCAATAAATTAAATTAATGTCGCCAACTGAGATGACGACATCAAAAAAAATAATTTTTTTTATTAAAGTCGCCATGTCAGATGGCGACTTCGAAGTCGTCATCTGACATGGCGACTAAGGTTAGTTTGATAACAAAAAAAAAATCGGTTAAATTGTTAAATGATTTTCGAAAATCGAATATTTGAATAAAAAACCCAAGATATAAAGTGAATAAATTGAAAATTATTGAGTACATTTAATGAAGAATATAGATAATTGACTAAAAGTATGATATTGATTAAAGTTAGTGAAATAGTGATTAAATGTAGTGAGAATAATATATATAATGAATATATTGTAAGAATAATAATATATATATGGAATAGATAGTACATTTAATCAATAGATTTAAAATATTGAATAAATTTAGTAATATATGGACTATAGTGAATATAGGGTTAAGTTGTAATTTTCGAAAATTAAAAGGGTTAAGTTGTAATTTTTGAAAATTAAAAAAAAAATCGGAACCGCCTCACAATCCCTGATTTACACACAATGACACCTTGGAGTAGGTGTAAATGCCGTGAACTTTGAAAGTGAGAAGAGAAAAATAAGAATTCAGGGTTTTGTTGATTTTCGGATTTCGAAACGACGTCAAAACTCGAAAATAAGTACATATCTGGAATCATCGCCTCGTTACCTTCCTTTTGAGGTAGTTTTTCTTTACTTTTTCTTATGTTTAGGGTATGGCTTAATTTGAAATAATGCCCACAAATTATGAAATTCATATATGTGATAGATTAAACAATGATACACAATATTTAACAAGAAACTTGAGATTATGTTGTAGTTTCGAATTTATACAAAATTTATGGGTATAAAAAGTCATGTGCATATACTGGTTACACTACAATGAAATTAAGAAAACATAATTGTAACTTTGAGAAATAATGAATAGTAGAAAAGTGATATTGCACTTGGTATGAACATTTCATGCATAATTGTAATTAATTCATATTAAACCGTATGATATTGAGTTTGGTTGTGCATTTGATATGAACGGATAGGTTCTACTTTTGATACCGGCACCAGTAAGGCGAATTAAGCACTTCCTACGAGATAGGAGTATAGCTTGTGAGTATATCCTTATAACTTGGTATTTAATTTTATATAAGTATGTGATTTGTGTTATATAAGTATCCTGAATTGATGAATGAATTGCAATGATTGCAATATGATGTGCATTTGAGTTCTGAAATGTACATGGTGAGATGTGATGTTATAAGTTCTATATGATGTTATTTACCCTATGATTTGGTGTTATGCATATGATTATGACATGTGCATTCATAAGAGATTAAAGAACTCTGTTATGGCCACTAATGACCTTGAACCATGTGTTATTTCATTCTGAGTACGGTCAGAATTACAGAATCAAAGAATATCGATCCCGAATTAATTGAGAACTCAAAAGGGGATCTACAGAGTGCCATGGCCATATCGTGATCACGGATTGTTCTTGGTATTAGTTTGGTCATAACAGAATAACAATACAGACATACATGTGCATAATTTCATTTTATATGAATCATGTGAACTGATGTAAAGCTTGATGATGAATCATGTGAGTATACATGTGCTTATGTGGATATGAATTATATGCTTATGTAAATACTACGTTATTTGAATAGGCTCATTGAGAATGTAACTCACCCAAATGCAAATGTTATTTTTCAGTTGTTGTAGATAAAGTTTGAACATACAAGGTGTGCCTGCATATTTTGGAAGTATGGATCCAAGGTCGGCTGGCTGACTCTAGTCCTTCTCCCTCAGCTCATCATTTGCATATACTGTATAGGTTTTTGGTTGGGTTGTGAGGGGTACAACCTTGGTCATTTTTGTGGCATATTGCCTTGTAAATTATTATAAGATGCTAAATGTCTTGATTGCATGATATTATGAGATTGAAATTTTCGCTGCCATTAAATATTATGTTATATGCATCATGTGTATGTGTTATATGTGTAAGGGGTGTCACAGTTGATTTGGTATCAGAGCGAAGGTTAGAGGTTCTGTAGACTATCACTTGTGCATTGTCATTATCTGGTAAATGGTTGCATAAGTCATCATTTATGTCATATAGGTTTAATGATGAGCAAAGTATTCATGGAGGGGAAGGATCAGCCGAGCCTGAGTCACATTCATCATTTTCACTTCCACCTCATGCACAAAGAATACCAGCTGAGGCATATCGACAGTTTCCACCTGTTTATCCTCCGAAACCACGTGAAAGGAGATATGATAAATTAAGAAAAATGGGACCTGTTGACTTTATGGGTACTACTGATCCAGCTGAGGCATGGCTGAAACGTACAGAAAGAATTCTGAACTTGATGAAATGTACACCTGAGGAGAAATTTGATTATACAATGTCACTTCTTCAGGGGAATGCTTATGATTGGTGGGAGACTATTCCACATAGTACTTATCAGCCATCTGTTTTGACATGGTATGATTTTCTGTTGCACTTTAATGATGCATACTTACCTGAAGTTTATAAGGATCAGAAAGAGAGAGAATTTCTTGATCTGAAACAGTGGAATCGATCAATAACGGAATATGAGGTACTCTTTAACCAGTTATCTCATTATGCTCCACATATGATAGCCACAGAAAAGAAGAAGTGTAGAAGATTTGAGGCAGGACTTCGATTTACTATTCGTGATCGCCTCACACCTACAGACATGGAATCCTTTAGCAAGTTGAAAGCTGCAGTGGTACGTGCTGAAAAGTTGGAAGCTGAATCCAAAGTGTTCCAATTGAATAAAAAGAGACAAGGTGAAGAAGTTAGTGGATTTGGAAAGAGAAAAGGGTTTGCCACACCTACACAGAAAAGTTTCCCCAGTGGTTCTAAAGGTGTCAGTTCCAGTGGTGCAACATCTGCTGCTAAAAGTTTTGGTTCTACACCATCAGTTATGACTTGTGTGCATTGTGGTCGAAATCATTATGGAGAGTGCAGACTGCTTACAAGAAAATGTTTTAAATGTGGAGAACCTGGTCATATAGCAAGATATTGTTCAAAGCCACGTGAAGAACCTACAGTTGAACAAACCAGGTCAAGTGGTTTTACTCCTAACAGAGGAAGAGATCGAGGACGATTTGGTATGGGAAGAGGGATCAGTACAGAGGAGAGTAAAGCCAACAATCAAGTCCGAGTTTTTGATATGACACAGGAATAAGCAAATGCAGCACCAACTGTGATTACTGGTAATTTATCCATTTCTGGTACAATTGCTTATGTTTTATTTGATCCTAGTGCAACACATTCATTCATATCACAAACATTCATGATGCATTTGCATGAAACACCAGTATCATTGGGTTATGATATATTTGTTCAAACCCCAGTAGGGAGCATGATTGTTATAAATACTGAGTATCAGAATTGTAAACTGTTCATTGGAAATGAAATGCATGCTACTTTACTGGTTATGCCGTTAAAGGATTTTGATGTGATTCTGGGTATGGATTGGTTAACGGAATATCATGCTAAGTTGGATTGTTTTACCAAAGAAATAGTACTGCAACTTCCTGATCAGTCCCAAATAGTATTTCAAGGAAAAAGAAAAATATTGCCTACATGTGTAATATCTGCATCTATGGCATTCAAATTGGTTAAGGGTGGATGTGAAGCATATTTAGCTCACATTATAGATAGCAGATTATGTGGTTTGAAACTTGAAGATATTCCAGTGGTTAGAGAATATCCCGATGTATTTCCAGATGATTTACCAGGATTACCCCCAGATAGAGATACTGAGTTTACCATCGAAATACCAGTGGGTACAACACCAATTTCTATTTCTCCTTATAGAATGGCACCTATTGAATTAAAAGAATTGAAAACCCAGTTACAAGAACTACTGGATAAAGGATTCATTAGACCGAGTGTTTCACCATGGGGAGCACCGGTATTATTTGTTAAAAAGAAGGATGGTACTTTGAGGTTATGCATAGACTATCGGCAATTGAATAGAGTAACTATAAAGAATAAATATCCATTGCCTAGGATTGATGATTTATTTGATTAGTTGCAAGATGCTACAGTCTTTTCTAAGATTGATCTGAGATCAGGGTATCATCAGTTGAAAATTGCTGAGTCCGATGTGTCGAAAACAGCTTTCAGAACCAGGTATGGCCATTATGAATTTTTGGTAATGCCTTTTGGTTTGACTAATGCACCTGCTGCATTTATGGCATTGATGAATGATATCTTTAGACCTTACCTGGATAGATTTGTGATTGTCTTTATTGATGACATTCTGATATATTCTAAATCGGCTGAAGAACATGAACGACAATTGAGAATGGTGCTACAAACTTTGCTTGAGAAACAGTTGTACGCAAAACTTAGCAAATGTGAATTTTGGTTAGATCAGATTGTCTTTTTGGGACATGTTGTTTGTAGTGATGGTATTAAAGTTGATCCAATGAAAATTGCAGCAGTAACTAAATGGGAGTGTCCGAAAAATGTTGCAGAAGTTCGTAGTTTTCTTGGTTTAGCCGGGTACTATAGGAGATTTGTTGAAAATTTCTCTCTTATAGCAACTACATTGACAAAATTGTTGCGCAAAGGTATTCTTTTTAAGTGGACAGATGAACACCAAAAGAGCTTTGAAGAATTGAAAGAACGACTCACTACTGCTCCAGTTCTGACAATACCTTCAGGTACTGATGGTTTTGTTATTTATAGTGATGTTTCTTATCAAGGTTTGGGATGCGTTTTAATGCAACATGGTAAAGTTATTGCTTATGCTTCTCGGCAACTTAAACCATATGAGATGTCTTATCCTACACATGATCTTGAACTTGCTGCAGTTGTTTTTGCATTAAAGATATGGAGACATTACTTATATGGTACCACATTTCAAATTTTCACTGATCATAAAAGTTTGAAGTATTTATTGAGTCAGAAAGAGTTGAACATGCGACAAAGGAGATGGCTTGAATTATTAAAAGACTATGATTGCACTATTGAGTATCACCCTGGAAAGTTAATGCTGTTGTTGCTGATGCGTTGAGCAGAAAATCATATGGTACTGTTTCTTATCTGTCAGTGCATTCGTTACCATATTTGCTAGAATTGAGAAAGATGAATATTGCCTTGAATGTTGATGAGACTGGTATTATATGTGCTTCACTTTGTATCCGTCCAGTAATGACTGAAAGGATTAAAAATGCTCAATTTCGTGATGATAAACTAATCAGTATTGCAGAATAGGTGAAACATGGAAATAGTATAGAATTTGTTATCAATGATGATGGTAGTTTATCAATTCATAATCGACTATGTGTTCCTAATGTGAATGGCATGAGGCATGAAATAATGGAGGAAGCACACATTGCACCTTATGCTATGCACCCTGGTAGTATAAAGATGTATCAAACGCTGAAAACCCATTATTGGTGGCCTAGAATGAAGAAGGATGTGGCCGAGTATGTATCGACATGTTTGACTTGCCAACAGGTTAAAGCCGAACATCAAGCACCGGTGGGTAAATTACATCCATTACCAATTCCAATTTGGAAGTGGGAGCGTATAACAATGGATTTTGTTTATGGGTTACCTGTAACTCAGAAGAAGAATGATGCAGTTTGGGTGATTGTTGACCGATTGACAAAATCAGCTCACTTCTTACCATTTAGATGGGGATCTACACTTGATAGTTTAGCAAAAAGGTATATGAATGAAATTGTTAGATTACATGGTGTGCCTTTATCTATTGTATCAGATCGAGATCCTCGGTTTACATCAAGATTTTGGGGAAGTTTACAAAAAGCTTTGGGTACTAAATTACATTTTAGTACAGCATTTCATCCACAAATAGATGGACAATCAGAAAGAACGATTTAGACTTTAGAAGAGATGCTTCGATCGTGTGTTCTTGATTTTAGAGGTTCATGGGATGATTATATTGCTTTGATGGAATTTGCATATAATAATCAGTATCATAGCAGTATTGGTATGGCACCATATGAAGCCTTATATGGTAGAAAGTGCAGAAGTCCAGTATGCTGGTATGAAGAAGGAATGCGAATATTAAAAGGTCCAGATCTCATTCAAGAGACAGTTGAAAAGATAAAAATTGTGAAAGATCGATTGAAAGCAGCACAAGATAGACAAAATAGTTATGTTGATCAGCATACACGAGAAATGGATTATCAAATTGGTGAAAAGGTATTTCTTCGTGTTTCTCCTTGGAGAGGTATTCTCAGATTTGGAAAGAAAGGAAAATTGACCCCTCGATACATTGGTCCCTATGAGATTCTTGATACAGTTGGACCGTTAGCTTATCGTCTTGCCTTACCTCCTGAATTGTTCCATCTCATATCCTGCAAATTGAACCGATTGAAATTTCTGAAAATTTAAGTTATGTTGAAGAACCGGTTGCGATATTAGAATACAAGGACAAACAGTTAAGGAATCACGCAATTCCTATGGTAAAAGTTCTATGGCAGAATCATTCTGAACGGGAAGCTACGTGGGAAACAGAGGAACACACGAAAACACAATATCCGTGGTTATTTCCTGATACAAGTATAAATTTCGAGGCCGAAATTTTATAAGGGGGAGGAATTGTCGAAAAATTTTCACATGATCATGCATACATATCATGACATATATTTTGACATTTCATATGTGCATTGGTAAGCATATAAATTGGGTATAGAATAAAGGTGAAAAAGAAGAAGAAAAATATATATATTATTATAAAAAAAAATAAGAAGACATAAAGTGAATAAATTAGAAATTATTGAGTACATTTAATGAAGAATATAGATAATTGACTAAAAGTATGATATTGATTAAGTTAGTAAACAGTGATTAAATGTAGTGAGAATAATATATATAATGAATATATTGTAAGAATAATAATATATATATGGAATAGATAGTACATTTAATCAATAGATTTAAAATATTGAATAAATTTAGTAATATATGGACTATAGTGAATATAGGGTTAAATTGTAATTTTCAAAAATTAAAAGGGTTAGTTGTAATTTTTGAAAATTAAAAAAAAGAAATAATAAAAAAAAATAAAAAATTTATTCGGAACCGCCTCACAATTCTTGATTTACACACAATGACACCTTGGAGTAGGTGTAAATGCCGTGAACTTTGAAAGTGAGAAGAGAAATATAAGAATTTAGGGTTTCGTTGATTTTCGAACTTCGAAACGACGTCAAAACTCGAAAATAAGTACATATCTGGAATCATCGCCTCGTTACCTTCCTTTTGAGGTAGTTTTTCTTTACTTTTTCTTATGTTTAGGGTATGGCTTAATTTGAAATAATGCCCACAAATTATGAAATTCATATATGTGATAGATTAAACAATGATAAACAATATTTAACAAGAAACTTGAGATTATGTTGTAGTTTCGAATTTATACAAAATTTATGGGTATAAAAAGTCATGTGCATATACTGGTTACACAATGAAATTAAGAAAACATAAATGTAACTTTGAGAAATAATGAATAGTAGAAAATTGATATTGCACTTGGTATGAACATTTCATGCATAACTGTAATTAATTCATATTAAACCGTATGATATTGAGTTTGGTTGTGCATTTGATATGAACGGATAGGTTCTAGTTTTGATACCGGCACCAGTAAGGCGAATTAAGCACTTCCTACGAGATAGGAGTATCGCTTGTGAGTATACCCTTATAACTTGGTATTTTTTTTTTATATAAGTATGTGATTTGTGTTATATAAGTATCCTGAATTGATGAATGAATTGCAATATGATGTGCATCTGAGTTCTGAAATGTACATGGTGAGATGTGATGTTATAAGTTCTATATGATGTTATTTACCCTATGATTTGGTGTTATGCATATGATTATGACATGTGCATTCATAAGGGATTAAAGAACTCTGTTATGGCCACTAATGACCTTGAACCATGTGTTATTTCATTCTGAGTACGGTCAGAATTACAGAATCAAATAATATCGATCCCGAATTAGTTGAGAACTCAAAAGGGGATCTACAGAGTGCCATGGCCATATCGTGATCACGGATTGTTCTTGGTATTAGTTGGGTCATAACAAAATAACAATACAGACATACATGTGCACCATTTCATTTTATATGAATCATGTGAACTGATGTAAAGCTTGATGATGAATCATGTGAGTATATTCATGTGCTTATGTGGATATGAATTATATGCTTATGTGATTTTAAATACTACGTTATTTGAATAGGCTCATTGAGAATGCAACTCACCCAAATGCAAATGTTATTTTTCAGTTGTTGTAGATAAAGTTTGAACATACAAGGTGTGTCTGCATATTTTGGAAGTATGGATCCAATGTCGGCTGGCTGACTCTAGTCCTTCTCCCTCAGCTCATCATTTGCATATATTGTATAGGTTTTTGGTTGGGTTGTGAGGGGTACAACCTTGGTCATTTTTGTGGCATACTGCCTTGTAAATTATTATAAGATGCTAAATGCCTTGATTGCATGATGTTATAAGATTGAAATTTCCGCTGCCATTAAATATTATGTTATATGCCTCATGTGTATGTCTTATATGTGTAAGGGGTGTCACATCTGAGAAGAAGAACCCATCTGCATAGAGGGGAAGAACCCACCTTGGTCATATGGAGTTTTAATGCTCGACTTCAACTCCAAAACTCATAAGTAATTAATGTTGGGTTTCCGTACGCCGGCGTTGGATCCAAACGCAGCGGAATAAAACAAAAACAGATCTAACCCGGGGATGGATCGATCGCGCTTGATTCATATATTAAAACATGCATAAATATCAAATATAATGCACGAAAATGGATTACCGTTCACCGACGTGAATCTGATGGCGGTGACCCTCGAGTCCAATCAACCTGACCAGATCTACAAGCTCAGCAACAGTGCTAGTTTGATGTTAGCTTTTGTGATAGAGAGTGAATTGGTTGAGATTGATTGATTGAGAGTCCTATAACCCTGGAGAATGAATGTTATATTTATAGTTGTAATATTTCTGCTAATTGGGCTAGGGATCATAAAGCCCATCGGGCAAACATTTGGCTTACTGGGCATTTATGCTAACAATCTCCCACTTGCCAAAAGTCAACACAAAACTACAAACTCATAATCCAAGTAACTCAATCCAATTTGGCAACTTGATGTACTACCAATGTACATGATTATGAGACATAAATATATCAAACGTTTTAATTTCAGAACTTTTTATAAATGAAACATTTGCAAATATAGAAACTCCAATAAAGTGGGGAGCTTCAAAAAATTAAATGTTTCCCTTCTAAATCACTCGATTTGAGCACTTAACATTTAAGTCTCAATTCTCATCGATAGATCGACGACCGGTTGATTGTGACCAAGCGAGACTCAAGTGTATCATAGCAGTAGGATCACAACCTTTGTGATTTTAGAAGTTAAACAACTTATTGGGCTTACCGTGAATGCCCCATTGTCGATTAAACTCCTTTAATAGACAATGGCCGAAATATAATTCCAGCAACAACATACCGATCATGGGTAGAGTCTAGGATATGCGCTTCACGAAGACCTAGATACAAATGACTAGCAACGTACGAGAACCTTTCAGCCATAGTTAGCGTGCAGTACATTCCTTTCACTCGTATGTCCCGATTGAATCTAGGGCATTGGTTGGTCGAGGCCCCTTATGATTTCAATAACTATATATTTGTTTCATGTTATATGATTCATTGTGTGCGTATATGAAAAACTCTTTTTTCACAAGCACTACACACTCTGGCCAGAGATTCCATGAATCAAATACAGAAAAACACATAGAACATCCTGGTTCATCAAGACCAGTGGTAAATCGCCAACGACAATCATAGACCTCTGACAGCATCACTGAATACACAAACTAACAATTTTATGACCCTAATGTGATCAGTCATTAAATCAAAGTACACAGTTATCTGTCAAGACCTCAATGACGCGATGGGTCACGAGGAGTAATGGTGCACAACTATGAATAGAAATTATATACTCGACAAATGGTAACCACTTATAGAATTCCGAGTAGGGTCGTTCAGTGAACTCATTCCTAATGAGCACATATTCATTTGTGCTGACTTCTCCAAGCCAACGCCGATGAAACGTGGCACACTACACTAGACACATCATGAATACAAGTCTCTAACGAGCATATATCGATATCCCATTCTTGAAGGTTCATCGACCAGGAACATTTAGAAATCGCAGTCAAGAATGCATTTCATGGTCACCATCATATGCGTAACCACATTATATGGACTATAGCAATCTCAAGGACTTCATCAATACATCAAGATGCATGGGTAAACAGATGAAGAAGTGCCATATATATTAATATTTAAACAAAGATTTGTCATAATAAGATTATAAGTACAATCAATCAACTATTGATTTACTTAATCACATATGACAACAATATCTTTCACTTTCCCAAAGTCAACTACTCATGTGTCTCAAGACCATCTTCCCAAGATGTCTGACAGACACCAACCGTTGTAAGGGCATCTCCAACGGGGACGCCAAATGCCATTTTGGCGTCCCCAAACTCCTCCAACGCTGCACCATTTTCAGCGTGAAAATGGTGCAGCGCTACAGTGCCGCACCAAATTTGGTGTGGCACAGTAGCAACGCCAAATTTTTTTTAGTTTTTTCTTTTGTTTAAAATGATTGTTTATTATTTTATGGTATGAAATAATTAAAATTGATGTATTGGTTGTAATTTGTAAACTAACGTGAGTTTCTTACTTAATTTGCAATTTTTTTTAATTATTTAGTAATAAAATTAAAATAATAAATAATACTAATAAAATAATTATTTTAATATATTAATTAATTATTTATATATTTAAGATTTATAAAATATTTTTTAATTAAATAATTTTTTTCTAAAAGAAATAAACTTGTTAAAAAACAAGAAAATTAAATTTATTTCTAATACTTGTGATTAATATATAAATTATAAATTTAAGACCATGTAAAATTAATAAAACGAACATCCATAATTCAACATTAAATAAAATACAATCATCAAATATTAATAATCTGGTAGCTCAGATCCGGATCCGAACATATAAATGGCTGGAGATGAAAATTTAAGATTTCAACAATTTCTCTCTTGGCACAGACGAATGAAGGATAAAGATGCTCATATCGCATTACGGGATGCATTGATTGATCATTTATGGGATGAATATAGTAATTCTAATAATTAAATTAGTGTGTACGTCATGTTTGTTTCATTTCAATTCAAGTTTATAATATTTGTTATCATGTTTCTAAGTTATTTTTGTATAATATTTAATTTATCTTAATATTTAATTTTATAAAATAAATAAATTATTATTTGTATTAATTTAAATTAATAAATTAAATTGAATTAACAATTAAACAAATTTGCTAAACGTAAATGTAATATATTAATAAAATTATAATAGATAATTAATTGAATAAAATAATTATTATAAATGAAGTTAAAAGGAATATTATAAGGAATATTCTTTTTGGAGTAAAGTTTGGAGTAGATGGGTTGGAGATGTGTTTTGTATTTGGTGCAGAAATTACACTATTTTGGTGCGAAAATTGCGCTAAAATGAAGTTTATGGTTGGAGATGGCCTAAAGGCCTTGTCAGTGGATTCACTATATTTTTCTGTTGAAGCAATTCTCTTGATAATAATGTCGCATCTACCATCTCTCTCATTAGATGATATTTTCTCAATATATGTTTGGATACTGATGAGATCTTGGCTATTCATAACAGCTCAACGGTTGTCACAGTACCTAGGGACAGTGTCAACCGTACTAGAAATTACACACAACTCTTGGATGAAATTTCATATCCAAACTGCCTCTTTGCTGCATCGTCTCAGTGTGGAATCCGATGTGGTGTCTTGCTTGGAACGTTTCCAAGAGACGACATCATCATTAAGCTTAAATACAAATTCGAACATCGATTTGGTATCATCTGAATCCGACTGAAAAACCAGCATCAACTTAGCCTTCAACTTTTATTTCTCCACTTACAGATCCAAAAACCATGAACATATCATAAGTTCTTCATAAGTACTTGATGATTATTTTCATAGTTTTCCAGTGGCCTTCACCGGGATCTGTCTGATGTCTGCTCATTACTCTAAGAACATACATCAGGCCAAGTACATAACATAGCATACATTATGCTATTAAAAGTCAAAACATAAGGTACCAATGTCATCTTTTCACTCTCCTCATCAATCTTAAGACCCATTGACTCGAGAGATGGATACTATGACATATTATGAAGTAACTCATTTTTCGACTATTCTATGCTAAACCGTTTTAGCACAGTGTTTATGTACGTAGATTGAGAGATATCAAGCATCCTTTAGATCTATCCCTATAGATCCTTACTATGACATATTATGAAGTAACTCATTTTCGACTATTCTATGCTAAACCGTTTTAGCACAGTGTTTATGTACGTAGATTGAGAGATATCAAGCATCCTTTAGATCTATCCCTATAGATCCTTACGCCAAGCACGTAGGATGCTTATCCCAAATCTTTCATGGAGAAATTAGTAGATAATCATGCTTTAATTGATTAATCCAACAACATTAGAATGAGCATGATATAATCGACTTAAAGCATCACAAATATAACCGTGCTCCCATTAACCCTTTTGCACACGCATGTCACTTCCAGATTTTTAACAAAACCAAACACTTTGATGATGTTATCAAAACGGAAGTTAAACTTTGGGATGCCTTCTTAGGCTCATAAATGCACCTCTGGAGTTTGCAAACCTTTTGCTCACTCCCAATGGTTGTGAAGTCCTCTGGCTGTCTTGTATAAATGTCTTCACTTCCATATGTTATATCTCATAGTCATAATATGAAGATATAGCTAATAAAATTCGAATAGATTTTAGCATCATAACCGATGAAAATTTTCTCACAAACAACTCTTTGCCTATGAGAATAACTGTTTCTCGTCAATCAAGCTTTGAAGGTTACTACATTCCCATCCACTCCAAGCTTTCACTTGTAGATCCATTTGCAGCCAATGAGAACAATTCCCAAAGATGATCTACTAATCCATACCTTATTAGAGTACATGGAGTCTATTTCAAATTTCATAGCATCTCGCCAATATCCCAAAACGATGTCCAACATCGTCTCCTTGAAAGTCCTAGGATCACATCCATGGTCAAAACCATTTTGACTACTTTCTAGGAGTAAATTCAATTTATCAGGAGTTCTTGAAACATTTGCAAATCTCCTTTGTGTGTGTAAATCAAAGGTTATGATTGACTCAATTAATTTCACCGTTTTCACTTTTCTAGTGGTTTGTGGTTCTTGAACCCTTTCAAGTTATATTATTTTGTCATTCCTTTCTAATAGAAACATTTTCTCTAGAAAGATTGCACTTGCGAAACAAACACTTTGCCTCCAATTGATAATATAAATTTCCACAAAATAACATAAGATGGATCAACTATCCAACTCATCTCCCACTGGCTGCTTCACATAAGCAGAACAATCTCAAATCAAAAATTTGGATTATTTTTCAGTCCATATCGTATATGGAGTTTTGGTCACTGTATTGGTATGAATAATGTTCAACAAATATGTAACTTTAGATAGTTACCCAGAGAGAATCACATTCTCTTTAAGATAACTCAAAATCCTCTTGCACTAACATTTAGTGCTCCACGTACGTCCATATGAATCAAATTCAATGGACATTCAACACATGCTAAAGATATGTGGGATTTAAGTTATCATTCTTTTTATATTCTTTGAACATAATCATACTAATCGTTCATAAGTTCACTAGATTCAATAAAACATGCATTCTTAAAAATATTACAAATCATATTCGCAAATTAAAAGAATATCACTCTATCAAAATAGGAACAATGTTCATGATTAAATCTAGAACAAATAAATAATTGATCAAACCAGTTCCTAACAAGTTCAAGATTTTATATTAAATAAATGTTTCAAACAACCTTTGCAACAACTCTTGCTACAATGGTTAGCCTCAGGTAGGTTTCACATTCCTAGGGCTCTCTACTTCTTCTCAACATCCGCAACTCTTTGCAAAGATGTAAGCACAATTGATATCATATACCAAAGAAGTAGAAACAATAGAAACATTAATACTTTTTTATAAAATACACCATTTCCAGAACGCTTCTGGTCTAGGTATTCCTTGCAGTTTTGCGACAGTGACCAGCAGTGAAAAAATAGATGCCTCTCATTTCTTAGTTGCTACTATATCAATTTTCGTCTTTTGAGGTTGAGAACCATTCCCCTTCCTCTTCTTTATCCTTGAACTCTTCTTTTTCGACAAGAAGAACACGTTTCTCCTTTTGAATCAATGACTCATGAGTTTCAACATTTTGACTATAAAATAAAATCTACAGTCAGTTAATGAGGTATTGCACATTCAGATTTTTCAATTTCTCAACAAGATATATTTTTCTTACACCATGCTCATTGACCGAAGCCCCATCTTGCATGTGAAATGAAAATAGCTCTTTTGAATTCGCGAGTCTCATTAATCGTGTCCGTTCACCAAACAACATTTGTAGGTGTTGAAAAATATCAGCAATGTGAGCGAGTTTCTCATATCTGTGTTGAAGCTCATTGGTGACATTGATGCTATCATATAGCACCTAGCCGAGAGATCATCGTCCCACCACTTCTCAACGGTGGCGATCTCTTCATGACACGAACCGGGAGATACTTCAACAGGAGGCTCTCACCAAGGGTATATAGTAACCTTTTAGAAGCGAGCACTATTTTAAAATTAATAGCCAATCAGAATAATTTGGTGGTTAATTTGTTTATATCGAGAATTGATGTAATCAGATTCACGGCAATCACAATATTGAGAATAAACAGAAAATATAAGCAAACCGTTTTATTATTAATTAATTCAAAAAATTTTGGACTTTAGTTATTGAATGCTCCCACTAAATTTTTCGAATTCATCACCCTCATGACAAATGAACGGAAAATCATATTTTCTTAGTGGGCGTGGAGTCCAACTAGCTCATGATAGCCCCGGGCGAGGGTCCAGCCGATCTCATGATACTAAAGGTAGCTCACAATTGCATCATATGCAACCCCCAAGATATTTGTCTCGTGATTGGCATAACCCTACGGAGGCAGGCCAATTATGTCTTCTCACATCAAACTAACCCATCTCACGAATGGCAATGTCCGCCAATAAGACCCCACGAGGGTGAGCAATCTTAAAGGTTAACAAAACCCTATCCATAATTAAGTGGCATTTAAACACACAGCTTTCCCATACCAGATGCCCCCCACGAGGGTGAGACAAGACATCTGACACGAGTAGCGTCTCATGGCTTAACTGTTGATGGAAGACAGGAAGCAACAAACTTCTTTGAGCTCCCTTTACAGTTTGATATTAAATTTTTTGAATCATATTCAAAAGAGGGATTTAATAATTTTAAAATCTCATCAAGTGCTTGTTTGTTTGTTTGCCGGATTCATGCAATTATGTTTTATTCATGCAATCACATGTACTAATAAAACATACAAACAAACATTTATCATACATCACATGCATAATAAAAATAATATGGACGATTACAGCCTTTTCCTAATTGATCCACGTGAGCCATACATGGATCACAAGTCTGTCTAAGGTGATGCAGGTATGTAATGCAATCCTATTACGTTTTTGCTTCCATGATACATGTCTTGATTCTTGATGCTCCATCTTCAATCTCGATCTCCCACTAATTCTAATTATTTTACATTTAAATCGTGCAAACAAGAGAATAGGGATACAAATCCGGGGTGTGATACATCAGAAAACAGAAAGAGCATGCTCGCAGGCCCGTAATCATCCATCATGCAATCACATCATATGTAATTAAACATTAAACAAAACAATTACATCATATGTAATTGTACTAATCACATCACATGTAATTAGAGCACAATAATTAATTATTCTATCGTTTCCCACTAATCGCATCATTAATTGAAAATAAAATTAAAAAATTAAATAAAACCATTTTATTTAATTTCTAATTAATTAAATTTCAATAAATTGGCAAAATCTATATTTTACATTTTAATCATCATATTAATTGAAAATAAAATTAATAAATTAAATAAAACATTTTCACTTAATTTCTAATTAATTAAATTTTTAATTAATTGGTAAAATTCAAATTTTACCTTTTAATCATAATACTAATTGAAAATAAAATTAACAAATTGAATGAAACACTTACATTTTAATTAAATTTTCAACTATTTGGTAAAATCACTATTTTACCTATAAATCATAATATCAGTCCAAAATAAAATTAACAAACTAAATGTAACATTTTCATTTAATTTACATCTCAACTAATTGTAAAATCTCCATTTTACACTTAATAAATAAAAATCAAATTTTAATTAATTAAGTATTATGATTTATTATTTAAAAAATAATATCCGGATAAAACAATTAAAATGACCCAAAAATTTTATGGGCTCTAAATAATTTGGATCCAAAAAATAAAAGATGCAATTTCAACCCAAAAATTATCGTTATTTTCGGATTTATCAAAAACATTTTTTTAATTCGAAAACACTGTTCATCTGCCATCAAAATCGAAAATTGGAGACTTGGGGTTTCTGAAACCCATCATCCTTCTACGGCACATAGCCGCCGCCGGTTTAAAATTTAAAATATAGCCAAAAAATAATAAAATTATGAAAATACCGTACAAAACATTTGGTTTACTTTTTTTATGGTAAATCGTTTCTTCAAGAACCGATTTCAACATTTTTTTCAATTTTTTTTTTTAAAATAAAAGGTGAATTCGTTTCTTACAGATATATATAATTATAAATAATTATTATTATATTATATAAAATAAAATATACATATATATAATATATATATATGTATATATGTATATATTAATATATATATATATTATTATATATATGTTATAATAAAAATAAAAAAAATAATTGTATTTGAGTCTTGTCGAGCGGTACAACTCATTTTGAACATGTGTACCTTGATAACATCTCGTTACCATCTTGTCGGACCATGATCATGGGTGATCATACCTTACAGATTAATTATTATTATTGGAAAAAAAGTTGTAAGGATGCAACTTATATTTTTGATATCACGCTGTAAGGATGCAACTCATGTTTTATGTCCGGCCCGATTGAAAATACTAGCTCGGGGTACACATGTTCGTAATGGGTTGTCGTGCTCGGCACTGATAAAATTATAATAATAATAATAAAAATAATAATAATAATCAACGCGTAAAGGGAGTGCTCCCCGTGCCGAGTGCACCCTCTAATGCCGCCTTGTTACCAGCTCGTAGGGCTATGATCGTAGCAGAACATGCCCTGCGATTTAATATTTACATATATATATTTTTAATATAAATTAAAGGCATAATATATATGTAATATATATATATATATATATATATATATATATATATATATTACAGTGTTGTGGCTCGCCAGTTTCGGCCCACGGGCCGGCTTCCCTTGGCCCGTCACGGTCTATATCCCGGGCCGTGCCTGCCATGACACGACACGACACTATAGTAAAATGGGTCGTGCGTACCGCTCAGTGTCATGTCGTGCCCATGCCGTGACTCATGTCGTCTGTTGACATCTCTATGTAATAATAATTATTATTATTATAACAATAATAAAAAAATTAATAATAATAATAAATCTGTGGGGTATGATCTACCTACGATCATGGCCCGACGAGATAGTAGCGGGCATCATCAGGATATACATGTTCAAAATGAATTGCACGGCTCGACAAAACCCGAACACAATTATTATTTTTGTTATAATATATATAAATATAACAATATATATATATATAATATAATAATAATAATTATTATTATTATAATAATTATATATTATATTATATAAAGTAGAAATCGTTTGTTCAAGAAACGAATTCCTATAAATTGTTAAACGAATTTTTTGTTACGTTAATTTTAAAATTTTTATTTTTTTTGTTATTATTTGATATTTTAGTCAGCCGCCGCCAGCCACCTCGCGCCTCCTCTGCTGCGGCAACTCTGCTGCGACAACATTTGCCGCCACATGTCAACGATTTGCTGGAACCATTTGCAGATCCAGAAGCCTTTTCGCAAACGGTTCGGCGCGAGTTTCATCTGTAAGCCGGTTCCTGCTCTATGCTTTGGTCTCGATTTCTTGTGCATACGGCCATGGATTCGCGAGACAGCGGGTCAAGAAGGGCTCGCCTTGAGCCGTCCACGCGGCGGAGAACATTTTTCCGCCGTTATGGCTGCCGCTCCGAGCGCCGCCGCGTCCCACCTCACCGCCGCCTGTCCGCGGCCGTGTGAAGAACATTGTGCCGCCGGAAACACTTTCCGATGCCGACAAAATTTGGGTTGGATTAAAACTCCTTTTAATCCAATTTTCTATATTTTTCTGTAGTATATAATTTCAAAATTATAAACACGATTAGTCTTGATGGACAAAATTAATTATCAAATCATATGAATCAAAAGCGCAACCTGGCCACTGTTGGGTTTTCGTACCCCGGCGTCGGATCCAAATGCAGCGGAATAAAACAAAAACAGATCTAACCCGGTGACGGATAGATCACGCTTGATTCATATATTAAAACATGCATAAATATCAAATATAATGCACGAAAAGGGATTACCATTCACCGACGTGAATCTGATGGCGGTGACCCTCGACTCCAATCAACCTGACCAGATCTACAAGCTCAGCACCAGTGCTAGTTTGATGCTAGCTTTTGTGAGAGAGAGTGAATTGGTTGAGAGTCCTGTAACCCTAGAGAATGAATTTTATATTTATAGTTGTAATATGTCAACTAATTGGGCTAGAGTTCATAAAGCCCATCGGGCCAACATTTGGCTTAGTGGGCATTTATGCTGGCAATTAATTCTTTCAATCCCAAGGCCAGCACTCCGGCTCATAGAACATGCGCTAAAACTTGGTTCAAAATCAAAGGAAGCAAGCTTGCAACATTGTTTGGTTGAATGAGATCTCCAATGGCAGTGCTGCTGTTTTCACTCTTCTTCGAGCCGCCTACATGAATCTCTTGAAAAATGGTGCGCTGCATCAACTATCTGGTGGGTTTTCCAGACTGCTCTTTGTGCTGCGGGTCTGGTTTGTCCGATCTTAGGTTATCGGCTCTGACGGCCATCACAGCCGATAACCACTACCACTGCCACCCAGATAACCGGAACTCGTTAATAGAAGCATTGTGCGTTCCTCATCATTTGGGGATGGAAATGAAATAGGTCTTGTTTCCTGGCCATATATTGGTTGTATATTTCTAACTCTATACTTTATCTGAAATTTGGTAGATTAATTTTGTTTTTCTTTGATATTTGAATTACGGTATATGTTAGCATAAATACCCAGGAAGCCAAACGTTGGTCCGATGGGCTTTATGAACCATAGCCCAATTACTTAACTCAATACCACTACAAATATAACATTCATCTTTAGGGTTGAGTGAGACCATTCAATACACTTCATCTCATAGAATAACCGCCATCACACTAGCACTGATGATGGGCTTGAAGATCTGGTCATGTTGATTGGACAAGAGGATCACCGCCATCAGATTGATTTCGTTGTTATCGGTAATTCCCTTTTCGTGCATTTATATTTGATATATTTGCATGTTAATTTATGAATCAGGCGCGATCGATACGTCCCTGGGTCAGATCTGTTTATTGTATTATTTCCGCTGCATTTGGATCTGGCGCGGAAACCCAACATTGGTATCAGAGCCAGGTTGCGCTTTGATTCATATATTCAATAATTTATTTCCATTAGATCGTTTCCCATCAACGCTAATTATGTTTGATTTTTCAAAAAAATTGGAATCCGAAAAACATAGAAAATTGGATAAAAGTATTTTTAATCCAACCAAAAAAATGTTCACATCAGACACTGTTTCCGGCATCGGAAAATGTTTCCGATCTACAGGCTGGAAGTCACCGAAAAATCAAGATCTCACCGGTGAAGCTCGGAGAGGAAAACAGTGCATACACGGCGGCGCGGAGGGCGGCAGGCGAGTGGCGGAGGTTGAACCATCTGCCATCTCGCGCGGCCCACGAGCTTGCTGCCGAAACGATTCAGGTTTCCTCGTCTGCGTGCACAGGGCACTTTTCCCCGCAGGTTCAAGAGGTGGCTCCCACGCACGTGGCACTTTGCCCCGCAGCTTCAAGAGGTGGCCCCCGTCGTGTAGCACTTTGCCCTTTTTAGGTTCAAGAGGTGGCTCCCACGCACGTAGCACTTTGCCCCGCATAGCACTTATCTCCCGGTGTTTCTTGCCGGTGACCGGCTCTGATACCATTCTGTCACGCCCCGGGCCCAGGCCCGCGCAAACGCGACTGCAATGGGCTCTTATAGCAACTACTTCGTATCCGTCATCGCTTTACGAAAATGGTTAACATAAGTTGCTATAATAGTCCATTGTAAGCCTTTATAAACCACATTAAATTTTTATCCACAACCAATGTGGGACATGGGTATTACATGAAGTCCTTGAGATTGCTATAGTCCATAGAATGTGGTTACGCATATGATGGTGACCATGAAATACATTCTCGACTGCGATTTCTAAATGTTCCTGGTCGATGAGCTTTCGAGAATGGGATATTGATATATGCTCATTAGAAACTAGTATCATGATGTGTCTAGTGTAGTGCGCCGCGTTTCATCGGCGTTGGCTTGGAGAAGTCAGCACACATGAATATGTGCTCATTAGGAATGAGTTCACTGAACGACGCTACTCAGAATTCTATAAGTAGTTACCATTTGTCGATTATAGAATTCCTAGTCATAGTTGTGCACCATTACTTCTCATGACCCGAGGCGTCATTGGGGTCTTGATAGATAGCTGTGTACTTTGATTTAATGACTGATCACATGCGGGTCATAAAGTCATTATTTTGGGTATTCAGTGATGCTGTCAGAGGCCTATGATTGTCGTTGAGGATTCACCATTGGTCTTGATGAACCAGGATGTCCTATGTGTTTTTCTATATATGATTCGAGAAATCTCTGGCCAGAGTGGGTAGTGCTTGTGAAAAATGGATTTTTCATAGACGCACACAAGGAATCATATAACGTGAAACAAATACATAGTTATTGAAATCATAATGGGTCTCGATCAACCAATGCCCTTGATTCAATCGGGACATATTGAGTGAAAGGAGTGTACTGCACGCTAACTATGACTGACATGTTCTCGTACGTTGCTAGTCATTTGTATCTAGGTCTTCGTGAAGCGCAGATGCTAGGCGCTACCCACTATCGGTAGGTTGTTGCTGAAATTGTATTTTGGTCATTGTCTATTAAATGAGTTTAATTGACAATGTGGCATTCAGGGTAAGCACAAAGAAGTTGTTTGACTTCTAAAATCACAAAGGTTGTGATCCTATTGCTATGATACACTTGAGCCTCGCTGGGTCACAATCAATCGGCCGCCGATCTATTGATGAGAATTGAGACTTAAATGTTAAGTGCTCAAATTGAGTGATTTAGAAGAGATGAATTTAATTTTTGAAAGCTCCTCGCTTTAGTGGAGTTTCTATATTTGAAAATGTTTCATCTATAGAAAGTTCTAAAATTAAAACGTTTGATATATTTATGTCTCATAATTATGTACATTAGTAGTACATGAAGTTATTCAATTGGATTGAGTTACTTGGATTATGAGTTTGGAGTTTTGTGTTGGCTTTTGGGCAAGTGAGAGATTGTTAGCATAAATGCACAGCAAGCCAAACGTTGGCCCGATGGGCTTTATGGACCCTAGCCCAATTACTTAACTCAATACCACTACAAATATAACATTCATCTTTAGGGTTGAGTGAGACTATTCAATACACTTCATCTCATAGAATAACCGACATCACACTAGCACTGATGATGGGCTTGAAGATCTGGTCATGTTGATTGGACAAGAGGATCACCGCCATCAGATTGATTTCGTTGTTATCGGTAATTCCCTTTTCGTGCATTTATATTTGATATATTTGCATGTTAATATATAATCAAGCGCGATCGATCCGTCCCTGGGTCAGATTTGTTTATTGTATTATTTCCGCTGCGTTTGAATCTGGCGCGGGGTACGGAAACCCAACAATATGTATCTCGAGGCTCACATATGAAGATGACATATCATTTCTGAGATAAATTTATTGTAAGAACAGCGGTCTCGAAACTCCAAGTCATTGGAAATTCTAAACATGATTTCCTATGCTAATTATTTTTGTATTACTTAGATGTTCTAGTTTCCTAAAGGAGCTGTTGGAGCAATCTTTGCTTAGATTGGATTGGGCTACTTTACGTTTACTTGTTTAAAAACTTGAAATTCAATGAGTTTTGTTGCTTTTGAGTACCAATTACCATCTTTTCTTGGCGACCCATATTGAGAATGCAGATTTTTCCAATGACACTGCATTTTGTAGAAGACTTTTGGTTCCCGTGAGGCCTCGGGGCATCAACATCTCATTTGAGAGCTTGAATGTTTCACATTATTCCAGTCAGGTTAACTTCATATTATGGAGGTCGAGTTTGCATCTGCCGAGTAAGAGATAACTCACGGTTCTTCAAGGAAGTCCCATATCCCTTATTCTTTATTGTTTTAGTTAATGTTGTTGACCTTCCTCTGGTTGGATATCAGAAGTGATTTTGATGCACTCATTTCATGTTTGTAGTTCTGGAAGTAATGAGCATTGTTTGGGTAGTATGTTCTATCGGTGAAGGTTAAGACTGAAATGGAAAACGCACATTTAATGTTCAAGCACGGACCACTTTCACAATATATGTGACCAAAAAGAAGGCTCGAAATCTCATCTCATACCACACTTTAAAGCAAAAGATATAGTTCACTCATCGACTTACCGAGAGCAGTGGATTCTTTCTATCACCAAGCTGATAAATCCATTGGTGATTTTTGTTGGATTTCATATTTGTCATCTAATTAATCTGTCCGATGTATTGTCTGACTTAATCTTTCATGTGACTAAGCTGCTGCTCATACACTTGGAATTTGAATGTTTTAAATTCCTTGTTGCCGTACTTTTGGGCCAACCTCATTTACAACTTGGGCATACCATCTACCAGTTAGGCCCTATTCCACGAACTCAGGATGGTCGAGCGAAAATTATTTTAATTAATGTGTTCAGGATGCTCGAATATAGTTTGTTGTTGTGATTATGTTTATGTGCTCGAGATGATCGAGCAAAAATAATTTTTTTAATTAATGTGTTCTGGATGTTCGAATACAGTTGGTTATGGTGATTATGTTTATGTGCTCGGGATGATCGAGCAAAATCCAATTTTATATTAATGTGTTCGGGATGTTCGAATACAGTTGGTTGTGATGGTTATGTTTATGTACTCGGGATGATCAAGCAAAATTCATTTTTTTAATGGATGTGTTCGGGATGTTTGAATACAATTGGTTGTGGTGGTTAAGTTTGTGTGCTCGGGATGTTCGAGCAAAGTTTATTATGCTTGGGATGATTGAGCAATGTTTTTAATGTTCGGGATGTTCAGGCGTGATTCCTTGGCGCTAGGGATGTTTTAGCAGATTCATTTAATTTATCATATCCATTTAATTTAATTATTTCTTTGCAATTCATCAAGCTCCTAATCATGATATATTCACTGCATACTTGATGAAATATGTTAGCAACACAATAACAAGTTTTGTTAATATCAAAACAAAGAATATGGTAGTTTCCAAAACCCAACAATCTCCCACATTTTAATGATCACATGACTTGGATAAAAATATGAACTTTAAAACACATTGTTGCATAACAAGAAGTTATATTTTTAAAATAACATATTTCTCCCCTTTTGTGTGAATAAAAAAAAAAATAGAAGTCTTCTCCCACTAGGTCCGCCCTGGTTATACGCTCAAAAATATTTTTACACAAAATTTGAAAAATATGCTATGAAAATAATTTCAT
Organism: Haberlea rhodopensis; assembly: GCA_907163345.1. Classification (NCBI taxonomy): domain Eukaryota; kingdom Viridiplantae; phylum Streptophyta; class Magnoliopsida; order Lamiales; family Gesneriaceae; genus Haberlea; species Haberlea rhodopensis. The sequence goes on from CAJQUN010000302.1 coordinate 544,110, forward strand.
GCTCATGAGAAATTTTCTTCTGTCTAAAAATCAATTAAAATGCTTTCCAAGAACAACCCGCTCTGATACAACTTGTCAGGATCGATCGAGGTGGGCGGCCAGTCCACATCGAGTTCAACCAACTTGAGCTTCAACAACTCGTGTTTTTGAAATGATTGCACCAGAGATTATATCGAGTTCAGTTTCTAAACCTAGAAGAAGACACTCGACATAACCTGCTCTTAAATCGATTAATGTTTTGAAAATCACTTTAAATATATGCAAGTAAAGTAAATACACATGCATTTGTCTATGAAAGTTCGAAGGTGGTGTAATCCTTCTACGTCTCCCCTTCTTCCACCTCATGGAAGGATTACACTAGAAAACTTTGATGTATACAACCATTTGTACAAACCCGATCCAGTTGCGCAATCCTCATCCAAATAGAACTCTTAGCAACTTAACAATATATGTTATTTAATGTCTTACATACAAAGACGTCTCATTCGGTTGTGAAAAATCACAAATCGTTATAATGATATTCTCTCATCTATTTAAGCTCTCAAATACAAAGGATAAAGTGAATATAAAGGTACAAATGATTCCATAATGAATATGATATAACAAGGTAAGTGGTGCATAAGAATTTGTGCTTGCTCTCATTTGAGACGTTCTTCTTTATAGGTTGTCCATTATAAATCACCAAGTGAGTTTGCTTTGATCTCTGTTGGATTGATATCCAACCTGCTTATTAGCTTCCAACACTTGTATTTATAGCCCCAAACAATGATATAAACGTTAGATACAAGAACATGCCAGTTGGAAAAGGTTCTTTACGACCCGAGCTTGCAACGATCATATTCTGGTTTATGGATTATCTTTTTGTATTTCAGACCAGACTGAAATCTTGGGGTAGACCAGCTTGATAATTTCAGTCTGGTCGGATTAGCTCAGACAGATCAGCTCTATATAGATTAGCTTGGTGCAAGACAGCTTGATACAAAACAGCTTGATAACTTGACGGTCCAATCTGTTGCTTGTAAGTCTTTGTTTGATTATTGACAATATAATGGTTGCTTTTGAATGTATGCATACTCTTCGCCGACGCACCTCTAGGGGAGTTGGTTTAATGGCTTTAAAACTTGACATTAGCAAAGCTTATGATAGGGTTGAATGGGGTTTCTTGGAGGCAGTCCTGAGCCGATTAGGTTTCTCGTCGAAGTGGGTGGTGCTGGTGATGACTTACTTGCAATCCACTATATTTTCAGTGCTTCTTAATGGTCACCCACTCATAGCTTCTCACCCAGTAGGGGCTTGGTCAAGGTTGCCCTCTTTCACCATGTAAACACGGGAAAGATGACAGGGATCAAATGTGCTCGAAATCCCCACTTGTTTCTCACCTCTTCTTAACTGATGATAGTTTGAGTTTTGGTATGACGAAATCTCAAATTGTAATTCAATTCGAAATATTTTGTCTCAATACACCAGTGCTTCAAGGCAAGGCATTAACTTACAAAAATCTTGCATCACGTTCAGCCCAAACACGAATTCTTCCCAGAATAGCAGGTTTACCATATTAGGTATGCCATATTTGAAGGCCACGATATCATCTCGGTTTACCTGCTTTCGTGGTACGTAGCAAACGAAATGTTTTTGATGGCCTCATGCAATGTATTTGGAATAAAATTCAGGGTTGGAAACATGATTTATTCTATGTGGGTGGTAAAGGGGTGTTAATTAAAGCAGTTGCTCAAGCAATTTCAACATACACGATGCATATGCCATTTGGAGTGGGCAAGTCAATTCAGAGTATGATTACAAACTTTTGGTGGGGGAATTCTTCCTCACACAAATGTATATATTGGATAACGACAATCAATTACGTTCTTCAAAGGCCAAAGGAGGAATGAGATTCCGTAATATCTTTTATTTTAATAAAGTGCTCAAAGCCAAACAAGGTTGGAGATTCATGACTAATCTGGAATCCTTAGTCTCAAAGATCCTCAAAGCAAAATAGTATCCTTCATCCGCATTTTTGCAGGTTACGTTGGGTACAAAACCATCTTAACTTTGGCGAAGCTTAATAAAGAGTTGTGATTTGCTTGAACATGGACTTCGTTGGCGAATAGGTGCTGGTACAGACTCAAGATCTTTCAGGATCCTTGGTTGTTAAGGCCTTTTTATTTCAAACCAATCACAGTTCCATCTCCTCAGTGGGTGGATATAACAGTTAGTTAATTATGTCTACCAAATGACAACTGAGACTGGCAGAAAATAGACAACATCTTTTGGCCTGTTGATCACGACGAGTTTCAACATTTCCCTATACATTGCATGTATGGTGTAGATAAACTCATTTGGAATTAAACTAACCATGGCGAATATACAATCAAAGGGTTACCTTTGATTGTATCCACCCACTGAGGAGATGGAACTGTGATTGGTTTGAAATAAAAAGGCCTTATGGATACGTGGTGATCATCTTATGGATGGATACGCTGCAATGCCTATTCTAAAAATGCTTTTCATGCACTGTGGAAGTGTAAGCGTGCTTGTCAGGTTTGGAAAGCCTCTGCTCTTTGGAATTTGTTACATAATTTTCGCGGTGATCATCTTATGGATACGAGGATTGGATACTTATGCTTTTCTTTGGAATTTACGTTATTTGCTCTTGTATTTGGAGTATCTTGATTGATAGTAATAATATCTTTGTTTAATGGTCGATGGGACCCGATTGTTTATGTACTCTCTCGGGCTTCAATTTATGACCGGCCTTTGTTATAGTCTCCTTCAACTACTTCTACCTCTTAGCTATTAAAGAGGGCATAATACAATTGATCGCATGCCATGGTGGAATCTGATTCGGCTTTAGCTGTTCAGAATAACTTTGTTGTTAGCCATTGCCATAGATCTGCAAATGGCATGCGTTGTATTTTGGGAATCTCACTACCTGTCTTGTATCTTCTTCGTTATTTCTGCAATCTCTTGTAACAACTAATTTGGTTGGTCACCTTTAACATATTATGTTTTCTCTTAAAAACAATTAGGATGGTGGAATATAATAAGGGAAAACTGAAATAAAATCCCTATTGTCAAACTTAATTATGGAATCAGTCTCTATGTCAGAAAAAATTAATTCAAACTCTCTACTGCAACTTAAAATTTTGTTCTAACTCCCTATCTTATTAAAATGACTATAATACCTCTCTACTGAAAGTTAAACTTTTAATTTGAGAAATCATTACAGTCAGTACGAAACCTATACAATTTTGGTACACGTTACACATAAAATTGGAATGAAATTTATACAATTTTGGTACAAGTTATACATGAAATTGGTATGAAATCTATACTATTTTCGGTACTTATTACACGTGAAGTTGGTATGAAATATATATAATTTTGGTACTATTTACACATAAAGTTGGTATGAAACCAATACAATTTTGGTACTAGTTACACATGAAATTGGTATAAAAATTATGCTATATTCGGTACTTATTACACGTGAAGTTGGTATGAAACCTATACAATTTCGGTACTAAATATACATAAAATTGGTATGAAACCTATATAATTTTGGTACTAATTACGAATAAAATTGGTACGAAACTTAGACTATTTTCAGTACTTGTTACATATGAAATTGGTATGAAATCTTTACAATTTTGGTACTAGTTACACATGAAATTTGTATGAAACCTATACAATTTTGGTACAAGTTACACATGAAATTGGTACGAAACCTATTCTTTTTTCGGTACTTATTACACTTGAATTTGGTATGAAACATATACAATTTTGATACTTATTACACTTGAATTTGGTATGAAACATATACAATTTTGGTACTAGTTACATGTGAAGTTGGTATGAAACCTATATTATATTCGAAACTTATTACATGTGAAGTTGGTATGAAACCTATATTATATTCGAAACTTATTACACGTAAAGTTGGTATGAAACATATACAATTTTGGTACCAACTATGCATAAAATTGTTATGAAACACATATAATTTTGGTACTAATTACGAATAAAATTGGTACAAAACCTATTCTACTTTCGGTACTTATTACAAATGAAATTGGTATGAAATCTTTACAATTTTGGTACTATTTACACATGAAATTGATATGAAACATATACAATTTTTGTACAGTTATACATGAAATTAGTATGAAACATATACTTTTTAGGTGTTTATTACACATGAAGTAGGTATGAAACATATACAATTTTGGTACTTATCACACTTGAAATTGGTATGAAACATATACAATTTTGGTACTAGTTACACGTGAAGTTGGTATGAAACATATACTATATTCGAAACTTATTACACGTAAAGTTAGTATGAAACCTATACAATTTCGGTACTAAATATACATAAAATTGGTATGAAATCTATATAAATTTGGTACTAGTTACACGTGAAGTTGGTATGAAACCTATACTATATTCGAAATTTATTACACGTAAAGTTGGTATGAAACCTACACAATTTTGGTACTTAGTATACATAAAATTGGTACGAATCCTATACTATTTTCGGTACTTAATACATTAAATTAATATGAAATTTTTATAATTTTGTTACTAATTACACAAGAAATTGGTACGAAACCTATACAATTTTGGTACAATTACATGTGAAATTGGTATGAAACCTATATTAGTTTCGGTACTTATTACACGTGAAGTCAGTATGAAAGATATACAATTTTGGTGCTAGTTACACATGAAGTTGGTATGAAACATATACAATTTTCGTACTAGTTACACATGAAATTGGTATAAAACATAAACTATATTCAGTACTTATCACGTGTGACGTTGGTATGAAATCTATACAACCAGTTACATATGAAATTGGTATTAAAACTATACAATTTTGGTACTAGTTACATAAACATATATCATCTTGGTACAATTACACATGAACTTGGTATTAAATCTATACAATTTTGGTACTAGTTACTCATGAAAATAGTATTAAACTTATACAATTTTGGAACTAGTTGTACATGAAATTGGTATTAAATGTATACAATTCCGGTACTAATTACACATCAATATTATGTTAAATTTATATATCTATAAACAAACAATATCAAATTCAAACAACAATAACAACATTTCTATAGAATCTTCTATATTAATGTTAATATTCTATATAGAACAAACAAAAAAATCAATTTCAAATAACATTAAATTCAAACTTTACAAACAATATTTGTTTGTTCTGGTACTAGTTATACATGAAATTTGTTTGAAACATATACTATCATCGGTACTTATTACACGTAAAGTTAGACCTATACTAGTTACACATGAGATATGTGTATATGAGTTGTATAAATGTCATTGACATTACTCTTTTCAATTGGGCATTGCATGCAATGGGTTTAAGAGTAAACGTGCATGGTGAATCGAGAATATGATTAGTGCATTATAATGGATTATGTCAAATCGTGCTTTATTTGTAATGTCCGAAATAATTATTAATTGTGCAATTGATTTAATTATGGTGGTTATATGATATGTCGAGATTTAAATCTTGGGTATCGGATTTCGGAGCGGAGTTGGGATAAATAATTCCGGGATCGAATTTATAATGCTAATTAACACCGAAATTTTATTAAAATGATTTAATAAAGATTTAGTTGTTGTGATTCAAATAAGGACATGAAGTTAGGTGTGGACTGTACATGTGATGCACATGCATCAGTACACCGGTGACACCCCGATGTTCATAATTGGTCGGGAATTAATATATATCGGTGTATGATGTAAAACACATAGCAAAATGTGTAAAACACACACAGATCGCGGACACACACTAAAACATGCGAAAACACGCACTTCTCACGCGATCACCGACCACAGTGTACTTATCCGCTCCGTTCGCCGCCGTCCGACCACCTAACGACGAGACTGACCTACCACAGTGTTCAAAACTCAGAGGCGCATCTTTCCATACCAGATAATCAAATTTTGGTGTTCGAAAAGTGGTTCGATTTTGATCTGGAACGGACGAAGTCGTACAGACTAGGGTTTGAGCATCTTTTGTTCGATTTCTTCGATTCTACACCAAATTGGACGAAGCTATATACCAAATCTCTTCCCCTCATCTGGACGAAGATTTATACACCGGTCTCCGCCACTACCGCCCCCGGAGGTCGCCGAAATCGGAGGAAAAGCGTGCGTGTACTGTGTGCGATTTTGGGTAAAATTCGATATTCAATTTTTCCAACTTTGCTTCGATAATTACCAGTTAATTTGAGTTCGTAAAATGAGTTAATGATGATAATATTGAGTTGTTGAATTAAGATATTGAATCGATATGAATGATATCGATTGGATTGTAAATGAACTAATATTAAGTGATAATTTCGATATAGATTCTTCATGATTCTCAAGATGTCGGGATAGCCCATCATGTTGTCGACTATCAGGTACGTGGTGACGTACGAGCAGGTATACCCAGTATTTATATATTCATGCATACATGTATTTTAATGTGATGTTTTAATGTTCAGTGATTGAGTTTGATAATTGAGTTTAATACACGTGGAATGGTGGATACGTCGATGTACGTGATCTAGGTATACGGGTTGATTATTGATGCCTTTGGCATGATCGATATGCGAAGTGGTTGAGAATGAGATTAATTGATAGGTAGAGCTGCCTTTGAGATAAGATTCGTCATGATTGAGTATAAATGATATATTGTGGTTATGTCGTATTTATTACATTGATGAGTATCATGCTTTGACTAATGATATTGAACATGATGTTTATGCAAGTATATAAGAATGAAACAGGAACAATTCGTGATAGCTATGCCGGTTCGGAATTTGGAACAGGGAGTATACTTTTGAGTTTTGAATAATCTAAATTGTTGCATTACAATTTCGTATATTGATTTGTGAATGAATATTGAGTTGGAGTATGCTCACCCATGTGGGGGTTGTTTCTGTTAAAACAGGTACAACATGTACTAAGCTATTTTGGGATATTGGTTCGAGCTTTGTTGGATCATGCTGCTTCCAGAAGCGTATATGAGTGTGGGTAAATATTATATGCTATTTATTCAGTTAGATTGGTATTCCTTTATTTGTTGCTCGTATGTGAGCAACTGGAAGCATGCATATGGACTGTATAAGGGTGTTGAAGCCCACTTTTTATATCTTCTTAGTATTGTGTTTTTCCTTGGCTGGGAATTGTTTTGGTGATGTGTTTTATTTTGGTTGTGGTTTATTTTGGGATAGCTCAATTTATGGGGAGACTCTGCCCAAATTTTATAAAAACCCACAATGTAAAAGTGGTGCAATTGTGATGATAATGGGTGAACCTTGAGTCTTATTGATGAGTATTATTGATGTCATGGATAATATGTGAAGCATGTAAGGATTCTTTTAAAGAATGGAAATTTTTTTATACTCATACGACGTCATAAATGCACTAATGACGAGTATAAGGGAGGGTCTTACATTATTTCTACTTAAAACTCGGAAGAGGCAATAGAATAACATATGATTTAACATAGTTGATAGTTGGGTGAAGTCGAATCTCTAGAATCCGTTCTCATTGATTTTCTCCACTTAAAATATTCATCATCTTGTTAGTTTATTTTAGTTATTTAATTACTTCTCCACTTAATTCGATTCATCAAGCACCTTTACTTTTAAACACATTGCATGCAATGCCCAATTGAAAGGCGTAATGCCAAGGACATTAATACAACTTATATATAACATATCTCTATGCTCACAGGCGAGCATATAATTTGTATTAATTCGTATCATGTGTAACTATGACCAAATTATATAAGTTTAATACAAATTTCAATTGTATAGGTTTAATAATACGTATATTATATAGGTTCCATAATTCATACCAATTTTATGTATACATAGTACGAAAATTGTATATGTTTCACACCAACTTCAAGTGTAATAAGGAACGAATATAGTATATGTTTCATACAAACTTCATGTGTAACTAGTACCAAAATTGTATATGTTTCATACCAACTTCATGTGTAACTAGTACCAAAATTGTATGTGTTTCATACTAATTTTATGTGTAATAAGTACCGAAACTAGTATAAATTTCATACCAATTTCACGTGTAACTTGTACCAAAATTGTATATGTTTCATACCAATTTCATGTGTAATTAGTACCAGACTTGTAAAAATTTCATACTAATTTAATATGTATTAAGTACCGAAAATAATATATGTTTCGTACCAATTTCATTCATAATTAGTAACAAAATTATATAAGTTTTGTACCAATTTTATATATACTAAGTACCGAAATTGTATAGGTTTTATACCAACTATACGTGTAATAAGTTTCGAATATAGTATATGTTACATACCAACTTCACGTGTAACTATTACCAAATTTATATAGATTTCATACCAATTTTATGTATACTTAGTACCGAAATTGTATAGGTTTCATATCAACTTTACGTGTAATAAGTTTCGAATATAGTATATGTTTCATACCAACTTCATGTGTAACTAGTACCAAAATTATATATGTTTCATACCAACTTCAAGTGTAATAAGTACCAAAATTGTATATGTTTCATACCAACTTCATGTGTAATAAGTACCGAAAAAGTATAGGTCTCATACCAATTTCATGTATAACTGTACCAAAATTGTATATGTTTCATATCAATTTCATGTGTAATTAGTACCAAAATTATAAATATTTCATACCAATTTCATTTGTAATAAGTACCAAAAATAGAATATGTTTCGTACCAATTTTATTCGTAATTAGTACCAAAATTATATGGGTTTCATACCAATTTTATGCATAGTTGGTACCGAAATTGTATACGTTTCATACCAACTTTACGTGTAATAAGTTTCGAATATAGTATATGTTTCATACCAACTTCACGTGTAACTAGTACCAAAATTGTATATGTTTAATACCAAATTCAAGTATAATAAGTACCAAAATTGTATATTTACTTCATGTGTAATAAGTACCGAAAAAAGTATATGTTTCGTACCAATTTCATGTGTAACTTGTACCAAAATTGTATAGGTTTCCTACCAATTTCATGTGTAACTAGTACCAAAATTGTAAAGATTTCATACCAATTTCATATGTAACAAGTACCGAAAATAGTATAAGTTTCGTACCAATTTTATTCGTAATTAGTACCAAAATTGTATAGGTTTCATAACAATTTTATTTATATTAATACCGAAACTGTATATGTTTCATACCAACTTCACGTGTAATAAGTGCTGAATATAGTATATGTTTTATACCAATTTCATGTATAACTAGTACCAAAATTGTATTGGTTTCATACCAACTTCATGTGTAACTAGTACCAAAATTGTATATGTTTCATACCAACTTGACGTGTAATAAGTAGTGAAAATAGTATATGTTTCATACCAATTTTATGTATAACTTGTACCAAAATTGTATAGATTTCATACCGATTTTATGTGTAACGTGTACCAAAATTATATAGGGTTCGTATCGACTGTAATGATTTCTCAAAATTAAATGTTTAACTTTTAGTAGAGGGGTATTATAGTCATAGGGAGTTAAACAAAATTTTAAGTTGTAGTAGGGAGTTTGAATTAATTTTTTCTGATATTGGGATTGATTTCAAAATTAAATTTGACGATGTAGATTTATTTTGAGTTTTACGTTAAAATATATATATATATATAAAATGTGTTGATATATATATATATGTATATATATATATATAGATCAAAGGCTACTCTGTTAGAACTTAAAACCCTTCCCTCCCGTTCACCCTCAACACCTAGGGTTTTTTAAACCCACTTCAATTCGCATCACTCCTGAGTGTAGCTTCCTCAACAATAACCATGTACCTGTACAGCTTAACCCTTCAACAAGCTACCGGCATCATCTGCGCCATCAACGGGAGCTTCTCTGGCGGGAAATCACAAGAAATTGTGGTGGCGCGTGGCAAAGTACTCGACCTCCTGCGGCCCGACGACAGTGGTAAGCTACAGTCTCTGCTATCTGTTGAAATTTTTGGCGCTATTCGCTCCTTAGCTCAGTTTCGCCTCACTGGAGCGCAAAAAGATTACATTGTTGTTGGGTCTGATTCTGGTCGCATTGTAATCCTTGAATATAACAAAGAGAAGAACACATTTGATAAAATCCATCAAGAAACTTTTGGTAAATCTGGATGCCGTAGAATTGTGCCAGGTCAGTATTTGGCTATTGACCCCAAGGGTAGAGCTGTGATGATTGGTGCTTGCGAGAAGCAGAAGCTTGTTTATGTTTTGAATAGGGATACAGTAGCTAGGTTGACTATTTCATCCCCTCTAGAGGCGCATAAGAGCCACACTATTTGTTATTCCATTTGCGGGGTGGATTGTGGGTTCGAAAACCCAATTTTTGCAGCTATAGAGTTGGATTATTCCGAGGCTGACCAGGACCCCACTGGTCAAGCCGCCAATGAGGCTCAGAAGCAGTTGATCTTTTATGAATTGGATTTGGGTCTTAACCATGTTTCGAGGAAATGGTCTGAACAGGTTGATAATGGTGCTAATTTGCTTGTCACAGTGCCTGGTGGTGGGGATGGGCCAAGTGGTGTTCTTGTGTGTGCAGAGAATTTTGTCATATATAAGAATCAAGGGCATCCAGATATCCGAGCAGTAATTCCGAGGCGTGAGGACTTACCGGCTGAGCGTGGGGTTTTGATTGTCTCAGCTGCTATGCATAAGCAGAAATCCATGTTTTTCTTCCTCTTGCAAACAGAGTATGGGGATATGTTTAAAGTGACATTGGACCATGAGAATGATAGAGTGAAAGAGCTGAAGATAAAATATTTTGATACTATTCCTGTCACATCATCTTTGTGTGTCTTGAAGTCAGGGTTTTTATTTGCTGCATCGGAGTTTGGTAACCATGCCTTGTATCAGTTTCAGGCGATAGGAGATGATCCAGATGTGGAGGCCTCATCAGCTACACTGATGGAAACAGAAGAAGGTTTTCAGCCTGTGTTTTTCCAGCCTAGGAAACTGAAGAATCTACTTAGAATAGACCAAATTGAGAGTCTGATGCCAATTATGGATATGAAAGTCATTAATCTATTTGAGGAGGAAACTCCTCAGATATTTTCACTTTGTGGGCGGGGTCCTCGTTCATCACTCCGTGTATTGAGACCTGGTTTGGCTATTAGTGAAATGGCGGTATCACAGCTACCTGGAGTTCCAAGTGCTGTGTGGACTGTCAAAAAAAATGCCAATGATGAATTTGATGCCTATATTGTTGTTTCTTTTGCAAATGCCACTCTCGTGCTTTCCATTGGTGAGACTGTTGAAGAAGTAAGTGACAGCGGGTTTCTTGATACAACGCCTTCCCTTGCTGTTTCTTTGATTGGCGACGACTCTCTGATGCAAGTACATCCCAGTGGTATTAGGCATATCAGAGAAGATGGGCGTATCAATGAGTGGAGAACTCCAGGAAAAAGAACGATTGTTAAGGTTGGGTCTAACAGACTTCAGGTTGTCATTGCACTGAGTGGAGGGGAGCTTATATATTTTGAAGTTGATATGACTGGTCAGCTGATGGAGGTGGAGAAGCATGAAATGTCGGGAGATGTTGCCTGTTTGGATATTTCTCCTATCCCTGAAGGAAGACAGAGATCACGCTTTCTTGCTGTTGGATCTTATGATAACACCATCCGCATTTTGTCTTTGGATCCTGACGACTGTATGCAGATACTAAGTCTGCAAAGTGTTTCATCACCTCCGGAATCTCTCCTATTTCTTGAAGTTCAGGCTTCTTTTGGAGGCGACGATGGGGCAGACCACCCTGCGAGCCTCTTTTTGAATGCTGGTCTACAAAATGGAGTTTTATTCAGGACAGTTGTGGACATGGTGACTGGCCAGCTATCAGATGCCCGATCTCGCTTCTTAGGACTCAGAGCACCAAAGCTGTTTTCTATTATTGTGAGAGGACGTAGAGCTATGCTTTGCTTGTCAAGTAGACCTTGGCTTGGTTATATACACCAAGGACATTTCCTCCTCACACCATTGTCATACGAGACTCTTGAATATGCTGCTTCATTTTCATCGGATCAGTGTGCAGAAGGTGTCGTTGCTGTCGCCGGAGATGCGTTAAGGATTTTTACTATTGAAAGACTTGGAGAATCTTTTAATGAAACAGCTATACCTTTGAGGTATACTCCTCGGAAGTTTGTAGTTCAACCCAAACGGAAGCTGTTGGTAATAATCGAGAGCGATCAGGGAGCATTAGCTGCAGAAGAGCGTGAAGCTGCAAAAAAGGAGTCCTTTGAGTCTTTTGGAGTGGGGGAAAATGGAAACATAGAGCAGATGGACAATGGTGATGATGAGGAAAACAGCGATCCACTTTCTGATGAGCAGTATGGATATCCAAAGGCAGAGTCAGGAAAGTGGGTTTCTTGCATTAGAGTTCTGGATCCTAGGTCAGCTTTAACTACCTGTCTACTAGAGCTCCAGGATAATGAAGCTGCATTCAGCATGTGCTCTGTAAATTTTCATGATAAGGAGTATGGAACACTTTTGGCTGTAGGAACAGCAAAAGGTCTCCAGTTTTGGCCCAAAAGATCCTTTGAGGCTGGATATATTCACATATATAGGCTTAAAGAAGATGGAAAAGTCATTGAACTTTTACACAAGACACAAGTGGACGGTATACCTCTCGCGTTATGCCAGTTCCAAGGAAGATTGCTTGCTGGGATTGGACCTGTACTTAGATTGTATGACTTGGGGAAAAGGAGGTTGCTTAGAAAGTGTGAGAATAAGTTGTTCCCCAACACAATCACCTCTATCCAAACCTACCGTGATCGAATTTATGTTGGGGACATGCAAGAGGTATCTTCTTTGATTATATAATTTCAAGCTTACTTTTTGAATGCCACAACTGAATCTTTTACTCTGATCTAGAGAGAGCATTACCGTTTCTTCATTTTGAGTGTGTGACTATATATTTTTATGTGAGGTCGTGCTCTATTCATTTATTTTGAGAAGTTCAATGTCAGATGGTACAAACAGTTATTATGATTTCAAATTAAATGTTCTCAGTGTTTTTGTTCTTGTCCTGTTTAATTGTTTCAGTCGTTTCACTACTGCAAGTATAGGCGTGATGAAAATCAGTTGTATGTATTTGCTGATGACACTGTTCCAAGATGGCTTACTGCTGCTCAGCACATCGACTTCGACACCGTTGCTGGTGCAGACAAATTTGGAAATATCTATTTTGTCCGTCTCCCACAGGATGTGTCAGATGAGATCGAAGAAGACCCCACTGGTGGTAAGATAAAGTGGGAGCAGGGGAAGTTGAATGGGGCACCGAACAAAGTAGAGGAAATAGTTCAATTTCATGTTGGTGATGTGGTCACTTGCTTGCAGAAAGCGTCTCTGATTCCAGGAGGTGGAGAGTGCATCATCTACGGAACTGCAATGGGCGGTTTGGGGGCATTCCTTCCATTTACATCACGGGATGATGTTGACTTCTTCTCTCATCTGGAGATGCACATGCGGCAGGAGCACCCACCTTTATGTGGCAGAGACCATATTGCCTACAGATCATCCTATTTTCCCGTGAAGGTGGACGTTCTTATTAACGATTCATCCATGAATTTGTGATACTACTTTTTGCGTTTTGATTCCCATGTTTTTAGATTTTCTAATTCCCCTTAAATCTCTTTCTACTCAACTCAAATGCACGTAAATGTGGTTTTTTTGGGGAAAATGGTTGGTGGTTAGAGGGAAATTTTGTATGCTGATATGAACTCATTGATTTTGGAGCTATAGATGGAGCCGCTCTATTAGAATAGGGTCATACTGGCAAAGTTGTAGTTTAATGTGCGAAGCCCTCGATTTGGGTTTTTGCGGACTCATTTGTGAACTGAGTTGCACAAGACTCTGAGCTATGCAGCTAGTTACCCACATCAGTGATTTGCATTTAACTATTAATTATTGGTAAAGTAACTAAACGATAGTTGCATTCCTATCACGTTAGCTGGTTGCAATAGTTGACGTGTTCTATTCTCAACCTCTTCGTCTGCATTTTGTTCTTTCCTCTCTACCAGTTGATGAAATGAAGATGTGCAATTTTGCAGGATGTTATAACTTGCATTAAGTTTCTTTCCTGATTATATTTCTACCAGTTGATAAAATACAGATGTGCAATTTTACAGGATGTTATAGACGGAGATTTGTGCGAACAATTCCCAACCTTGCCCATGGATATGCAACGGAAAATTGCCGATGAGCTGGATAGAACTCCAGGGGAGATTTTAAAGAAACTAGAAGAAATCAGAAATAAGATCATTTGAGATAAAGTGCATTTCAGTAGTAAAATCCCGATCCCTTCTGATACAATTCTTGCCTTGATAATATTTTTACATGTTCTGCAAAAACCTGCGTCTTTCTTGGTTCGGGTAACTCGGTTTTGACAGGCGTATTGCTTCTCGTTCTTGTTCCCGTTCTGGTTTATTGATTCGATACGTTTTAATGACACGATTTTATATCAATTGTTGTTCTGTTGATCAGTGATTCGGTTTTTAATGTGCACAGGTCTTCGTCATCCCCTTCATTCGAATGGAACAGTTGGATATAATCACCAGCTGCACTTCTTGTTACGAAACAAAACATGACGTGCAGTCAGATCGCCATTAAAAGGGATTCTTGTTGGCTCAAAATCTGTGTGGTTGAAGTTTGTCAGATGAAAAAAACATGAATTTTGTGCTTCCAATTTCCAATTTCCAATTCCTGCCCTATAAATTCTGAGCATCTGTTGTAGTGGTAATGTAGGTAAAATAGTGATCCTATATTTATATGTTTGTCTTTTGAATTTAGTTTCAGATTTCCAATTCCTGCCCTATCATTTTTTTTGCTTTTCACTTTTTCCTGTTTAATAATACAATTAACAAAACGTTTCACAGGAATTCCATTTCGATCATTCATTATACATTTAAATTCTACATTTTTAAATACAGGAATGGTAAAATAACTCAACTCGATTGTATATCATGCTGATTTTCTATTTCATGTCCAAGCATTTACATAATTATTTTATAATATACTATGCATATCTTAGTTAAAATCTTGTGGAGATAATATAAATTTAGTCAAAATTCGCTTATTTTTGGTCCAAGCTTAACTGTGGAGAATATTACCTAGTACGATTTACTTGGTTGGTGTTGTTCGAGGACTATTCTGTCGGTCCATAGATTTACTCAGTGCGTACTCTTGTCATTAAAAAATTAAAAATGGTTAAACTCAAATCATAAGCTAGAATTTTGCCTAGACACGTCGAAAACGTGTTATGTATGCACGACTTATCCAGCTGCAATGCGACTCTTGTTATCCTAAACCTCACCAAAGTCATCAGTCCCATATCTTCTCCTCGGTTCATCACTTGTTTGTGACTGGAACAATTATTTCTACGGCAGAACCAAAAATGAAGCGATTTCGATTTGATCTATCATTCTTCATACTTCTCGGATTTTGTATGCTTTTCTCGCCGGCCGTATCCAGTATTATAATCTCCCAGCTTGATCGCAAGGTAAAAAACTGACACGGAAGAATTTTTTTTTTTAAAAAAAAAATTTGTTGATTTTTTTTTAATTTGGATACATTTGAGTTTTGTGTATGAGAAATTAGGAAGTATATCCGAGGTCTTACAACTTTTGTTTCACATCTTAGCATTGTCGATGGGTGAGCACACGAAATTAATCGCCTACGTTGCTTGTTTTATTTTTTCTTTAATTTTGTTTTGCTGATTGAATCGTGTGTATTAATTTGAATCTGAATCGTTTTGCTGAAGAAGGCATTGATTTAGTATGGTAAAGCCTGTATAAGAGCAAGCCAGAAAATATGAACAGTTTGTCTGATAGGATCAGCAAGACTTGGAGATATAAGAAGATTAGCAAAATTTGAATAAGTTAATTGTATGCATTGGTTAGTTACACTCTATTACAAAGGATATAAATAGCATTACAATACGGAAGTTGTAAGATTGAAGAATATATACGAATTGTTTTTCCCTGTGAATTCTCTCTCAAACTATTTCCCCAATTCTTCCGAATTTCTGCTTCTTCTGCTCTCATTTATGAGGAGATTAGCACTCTCGAAGTTTCTTCCTAACATTGTTGCTCTCGTTGCTACGATTGCCTCGATTCGATCTTGCATCAGTGTGCATTTGGTGAATTCATCAATTTTTTTCTCAGTTGTGGTTTGATATATTGGTTGAATTCTTTGTTCATGAATTCTTTGCACTGTAAGTTGCCGAATTTCGTTCGGTTGCTTGTGAATCACCTATTTACTGTAAGTTGGCACCATTTCTAAAATTTTTGTCATCGGTGATCAATGCAGATTCGATCGGAGTATGCGAAACTGGTTTATTGTTGAATTTTCAATCGAGTTATTGCTGTGGTTTCGCTGCTTTCTAGATCTGTGATCAGTGTATTTCAATTCCCAACCACTTGTTCGATTCCGATCCACATTGTTTTTGCAATTTCGTCGCATTCTCATTTTGAAATTCTCGTTACTTGTTCGAATTGGTTCTGTTTTCATCTACTGGAATCTCATTGCTTGTGTTCTGTTCATCTTCGTGTTTTTTTCGTTTCAATTGCTGCGTGATTCTGAGAATGAAATTTTATGGAGTTTCTGCTCACGATGCATTGGTAGGTTGATTTTTTTATTATTTACGATCACTTTTGGAATTTCAATTCTGAAATTTTTCCTTCTCTCGATCGATTGAGCTTGAATTGTACCAAATTCTAATTTGAAACACAAAACATCAGTATGGGTCTTCTCTCCACTTCTATGAGGGACGTGGCCATGCACATTCAGCCATTGGATGCTACAGTTGAGCAGGTTATGCGACGATCAGCTCACATTTCATCGGAACACCAACATCCACCTCTTCAGGCACCTAATTTGCCATTGCATTTGCAGGCCTCGACTACTGAAATCATTCTGCAGTCAAAGTCGATGAGTAGGGCTGCTTAATGGGTCGGGTCAATCCGGACCAAAAGCGGACCGGTTAGCCGCCGTTCCGAACCGGTCCGGAACCGGGTCCATTAGTTTAAAAAAAAAATAAAAAGTTATGATTTATAGATAAATATATTCGAGTTTACTTTAAACACACAAATGTCCATTAGCTCAATTGGTTAGAGCTGCAGAATAGAATGTGATGGCCGCATGCTCGAATCCTCCAAGCAACAATTTGCTTTGATTTTTTGAAAAAAAAAAATTAATTCAAAAAAACCGGTTCCGGGTTGGAACCGGTCCAACCCTGAACCAGCGGTCCAGAAACAGGATCCGATCCGGTTCCTTATCTGATCGGATCGGTCCCGGAATTAGCGGATCCGGAACAGACCTGTTCCGACCGGATCATGCCGGATTGATCAGTTAAGCAGCCCTATCAATGAGACTTCCGAGACTTCCGCGATTTTCCGGTGATAATGTTCATGCGTGGATCTCCAATATTCAGAGATACTTTGACTATTACTCGACTCTGGATCCACGGCGTTTAATCATCGCAACTTATCATTTAGACGGAGATGCTCTAGATTGGTTGCATTTTTATTTGCAATTGAAAAGCGATTTCTTACTGCGGCGTATGTCGTTACAAATAAGCGACTTCAATGGACTAGCTGTTCACGTGCAGCAGTATATCAATCAGAAAACATTGGCTCGCTTTCTTGCAGTCAGAAACTGGTTCAGCTGGAGCTCTTGTCAAAGGCAGATACAGCATTCATGCATCAACAAATAAAGGATATCAAGGTTCTGTTAGCTGATTATTTGGAAGATAAATCCAAGTCGGAAGTAGCCGAAGGATTAGAGTTGAATACACTAGCAGAGGACTCTACCAACAAGGAGAACAAATTCACGAGAGAAGCACAAGTGATTAAATCCATAGTGCAGAAGACTTCAAAGTTCCAGTGGAAGAAATCAAAGGTGTTTCAAATGATGCACTGGATATTGGAAGTTGACAGAATAGAGAAATATTCTGTACTATTTTATTCAATAATCAATTGGATACAAATTGTCTCCTTTTAAAGGAGAGAAGTCAAGACAAAAAGAGGAAAAATATTACAATCAACATAATACAATCTAATATATTATGGGATTTAACCAATCAAATATTCTAAATACTGAATAAAATCTTTATGAATCAACACTCCCCCTCAAGTTGGTGCAAATATATCAGTCATGCCTAACTTGCTAACTTGAAGCTCAAATGGTGGTCTTAGTAAGCCCTTTGTAAGAATATCTGCAACTTGTTGCATGCTTGGTACAAACGGGATACAAATTGTCCCATTTTCCATTTTCTCCTTTATGAAGAGTTTGTCAATCTCGATATGTTTAGTTCTATCATGTAGAACAGGATTGTGAGTGATGCTGATAGCAGACTTATTATCACAATATAGTTTTATCGGTAAAGTTAGTCAGATATTCTAAAACTCTTTTGAACCACAATGTTTCACATATTCCTTGGGCCATTGCCCTAAATTCAGCTTTAGTACTACTTCTGCAACCACACTTTGTTTCTTGCTTCTCTAAGCGACAAGATTGCCCCACAAATATGTACAGTATCCGGATGTTGATCTTCTATCAGTGATAGAACCTGTCCAGTCAGCGTCTGTATATGCCTCAATTCCTCTTTCTATACATTTTTTGAACCAAAGTCTTTTCCCTGGAGAGCTTTTTAGATAACGAAGAATCCGATAAACAACATTAAGGTGTTCTTCATAGGGAGAGTGCATAAACTGACTAACCATGCTTACTGCAAAAGCAATGTCTGGACGTGTGAGATAGGATAAATGAGTTTTCTAACCAATCTTTGATATCTCCCTGTATCAACTGGTGTACCATCTTTTACTGCCCCAAGTTTAACATTTGTATCAATTGGGGTATCAGTTGGTCTACAACCGCTCATTCCTGTTTCTTTTAATAGGTCCAATATGTACTTTCACTGTAAGACAATAATTCCCTGTTTTGATCTAGCTATCTCCATCCCTAGGAAATATCTCAGTTGACCTAGGTCTTTAATTTCAAATTCTGTAGCCAATTTCCGACATATTTCACACCATAGGGCCGGCCGTCCTCCATCGGAATCGCGCGAAAAACCGCGGGCAGCAAGGGCCTACGCGCCACTTTGAAATCCGCCAACGGTGGTGGGTTTGAGCATCACTATCCGACGGGTTTCTTCCCGTCGGACCTCAGAAAAGACCTCGCGAAGGCTAGGTAAGGCGCCCACGGACGTTGTCCAGGTCGTGATTCAAGCCTGCCAGAAACACAAAAATTCTTGTGCGTTCATTTTTTTGCTGGTAACGTACTGCATCAACGGGGCTGTCCCATTTTTCATCTTCAAATAGGTCAAGTTCTTGCCAAACAAAGTAACTCATTGTAATATGTTGTGACAGATTGTGAACCTTGGTGCATCTTCCACATCTTGGTGGTAAGTGCATACAATTGGGAATGGTTGTCAAGGTCGGAATACGTCTCTCGGATAGCATCCGAGACGTCTTTGGTAGTGGATAAAAAAGAAACGGCTTGCCAATCACCGGTTCCATGGAATTTATCAGCCAGACAGTGACCATGGAGTTTTCGGAGCGCCATTGGAGGTAGCGAGCATCGCTGACTGGAGGAGGGTAACCAAGTTTGCCTTTGCCATCGATTACCAGGCGAACTGATTGGAGCCCATTCAAGATAATTAGCCTCATTCAATTTATGAATGGTGATTTGAAGCGGCTGGTCAGAAACTGACATACTGGAAGTATGAGTTCCTGGAACAGCCGAGCCACTGCTGTTGGTGGAGGAAGAGGTGCTGCTGGTGGTGGAGGAAGCGGCGCCGTTGGTGGAGAAAGAAGAACCAACCATGGCTGCCTTATAGTCCATTATCGAACCAGCTCTCATACCATGAAAGTTGACAGAACAGAGAAATATTCTCTACTATTTTATTCAATAATCAATTGGGATACAAAGTGTCTCCTTTTAAAGGAGAGAAGTCAAGACAAAAAAAGGAAAAAAATCTACAATCAAGGAAACGTAATACAATCCCATATATTATGGGATTAACCAATCAAATATTCTAAATACTGAATAAAATCTTTATGAATCAACAGATATGATGTCCAGCACCAAGCTTTCTTGGGGTAGTTTGTCCATTGGACTTCCAGCACTAACAGAGATTCTGAATAAAATTGATGGAAAAGAAGCCATGGCCAATGGTGATAGCTCAATACTTGCAAGCCGACATTAGCCGGGAACACACAAGGCAGGAAGAAAAAGGGTTTGATGTTCTACACTCTGAGGTGATTAAGAAAGGAAAAATAAAGCTTGTTCACCTTGTTGAGGTTCCTGACCATCCACGACTTCGTCCCAAATTAGTTGAGTTCTTGCCTTGGGCAGCTGGTATAGTATTTGTGGTGGTGCTGTAGATTTCTTGTCAATTGTCTGTGCTGCTTCAGAGTACCTAAAGCTATTACCATGGCTTGATTCTCGTTATGATTTTGACAAAATAAGGTGCTGGATTTAACAAAGCAGACTCAGGCTCATAGAATAATCCGATGATCATTTTCCCTTACCTTTCTTCGCTGCTGGAAAATAAGAAAAAAAGAGAAAGGTCGCTCATTCAAATACTGCTTCAGTGGGGCGGGTTGTCCTTGGAAGACGAATGATCATACCATCCTCAGAGCACTTATCTAGCCTTACACTTTGAGGACAAGGTGGTTTCCACAGGGAAGGTAATGGCCCGATCAGCAAGACTTGGAGAAATAAGAAGATTAGCAAGACTTGAATAAATGTAAATGTTCTTCAATTAGTTAATTGTATGCATTGGTTAGTTACATCTGTATTACAAAGGATATATTACAAAGGATATAAATAGATTACGATACAGAAGTTGTAAGATTGAAGAATATATATGAACTGCTTTTCCCTCTGAATTCTCTCTCAAACTCTTTCCCCGATTCTTCTAAATTTATTCTTCTTCTGCTCTCATTTATGAGGAGATTAGCACTCTTGAAGTTGCTTCCTAACATTGTCTGTGACCTGGGTATGAATATTCTTTGTGGGTTTTGTTTAGGCTGAACATTCTACATTATTGTAGATGGGTTCATTTGGACTTTGAGCCATATGACATGCGGTGATATGGTTTTCGATTTCTGTCAACGCTGTCTGGCTAACATTGAGTGATCTTATGGTGCAGATTTATTTATCATCACAGATTGTGCGGAGCGCTATATTAATGAAGGTTGTTTTTTCTTCCTTCAAGTTTCTGTATCATGAGATAGGTTGTTGATTTTAGTTATTTGTAATTGATTGAAGATATATTTAGCTCATTTAAGCAGCTATCCTTATTTATTTGTTGGTTTGTTGTTATATTGTCTGACAGATAGTAAATAAGGGCGATGACTCAGCATCGGAGATTTTATTGCCTTCCATTGAAAAGCAAGCAAACAGCTTGGCATTTTTGACAGCGTCCATTAATGAAGGGAAAGGAAAAACAAAAGGTTCCTTTGATAACATTCCTCTTAAAATTGCGAATCCTGAGGGAATGAATCCCTTGTTGACTTGGTACTCTGTCTCATTGCCCAAGGAACTGCTGAAGGGAGGAATCTTGACTTTGGAAGTCAAAGCTGTATATACTCATATACTGAGGCCATTTCCCGAAAAAATAACACAGGCTGATGTTCAGCTTGTTTCCTTTGAGGAGAGTGCATATTACCTCTGTCCTTATGCAGTCAATGTTCAATTACTTACTGTTAAATTACCAGAACCAAAAGTTGAATCTTATTCTAAGTTGGATAATTCCAAGTTTTCTGGTTCAGAAATAAAAACGGTCCTTACGAGAATATTGCTCCTTTCTCAAACATACCAACAGCGGTTCACTATGTGAACAATAACCCATTTCTGTTGCTCGAGAGTTGATAGAAATTTCGCATTGGGGAAATGTGCAAATCACTGAAAACTATGACCTTGTTCATACTGGTGCTGAGATCACCTGGGGAGTTTTCAAGGTACAACTATCTCTTGAACTCTTGTTTCTTCTACTTTATCGGACACTTTGTCTCTATTCTATTGTTCTTTTGATAATTGCAGACTCGACTATCAGGCTCGGCCCCATTTAAGAGGTGCATCAGCCTTCAGAAACCTTGTTGCCAAGTTACCACCAAGAGCTCATTCCATTTACTATAGGGATGAGATAGGAAATACATCCACATCTAATGTATGGAGTGATTCAGCAAAGGTGTGTCTTGATTCTTTTGGTGTATGCTTTTACATTTTGTTTCCTTCTATGATCAATTATTTTTTCTCTTTATTCTCCAATTGCAGACACTATTGGAAATTGAACCTCGGTATCCGATGTTTGGTGGTTGGAGATCTTCTTTGACCATTGGATATGGCTTGCCACTTCAAGATTTCTTGTTTCTGTCAGAGGGAAAACGTGTCCTTGGTATTTCCTTTGGTTGCCCTATGAACGAAGTGGTTATTGACAAGCTTACGCTAAAGGTAATTTTCTAATTTGCATTCAAAATTTTGGATACTGCTAGCTACCTAGGGTTCATATTGTCCTGGAAAAAATGAAAATCAATTTTTTTCATTGGTTAGAGCGTCATGCTACAGTTCATCCTGTTTTCTGTTTGTTGATTTTGGTGCAACTGCACATTCATTTGTTTATTCTTGTCCAAACTTATTTGGAGGAAGAACGATTGTTTAAGTATTGTTATTAGTTGATTTCTGAATTTTCCACTTAACTACCTATCATTCATCTCCTGTTTCTAAGGTATCTAAGTAGGATTTTATTTCTTTGTAGCCTTTCCCCCTGGTAGAAGACTGACAATTATATCTCCATTTTTTACTTTAGATTGTTTTGCCAGAGGGGTCAAATGATATTTCCGTGTCCATTCCATTTCCTATTAAACAGTCTCAAGAGGTGACTAAACTGTGGTTTATATCTCTACATTTTGTCCCTCTAAGTGGGTAGTGTGTTTCCGTAAGCTCTTTATTATTTTGTGTGGTGTTGCAGACAAAATTCTCCCATCTGGATATGGTTGGCAGACCAGTTGTAGTATTAGAAAAGAAAATGTAGTGCCTGAGCACAATCAATATTTTCAGGTATGTTGCAGTGTTATGTATCAGTTCTTAATTTTGTTGGTACACAAGGAATATCTTTTACTGCTATAATATATTATAATTAAAAGAAAACAGACACAACTAGAAGAAAAACTCTTCTTGGAACTGAAAAAATCGAATGGAAAAGAAATGTTATCTTCATCTTATGGATTGGACACGTGTGCATCTTAATAGATTCAGTTTTTAACTAAGTCCACAGAGTAAAGGGGGGACTTTGTGGTTCGGAATTATACAGACTGGCTTTGTTAACTGTTGGTGGTAAAAAGAACAATTTATAAAATCTAGTGGCAAGAGCAAACAAAAAGGGAAGCCTATTGCTATTCTATTGGCTATGCTCGACGAATTCTAGGCGTGTGAGATCGATCAGCTTTGACAATATTACTTCGATCCCTTTAAATGCTCTATCTTTCTTTAATCTAAGTCTAGTCGCAAATTAGACGGGGTCAGTATGACTTTCAAATGATAACTTAAATGCGTGGCCGAAATATTTTTTGTTACATATTCCTTATCAAAAGAAACTTGTCATAAAATATCACAAAGCTCGTAATTGCAGATGGCTGCACTAATGCAGCAGGGTTGTGCATTTTCTCGCCGAATTATTTGAGCAGATATTATTGTTCTTTGCTGTTTGGACCTGCCCCTTTAGAAGATATAATTAATTGCTTTATGACTAGACGAAATTCAAAATAATACCTTTAGAATGGTATGTTCTGTAAATCTTCTCCAATTTTATTAGAATGGGTTCAGTTTTCATGATATACATACTCCAGATGTAGTTGATGTTTTCCATAACATCCATGGTTTGGACAATGGTGTCCGTGTTTGCACCACTTGAAAGCCACAAGCTTTGGACGAAAGTTTTTAAAAAGTTCTGCTCATTTTTTTGAGGAAATTTCAATCTCATTATTTCATATTTTAAAATTCAAATTATGTTCCAAAAAATTATTACTATGAAACAATTTTTTTTCTATTTTTATTTTTTAAGCAATATGTATTATTTCACTTTTCTCTTCATTAACATTACAAATGAAGTATCAAAGACACAATTAACACATTATGTCTCCAAATTTATTTGTTTCACCTTTTTCGTCTAATCCTTACTTCATAGCACTTCTAACATATCCTATTAACTTTTCTGACCTATTCCCGAATCCTATTTCAATGTCTGACGTATAAGTTGGCTACTTTGCTTCTGAAGCAAGCTGATATATGTTTTCTTTGCCTCAGGTCTCTTACCGATTCAGCAATCTTTCGTTGCTTAGGGAGCCATTAATGCTATTTTTGGGTTTTTCCTCTTCTTTGTTGCATGTATAGTATATGCACATTCAGACTTGACAATCTCAAGATCGTCTGCTTCTTATCTTTCAAAGATGCAGTGGGATGAGGTATGTCATTACTATTTCCTTTTCGGTTTCACTGGTTGGATGGAAACATGTGAATGATAGCATCATATAAAAGAAGAGCATTAGCTAAGCCGAAAAGTTTTACAGGTCCAAACAGCAATTCAGCAGTTCCAAAATGTCATGAAACGATGTTTGATTAGACAAGCTAGAAACATCATTACGTGATCTTTCGAGGACTGGCGATGTTCAGGCTTGCAAAGCAGCACGCAAAGCTGCTGACAGTACACTTAAGGAGCTTTCAAAGGAGTTGAAACCATTGTTGTCATTCTTACAGTCTTCTTCGCAGGCTGCTCAGATACTTCCAAAGGTTCACTTTCTATCCTTTTACTCCATTTGCTACCTTTGTGACGATGGACAAATCTTATTGAAGTCATTGTAACTCTGATTATTACTTAAATTTACTGATTAGATCTTGAAATTTTGAGGAAAGGAAAACTCAAATGTTGTGAAGGAAATCCAAATATTGAAATCTTGTTGATGTTAAATTTGGTTTCTAGAGTAGCCATGCATACGCTTAAGTGGATCTACGTGGCTTCTTTTGTCCCTCTCGCTTAAGGGTTCCATAAATATTGACAACTGTATAGGCAGGTTAATAGAAGTGCCAAACTGCTTGTGAAAGGAATTTGTTACTCCGCAGAAAAACCAAGTTCCTCCAATCCTGTTTGATAAAAGGAAAACAGCCCTTTTTGTTAGTGCTATGAATTCTTTTTTACAACGTTTTTGCCTACGGCGAGCATCTCTCGGGCTTCCTCAGTCAGGAAGTAAGGATATAGTAGCTTTGAAGATTATAGCTTAGTGTGATTCATGTTTTCAGTTTTCACAAATTGCTGCCATCTTCATTTATCATCTTAGATATCTAGTATTCTGGTTCAAAGTATCATCTAGCACGGTAGTTTTGTTTTGTAGTCTTATATTTTGGTTGTTAATGTATATAAGGTGGAAGAGCTTGTATCCGAGGAGAAGGATTTGCAAGAGAAGCTGATGTTGAGACACTCCATCATAACAGACTCCTACGAGAAGAGATCTGAGGGCCGAGAAATCGAAAACCGCATCGCCTTGATCCAGCAGAAGATTACAGTCTTGAGACAGGATGTTGATGATCTTGAAGCTATTGATATCTAATCGAGGTCGAAAAATATTTACCTTGTTAGAATTTCACACCAGTGACTTTTTGTAAATGTTGCTGGGTTCAAAATTTTTGTTGCGACATAATAACTTTATTTAAATTTTGATGCATATGACTTGCACGCTACCATTTGAGTAAAAATAGGGATGACTACGGGGCGGGTTTGGGACGAGTTTAGCCAATCCCAGGACCCGCTCTGCTACACATAAAACCCAGACCCACCCGTCCCGCTTTGACCGGCGAACCCGGAGGGTTTACCCGTCCCGCCCGGTTCCAAATTTTTTCTTTTAAAAAAATATTGGGCTAGAAATCAAATTTGAAATACAAAAGTTGAATTTTGTGAATAAATTTCATGTTTTCTCTAGTAAATATTTATGATAAGCATTGCAAAACTATCTTTAAGCTATTAAATATTTATTAATTTGCTCATATTTCTTTCAAAATGTCTAACTTTAACATGAACATATGAATTTTGATATAAAATTAAATAATGACACTTTATTTTTCAAAAAAAGAAGTAAAATGTATATTCAATATTAATTTTTTTTTAAAAAAATAAAAATGTATAGCGGGGTGGGTCCGGGGCGGGTTCGGCCAATCCTAGGATCCGTCCCGTCCCGCTTTCAAACCCGATTGAAGTGGGTCCAGACTCGCCCGACGGGGTGAATTCAATGGGTGTTTGGGTCCGGACCCGTCTCATTGCCATCCCTAAGTAAAATTACATTTCTATCCTAATATACTCTTTTCCTTGCTCAAAAACCATACCAACTTTAATTATTTCTCTCAACGTGGTTATGGGTTAAAATAGATGTTTTAAATGGTATATAATGGTCTTTTATATCAATTTGGGCTAACTATTTTGTAGAAAGAAGATGGATACAGAGTAGTTACCATAGTGACCATTGTATAGTCGTGCTTGTGGTGGTCTGGGTCCGGGATGTGAATGAATGGTATCAAAGACAGTCATTGGCAGGAACACAGAAAAATAGGTGTTATGCAGAGCAAAACGGTACATGTCGAGTTAATTACTACATACACGGGAGCATCTCTCAACCTATAGGAGTGACCTCTAGGTTTCTGTTGTTGGTGTATCGATGACTCAGGGTGCGACGAGGAAATTCATTCTGAAAGAGGGGTGATTATAGTATCTTATCCATATAAAATGGTTTGTAATGAAATACAATAGACTCTTATATCATTCTGGATGAGCTATTTTCGTGGAGCGATTATAATTATGAAGTAGTTGCTACAAGAGTCGTGGGCATAAGTGAGGATGACATTGTTTCAGTTTGTCTAATAATATTTGTTTAGACATAATTTTAAATTTTTAAATTTATTCTTTTAATTATCAAACATGATAATTTTTTAGAAGCTATAATTGAATACCGAAACCAATTTGGAATTTTGATGTAGGTTGCCTCGAGTAATAACTTAAAAAATCAAATTTATTGATTTAAAATATTAATTATTTTTTAAAGAATTATTATAGCAATAATTATATTCACATAAAAAAAAAAATCTACAACCTATACTCTAAGTCACATAAATCGGATGCGGGAACGGATGCGTGAGTGCGTCAATTTGCAAAAAATTTGAGTGAGGGTGCGCCTATTAAAAATTAATAAATAAATAAATATATATACATACATACTGATGAAATGAAGTTAAACATACATAATATACATCATATTTAACAAACTCACATCATTATTATATTATTTACAAATTTACAATATGAAGTTCTTAACAACTTTGGTGTTTGCAGCTTTACCATTCTTAAAAAGCATTCAAATTAGATTTTATTGAAGAATCTAACATTTGCAGCTTTGCAAAAATGTTATAGCCAGTAATACAACGTAATTTGAATCTTGTATTTGATCGTTCGTCTAGTAAGAATTCTCCGAAAAATATATTGTAGAAATAGAAATGAAGTATTAAAGTTTCGTTTTATTGTAAGATATAAAATAACGAATTTGAAAAATGAAACCAAATTGTTCATATTTATTTCAACATGTTTGGTAATAGTATGAATTTATTAAAAATGACTCATATTATTTCCGGACACTTATATTATTACTTTATGAAATGACTAATATAAACATTTAAATTAACTCAATAAAAATAAAAAGTTTTATTTATAAAGTTCATTCTATTAATTTTCATGCAAAAAACTAATATGTGACTTAGTGCGCGAACTAGAAATTCTTAAAGCGCGAACTAGAAATTCTTAAGTCGTCTTAATGCGCCGCACGCGCACCGAGTTCACCAGTTCACGGCCGGAGCGCCAGTGCGTGGAGGGGGGTCGGGAATTATGTGACTTAGCCTATACTTCTCCTCTTTATCATCAAGTGTAGTGATTCGATAATAACTTGATATCCCGGCCAATAGTTTAGATAGGTAAAATAAAAAATGTAAAAATCATGTGGGTAATATGCTCAAGGAATTGAACCATTTACTGCCTATGTTCTAGGGTTTTATCATTCGAACACATTTGCTGCAGGGACGATTTGGATAAGCGATAAGATGGAGACGTCGCTTAGGTATGGAGGAGATTCCAAATCACTCAAATTTCACGCCAAGGAAAAATTCCCCATCGCCTCCAACACTTTCTGCCAAGTATTATCCAATTCTTCTTCTCTTTGTATTTGTATTGAGTGTATTTTTTTTAGTTTACGGTCAATTATGTCGATTTATTTTGGTTTGTCAAATTATGATGCAGAAAGTTTGCAGATTTCATTAGTGATTGAGAAATTTTCATATTTGAATATCAGTATTTCTGCTTCTTGCTCTGCGTATTTGGCGAGATTCTTCTTATATTAATTTATACGTCATTGACATTATTTGAACTTCCATGCATGGGCGGGCCTTCAAATTGGAAGCTTAATGGAGAGCTAGACACGAGGATTGGAGCTCCTACTTACCTAAGTGCAATGATTAGACATTTCTTTCCTGGTGTACGTCTTCTTCTCTTTCATGTTATTTAATTCCTCGAAGTGGTAACCCCCCCTCAAGATCTCAAGAAGGGGAGGAAATAAAATGGAAAGGTGGTAATGAATGTTTTCTGGTGGAAGAATCGTAGATTGACATATTTGCTGGCTTATGTAGTTATCAGCCATCCTTGGTGTGCGAGTTCAATACAATAGGAATGAGAAGCTGCACTTTAGTGTACGTGGAAAGAAGGAATATCCAGTAACCGCTAATGGGTTGATGACTTTTAAC
Source organism: Haberlea rhodopensis (assembly GCA_907163345.1). NCBI lineage: Eukaryota > Viridiplantae > Streptophyta > Magnoliopsida > Lamiales > Gesneriaceae > Haberlea > Haberlea rhodopensis. The sequence continues at coordinate 573,016 of CAJQUN010000302.1, forward strand.
ATTAAGGCTCGATGTGATGCTGACGAGGAGTTTAAAGAGGTTAGTCCTTCTTTTGCTCCCCTGATTCTTGATAATACATGGTGTAATAATTTAATTGTTCTCATTGGACCCTATTCATTATGTTATGTGATGGAACATAATTTTCAATTTTTCAATCAGATAAATTCCAGTGGAGCAGCTGAATTTTGTTGGAATATCTTCAATATTAGAAAAGACCAAGATTTGCGGCTCAAGTTTGGATGTGATGCTGTTGACAAGGTATGTTTTGATTTACACTGAAGTAAAGTAGCCAGTCGACCTGCCATTTCTTGATGAAGTGGTACAAACTGAATAATTTCACTTAGAACTTAGTCCGGGTGACCAACATATTTGACTTTTATGATTGCAAATTAGGTTATGTACTCTAGTGAGACATCTTACCTCTCCACTAGTATCACACTGTGAAGGAACTGGGGATCCAGGTTGGGAGAGGGGGCGTTCTTGTGATGTTGATTTCTGGGATGAATAGGTGGAAACAAATTGTTTGAGGGGTTGATTCAGTTGCAGCCAACTATTTAAAAGTCAATATTTTCCACTACTGTGACTAACAACACGATTTCTGGGTACTTGTACCTCTCTCAAGTTCATAGAAATTTCATTATTTGCAATAACCAACTGTACATGAAAATAAAAATTTTGTAAATGCATTGAAATCAGCAACTTTGGAGTCTCTAATTATGTGTGCTTTTGACAATGCTCATCTTTCTTCTGCAGTTAGTTTTATTGATTTACCACACCCTCTCTGCTTAATTTCTGTTCCAAGTAGCATGAAAGCTTGAGATGAGGGTGGAAAGGTGAGCACTGATAGCACATTGCTATTTTACCCATCGATGGTGGTGGTGAAAGTTGAGTTTAAGTCAGAGGACTTTAGATAATGCTACTTTAGGAAAGTCAATTCTGATTAGCTAATGGAGTATGTTCTTGTCATGGAAATGCAAACATTAGAAAATTGGGCAGAATGAGGAATTTGCCTTTCTACCTTCCCCAAGAACTGAAGTTGTGTTTATGCGTTTTTGCTTTAAGCTCTTGGAAATTGTTATCTGTTTTCATTTCTTGTCTGATTCTGTCATTGTCTCAGATTCCATATTTGCAGATTAGAGAAAACAATTGGACCTTTAATGCTGATGGAAACGGAAAATGGAATGTGAGATACGACTTGTGAGGGGTAGATATTGCAACAACATGATGGTAAGGCATGGTAGCTTCGGTTAGATTTCTGTAGTTTATCGTTTCCTGTTTGAAGTATGTAACCGCATGGTATATACCCTTGTGAATTATTTTTTTATGGGCAAAACATGCAACCTGACTATGATATCATATTTGGTGCATGCTTTCATTCTCATGTTATTTCTTTGTCAGATTTTGATTGTGAAGATGTTTTGACCGAAATAAGCTCTTGAAGAAGACTGACGCATGCGCGCGATCCAACTTGATTCTTTCTTTGGTTCTTGTAGTCTATCTTAATCCATTGAGATTAAGGACTTACTTGTATTTTTGTCATGTTTTCTCGGTTTATGCTATGTTTTAAGATTTTATTTTAACTTGTGATTTATGCTCGATTAAGATTTACAAGAGACGAAACGATATTGTTTTATATTCCTTGTAGAAAATCATATAAATATTTTCAACATAGACCTTAATGGGATTTCAAAAGGAATGCTGCTTTTTTCGTTGCTTAAAAAAACAAACAAGTCAAGCTTCATTAGATTGAAAGAACTTATATTTAGAAATTGATCCATGACTGATAAATAGAGGAATTGTCTCAATGGATCTTTGGTACTTGATCAAGTTTAGAGGCACTTGTTAACTGGTGTTCATGATGTAACTTGGTTCCCAATCTTTTGAATGTTGGGGTTGTGGGATTAAGGCTCCTCATTAAAAATTTGAGTTGAGCGTTTGATTCAAGTTAGTATTTGTTTTTTGATAATTTTTATAATCCACTTGAAGGGTGCTGAGTGTTTATAGTGATACAACACAGTTATTATATATATATATATATATATATATATATATATATTAGATCGTTATTTTTGCTCGACAGCCAAAATCATTGTCGAGCGACATTTGTATATATAAAGACATTTAACTTATATTGAAAAATTAAATCAAACTTGTATATATAAATATATATATATATATGACAGATTAGATCGTTATTTTTGCTCGACAGCCAATATCATTGTCGAGCGACATTTGTATATATAAAGACATTTAACTTACATTGAAAAATTAAATCAAACTTGTATTTTTATGGTAGAACATGATATTAACTGTTGAATATGGTAATCTTGATTTTGATGTTAACAAAATATATTGTATTGTTAGCATATTTCATCAAGTATTTAATGCATAAGGTTGGTTTGCTGATGCACTTAACTGGATCTGAAAACAATTGATTTTTTTTTAATAATACCTCATCGCTTGATTATCCAAAAGACATGCTTCCAGATTTGCTGAACAGCCGACTCAAAATGCTAGAAGTCATATTTCAGACCATCAAAGTAGATTCAAATGTTATTGGAAGAAAAAAAGGTCCGCAAAAGTTAAGGTGAGTTGAAAGAAAGCAGCAATTAGCAGAGTAAACCAACTCTAGTATTTTGGCCATATCTCCCAGCGGAGTAGATCTAGCTTGCTGAAGTCAGCTCAATGAGGTCGACCCTGCTGATGTGAAAAATCAGCTGAGTTACAAAATATCGACCATAACCTCTAATATGACCATTGCAATGTCGAAAATTGCACAAAAACCTTTTCCAACAGTAATATCTTTGTAACTAACGTTTATATCATTCTTCGGGGCTATAAATATAACACCTTGGAGATCAAAAGAATGTGATACAACAAGATTATATAATCAAATTGGCGAGCTTCAAAGATATACTATGTTGAATAATAGCACAACTCAAGAGAGACATTGTTTACCTTGCTATATTAGATCTGTTAAGAGATAGTTGTGTCATCATAATACACTTTATTCATTGTATCGATTAGCTTAATTGTAAAAAAGTGTTTGTTATAACTGTGAGACATGTTACACAGGGTCTTGATATATAGACATCAAATAATATGATATAGGATAATATCGACATGAGGACCAGTTGCTTCAGTAATCTTGACATTTCGAGCCTCCGAATGTGATAGAGCCTTGATGATTGGTGATATCACCCAAGAGACAGGTTTTATATGGTATTTATGGATCTTGCAATCAGTTTCTTTTTATGTCTTCTCTATCGGTCTAATGCAGTGTTTCCTTTGACATTATTATAACAAATGTGCATAAAAAGTTGTCGGTAACACTTTTTATGAAATAAGTGAATGTTTTGCTTGACATAGATCTGATCCGTTTTGGCATGACATAGATCTGATCCGTTTTTTACAGGTATTGTCGAACCAATGGAGTATAAATTTAAAAAATATTGGAAAATTATTCCTATGTTGAATTGCTTGGCATCAATTCTGGATCCTAGATTAAAATTATATAGTGTATAAATTATAGTAGAATCTTATTACACCAACATGGCTTATGAAAATGTTAATATTAATGAAGAGAAAGGGTGCATTAATAAATGTTTGTTTGCTTTGTTTTCTTTATATGTTTCGTTACATAATTGTAGATCAATTCCAGTAAGAGAAAGTAGTAGTAATAAGGGTTCTGTGTGGACAATGTTAAGAAGAAGACAAGATACTACTTTCGATTCTTCTAGTTATAGTTCTAATACATCTTCATTTACTACCCAACAACTTGTTGAGAAACATCATCGTAAGATCATGCAAGAAATATACCAAACTGATACAATCAAACATTAGTAAATGCTACCTGCATATCTAACCAAGTGTGGTACAGAAAACACATGAACAATGGATGCAAATTTCTCATATTTTCAAAATTTTCCATTTTTCAATAGTAGCCTAGGTAGAGATCAAGAATTTTGCATCTAACATTACCACATACTTATGGCTGTCAAATTAAGTTTCTTTTTATGTCTTCTCTATCGGTTTAATGCATGTGTTTCCTTTGACATTATTATAACAAATGTGCATAAAAAGTTTAAAGGCTAAAAATAGTAAATTAAAAACTTAACATATTCCCGACATTTTTTATGGATAAAGTATCATATATACGTATCGTTTGATATTTTGGATAAGATGTGATAAATAGATGATGAATAATTAAAAAATTATGGTTCAGCTCGCCTCATTATCAAGTGTACCAAACTATATCTTTATATGTATAGCTATAATCCATGAATAGATGAGCGTCGCGGATATATATTATTTCAATTAGTAAAATTAATTGCCAACATTTTAGATTCTAGACGGTCTCGTGCTATGAACCAAACAAGATTTAAGATGGACTATTTAAATTAAATTTAAATTGTAAAAAAATTATTTTCTTGTTTTCAAAGGTTGATGAAGCATTCTCGCAACTAAGTTTTTTCTACGCTTTTATATTAAAAAAATGTTATCCCTATTTACTTTTTTTTTTTTAGTTAGAGAAAAAGATATATGATCACTTATGTGAAAATGTGGCTAGGGCTTATTGTACTCTCAATACGTTCGAGCGCTGATTGGATAGTTTCAATCCTTGGCTACATCACATACTAGCTCAGCCCGTGCCCTAGCTGAAGACATATTTTTCTTCTTCTTTTTTTCTTCAGGGATCTGATTGGTTAAGATGAGAGTGCCCAAGTTGTCGTAACCAGGCTTTGGGCTGGACATAGCTGAAGACATTGAGGAGTCCGTTCACTGTGGGACAATTTAAGTAGTATCGACACGAGCAAATGGTTTTATCTTATCTAGTATGTACATATATTTCTAAAAATCAATCGATATAGTGTCAAATGTTTCTAAGACACTGACACCCCTCGTACACTCCACGGACATGTGTCGGACACGCCATGTGACGTGCCCGTAATTAAAAATAAATAAATAAAATTGGGTACCCGTGTCGGACACTCCTCTTGAAATCGGACACTCGGGTCTAACATGATCGATGGGCGTGTCCGACACAGAAATGACAATTTTGTGGGTTAATTGTGCAATTTAAAAAGTTTTTGGCTAAAATGAAATTTGAACATGTTTGTTAAAATTTATGTTAATTGAATTAATATACATTTGGTGTTAGTATGAGTGTTACATGGTCTTAAAAATTTAAAAAATGTAAATTTTAGTATTTTATAATATAATACATATATAATATATGGTGTACACTTATCGTGTACGCCCAAATTAACCTCACTTAACATCAAGATTTTAACAAAAATGTAGTAGCGCGAGTAGATATTAATCCCAGGAGAATATGTGAATCTTTGTGTTAATGAGAAACAAAACAATAAAATAAAGACGAGGTTTTGAATATTGAATTATACTAATTAAATTAAAAGCAAGTGATTAAACTATTAAAAGCGATTCTTGGTATCGATAATGTGATATCCCCAAAATAATTATGTGTATTTGGGCATTAATTATGTTTATGTGATAATTATGGTGTTAATTAATTTAATGTTGAATTAATTATTATGGTGAAATGCTTAGTCATGCGGTGGGCGTGACCTGGTAATGCGTTTCAGGGTGCATATGATGCATGTTGGGAATTTGAGTAATGGCATGGTTTATTTGGGGTGGGTGTTAATTATGTTGGTAAAGCATGTGTAATTGAGGTTATGGTGCATTTTTGGAAAATGCTTTTAAAATATCATGTAGGGATATTTTAATACAGCATGCTAATTTTTGGGTACATGTTTTTACTTAAACAGCCTACACACCCCCATTACCCCTCTTTAACCCACCATTCCTTATCAATTACTCCCAACCCTATCCCCAAAACCCCAATCACGTTTTTAGCAAGAAGAAAGGAGGAAGGACTTTTCAAAGCTTGATTTCTTGCTAGTAATTGGAGCAAAGTGGTAAGGGATCCTTCTTTTTGAAGTTTGAATGTGTTTAGTTGAGTTTTGGGTTTGTGAAATTTGGGAAAAAATGGATTTGTTTTTGGGTATATGTTGTATTTGGTTGGGTGTTGGATTTTTGGTGCTATTAGTGTTTATATTGAAGGTTTATGGTGTTTTGATGTTGTTGTTGGGTTGGTATTTGAGTTGGTATGCGTTGGGGAAAGTTTAAGGTGGAAAAATGGTGATTTTTTGGTTGCAGGTTGCGGCGATCGATCGCCCGTTTTTGGCGATCGATCGCGCGCAAGCAATGGCGAACAACAGCATTTGGCGATCGATGGCCAAGTTTGGCGATCGATCGGTGGGTCTCGCGATCGATCGCGAGAAACTTGGCAATCGATCGCCGAAGACAGATTTTTGGGCATTTTGGCTGCTGGATCTCGCGATCGATCGGGGCATTATAGTGATCGATCGCGAGATGCCAGAATTGGATATTTTGGTTATTTTTGTGGGATTTTTGGTATCGGACTATTATTTGGCTTCTAATATTGGTTTGTGTGATTGTGTAGAACCATCACAGGTAGCAACACAACCAAAGAGATAAAGTTCTAAACCATCACCACTTTTGTAACAAAGGTGCGTAGAGAGACGTACAGGCACCCAACGGCATGTATATATGGATTGTGCAATGTGGATGCAAATACGTGTTGAATTATGAATTGTGATTGCATATATGTATGTTGAATACTTGGTGCATATCCCATGAGTCGTTGTTATATTCGAGTGATGATTTTAAATGCTTTGCCGCTGTCATTTGAAGCGATGATAGAATACTTGCCGTTGTCATATCGTAGCGAGGGAAGAATATTTGCCACTAAATGTTGAAGCGAGGGTTTTGCCGCATGTCACATTTGAGCGAGGTTATTCAATGCCGCTGATATGTCGAAGCGAGGGTATTAGTGCCGCGGTCATGATAAGCAAGGTGTGATCGCTATTATTTTAAACAGAAAATTCCAGTGTAGCGATTTTAGACCGCAATAACGATTTTAAACAAAAATACTCACTTCCCTGTGGGATCGATCCCTACTTACGCTGCTACATTAATTTGTTGTTAACTGAGAATGGTTAATTTGGGCGTACATGATAAATGCACACCAGTCATCTTCTTCGTTACAATCTTGCTGGCAGGCTGTAAATTTTGGAAATGAGCAAACAAGCACGGAACTAATGCATACCTTACTTCTTCATCCATATGCATCAGTCAAAGCCATGAGATATTTTTTTTTTTTTTAAAAAACATACCAACAGACTTTCGCTATCTATAATTTAGCATCAGTATAATTTACAATTCACATACACACATAGTATACACACACACGATAGAATGTGCAGAGCAGATCTGAAAATTATATGTGCAAAGTAGTTCGAGATCTTCTTCGATTAAAAAAGATTCCAATGGTACGGAAATTTAGATGATTCGATTCAAACATATTTCATGTACAGAACATTTTAGCAAATAATTTTTAGGGATGAGGTGACGAGATGAGGCGCCGAGATGATGAAGAAAATAATGATCTGAGAATCGCCGGAAAATTTTAGCAGAAAATTTAAGGTGTGGGGCGACGATATGAGGAAGAAAAGAAAGATCTTAGGTTTATGATTTTTCAACTGAAGGGTATTTTGGTAATTTAAAAATACATTTTTAGTTAAAAAATTGGACTTATGTGAATATAATTTTCTCCTAAGCGTATTTTTTGGCAAGAAGCTTTTTTTGCAGATTTATCTGTAATAAGTTTCTGTAAACAACACATAATTGCAATTTCCCCAAAAACTTTTTGGATCAATGGATCTACTATCGTTGTTGTCTGTTGGCCTCTTGAACCCTAAATGAAATGCCATTACGTCGTCACTCACTCCTAAGCATATTTTTTGGCAAGAAGCTTTTTTTTGCAGATTTATCTGTAATAAGTTTCTGTAAACAACACAGAAGTAACCTAATGTACTATTTACAGTGTTGTGTAAACAAGCATTATAATATGTATTTCATGGAGAATCGTCATTCAATGTAAAATTTTAGGATCTCTATTTTCTCGGAATTACTATTGCTCTTTTGGTTCGGTTTTCATGCTAGTGTAAAAAGTTTTATCTGAAATTAATTTTACTTTGAAAAGAATATTGATTCGTGTTGATGGCTCAGGTGAAATAAGGAGGTTCTAAATTTTTTAATATATATAAAAATATAACCGATGTTCGGTTTTTTAGGCAAAAAAAATAGCTCTTAAGAAGTCATTGAAAGTTTGATGTGGATACACCCTGAAGGTTGTTTGGTGCATATAATATTTAAAATACGCTTATAAACGTGGACTAAATAGCTTTGTACTAGCTAATAATAGATTTTGATAATTGAATTAATCAATTATCTCTCTCTGTTATCTAGATGAGCGATTGTTTTGGGAATTTGTGTCTCTCCTTCTTGAAAGTCTTGGTTATGAATTGTCTTCTTTTGTTCCAAAAACTTGTGCATCCAATTTGTTTAGGGCAAATGTCCAGGTCCACTCATTCATGCCTAGCTATGGGAATTTTGTATGGTTGATCAATATTGTTTAATCACAGCAGAACTTTCGTCTTGTCTACACTTCTATTATCACACTCCAGGTACAAGCATGCCTTGCCTTTTTCTTTTTAATTAGACATTGCTTGATGTGGTTATTTATCATATTTAGTTTGGAGCTTAGATTTAGCATAAGCTATCAAGTTGTGATGTCGCATCAAGGAAGGTAGTTAATAGTGCACGAATCATGTGTTGTCTCATGGTCTTTTCTATGTTATACTCATGTTCCTTCTGCACCTTATTGAAAATGGGTTTTTAGCAAGAATGGTGCAATGAAATATGATTTTTGCATTATTTTTTAGAGTCTGGTACAACAATAATAACTAAGCCTTTAAACTCATGAACAATAGAGAGAATCAAGTCGGGCCAGACACATACGTCATTCTTCTCCAATTGCTTCTATCAGTCAGAATATTGTAAGGACCCCACGTCCTAATCCCGCTTTTAGTGTATTATCACATATATTAGTGAATCCTCGTACATGCTTCAATAGCAAAGTCATGACGACTATAAAATTTTTGACATAAATTCTCTTAATGTCCAATTCACAACACAACTCAACTAACATAAGTATACATTTCTCAATGCACCAATCATATTCTCAAGTCATCATGCCATATTTATTCTCGTTTAAAATGCATGCAATACTCTAATGAAAAGAGAATTATCAAGTATAATTATACAAACCATTACACATGCCAAAATGCTCACAGATGAGCATTGAACAAATGATTATATCTATTTGTATGAAAGACATTACTCCATACCACATCGCTCTGGAGTATCCTCACGCACCAGTCCGAACTCATTTTCCCCAAATCAATGTCATACATGTCCACCTGTTTCAACATAAAAAGCCCACATACAGGGTGAACATACCAACAACATAATCTCAATATAATCGGATACTCAATGAATAATTTACAGAATATAATGCTGAGCAAATACTCCCTGAGTGTACCACAACCATGTGACAAGTCCCAAGCTGTTCCTGTTCTCACAATATCTAAAATCATCAACTCCAAATTCAGTTAAATCATCAACAACGATTTACTGTACACGCATTCATAATCATTAGCTCTATCGTAATGAGCAATTTATCAGCACAATAATTATTGAAATTACTTATATTTCAATTATCAATTAATCACACAATCTCAACATAATACATTCTCCTCATATCACATCGCTCGCTCAATAGCAGCGGCACCATTACCCATTGCCCGCTCAATAGCGGCGGCATCATAATCCATACCAACGCACGCTCAATAGCACCTCACAATAGTTCATCATGCACCATAATATCATCTCATGGTTCTTTCACAAATTATCTCGTACAATAATATTTAGAATTCTAACATGAATTCTCAATCCATTAATCTTATCACATAACCAATTTCCATGATTTTATTAATCAAAATTCATAATTAATAATATGCATACATGCTCCGTACGTCACTACGTACCTAATAATCCAATAGTAAGAGCCAAACCTTACCTTTGCCCTGAGACCTGGTGAATTATACGCTACATAATTTCCATAATTCACAATCAATCATGTGCACATAATTACAAACTTGAACACGTACTCAACCTCCATATATATATCATCCAATCATGATGATTAAACACATAAAAGACTAATACAAAGGATATGTTGGCAACACAACCCAAAATAATTTTTCTAAAATTTTGGCCTGGCGATCGATCGCCAGCCTCCCTAAATAAGTACCAAATTTATTTGACTCGCGGCGATCGATCGTCACTCAGCGTCAATTGATCAACCACAATCAAGAGATGAATGTGATTACCTATCGATTGCTTGAGAATTGGCTCTCAAAATCGAGTTCCATGCATTTTCTGCCATGAAAATGTGTTGGAACCGAAGATGGGGTGAATGAGGTTCTTTTGCTACTTTAGGGATTTAAAGTGATTTTGAAAAAGTCGAGGCGCTGCGGAATAGTTGATGGCAATCGAACAATGAACAATAAGTTATAATAATGTAAATGCGTAAAGTAAATAAAGCAATAAAGAACACAAGTATTTATTATAGAAGTTCGGCGGTCAACCGCGTCTCCTCTTCCCGGTTAGAAAACATCCAACCGAGGTTCCACTAGGACACTTTGATCTTGGCCTTGAGGGCTCCAAGTTAGCCACAAACAAACTCTTCCCGAGTCACACACTCTTCACGAGTCTTCTTGGCCTTAAGTGCTCCAAGTATAGCCACAAACATGCACCAACTTCACTTGTTGATGACTTGTACAATTTTCCAACTCGCGTCTGTGTTAGAGGACCTTACAACGATTCAAATAACACATTCACGGTGTAACCAAATGAAGAACAAAAGCGATCACACAAGAAATTAATTATAAACTCTCAATACAACACAAATGTATGAAGTTTGCAATGCCAGATTGAATTTAATTGAACAAAGCTTTCTTGTATTGTGTCCTCTTGTTTCTTGTCTTCAACTTGAGCCCAATTATCTATATTTATAGTGTAGGAGGCTCCCAAGGTTCGCCTGGGGTGATCGCCTTTTAAAAAAATGTTGTAGGAAAGATTTCGGATCGCCTGGGGAGATCTAGATCGCCAGGGCGCGCACCGTGCCATCTCTTCAGTCGATGGTGTGCGGCGTTGGCATGCGTGGCTCGGATCGCCTGAAGCTATAGCTCGGATCACCTGAAACTATCTGCCCAGATTTCAAGACTCTCAAACTTCGCTCGTTTCTACCATCTTAAGCTCGTTTTTTGGGAAAAGTGGTAAACATCAAAGTTGTAGCCCTTCCAATTGGCTATGCATGGGCACCAAAATCATCGAATTCCATTAAGGTATGAAGAAGTTATGCCCAGAATGCTACAACCGCTCAAACCTTGATTCAAGCTAAATGTAATATGCACTTGTCATGACTTCCATGCCATTTTGCTCCATGATGCAATCTGAATTAGACTGAGATGTTTGAATATGAAATCTAGCATTTTGAGTTTGCTTTTCAATCTCTTTAGAATCACGCCATTCGGATCATCGAGCCATGAGATATAATCAAAATATCACGTTGTGCTCAAATTTGCTTCTATACGAATTTACCCACCAACGGACCATTGGTTCATGGGTCCTCATCCCATCATAAGATATTGTTCCAACATCATTCCACATATGTTGAACATTAATTTTGGTCGTTCATAGATGTCTTTCCTCTCGTCCAAGTTCAATAGCTTCATTGATAAAATTCACCGCTTGTCCTATGAACTCGCAAATGCCATTGTTTAACTTGGGCCCTCTTCCATTGGTCTTCCCAACCAATTTATCAGTCTAATCATGTACACTAAGTAGACACATTAGTACAACAAATGCAAGTTTTGTTGATCATCAAAATCCATAAATAATTTGGAGATTAATTAAGCATTATAAACTCAACAATGCGTTTAAGGCTCAACAAAATGTAAAGAATGGAAGGATGGAGAGAGAGAGTGTGTGTGTGTGTGTGCAATGACTGGACACCGAGTCAGCTTGATATTTATAGTATCGAGGCTCCAAAAACTCAGAGTCTCAAATACTCGCACCCAAAACTCCAAAACAACGAAAGTGTTCAATAAAATCTCACACTCCTTCAATTACATCTCAAACCTCAATCCAAGCTCCCAAGACTCCAAATCCAATACTAACAAAATCCCAAGGTTCAACTCGTCGATGAGAATAAATCTCGAACCTTGAATCCAACAATTCCAACACCGGATAATAATCCCTTAAAATCTCAATTAGGTAATTATCATCATTCAAAATTAATTCGTCGGTTCAACAATTATGATTTAAATATATAACTAGTCTCATTCGATTTACTTCAAAACTGTGTCCGAATACACAATGTCACTGTGATGTCCGGGGATTTATGGTGTTAATCCCGGTGTGGTACTAATCCTTGATGGATTTTTTATTGTGGCAATTAGGAATTAATTGCGGTTTTGCGTCTCCCGAGGTTGTTTAATCGGGCATTTGGGATCGTAGGATCCAAAGCTTGAGATTGTATTCTCATTTTGGTGAAAACCTATGAGTTGGGTTTTTAGTGGGACTTGGAGTCCGGGGGTACCTTATGTTGGGGCCAGTTTGGGGATTTGATGTTGGAGAGAGAGTTTTTGAAAACATATGATTTTTAATGAATCATGGTGTATTTGTGGGAGTATTGGTATTTTGGGGCATTTTGCTATATATACCAGTTGGACTCGGGATTCCGTCATTCGGAATCCATTTCTCTCCTTCTCCCCCTCCTTACACGCCAACCCCTCTCCCCTAACCCTCACCCTTTCTCTTTGGAGAAAAATCGACGGAGGCTCGATTTAGGGGCCGGATCTCTTGAAGAAAAGCTGGTAATCTTTTCCTCCTCTCTTGTAGCTTTGATTTGATAGTAGTTTTGTTGATTTTGGTTGAGTTTTGAGGTTGGTTTGGGTTGGGTGATTTTTGATGAAAATCTTGAAAACTTTTGGGTTTGTTTTAATCCAAGTCTAACACCCTTGTTGGAGGTTCTTGGGTGTTGTTTTGTTGTGGTTTGAGTTGGGAGGAGTTGGGGTATGATTTGTGGAGGTTTCAAGCTTTTAAAAATGGTGGTTTTCGAGTTACAGGGCATGGCGATCGATCGCCCGTAGCAGGCGACCGATCGCATGCAGGCAGTGGGCTTTTCAGCATTGTGGCGATCGAGCGCCACTTTTGGAGCGATCGATCGCCTCGCGCCAGAGTGGTCTGGCGATCGATCGCCATATCGAGCGATCGATCGCCAAGGGGCTAGCGATCGATCGCCCGGTATAGCGATCGATCGCCAGCAGGTAATTTTTGGAATTCTTGGCTTTTTCGTGGGATTTTGGATTTGCGACTTAAATGGTCGGCTTTCGGGGTAATGTTCTCATTCCAATGGGAATGCTAGACTTTTAAAATGGTTTGGTTGGAGCCAAGTAAATTAAATGGAATTCTCGGATGAATTCTTCGCTATCTTTTTAAACATATAAAATGAGATATTTTTGGGTATTATGCATGCTTAGCCGGGGGGGCTTTTATTTTGGTAATCGTCATGGATTGACGATATGATTGGGAGTCTTGAACGTGCTTGGACACGTGGTTGCATGCTTATACTTGATTGTGAGTTGTTTATGTGTTTTAGCACATATTTCTCGAGGTATGGAACTCAAGCAAAGTTTGGACTCGAGCTACGGAATTATAAGGTACGTATAACGTACGAGCATAGCCCCTTATTTTAAATGCAATTCTTGAGTGCATGACACACTGTATTGCAATAAATGTGTATGAAAGTGCCTGATATATGGTTTTAGCAATAAACGGATATTAACGGATGTTGAAATACATGTTTAATGGTGATTGCTACAAATGAATGTATATACATTGGGAATTGCATGGTGCCGCTTTTGAGCGAGCAACGATTGGATGTGGTCGCCTTTGTGCGAACATCGGTTATGACGCCACTGCTGTTGAGCATGCGTGAGACTGAAATACCGCTATTGTAGAGCGAGCAATTAATTAGAACTATGGAACCATAAAAGAGACATATGGGATATTTGTGATCATTGTTTAATGATATGATGTTATTGTTATAATGTAAGTATGTGGCTAGTGAATTCGTTAATCAATGTAATGATTAACTGGCATTTGAGAATTTGATGGTTTCAGTTATTTTGAGAACAGGGACAGTACAGGGGATCCCGGATGAGGATGATGTCATCCAGGGAGTATCTCTTATATTTCATAGCATTTACATATTGTAAATTATGAATTGCATTATTGTGATTATGGGATTTGGGATATTGGTATGCTCACCCCGTGTGGGGGCTGTCTCTGTTGGGACATGTGGTACAGGTGCAGCAGCAGCTTCGGAGTTGAGCTCGGGCTGTTGATTAGAGGTACTTCCAGGATCGAGGTACCAGAGCTGGATGGATAGGCGCTCAGATCCAGAGTCGAGATCGAGTTGCGCTTGAGAGGTGTTTCCAGGATCGAAGCACCAGTAACGGTATCCAGTAGAGTGTTTTATACATTAGATACACGCTTATCCATTGGGTGCTCTTATGTGAGTACATATTACGTGTATATGGAATGTATAAATGGGCTACGGCTTTTCTCTATTCATTTACGGTTAGCATGCAATTAAATGTGGAATTTGCTAAATGAATTGAGAGCATATTAGTGTATGTTGAAAGGTGCATGACATGTTTTATGGAATATGTTGGGAAAGTATAGACATTATACGATTAATGTAAAGGAATTTTATAGATGGCATTCATGCTAGAGTTGCATGTAATTACTTTCCCCTTGTTAACATGATAGTATGCACTAAGTACAGTGATTAATACACTAATATCGGGTTAAGGGCACGGGGGGTCCTTACATTAGTGGTATCAGAGCAGTGGTTAGCTCTTTGGGGCTGTTGAAGGCCTGGAACATGCTGATAAGGATGGGTAGCACATATTTATGCATGATAGTAGTTAGTGTTGTGTGGCACAACTATTTTGCTTATGTGCATTTGTGATATGTGATCATAGTGAAACGATTATATGTCATGACATCTATAGAATCATAATATAATCTGTTGATTATGATTGTGAGTTGTGACACAGAGACAACCAAATGGAGCATTTTGAAATGCATTGGGATACAGGAAGTACTTTGTACTCATAGTTTATGCATTTACTCATTATAATCATATTGTGGGGAATATGGATTATCGTATGCTCACGGTTTGGGATTGTTCATGTAGGGACACTATGACGCGAAAGGCTAAGGCCAGGGTTGAAAGACACGAAACGGTAACCTGCGTTTTATATACATCATGGAATTATGCATTGTGGTTGCATGTGTACAAGGGAGTGATGATTTTAATGCTCTGCCGCCAAATGTTGAAGCGAGGGGTGGGAGTGTCGCATGTCGCATTTGAGCGAGGTGCATTAAAATACACTCATGATGATGTATGTTGGAATATGGAATATGCCTTGTGTTGCAGGTATAGACGGGATACTTGGTGAATATTCCATGAGTCATTGTTAGGATGAGTGATGATTTTAAATGCTTGCCGCTATTTATTGTTTTGTGCCGCTAATATGTGAAGCGAGGGGTGGGAGCGTCGCATGTCAGATTGAAGCGTGGTAATCATATGAGGCGAGGAAAGAATATTTGCCGCTAAAATGTGAAGCGAGGGGTGGGAGCGCCACATGTCCATTTAAGCGAGGTTATTCTATGCCGCCTATATGTGAAGCGAGGGGTGGGAGTACCGCATGTTTTATTTAAGCGAGGGGCATTAAAATACACTACCGTAACAATGACTAGGGACCCGCTACTCTATTGGCGATGGTTTATGCCGCAAGGTATTCATAGCGATGGTTCATTCCGCTATTCTATTGGCGATGGTTTATGCCGCCAGGTGTTCATAGCGATGGTTCATTCCGCTATTCTATTGGCGATGGTTTATGCCGCCAGGTGTTCATAGCGATGGTTCATTCCGCTATTCTATTGGCGATGGTTTATGCCGCCAGGTCTTCATAGCGATGGTTCATTCCGCTATTCTATTGGCGATGGTTTATGCCGCCAGATGTTCATAGCGATGGTTCATTCCGCTATTCTATTGGCGATGGTTTATGCCGCCGGGTATTCATAGCGATGGTTCATTCCGCTATTCTATTGGCGATGGTTCATGCCGCCGGATATCTATAGCGATGTTTCATGCCGCTGACTCTATGACGAGGGATTATTCCGCTGATTCTATAGCGATGGGGTTATACCGCTATGTACGTAGCACTAGATTATGCCGCCTGTGAGCGATGGGTGCTGATTGTGTACCACTGTTGGATGACGGAGACAGGTATGCCGCTATCTCATTAGCGACGAGGTATGGTTTATTGTTGTTTTATTAGCATTATTGTGGATGATATGCATTGATATACTTATACCGTCACGTGTTTGACGATGAGGCTATGGACGTCGTGTATCGTCATATACCGTCACGAGTCGACGATGTTATTTCAAAGTCATATGTTGACAGGTACCGTCACGGTATGACGATGACATAGTGGATGTTCTATGTAGACGTGTAGCGTCGTTTTGATGATTAATACATTCATGTTCATGTATTTGGTTGTGTGGTTTGGGTGCCGATGGTGAGCACATGGTAGAGTCTGGGTCACTAGTTGACGAGACCTTTTCGCCGAGTAAGTTGCTCGATGGATTATTGGATGCATTGTACCGGTGAGAGTACCGCATCATGAAATAGAAGTAGCTATTTTCGAGTAGTGATACCTTTGGGTATACTCGTTGGGATGACTGATGCCAAGTGTTTGGTGGTAAGAGTAGTCATTGAGGAAACTACTCGCTTGTCATTGTGATGTGTGGTAGTCATGGTTACACCCACCCTGAGGGTGTGGGATAAGTCCTAATGGATTAGGATTGCTTCGTGGTTGAGCAAGGACACCGGGATGTCCATTATGCTTTGGTGTGTTAAGAGATATGTGGGTGATGACCCACAACTCCAATGGTTTGTACGGTATGGTATACCGGAATGGGACGTGTGTCACGCTGATGAGTTGGTATGAGCCTATGGGGCCAACGAACCGTTAGCCAGGTATTGTTGCAGTCCTTTGGTGTGCTTGTGTTAGCCATTATACTGCTCGTGTGATTCAAGTTCAGTGAATCGTATGATGATACGATGAGGACTTTTAGTAGACTCTTGTAGTCTCTTTGTGGCATGATAATTGAGGCAGGGAATACCTCACGGAGACGTTTATACGTCAAATGTTTTAAGAGACTTGTTTTGGGACAACTCAATTTTGTTGGAAATACCAACGTGAGCGTCGACAAGTCGTTGTTAGCTCTGGTTGAGCATCTTTGCATATGGTATGCGACGGAAGTCACAATTGGACTTGTGTGGTATAGTTAGTGGGGTGACACTACTATATTGACTTTATCTCTTGGAGAGATTTGGATTGTACTGTCATGGAGACAGCTAGTATTGGTTGAGGGTTGATCGTGAATCAACCAGGGTAAGCCCTACTAGTGTTGGACTAGGTGATGGCTTCGTACTTCCAGTGAGACGTTCGAGGAGACGTCTCCGGGGGATGCTTGAGTTGTGTAGTACTATGACAATAGTACAGGGCATCGTTGGTTGAGTATACCTGGCGTATACGAGTTTCGATTTGATGATAGTGGCTTCGATGCACTATTCTGAACCAATTACATATTTTGGTTCCGAGATATATGTTGGTATGTATATCCAGTTTTCCGGACGGTGGTTCGAGGTTGGAAGGTCATGGATTCATGACACTATCCTTGTGGGAAAGGCGGTATTGATATACCTGCCGGTTGAATCTTTTGGGAGATTCGTTGCTTTGGTTGTGTGGTGTTGATGTTGAAATCACACCCTTTGACTTTAGTCTGTCGACCACTATTCTCCGTGGGGTGAGAATAATCGAGGTTTGACAGTAGGTTTTGGGACTTTGGGTATGCTTAGAGATACCCGAGTCTATTGCTTTGAGTGTGCCTGTTGTGTTGGTGCTTAGTATACCCGTGTGTGTATACGAATGCCAACTCTATTTTGTTCCTTGTTGAACGTCGGGTTAGTGTGCTTAGTTCGATGAATCTCTGGTGGGAGATTGTAGCAATTTGAGATTGGTAATCTCGATGGCACGATGTATTCTGAGGAATAATCGTGAGGTCCGTTTGACTTCCCCTGGGGAGGGATTGTCGTGTTTTGGAACCATGGTAGTTCTTGTTGAATAATTCGATAGCTTCCTGTTTTGGAATTGTTGAATTCCAGGATAAATGAGGGATGGCCAGGATTCGGATTTGTTTAGTGTCACGGTCGACACGTGTTTGGGAATGCAATTGTTTCTCTTGCATGTCCCCTGTGGAACTTGAGACCTTGTAGAGTCTCGATAGTGTGTTTTGGACCAAGATGGGGCTTCTTGGAACACATGGTTGTAGTCATCGGTAGTGATGTGTTCTGTGTGGTTTAGTGACCGTGGTTTACCCGACCCGGGTTGTAAGGGGTACAACTACTCCTTTGGAGGAGATGAACGGGAAAGCGAAACCGTATTTTTCCGGGAGTATACTGATTGTATACTAGTGGTTCCCATCATAACGATGTGTGTTAAGCATCGTGGGCGAGTGGTGGATATCATGGAGATATATCTATGTTAGAACCAATGGGGTTTTGATTGATTTGCAGTCATGGTGGACTGACTTCCGGGACGATTCACATCGAGGTATGTTGTTATCTTTCGGGTTTATATTGGTTTTGGCGTTTGCTCTATTGTAGAGCTTGGTGCGAGATTGGTGTTCTCGCAGTTGATGATTCGATTCTAATGTAGTCCAGAATCAGGGTTGTGGCTTTACTTTGTTTGTGCAGTCCTGGTGTTACGATGAGTATGCCGGTGCAAATTTCGAGGATGAAATTTTATTAGAGGGGGGTAATTGTGATGTCCGGGGATTTATGGTGTTAATCCCGGTGTGGTACTAATCCTTGATGGATTTTTATTATGGCAATTAGGAATTAATTGCGGTTTTGCGTCTCCCGAGGTTGTTTAATCGGGCATTTGGGATCGTTGGATCCAAAGATTGAGATTGTATTCTCATTTTGGTGAAAACCTATGAGTTGGGTTTTTAGTGGGACTTGGAGTCCGGGGTACCTTATGTTGGGGCCAGTTTGGGGATTTGATGTTGGAGAGAGAGTTTTTGAAAACAGATGATTTTTAATGAATCATGATGTATTTGTGGGAGTATTGGTATTTTGGGGCATTTTGCTATATATACCAGTGGGACTCGGGATTCCGTCATTCGGAATCCATTTCTCTCCTTCTCCCCCTCCTTACACGCCAACCCCTCTCCCCTAACCCTCACCCTTTCTCTTTGGAGAAAAATCGACGGAGGCTCGATTTAGTGGCCGGATCTCTTGAAGAAAAGCTGGTAATCTCTTCCTCCTCTCTTGTAGCTTTGATTTGATAGTAGTTTTGTTGATTTTGGTTGAGTTTTGAGGTTGGTTTGGGTTGGGTGATTTTTGATGAAAATCTTGAAAACTTTTGGGTTTGTTTTAATCCAAGTCTAACACCCTTGTTGGAGGTTCTTGGGTGTTGTTTTGTTGTGGTTTTGAGTTGGGAGGAGTTGGGGTATGATTTGTGGAGGTTTCAAGCTTTTAAAAATGGTGGTTTTCGAGTTGCAGGGCATAGCGATCGATCGCCCGTAGCAAGCGACCGATCGCATGCAGGCAGTGGGCTTTTCAGCATTGTGGCGATCGATCGCCACTTTTGGAGCGATCGATCGCCTCGCGCCAGAGCGGTCTGGCGATCGATCGCCATATCGAGCGATCGATCGCCAAGGGGCTAGCGATCGATCGCCAGCAGGTAATTTTTGGAATTCTTGGCTTTTTCGTGGGATTTTGGATTTGCGACTTAAATGGTCGGCTTCCGGGGCAATGTTCTCATTCCAATGGGAATGCTAGACTTTTAAAATGGTTTGGTTGGAGCCAAGTAAATTAAATGGAATTCTCGGATGAATTCTTCGCTATCTTTTTAAACATATAAAATGAGATATTTTGGGTATTATGCATGCTTAGCCGGGGGGGAGGGGGCTTTTATTTTGGTAATCGTCATGGATTGACGATATGATTGGGAGTCTTGAACGTGCTTGGACACGTGGTTGCATGCTTATAATTGATTGTGAGTTGTTTATGTGTTTTAGCACATATTTCTCGAGGTATGGAACTCAAGCAAAGTTTGGACTCGAGCTACGGAATTATAAGGTACGTATCACGTACGAGCATAGCCCCTTATTTTAAATGCAATTCTTGAGTGCATGACACACTGTATTGCAATAAATGTGTATGGAAGTGCCTGATATATGGTTTTAGCAATAAACGGATATTAACGGATGTTGAAATACATGTTTAATGGTGATTGCTACAAATGGATGTATATACATTGGGAATTGCATGGTGCCGCTTTTGAGCGAGCAATGATTGGATGTGGTCGCCTTTGAGCGAACATCGGTTATGACGTCACTGCTGTTGAGCATGCGTGAGACTGAAATGCCGCTATTGTAGAGCGAGCAATTAATTAGAACTATGGAACCATAAAAGAGACATATGGGATATTTGTGATCATTGTTTAATGATTTGATGTTATTGTTATAATGTAAGTATGTGGCTAGTGAATTCGTTAATCAATGTAATGATTAACTGGCATTTGAGAATTTGATGGTTTCAGTTATTTTGAGAACAGGGACAGTACAGGGGATCCCGGATGAGGATGATGCCATCCAGGGAGTATCTCTTATATTTCATAGCATTTACATATTGTAAATTATGAATTGCATTATTGTGATTATGGGATTTGGGATATTGGTATGCTCACCCCGTGTGGGGGATGTCTCTGTTGGGACAGGTGGTACAGGTGCAGCAGCAGCTTCGGAGTTGAGCTCGGGCTGTTGATTAGAGGTACTTCCAGGATCGAGGTACCAGAGCTGGATGGATAGGCGCTCAGATCCAGAGTCGAGATCGAGTTGCGCTTGAGAGGTGTTTCCAGGATCGAAGCACCAGTAACGGTATCCAGTAGAGTGTTTTATACATTAGATACACGCTTATCCATTGGGTGCTCTTATGTGAGTACATATTACGTGTATATGGAATGTATAAATGGGCTACGGCTTTTCTCTATTCATTTACGGTTAGCATGCAATTAAATGTGGAATTTGCTAAATGAATTGAGAGCATATTAGTGTATGTTGAAAGGTGCATGACATGTTTTATGGAATATGTTGGGAAAGTATAGACATTATACGATTAATGTAAAGGAATTTTATAGATGTCATTCATGCTAGAGTTGCATGTAATGACTTTCCCCTTGTTAACATGATAGTATGCACTAAGTACAGTGATTAATACACTAATATCGGGTTAAGGGCACGGGGGTCCTTACAGTCACTCATGCATAACTACCTCTTAATTATTACATTATCTCGATTTAATTAAGGTAATTAAGTTTCATGCATCACAATTCTCGCTTACTAATAAAATTTCGCCCTCAAAATTTCAACATACACATCTACCAGAAATGACAAAATAACTCAAAAACATAACAAAGACAAGATAGCGTCGATGTACCGTCGAATATCTTATTGTCCATCATTGTGGGTTAGTGTCAACACACGATCAATTATAGGCATCACATCTGTATTCTTATCCGTTCAAGAGTATACATGCACAACATCTCAGTTATTCTTTCATTTAGACACTTCATTTATCATACATACATCTGTCAGCATGGATCTCATTATCAACTCTACTATCCATTTCTTTCATATTAACATTTTGTTAGGAGTTCTCTATCACGTACAATTAATGTACTTGGTGTATCAATCTTGCCTAAGTCCTCTACCAAATTGAAATTCTGAAGTTGGACTCCAGTTGATCAGCATAGAGGCTGAAGAGATACACTCAGTAATTCAGGACCTCCATTTGTCACTGAAATCCATCTTGGTCAATACATGATCCAGATATTGCCAATCAATTGACTTATAGGCCTTCTGGAAGTCTACCTTTAAAAATATGCACGTTGTTTTATTTCGATTGAGATCCTCCACCACTTAATTGGCCAAAAGCACGCCATCGAGGATATGCCTTTGACCCAAAAAGGCCGATTGATTCTCTGATATTAGTTTGTCCAAAATTCTACTGAGTCGATTAGCCAACAACTTAGCTAATATTTTATATAAGCAACCAATTAGAAAAATTGGTCTATAGTCCCCAATAGATACTGGATTATCCTTCTTTGGAACAAGAAGGATGAAAGATGAGTTTAAACCTCTCACTAGTTTCCCATTGAGGTGAAATTCCTGAATAAAGCCAATGATATCCAACTTCACCACCTCCCAGAATTTTTTTATAAATCAAAAATTAAATCCATCCGATCCAGGGCTTTTGTCGCTGTCACAATTCCCAACACCTCTGAAGATTTATTTTTCTGAGAATTCTGCCACCAACATCACATTATCATCAACTTGGACCTGGTTAAAAGCTAGACCATCCAATCTGAGATTAGGGCCATCAGAACTAGTAAACAGATTCTGAAAATAGTTCTTTACTCCCACTTTGATGCCTGGAATAGCGGACAAGGAAGTTATGGCCGTAAAATACTCTTTCAAGGATGAGGCATTTGTCGTTTTGTATGTTAATAAATTGAATGCTAATTGTGAACGTTGGGACATACAAAGAAAAACTCTTATGAAACTTTTATAAATGATGTATTGAGTTACATCTGTATCAAACAACAGTTAGGTAGTTTTAAATTATAATTTTTAATTAACTTGTTGAAAAGATTCTAATTTTGTTATGTATGGTAGTTGAAAGAAGATGGGACGTTCGTCCTTGTAAGGACATGCCCTCCCACAAGAACAAGAGCACGAGGGGCGTCAGATGTGGTTGAGCCCGTGGAGAATGAAGATGAGGTTGAAATGGAACACATGAATAATGAAGAAAGAAATGATTAACCTTCTTATGAGCATCAGCCAGTAGAACTTTGTTATAATGGAGGAGGGGGAGTTGAGGTTGAGGATGTAGGATCCCCAATAGTTCATGGAGCACGTATCTCAATTGAGCATGTAGAACCTCCAATAGTTCATGAAGCATTATCCCAGTTGAGGTTGAGAATGTGAAGCCTCCAATAGTTCATGGAGCACATATCTCAGTTGAGGTTGAGCATTTAAAGCCACCAATATTTCATGAAGCACATGTTGATATGGATGTAGAGCCTCCAATAGTTCCTTCCATGCCGACTTCGACTTCAACAAACATTGATTTGGAGCGAATGAAGAAATTGAGGTAATCAATTTTCTTTTTTTTAGTTACAATTATGTCTATTTTGGATTTATCTAATTATTAGGAATGGCATTTAAGAATTCAATGAAAAAACTCACATAAATCATGATGTTCGGTTAGCTACAACGACAAAACTATATGCCATGTTATATGTGATACTGACCAAATTTTCAACTCGTAATCATCCGATAAAATGTATTGATTTGACAAATGATACGAATAATATTTTGCATAAGTTATATAAAATTGATCTAACCAATGATTTTCAGCAAGACGTATTACATGCCCAAAACATCACATGCCCGGATATTTTTTGAATCAGCAAGTGAGCTAGAGATGGAAGCTTATGGAACATATTTGATTATTAAATCCAACGGGAACGTGAGGTAATTTATACAACGATAATTAATATTAATTGTAATTGTATTTCTTTTTTGTTACTATATATATATATATATATATATATATATATATATATATAAAACAAAGAACAAGAGCATCAAATATTCTCAACTGTTGACAAGTTAGCGGACGACTTGATTGTACTCAACGAAAGAAATGAATATCTGATATTATTTTATCAGTATTATTTTGTTGTAATATTTTGTCCATTACCTCATCAGGAGAATGCAATGGAAAATGCAATGCGTGTTCCAGACTTTTAGACTTATATTTCAAATTAGACCATTTTTTTGTAGATTGTATATGTTCAAATGATGTAAGTTGAGTATTATTTAAGTCCAGTTCCACAATATACAACTTTTAATGAAAATAACAACCAATTTGAATAGATTGATTTGTTTTTTAATTTTGGTATGCAAAGATTATATTATTTATTTTATAATAAATAATGAAATAAGATAATTAATTATTATTATTATAACTATACAATATAACATCATCTCCTTTTCCAGAAATCTACTTCACTTGAACGAGGTATCACTTGAACTTGAACAAACTTTGGAAAGATTAGCTAGTGTTCAAAATAAAATGAAAATAGGTGAATCTGAAGTGGATAAGGTCACGTCGGAACTCACTATTACTCGCAGTGAAGTATATTTTTGGAAAAGGAAAAGAGACTATTTTAATAATAATTAATTATCTTATTTCATTATTTATTATAAGCATAAAATAATATAATCTTTACATGCCCAAATTTAAAAAAAAATCAATCTATTCAAAAGGGTTGTTATTTTCAGTAAAGTAAATTGTGGAAACTCAACTTACAGCATTTGAACATACACAATCTACAAAAATAAATTGATCTAAATATATTACTTATCTCATGTCTTGAAAGATGCTGAGCTGAGGTATTCCGAGATCGAGAAGTTGGCTTTAATGTTGATCATCACAGCTAGGAGACTCAGGCCTTATTTCCTATCCCATCCCATAACGGTGCTAGCAAACAGCTCCCTGGGAAAAATACTCAGCCGCGCAGATGTCTCTGGACGACTTGTTAAATGGACAACTGGAACGCTTATCACCTCCGAAAATATTACTCTTAGTTCAGCTCTTTAAAGTTTTGCAAAAGATTGTTTTAGTTTCTGTTTTGGATGATATACTCTTTCATTATTTCAATACAAAGTTCGATAATTTTTGCCAGATATTGTACAAGGAAGAGCAAGGGTTTTCACCCTACCTCAGGAGCACGTTTACGACGAGCTCAGCCCTAGTTACGCCAGGAGCAAGGGTTTTCACCCTACATGAGGAGCACGAGCTCAGCCCTCGTTACGCCAGGAGCAAGGGTTTTCACCCTACCTCGGGAGCACGTTTACGACGAGGTCAGCCCTGGTTAAGCCAGGAGCAAGGGTTTTCACCCTACCTCAGGAGCACGAGCTCAGCCCTGGTTACGCCAGGAGCAAGGGTTTTCACCCTACCTCAGGAGCACGTTTACGACGAGCTTATCCCTGGTTACGCCAGGAGCAAGGGTTTTCACCCTACCTGAGGAGCACGAGCTCAGCCCTGGTTACGCCAAGAGCAAGGGTTTTCACCCTACCTGAGGAGCACGAGCTCAACCCTGATTACGCCAGGAGTAAGGGTTTTCACCCTACCTCAGGAGCACGTTTACGACGAGCTCAGCCCTGGTTACGCCAGGAGCAAGGGTTTTCACCCTACCTGAGGAGCACGAGCTCAGCCCTGGTTACGCCAGGAGCAAGGGTTTTCACCCTAACTCAGGAGCACGTCTACGACGAGCTCAGACCTGGTTACGCCAGGAGCAAATGTCTGCCATTACGTGGTAAATTATTAACCTAGGCCGAGCTACGTCATGCTTGGTCCTACCTGTTTAATGTTTGCCATTACGTGGTAAATTATTAACCTAGGCCGAGCTACGTCATGCTTGGTCCTACCTGTTTAATGTTTGCCATTACGTGGTAAATTATTAACCTAGGCCGAGCTACGTCATGCTTGGTCCTACCTGTTTAATGTTTGCCATTATGTGGTAAATTATTAACCTAGGCCGAGCTACGCCATGCTGGGTCCTACCTGTTTAATGTTTGCCATTACGTGGTAAATTATTAACCTAGGCCGAGCTACGTCATGCTTGGTCCTACCTGTTTAATGTTTGCCATGACGTGGTAAATTATTAACCTAGTCCGAGCTACGCCATTCTTGGTCCTACCTGTTTAATGTTTGCCATTACGTGGTAAATTATTAACCTAGGCCGAGCTACGCCATGCTTGGTCCTACCTGTTTAATGTTTGCCATTACGTAGTAAATTATTAAACTAATCCGAGCTACGCCATGCTTGGTCCTACCTGTTTAATGTTTGCCATTACGTGGTAAATTATTAACCTAGGTTGAGCTACGCCATGCTTGGTCCTACCTATTTAATGTTTGCCATTACGTGGTAAATTATTAACCTAGGTCGAGCTACGTCATGCTTGGTCCTACCTGTTTAATGTTTGCCATTACGTGGTAAATTATTAAACTAGGCCGAGCTACCTCGCTCTTGGTCCTACCTGTTTAATGTTTGCCATGACGTGGTAATTATTAAACTATGCCGAGCTGCATCGCTCTTGGTCCTAACTGTTTAATGTTTGCCATTACGTGGTAATTATTAAACTATGCCGAGCTGCATCGCTCTTGGTCCTAACTGTTTAATGTTTGCCATTACGTGGTAAATTATTAAACTAAACCGAACTACGTCATGCTTGGTCCTTCATGTTTAATGTTTGCCGTTATAGGGTAAATTATTACACTTGGCCGAACTGCGTCGTTCTTGGTCCTACCTGTTTAATGTTAGCCATTACAGGGTAAATTATTAAGCTAGGCCGAGCTACGACACTCTCAGTCTTGTCTAATTAAGCTTCACCATACAAAAATGACAAGAACGGTAAAACAGAACTAACATTAAAGAAAAGAACAATTCTGAGGAATTACAAAATTATATATAAAGATCAGGGGGGAGAGAGGCAGCTACTTTTTCTACATCTAGAAAATCCAAATAGACGTCAGGCACAAGACAGCCATGTTCTTTAATCTGGCTAAGACATCCCTGGAAACCAGCTCAATAAAAGTAAGGAATTTCTCCCTTACCAACTCCTCAGACTTTTGCTTCTCCTCGGCCGCCTCCTTTAGAGACTTAGCAAGTTCCTGCTCAGCAGAGTTAGCTAGCCCCCTAGCTAAAGCTAACTCATTACGTAGCTCCCGGAGGTCAGCCTCATGTTGACGTTTCTGGGCCTCAATCAAAGAGCGAGCCTCGGCCTCAGCGACGGCCTTCTTATCAATCTGAGCTTTCAGCTCATAGATTTCTTTCTTATGAAGAGATTTGGCCTCAGCAAGGGTGTCTTGCATATTATCAAAGACCTTGGCATCTTTCAAGGATTGTCTTCGGATGAAAGACGCCCTTGATGTAAACTCCCCCATCAAGAGCATAGCCTCGGTCAGACGGCTCCCAGTTTGGGTAATCAGGTCCCCCCCAACTCAGTTGCAAAAGTGGGCAATGAGGGACCCGGAGCGGTATATATAGGGAGACCTCAATGAATCCTTGCCGTTGATCCCCGATGCGCTGTACGGTCTAGATTAGCCTTGGGAATCGGGCAGGCAGCCCAACGGTCGGATTTTTAATTCAAAATTCAAAATATTTAGCCGTTATTTCCCGCCTAAATCAAGTTTTTCTATTTCGAAGAATTGGCTCATCAGGATAACTCAGCACATCCGAGCTTCTGATCTACAACGTCAGCTCGACAGGGAGGGGGGAATGTGATACCCCCTAAAAGATGAAGACACCACCTGACGAGCCGACCTGACTCCATGGTATTTTGCTCGCCTTTCTTCGCGAGACCTCGCCTACCCTTCCGAACTCTTTGTGACGTCCGACCTGTTTGGCCGACCTGTTTCATCTCACATGTTGTCCCTTCGGTATCTCGGCTAGCGACCTCTTTTGGGAGCCCGAGCTGATATGCCGAGCTCTTCTCATTTTCCTTGTTGATGCGGGTGCTCAACAAGGAAACTAGTCCCCCAAGATACCTAGTCCTAGATCTGCGGAGCAATATCAGGGATTTGATTGTATTCACAAGATCTTGACATATCTGGGTAAGATTTGGATAAACATGGAAAGAGTCATTGCTGCAATACAACTCTTAGGTCTCCGCCTATAAATACCAGATTTGGGGTATCAATTAGGTGGTCTAATTCATAATTGTCTTTACCTACCGCATATATATCTCCTCATATTCTCTCGCCTGACTTGAGCGTCGGAGGGGACCCGCCGGAAAAACTTCCGGCACCCTTCTCACTGTTGCTTCGTATTTTCAGGTCATCGCAGAAGATATTTACTAATATCCCTGCTGTTATATTGAGTGTTGGAGAAGAAAGAGAGGTGAACACCCTCTCAATTGATATCAGCAAGTCACTCCAAAAATTGGTGATAACAATGATTAAGCCTTTTCCTTACATAGGCTCGAGATAAATGGAATCAAGCTTATTTGTCCCACTATGTCGATTGGGTAAATCACTATGATTTGAGAAATCAAATATCAAGTGACAAGCTACCAACTGTTTGATGAAACTACTCAAGAAAGTAGTGGGCTGAAAGTTTACCTCCAAGATGTTATTTTCCTCAACGATGCAACTCCCAACGCATCATTTACTAGTTGGTCCACTTTGAAAGATATGTCTAAGTCTTATATTGCTTAATTATGTTATGAATATTATTTTGGGAATATTTTATTTATGTGATTAACAAGAGAACACACACAGTCTCGTGAATTACAGATGCACCCATCTATCACACATATTTATATTACTATGTGTTTGTGAAAGGTTCTAGAATTTGCTAATTATCTGTCATACTAGAATTCATGTTCGTTGTGCTTGAGAAATATTCAGTACATTGATCAGGTCAATGAGTATACTACTACCTAGATTCACTAGCCTTGGTCTTACGAAATATAGCGAGTCCTTCATAACCCACATCTGTTTTTGCTTATATGCAGACCTTTGTTTAGTCATTGACTTATTATAACTTTATTTTGGGTTAATGACAAATAAGGTTTTAATAATATTTAGATGGATATAAGCAGCTATGAATGATAGAAAGAGGAACATTGAGGGCCATAAAATTTTTGACAGGAACATAGCTATATTCATGTGTTGACGACTCCTTTTCAATATTTTTGGCAGCCTTTGGATGGTCATCATATGGATTTTTATGCTATCTAATATTATCCGAGAATGAGATACTCGGCTTGCATTATCCTCAATATTCTTAGCAGGTTCTAAGGAATCACAGTATTACTGTATGTAGAGCAGATGAGCCCCTGCTTTGTACTTGAGCAGAGCTGCTCAAATCTTGGACTCGCAACGTGCTACATTTTGTACTCCCGTATACCTTGCCTAAACTTGACTCATGTGTATTTCACTATCAAGCACCTTAGCTCGGGCATATCAGGATGACTCCCGCCTCGATACACCACCTTGAGTATCAGATGGGAGACACATGTTAATGGGATCTAACCAAGTGACCGAAGTTATCACCGGCAACTCATGACTAAAAGATAAGTATTACAGTTTTCTTTCCTGGCAGGAAATTATTAAAGATTTAGTTGTTAAAGAGATTGATATTCTTTTCAAATCATATCTGAAAAGGCCTCTGGACTTTGATCGAATACCTTGATGTCCTGTTCTATGATTTCATCGTGAAATGAACCAAGTATATTCATAATAATGATTGGCTTTGAGTAGCATATGGGTTATTTATTTTGGGCATAGGCTCATTAATTAAACTAACCATACCTTAAATAATTATATTGATAGATGTCAATTATTATTTTTATGATAATAAACCTAATGGCTAGTTATCTCAGCCCAATATAAATGTGTCATTTTCTTGTTTGAATATGGGATGGTCACACGAGAAGTTATCGTCTTTTGAGGAAAGTGTGACAAAATCCGATTGATTTAGATAGATCAAGAATCTATTTGTAGTGATTTTCTTATGGAAACTGCGACTTAATTTTGGGATGTGATATTTTATTTGCTATATATTTCACACATTATTAGATGCTTCAAGTGCTTGGGATTTTTTCTCATTGCTTGAATTTGTTTTATATACTACAGCATGCATGCAAACTATTAAATATTGTTATTTCAGATTTTCGTTGTCTAGTTTTTCTTGGCCTGAATATTTCTTGGCAGTCTAAAACCACATGCTTGGAGTGAACTGTCTTTTCTTGGTACTTCAAGCCGACTTCATCTTCAGTGCGGCACTTTCGGTCCTTAACTTCAGTTCGACATTGCAATGGGATATCACACCAAGCTTAGAGATCAGTCCTCGGACATGCAATCTAGCAGTAAGGCCCTATCCAACAACTCGGGCATGCAATCTAACAGTAAGCCCTATTAAACAGCTCGGTCATGCAATCTTGCAGTAAGACCCTATTTTACAGTATCATGAATGCCATCTCGCAGTATGACACTATCCTATAGCTTGAGCATGCCAATGATCAGTTTTCAAGCCTTATTTATGATACGAGGGTATTAGATTATCAGAGTATCGGACGAGCTCATATGCCTTGGTTACGCCAGAAATCTTTCGTGGGTGATTTACCCAACCTGCTATGGTTACGCCTAGCAGAAGATCGTATGAGCTTATGTGCCTTGGTTATGCCAAGTACACTTAGGGGTGGTATACCCAACCTGTCGCGGTTACGTCCGACAAAAGATCAGCCGAGCCATGGTTACACCGAGCTCTTTTGCCTTGGTTATGCAAAGTGCCTTCATGGGTGTTTACCCAACTTGCTTTGACTACGCCAATTGCCTTTAGAAGTGTTTACCCAATTTGCCTTGGTTACGCCGAGTGCCATCGGGGATGTTTACCCAACTTGCATTGGTTACGCCAAGTGTACTCAGGGGTGGTTTACCCAACCTGTTGCGGTATGTCCGACAGAGGATCAGCCGATCCATGGTTACGCCGAGCTCGTTTGCCTTGGTTACACCAAGTGCCTTACCCAACTTGCCTTGGTTACGCCAAGTGCCTTCATGAGTGTTTACCCAACTTGCCTTGGTTACGCCAAGTGCCTCAGGGGTGTTTACCCAACTTGCCTTGGTTACGCCAAGTGCCTCAGGGGTGTTTACCCATTTTGCTTTGGTTACGCCAAGTTCCTTCACGAGTGTTACCCAACTTGTCTTGGTTACGACATGCATAGTCGGGGGTTTTCACCCTACCGGCTGAGGTTACGTCCAACAGATGATCAGACAAGCCTTATTTGCTCCATTTATTGGCTACATCTTGAGCTCAGATATATTTTTAAATTTCACCAGCTCAGGATATTTATCAGTATCAGACGAGCTTTATTTGCTCATATATATTATCTCTAGAGTGCAGATTAGCTTTATTTGCTCATATATTATCTCTGAAGTTCAAATCAGCTTTATTTGCTCATATATACTAGCTCTGTAGTTTATATCAGGCCAGCTTTATTTGCTCATATATATTATCTATGGAGTTTATATCAGCTTTATTTGCTCATATATACTTGCTCTGGAGTTCATATCAGGTGAGTTTTCTTTGCTCATATATATTATATCTGGAATTCAGATCCGGTAGCATTATAGCTCTTCATCAGTTGTTTTGAATCGACCCCTCATAAAAAAATATATTTTCATTGTTGGCTCTCTTGGACACTATTGATTGAACTTAATATGTCAAAGCTGACGTAGTTACTCGAAGGGTTGCTACCATCACCTACTGTTATTGACTACGGTGAGTACTTTACACATTCAATTTTTGAAGAATATATGCGATTATTTTATATTTCCTTGCTTTTATCGAATATTCTCGATTATCTCGTCGACTCGACTTGGGAGGGAGACTAGTGATACCCCAAAATAACCGTTTGACACGTCATGAGGATAGGGGTGGTTACCGGTTCGAACCGGTCCGGAGCGGAACCGGCCGGTTCCGGGCCCGTTATGGGCGGAACCGGCCCGATCCGGTAAGGAACCGGATCGGTTCCGGTTCCACCGGTTCCGGGTTGGACCGGTTCCAACCCGGAACCGGATTTTTCTTTTTTTTAAAAAAAAAAAGGAAAAAAGGAAAGGATTTATCGAATTTTTTTTTTTTAAAATGGATCCGGTTCCGGTTCAATCCGGAACCGGATCCGTTTGGTCCGGAACCGGTAAGATACCGGATCCGGAACGGTAGAACCGATCTGGTCCGGTATCAAACCGGTTCCGGACCGTTTCGGGACCGGTTAGTCCGGTTCCGGTTTCGGACCGGACTAACCGGTCCGGTTTCGGACCGGGTCCGGATCGACCCGGTCCGATAAGCACCCATACATGAGGACATATCAACATATTTTGCTGCATCATCTTATTTTTCTTAGTTAACTAAAGGATGACCCGATATCTGGACTTCTTGGACAAACCAGGTAAAAAAAAAGAGCAAAATGTAAATTATTTATATAATTAAATAATTGGTATATAATATATGATATATATATTCATTAGCGTTTAGATCATCTTCTCCGTTCTTCCATTTCTATCATTTTTCCTCTTCCACATATGGCTAACTTAGGCATCGGAGGGTCATGTTGCGAGAAATCCTGGCGTCCCCTAACCGATTTGTTCATGATTTCAGGCACCATAGCTATCGATTTGAAAGATGAGATCTGGATGATAATTTTTGGAGTATCAATTATCAATACTTTAATTTTAGGAGAAATATAATTCTTGTTTAGACAACTAATTGTTTACATTTTCTTTTGGCACTAAATAGTGGTAATTTTTTTATTAGATATAAACATTTAATTTGGGTAGAAGTAAAATATAGGTTTGAGGGCCAAAATTATAAAGGGAAAAATGGGAAATGGATTTAGGTCCAATTAGAAAATGAACGAATAGGCAAAAATTGAATTCAATATCTTCAAAAAGTCCCTGACGAGTGACGACAAATCACGAATATGATTTTTGACCCATGGAAGTGATAGATACAAAAGTTATATAACAGAAGACGGTAGTCATTCGAAATTCAGGTATAAAAGGCACTGACACAAACGAAATATGCATGCAAGTTTCTTCTAATCCTCACTCTCACACTTTTCTCTGTCTCTCTCTCTGTGTATATATATATAGCTTCACTTGTACTTTCAGAATCACTTCAAAAAAGCAATCTCCATACCTTTAAATCAATCTTCGATTCCAATTTTCTCTCTTGTTTCTAATTGTAGTTGATTGATTCTCCAACGATTTCAATCTCCAGACCTTCAGCTTCAGCGCATTGCAACGAACTATTGCGAGTATTAGGTTCGTGTTTCTCTGTTTTACAATCTCATTATTTCACGTAAAATTGAAGATATGAATGAAATGTTTAATGGATAAATGCTCTTGTTTCTCTCTTATGAATTGGATTGGATGATGAGTTTTAAATTAATTGAGTGTTATTTTGTGACAATTGATTTGTAGAGGTTTATGTTAATTGAAATATCATATTTATGTTTTAAGCAGCAATGAATCATATATATAGAAAAGTTAACAAAAGAGGAAACATGCTCGGGTAAATAAATTAGTAATGATTCATTCGAAATTCAGGTATCTGAAATATCTATGTACGTCTCAAAGGCATTGTTTCTGAATATAGATAGATGTTTCTCAATTTTGTGGAGGTTTTCCCGTTTTTGTTTTTGTTTTTTGTTTTAATAATCTATCTATTTCTACTGAATGTTCAAATAGAAAAAGTTTAATTGAATTATTTGAATATCGAAGATGGAATTATCAGCTTGAATCAATGCTCATGTTGCCTCCGAGCTCAACAATCATTTTCTCTTATCATATGAATTGGATGATGAGTTTTAAATTAGTGTTAAATATTTTCTGTTGTCTTTATTAAAATTTAGATATACAGACTCATATTTATCTTTTCAAGTATAATAGAAGTTGTTTTGAAATTAAATTTGTGTTTTAACATTATTTTGTATCTAATAACTTAAAACTAACTACAAATGCTTTTGTGCAACTGAACTGAAGTTATATTGAAGTAAATTCAATGGACTTCCATCTTTTACTAGGTTTAGTTGTGCCTGATTAGATCAATTTAAGTTTTTTTTTTTGATAACTTGGTATCCGGCCCGAAGATCGACTAATCCGGGGGAACAATCCCACCGTCCACTAGCGGGGCCCCAATTGAAACCGGGCTTTACGACACCGTATGGACTGGGCCCATAGGAATTGATAGTACCATGGAAGTTTTGAACCTGTGACCTAGAGAGGAGCAAGACTCCTAAGTTTTAGGCCTTTATCACCAGGCCAACCCCTGGGGGTTAGATCAATTTAAGTTAACATTCAAATTGGTTCATTAAAGTTCACATGATATAGAGACTCATTCATGAACTCGAGAAAATTGATGGAAAGGTTGTTGTTCTGATTCCATTTCTTTGACAAGAACCAAGCTGATTGCTTCCTCAGTTGCTGATAGGTAGACATATAACCTCTCTGCCTGCAGAGGCTTGGCTAATATAGGAAGTTCAGCTAAGTATTTTTGCAATTCTTCAAATGCTTCCCCACATTTTTCGTTCCATTCAAATTTGTCAGCCTTTCCTGCCAGGCGCTGCACCTCTTGAAGGTTCTTTGGAGGAGACATCTCACAGATAGCTCTCACCTTTTCTGGATTGGCTTCAATACCCATTTCTATGACTATATAGCCTAGAAATTTCCCACTTTTTACCCCAAACACACATTTCTGGGGGTTTAACTTTAATCCGTAGGACCTAAGTGTGGAGAATGTCTCAGTCAGATCGGCGATTAGATCGGTGCCACTTTTGATTTTACCAAAATGTCATCTACATATACTTCCACATATCGGCCTAGCTGTTTGGAAAACACCTTGTCCATCAAACGCTGGTAAGTAGCTCATGCATTCTTGAGCCCGAAGGGCATAACAACATAGCAAAAAGTCTCATTTGATGTGACAAAACTGACTTTATCTTGATCTTCTTTAGCCAAAGGGATTTGATGATATCCCTGGTAGGCATCCATTAAGCATAAATACTGATGTCCTGCTGTTGAATCAACCATCTGGTCAATTCTTGGTAATGGGTAACAATCCTTCGGACATGCCTTATTAAGATCTCTGAAGTCTATACACATCCTCCACTTTTCTGAGCTCTTTGGTACCAAAACCACATTTGAGAGCCAGGTTGGAAATTGTATTTCTCGAATTTCACCTGCCCGAGGAGCTCCTCCACTTGCTCTCTTATGACCTTATCCTTTTCAGGTCCAAACTGTTTTTTCTTCTGTTTTACAGGTTGGACTCCCGCGAGCACATTCAAATGATGTTCTAGTATGTCTGGTCTAATTCCCCTTAGATCCCGAGCACTCCAGGCAAAGATATCCTCATTTTTAATCAAACATGAGATGCGATCTGCTCTTATATTTATTTCCAAGTCCTTGGCTATTTTTACATTTTGATCAGTAGAGACGAGCTCAATTACTTCAGGTTCTTCATCCAAGCTGTTGGGAATGCCTTTGTCATTCGCAACAGTATACCCAGCTCTTTCAATACAACCAACCTCCCGACGAGCTCGCTTTACGTCTTCTTTTACTTCGTCCACGTAACATCTGCGGGCTGTCTTCTGGTCACCACAAAGAACCCCGACCTCTTTACCCACTGGGAATTTTAATTTCTGATGATAGGTAGAAGCTACTGCCTTGAAGTCCTTCATAGCAGGTCGGCCTAAGATTGCATTATATGATGAAGGTGCTTCTACCACAGTGAAATTAACCATTTTTGTTATGCGAGACATCTCATGACCTAGAGATAAGGGCAGGTTGATCTGTCCAAGAGGTTGAATTGCGTGCCCGGTGAACCCGTACAGAGGAGTTGCAATATGTTCATACTTCGACCCCTCTATCTGCATCTTTTCTATCTTTGAACAAGACATTGACTGAGCTCCCAGTATCGATAAAGATCCTTGCTACGTCATAGTTAGCTATGGTTACAGTGACCACTAGGGCATCATTGTGTGGTGTTGCAACTCCTTTCAGATCATCAGGCCCGAAGCTTATGACAGGCTCATCCCTTGCAATTAACTCTTCCGATACTTTGAAATTTTCCATTCTTCTACCATGACTTTTCCGAGCTCTGCCCGAATCTCCATCAGTGGGTCCCCCCGAGATCATATTAATAGTTCCTCGGGTGGGATTATTATCCACATGTTCGACCCTTCTCCTTTGATTATCTGTTTCTTTAGGAGCAATACCCCTTTCACGGGACCTGGTTCGGCCCCTTATGGTGTCTTTTCTCTTCTTTTACCTCGGTACCGGCTTCTACCCCGACCTTTTTGATAAGGTTCTTGTGTCCTTGTTAGGGGGGTTTTTATTTCAGAGTCTATTTTGATGATTCTTTCTACCTCATCTTCAAGCTTCTGGTACTCATTAGTTATATGACCGTACTCTCTATGGAATTCACAGTACTTATCAGAGGTAGGCGTACGGGGTCCCTTATCCGACTTCCTTGGTATTTCCAGTTGTTATCACCAATTTTTGGAGTGA
Source organism: Haberlea rhodopensis (assembly GCA_907163345.1). Lineage (NCBI taxonomy): Eukaryota > Viridiplantae > Streptophyta > Magnoliopsida > Lamiales > Gesneriaceae > Haberlea > Haberlea rhodopensis. The sequence continues at coordinate 609,386 of CAJQUN010000302.1, forward strand.
CTTGCTGATATCAATTGAGAGAGGGTTCACATCTCTTTCTTCTCCAACACTCAATATAACAGCAGGGATGTTAGTAAATATCTTCTGCGATGACCTGAAAATACGAAGCAACAGTGAGAAGGGTGCCGGAAGTTTTTCCGGCGGGTCCCCTCCGACGCTCAAGTCAGGCGAGAGAATATGATGAGATATATATGCGGTAGGTAAAGACAATTATGAATTAGACCACCTAATTGATACCCCCAAACCTGGTATTTATAGGCGGAGACCTAAGAGTTGTATTGCAGCAATGACTCTTTCCATGTTTATCCAAATCTTACCCAGATATGTCAAGATCTTGTGAATACAATCAAATCCCTGATATTGCTCCGCAGATCTAGGACTAGGTATCTTGGGGGACTAGTTTCCTTGTTGAGCACCCGCATCAACAAGGAAAATGAGAAGAGCTCGGCATATCAGCTCGGGCTCCCAAAAGAGGTCATTAGCGAGATACCGAAGGGACAACAGGTGAGATGAAACAGGTCGGCCAAACAGGTCGGACGTCACAAAGAGTTCGGAAGGGTAGGCGAGGTCTCGCGAAGAAAGGCGAGCAAAATACCATGGAGTCAGGTCGGCTCGTCAGGTGGTGTCTTCATCTTTTAGGGGGTATCAATCATAATTCCACATTTTGAAGTTGTTGCTGAGCAAATAAATTATAGCAATGAAATGCAAATAAAATAAATAATGCAGTTAAAGAACTTTCCTGGCTAGGATAATGCGTAACATCCAACTCTCGAATGAAGCGTAGATGGCCGCCAAAACTATCCACAAAATGATCCTTTGCATGAACTTGAGCAGTGTGATTTTATTTGTTCGCTGCCATCTTGCTACGAGGCAGCACATTCTGATTTTTTTGTTGACTCAGACATCCCATCAAACACTTAGGGTGCATCATGTATGAGAGTTATAGCTTGTGAAGTAGGAAGATGATCGAGCCTAGATATTCAAACAAAAACAGAAATACGACGATGTATAGCATCAAGTCCAATGTCAAAACACAAAAATCCCAACAAAAAGCACAATTAAAAGACACACAACGGGATACTCAAGGACTGCAGCGAGATATCGGAGCTCCAGCACCGACACGTTCGACCTATTTTCCGGCAGTTGCGGTGCCCTTTAAAGGTAGATGGATATTTAAAACCGATATATAATCATCTCTGGATGAATTCTAGTTGCAACAGATTGAAGGAAAATAGAAAACTCGAAAACGATGTTGCAAGACTTCTTGTTCTGTTTTCGTACATAGAACCCGCCACTTTATCCTTCGATTCCCGGTGACCTTGGCGGCATGGAGGGTGTTGGCTAGTACTGGGAAGTAGAGTGGTGAGCGGAAAAGTGTGAGGTGTGCTTGGTTTGGGTCAAGAATCGACGAACGAAGAAATCGAACCGGTTTCTCCCTCTCACCATCACGACCCGAGTTCCTCTCTATCGATTTCGGTGGCTGTACGACAGTAACAGATGGTTGGTCGGTGCAGGAAGGTGCACCGATGAGCGGGGAGTCTGGCGGTGGGTCAGCTCAGCCCTAGGCTTGGCTTCCAGAGGCGGGCAAAGGGTTGGGTGTGCTTTCTATTTGTTTCTCTTTTTTTCTTTGTGGAAAACCCATAAACGTTTCTTCAACAAGAATGCTCTTCACCTTAGTAACTGGACTTTAGTCTTCGTTCTAAATCTCAGCTCAAATTTTCTCACAAACGATGCCAAATGATACTCAAAAAATATCACCCAGATCTCATCTTTCAAATCGATAGCTATGGTGCCTGAAATAATGATGCCAGGATTTCTCCGGACATCCCCTTCCATGCTTAAGTTAGTCATAGGTAGAAGGGGAAAAATGATAAAAATTGAAGAATGGAGAAGATGATCCAAACATGAAAATATATATCAAATTATTTAATTATATAAATAATTTACTTTTGCTCTTCTTTTTTACCTGGTTTGTTAAAAAAATACAGATATCGGGTCATTCTTGAGTTAACTAAGAAAAATAAGATGATACAGCAAAATATGTTGATATGTCCCCATGACGTGTCGAACGATTATTTTGGGATAATAAAACACTTTAAATTGGTGAACCAACTTAGTGGAGGTTATAAGAGGTCTTCTACTAGCTAGTCTAAATACTTGTGGGGTTCATCGCTATAAATTAAATGAATCATTATATTTAAAAAAAAATGCCACATGGGCAAGGATTGTTTGCCGAAAGTGGTCTTTGTTTAAAAGAAAAGAGTTGAGGGAAAATGGTGGCTCCATGAGATCGTGTGCCTATCTCACATGGTAAGAGTTCGTCTCATCTTTAGGAGTGACTCAAGTTCGAGTATGTGGAACGCGGAAAATTTATTTCCCCCTTCCCCATACTAAAAAAAAAAAAGTTGGTTCCATTCACCAGCGCTTTTACCGGATTAGTGATTAGTAATAAAGAGGAGGACCTGGGCCAACGATCGCGAGAACCAGTTAGCTAATTAGGGTTTCTCATTTTTCTCTTTTATAATTGTCCGTCACACTTTACTTCGTGTTCATAATAAAAATTACATATAATTTAGAACTATTGTTTCCATTATTTTGTTTTTAACCAATAAAAATGTAAAAAGCGATCTACCCCTCAAAAACCCTCTCACCCCCGACCAATCCCGTTTTTCATATATTCTCCTACTTAATTTATTTTAATATAATAATGCCACTCTTTATTTCTTTTTTTGGTTTGCAGATGTGGATGAGAGGGGAAGAAAAATATAGAACTAAATTGCGACCATCCAGGCAACTTGCAGGTGTAAATGACGGTGGGTTTTGTGGGTAATTTGAGTAGCTTCAATGGTTGGACTGGGTTGTGAACCCCACACAAATGAATCCCAACCATTGATGGCAGTGCCCTCGCTGTAGCATCGAAATAGCCAAGACTGTCTATGACCCTTTGACTTTGATTCTACATTTCACTCCCCCTTAACCACTATGATCCCCCAATATCCATTTCCCTCGGCTGTTCCGGTGAAATTTGGACAAATTTGGACAGTAAGATTTGATTATGGGCCCTACACTTACTTAGGTAGGGGTGGGCATTAGGTCTGGTTTTCAGATTCGGGTACCCGAGATTTTCGGTAGTGAAAACCTAAGTCACATAATCCTCCTACCCCCTCCACGCACTGGCGCTCCAGCCGCGAACTGGCGAACTCGGTGCGCGCGCAGCGCATTAAGGCGACTTAAGAATTTCTAGTTCGCGCTTTAAGAATTTCTAGTTCGCGCACTAAGATATCCTGATTCGCGCACTAAGATTTCCTAATCCGTGCATTAAGATTTACTAAGTCGCGCACTAAGTTACTAAGTCTTGTTAATCCTCCTTAATTCTCAGATTTTATTTTTTATTGTAATTATAAAAAAAATTCTTCGAGTTTGGGTTTAGATGAATTTTTATGGTTTCTAGGTATTTCGGGTTGGTAAGAAAATTATATTATATGGTAAATAGATAGATAATGAATCATGAAAAGACATAATAACATATGAAAGATTAAAATATGTGATAAAGAAAGTATGATAAATTTGTGATTTTGTAATATTTTTGCGGAGTAAATAATAATAAATTTGATATCTTAGTTTTTTGCATGAAAATTAATAGAATGAACTTTATAAATAAAACTTTTATTTTTATTGAGTTATTTTAAATGTTTATATTAGTCGTTTCATAAAGTAATAATATAAGTCTCCGGAAATAATATGAGTCATTTTTAATAAATTCATACTATTACCAAACAAGTTGAATAAATATGAATAATTTGGTTTCATTTTTCAAATTCGTTATTTTATATCTTAAAATAAAACAAAACTTTAATACTTCATTTATATTTCTACAATATATTTTTCGAAGAATTCTTACTAGACGAACGATCAAATACAAGATTCAAATTACGTTGTATCACTGGCTATAACATTTTTGCAAAGCTGCAAATGTTAGATTCTTCAATAAAATCTAATTTTAATGTTTTTTTCAGAATGGTAAAGATGCAAACATCAAAGTTATTAAGAACTTCATATTGTAAATTTGTAAATAATATAATAATGATGTGAGTTTGTTAAAAATGATGTATATTATGTATGTTTAACTTCATGTCATCAGTGTGTACGTATATATATTTATTTATTTATTAATTTTTAATAGCCGCATTAAGCCGCACCCAAACTCAAAATTTTTGCAAATTGACGCACTTACGCATCCGCTCCCGCATCAGACTTATGTGACTTAGCTGAAAACACTACCCAAACCTAAACCGGACCACGGTTCAGAACCGTCGATTAGACGATTCAGCCGGTTCTACGATTCAAAAAACATCGACACTTAACCTTAACATTCATTTTCGGTTACAATTAACCAACTGTTACGGTTACAGTTTGACCCTTATTTTAAAAAAAAAAACTAAAAATATTATTAAAATTTGAAATAAAGTGTAAAAAGTGTCTGAATGTTTTTTCGTTCATGGATTAAACACAAAATAACATGAAATAAATTTATGCTCAGATAATCAAAATGTGTAAGATATATTTGTTTGGTTAATATGTATAAATTATAACACTTTATTTAGATCAACAAGACTTTTATAGCTTAGTGGTTGAAGCTAATTATTCAAGTTTGAGGTCATGAGTTCAAATCTACACCATAATATATATCTTAAATTTAAAAATGTAAGAAAAATTAAAATAAACCCTTGAACAGCCGATTAATCGACGGTTCATGGGTTAGCAAAATTATGATCCTTAACCGGCCCTTCTATAGATGGGCCGGTTACGGGTTCGACCCTTCCCGTTGACCCCATTAACCGGCCCTTTGACCACGGGCTTCAGACCCTTGGTCGGGCCTACCCAAACCCTATATCATTTTTCCAATACCCGACTATCGGGTACCCGACATTTGTTAGGTGGTGTTGGTACCCGAATTTTATGCCAAAATTCGGGCAGCCTTAATCCAATTTTTTTGCAAAATTCCAGTAGCAAATGCAAACAAAATCTTTAAAAAAAACAATTTCACAATATATTTATGCAATTATCATCATAATATTCACAATTATCATCACCAAATCTGTCAAAAAAACATGTAAATTTTGGGAAAATAACGCCATATTTTCTTTTGTCAGATATGTGGGAGCAAAAAATAAATGCGGAATAAAAACACACAAGGTTTACGTGGTTCGACAAAAATAAGTCTACGTCCACAGGGCTGCTGCAGATCTTTTACTGAAGAAAAATATACAAGTGTTTACAAACACTGACAACACTCAATCTAAAAACACTAAGAAAATTATACATCAATTTTCTCTCACTAGTATTTTTACTCTGATTGCACTGTGTTGTATTTTTCTCTCTACAATATTTGAGTGCGTAGTTTCTGAATGTAATTACAACTCTATTTATAGAGTTTCTTCACGCGTTGTTCACCCGTAATTGAAAAATAGTTGGCCGGTGTTCACGCACTAAAAATTTGGCACAATTTCTTTACGTGTTATCAAAAGTCTTTGCCAGCCTTTTTTTATTTGTCTTCTTTTAACAAAAAAAATTGCCAACACTTTCTGTCAAAAAACGTGGGCCACATATACTTTGACTAACAATATCTCGCTTGAAGACTGATCTCAATCTATCTTCATACATAGATCAATGCAGCAGCCTTTTCTGGTCTGTTAATCCAACAGAAGTTGAGCACAACTTCAGTTTATCAATGATCATCACCTTTGTTAACATATCTGCTGGATTCTTACTTCCTTGGATCTTCTCTATGTTAGCACATCATCCTCAAGCAGAGACCTGATGAAGTGATAACGGTGACCAATGTGTTTTGTTCTAGAGTGGAATGCTGAATTCTTTGCCAGATGTATTGCACTTTGACTATCACTATATAAAACATTTTTCTCCTGGTTGAATCACAGCTCTGTTAACAAACCTTAAAGCCATATCAACTCTTTACTGGCTTCTGTCACTGCAACATACTCAGCCTCTGTAGTGGATAAAGCTACAATCTTTTGTATCTGCGACATACAACTAACAGTTGTAGTTCCAACAGTCAATACATAACCTGTGGTGCTTCTCCGGTGATCGACATCACCACCATAGTATGCATCTACATAACCTTGTACTTTTAGTTCTCCTTTTCCAAAGTACAAACACTTCTTTGCACTGCCTCGTAGATACCTCAAAATCCACTTGATTGCTTCCCAATGAGTCTTTCCTGGATTTGACATAAACTTGCTAACAACTCACACTGCATGGGCAATGTCTGCCCTTGTACAGGCCATCGCGTACATCAAACTCCCAATGGCTGAAGCGTATGTAACTTTAGCCATGGATGTTTTTTCTTCGTCCGTCTGAGGGCACTGGTCCTTTGATAGGCGAAAATGACTAACCAAAGGCGTGCTAACTATCTTGGCGTCGTCCATGTTGAATCTCTGCAAAAAAACGATTGATGTACTCTGCCTGAGATAACTGCAAAATTCCATTTTGCTTATCTCTTGTGATTTGCATTCCAAGAATCTTTCTTGCTGGACCCAAATCCTTCATGTCACATTCTTTTGACAACTGTTGTTTCAAGTTTCTGATCTTGTCCATATCAGAACCAGCTACTAACATATCATCGACATAAAGTAGCAAAATGACATAACTAGACTTGTATTTCTTGAAGTAGCAACAATAGTCGGTGTTGCACTTCTGGAAACCTTCCTTGTGTATAAAGCCGTCAAACTTTAAGTACCACTGTCTTGGAGCTTGTTTCAGACCGTACAAGCTCTTTTTCAAATTGCACACATTATTCTCCATCCCTTTCACTGCAAAACCTTCTAGTTGAAACATATAGACTTCCTTATCAATGTCTTCGCGAAGAAACGCAGTCTTCACGTCCAATTGTTCAAGATGGAGGTTTTCACTGGCAACAATACTCAATACAGTCCTAATAGTATTGAGCTTCACAACTAGAGCAAAAATTTTTGAGTAGTCAACTCCTTCTTTTTGCTGAAACCCTTTGACAACCAGTTGGGCTTTGAATCTCCTAGAACCATCTCTTCCTTCACCCGATACACACATTTGTTGTGAAGTGTCTTTTTGTCCATAGACAACTCAACAAGTTCCCATGTCTAATTGGACATCAAAGACTTCATCTCGTCTTTCATGGCAAGCTCCCACTTGCCGGCATCTTTGGTCTGACATGCTTCCTCGTAACATTCAGGCTCACCTGCATCAGTTAGCAACAGTAGTTCATATATCTTCTGTTAGATACATGAGGCCGAGAACTCTTTCTCAATTCATGAACTGGAGCAGGAGACTGTGATGCATCATGCTGTTGCTCGATGTCTTGATCAATTGATTCCCCCAACTGAGGAATCTCAACTATCTGCTCCACATGACTTTCTAAGACATCGTCCACCTCGGCATACACTGGCTCACTCTGTTATGAGTCGCTGACAACTGTGTTATGTCTGTCCTTATACATCACTCGTTCGTTGAAGATTACATCTCTACTGCGAATCATCTTTTTGTTTTTATCATCCCAAATTCGATAGCCAAACACATCTTCACCATAACCAATGAAAGTGCATTTCTTTGATTTGGGATCAAGTTTATTTCTGAGTGCATCACTGATATGCATGTATGCTACACAACCAAAAACTTTAAGATATGAGAGGTTTACCTCTTTTTAGCTCCATACCTCTTCTGGTATTCTGTGCTCCAATGGTACCGATGGACCTCGGTTAATCAAGTAAGATGATGTGTTGACTGCTACTGCCCAGAACTGCTTTGGCAGGCCTGATTGTACCCGCATACTGTCAACGTCCGGTTAATACGCTCAGTTACACCATTGTGTTGAGGCGTACCAGGCACGATTCTCTCTATTCTGATCCCATGATCATAGCAGAACTTCTTGAATCTGGTGTCTTCTTATTCACCACCATTGTCGGTTTTGAGCTTCTTTATCTTCAACCATATCTAATTTTCAACCATCGATTTCCAAATCTTGAAAGCCTCAAATACTTCTGACTTATATTTCAGAAAGTAAACACGTACTTTTCTGGAGTGATCATCAATGAAAGTCACAAAGTATTGTTTTCCACTAATGGATCAGATAGTCGTTGGTCCCCAAACATCAGATTGAACTAATTCAAGTTTCTCATTCTTTGGGGTTCTAGTATTTGTCTGAAAACTAACTCTTTCTGCTTTCCAAAAAACATCATTCACACGTGTCAATATTAATTGACTGAAGACTTGGTAGTTTCCCCTTTCAGTGCATAACCTTCATTCATTTCTCACTCATGTGACCAAGTCTCTGGTGCAACAGAGTAGGACTTTCTGTGTCTGCTGCAACTACAATTGAACAACGTGCTCCTGCTGTCATGTAAAGAGTATCACTCTTATTGGCTCGAGCAATTATCATTGCACCTTTTGAGATCTTCCAAGTATCACCTTGAAGACTGTTGTATAACCTTCCCTGGCCAACTGAGATTAAGTTCTTTCTCAGATCGGGAATATGCCTGACATCCTTCAGTTTGGATACAGACCCGTTCAACTTAATCTTTATGATACATTTGCCAACAATCTTGCAAGATTGTTCATTACCAAGGTAGACCTTACCAAGGTTCTCGATGACATATTTCTCGAAGAGTTCTGTTTGCGAAGTAGCATGGAATGATGCTCCGGAGTCTAACACGCAAGACTCTTCCTTGCACTCTAAAGAGCATATTAATGCATCATCTCTAGAAGCAACGTTTGCTTCTGCCTTCGCCTCCTGATTTTTCGGTGCATTTTTGCACTGATTTTATAATGCCCGGGTTGCCCTCATTTCCAACACTCGATAGTCTTTGAGTTCTGAGAATTGGGGCTATTTCTAGATTTGGACCTCCTGTCCTTTTGTTTGCCATGTCACCTCCTTTGTTTGATCTTCTACCTCTTGACTCTGTATGTAATACTGAAGAGGTTGATGATTCATTTGAATATTTCCGTCTGATCTCTTCACTGGGCACCAGATCACGAACATCGTCACATTTCAACTTAGTACTTTCCGATGAGTTACTCACAGCTGTGACAGTAGCATTCCACCTTTCCGGTAGGGATGACAAGTATTAATGCGCGTACTTCATCATCAAAATAAATTTTAACTGAACTCAACTGGGTTGTCACTGTGTTGAGTTCATTGAGGTGTTGAGCTACCGATCCGCCTTCTACCATTCGCAAATTGAACAACCGCCTCATCAAATGGACTTTGTTTGAAGCCGATGGCTTCTCCTACATACTTGAAAGAGCGGCCACAAGACCCGCCGTGGTCTTTTCTTTTGCTATGTTGAAACCAATGTTGCGTGACAACGTCAGTCGGATAACTCCAAGAGCTTTTCTATCTAGAAGAGCCCATTCTTCATCTTTCATGCCTTCTGGATTCATACCCTAGAGAGGTTGATAAAGGCCTTTCTGGTACATATAGTCTTCTATTTACATTTTCCAAAAGCCAAAATCCGCCCATTGAATTTTTCAATATTCATTTTTCCTTCATCTGCCCCATTACTCCACTCGAACATGACTCCCATCGGATTATTGTTTTGACAATTTTTTTAAAGTCACCGTGTCATTGAGAACACCTCTGTGGACAAATTTGGTGACACTGACCAAATTCTACTGTTCATGAAATTCATAATTCACATGAATAGTAACTCATGAAAAAAAATTGACAAAATTAACAATCTGGCTCTGATACCAGTTGTTGGGAAAATAACGCCATATTTTTTCTTGTCATATATGTGGGAGCAAAAAATAAATGCGGAATAAAAACACACAAGGTTTACGTGGTTTGGCAAAAATAAGTACGTCAATGGGGCTGTTGCAGATCTTTTACTGAATAAAAATATACAAGTATTTACAAACACTGACAACACTCAATCTGAAAAACAATCAAAAAATTATACATCAATTTTCTCTCACTAGTATTTTTACTATGCTTGCAGTGTGTTTACAATATTTGAGTGTGTAGTTTCTGAATGAAATTACAACTTTGTTTATAGAGTTTCTTCACGCGTAATTGACAAAAAATTGGCCGGTGTTCACGCATTAAAAATTTGGCAAAATTTATTTACGTGTTATCAAAAGTCTTTGCCAGCATTTTTTTATTTGTCTTCTTTTAACAAAAAAAATTGCCGACACTTTCTATCAAAAACTTTTGCCACATATACTTTGACTAACAGTAAACACCAATGCACTCCTCCAATCACAATATCCAATCATTCACAATACTCAAATCTCTTTTGTTTGTTAATTAATCATGTAGATTGTAGAATATGTTAAGAAAAGCAAAAAATAGATGTCACCTCCTTCCCTTACGGCTCTGGCCTCTGGAGATCTGTGCTTGCGGATCTGCTACCAGCGGTGGGGAAACGTTAGAAGCCACGTGAGAGAGAAGCATGAGGGCGGAGTAGGTGAAATGGTGAATAGTGGACGACGGATGTGAGTCGATGGACTCTGGAAAAGAGAATTTGAAAACGAAGTTAATTTTATGAGGTTTTCAGAATTCCAAATTGCATTAGCGACAAAAGTTTTGAAGTCATGGAGATGAATTGGGTTTTCGGCTTCTCGGGAGATGGGCTTGGTTGATGGACTAATCGTGAATAAAACTCAAAAGACATAAAAGAAGAAGCCCGTGTAACATATTTTTCGGGTACCCAAAATTATTTTCAGGTTCTTGTTTCAGAATCTGAAACCACGAAAAAAATTAGTTGGGTTCGGTTTACCCGATACCCGATATTTTTTTATAAATACCCGACCCATTCGGGTAATACCCACTACCCAAACACCCCTACACTTTGGTGGTATCAGAGCCTACAAACATTCGAGACTATGCGACGGAGTAAATAATGTTTTGTGAATGTCTTTGATAATATGATATGGCATGGTGCAATTGATGCAAAATTGTGTGTTTATGTGTGTGATATCATTTGATACAATAAAGATTTGTATTATTAAAAACCATTGTGGTTGCAAGATGATAGTTGATACTTGAAGGTCTATGTATGGTAAGGTAAGGTATATATATATATATATATATATATATATATATATATATATATATATATATATATATATATATTCGGGTACCCAAAATTATTTCAGGTTCTTGTTTCAGAATCTGAAACCACGAAAAAAATTAGTTGGGTTCGGTTTACCCGATACCCGATATTTTTTTATAAATACCCGACCCAATCGGGTAATACCCACTACCCGAACACCCCTACACTTTGGTGGTATCAGAGCCTACAAACATTCGAGACTATGCGACGGAGTAAATAATGTTTTGTGAATGTCTTTGATAATATGATATGGCATGGTGCAATTGATGCAAAATTGTGTGTTTATGTGTGTGATATCATTTGATACAATAAAGATTTGTATTATTAAAAACCATTGTGGTTGCAAGATGATAGTTGATACTTGAAGGTCTATGTATGGTAAGGTAAGGTATATATATATATATATATATATATATATATGTGTGTGTGTGTGTGTGTGTGAAAAGAAGATATATTCCATGTTGTGAAACTATAGGATATCGACTAGGAAAAATTTATATGAAATTTCCAATCAACAGCTCGAACTCAAATCCAGAGCTATTGTTGTACCTGTTCACCTGTCCCAACAGAAATAGCCCCCAACATGGGGTGAGCATACCAATCCACCATCTCAACAACAGTAATAGCACAATTCATAATTTACAGAATGTAAAGCTGTAAACTTAAAAGATACTCCCTGTATAGTATCGTCACCATATGGGATCCCCCATGTTGTTCTTGTTCTCATAATAACCGAAACTACCAAACTCCATAGTCAGTTAACCATTTCATTGATTAACTTTACCCATGCTCACACCGATAATGAAATCAAATTTAATTAAATCATTACTCTAATGATTTACAAATAACACATATACCTCTACCATGATTTCACAGTTCCATTACCTCGCACGCTCAAAGTCAGTTAACCATTTTATTGATTAGCCGAGCTGTTACATGATTGGTCCTAGCTATTATTACTTTGCCCTTGCGGGGTAATTAATTTGCTCAGCCGAGCTGTTACATGTTTGATCTTAGCTGTTATTACTTTGCCCTTGCAGGGTAATTAATTTGCTGAGCCGAACCGTTACGCGCTTGGTTCTAGCTGTTATTACTTTGCCCTTGCGGGGTAATTAATTTGCTGAGCCGAACTGTTACGCGCTTGGTCCTAGCTGTTATTACTTTGCCCTTAGGGGGTAATTAATTTGCTTAGCCGAGCTGTTACGTGCTTGGTCCTAGCTGTTATTACTTTGCCCTTACGGGGTAATTATTTTGCTTGGTCCTAGCTGTTATTACTTAACCGAGCTATTATGTTATGAGTCATATCTGTTGTTACTTAACCCGGTCAGGGCAATCTATTAATAAAGCCAATGGGTAAACACTTCTATCTGATTTTACTTGGCTCATTAATATACGAAAGAGACAAGTTGTTGTCAAAACATGAGCTCACACAAAATTACAAAACATTTCTATTTAGAATCAAAGGGTGACATCACGAAAATCAATAAAATAGGTCAGGAGAAACTAAAATATTGAAAGGAGAACTAGTATCTACATGTCAGGAGGAAGAGTGGCGACTACTTTCTCTACATCCAGAAAATCCAAGGAGACTTCAGGTTGGAGACAACCCTGTTCTTTGAGTTGGCTTACGCACCCTTGTATACCAGCCTCAAATTAAGGATCTTGTCCCCCACCAGCTCTTCAGACTTCTGTTTCTCCTCAGCCGCTTCCTTCTGAGTCTTAGCTAGCTCCTGTTCAGCAGAGTCAGCCAACCCTTTGGCCAGTCTAGCTCTTTACGAAGCTCCCGCATATCGGCCTCATACTTGTGCTTTTGCGCCTCAAATAAAGAGCGGGCCTCATCTTCCAAAAGGGTCTTTCTGTCTATCTAAGCTTTAAGATCGGCAACTTCCTTCTCATGTAGAGATTTTGCCTCAACCACTGTGTCCTGCATGGCCTCAAAAACTTTGGTGTCCTTTAGAGACTGTCTTCGGATCAACGTAGCCCTAGATGCAAACTCCCCCATCAATAGCATGGCCTAAGGAGAAAAACACCATGAAAAATAAAATAAAAATAAATAAATAAACATTCTGTAAATATAACAATGTTCGGCAATGGCTTACTTAAGTAAGACGGCTACCAGTTTGGGTAACAAGATCACCCAAGCTCAGTTGACTCATATACAGAGTGTCCTCGGTATTAGCCAGATCACGGGCCACATCTAAGGCAACTGAGCTCGGACCTTCCCCAACAAGCATAACTCATCCTGGATAGGCCTCCATGACCCTCTCCCGACCCCTCTCAACCCGAGTTGGCTTAGTTCCCTTCGCACCCACCAGGGTGCGCTTGAAGGCTCATTCCGAACTCGAACCTGCCTCACCGGCTGACCATCCACAGCCAAGGACCCCTCACCTCTCTCTGTCTCACCCCGCTTTTTCCTAGCTAAGGGGACATCCTCGGCTGCAGGAGGACTCTCAGCCATCACATCCACAATAGTTACTCCCTCAGCTGAGCGGGATTGCTGGGCTTGCTCTTGTTGTTTCCTCCGCTGAAGAGCCTTGTGCACTAACGAACTCATGACTCTGTCCCCTGAGTATCGGAACAGATAAGAGGTCAGCCATACCAAACAAAAAACTTGGAAGTTTAAAATAGTTATTGAAGTTTGCTTAAACAAGTACCAGCTTTCCCCCTCAAAGTTATATCGGTCGGGCTTAGCCCAGCAAAACAAATGAGCTCTTCCACCAACAATTTAGATGAATTGAAGCAGTGCCCCCCAATGGCTCTCATTACATCTAAGTAGAGGGGGCTCTTTTTGAAATTTTTGGGTGGTGACGGGAGAACCAGAAGATAATCTACCAGTCAGTACAACATACCATGACCGAGGAGGTTTAACAAAAAAGAAGTAGTTCTTCCAATCCTTGATCTTACTTGGGTACCCCCCCCCCCCCCCCCCCAACAAAAGCACAGCCAGGTCGGCTATTCACATACCAAGGCCCCTCGTCGGATCTCTTGACATGGAAAAAGTAAGGAGGAAGGGGTTGTCATAAGGTAACCCCAAAGCCCTAAAAATAACTACAAGGCTGCATAAAATATGTAAGGCCTCATTGCAAATTAATACGGGTAATTATCGATTAAGCGAACCCAGGTGACTTTAAGCTGAGATTTCGAATTAAGGTGTTCCGGATCACAACACCTTATTTTTAATCAAGATAAAATACATCAAAATTATATAACTTGGCATGTAATTTTCGGCCAAGCACCACGCATAACTCAAAACATCATCTTGGACAAATGGGAAAATCTTGGCATAAATCATTAAAAATATCCCTCCACCCCACCTTGTTCCCATCGCCCACCCCCTTTATTATCATGCTTGAGTGTTGTCATTCTTCCATCATAATCTGATTCTCTCTCACTATTTTCACTCCTCAAACTTCTCCTCCCCCTCTCCCTTAAATTCGAAAATCATCTATTTCTTTTTCCCCTCAAATCTTGCTCAAAGCTAGCATGCAAGCATAGATTTAGGAATCAAGAGAAGCATCAAGGAGTTTGGAGTATTTGGAATTTTTGAAGGTATATCATCATCCTTATGTATTTAGCTTAGAAATTATGATGTTGGGTCGATTTTTAGTGCCTTGGTATGAATTTAGTACTGAAATTCATGTTGTCATAAGTTTCAAAAAAAAGTGTTGTTGCATGCAGTAGATGGTTTCGAATTTTCGATTTACATAGCATCTGAATATGACTTAGAGTCCTAAACAAATGTTATAGGTGTGCCAGATTTGGCTCTGCATGTACTGTAAACGCACATAAAGTGTAGAATTTCGAACTTTTGACAACTTTTCCTTTCGAATTTGTTGACGGTCTTCAAATGAAAATTGTAAATATTTTAATTATATTGAATTTAAATAAACGAGGGCTTAACTCGAACTCATTTTCAACTAGTTATGAATTTTGTACTTTAAGTGCTCAATATGTGTCCTGCATGTGGGCGAAGATACCCATACAATGTGTTATTCGGGTTCCTGATCATTTTTGGCTAGGAATTCTGGAAAAGGTCTAGAAATAAGAATTTGAGTGCTTTGAGTTGGCTGTCTTTTGTCCATAGAATCACCCAATATGAATTTAAAATGAAAAAATTATGACAATTTTACTAAAACCGCTCAGGCTGGAAAACAGATTTTTAAAGTCTACGCTTTTAGTGACTAAAGTACTTTTAGATGAAGGAACCAGCTTGACATCATCAGATAAGAAATGAAGTCCTTCAAGTTTTTGAACTTTGAGCACCAAAATCGAGTCATGTGGTCGTCATATGAATTTATTATGAATTTTGAAAAAGATGGGTTAGTCTGAATTTTGAAGGAAAGCATTAGGAATCATCCTTAAAACTTGATTTACATATTGTGCCTACTTAAACACTTAGTGATAATTTTGTAGTATGCATGACCAGGTTTAATAATTCTGGGGTTGTTAAGGAGCACTCGGTAAAGTTAGTTTTGGTCTGAGGTACGTAGAAAACCGTTTTATCACGATGTCTGACAAAGACATGTGATGTTCCCGGTGTATGATTTATTTGACATTACTTGCTACTTATGTGACTATATGATATGTTGAACTGCAGTATGTGAATTACATGATACTGTGAACTGCATGATATATTGATGATGCATCACATGAGATTAGGATATTGCATGATGCATTGGCACGGATGGACATTAAACTCGTCATGTTGATCCTACCGATTCTTTTGTTGATACCCATATCTTTCCATTGGCATGTGTGATGCGTGTCTGGGGATGATGGGCACGCCGATGGCTCGGCGGAGAGAGTGTGCTGAGTGATGCATAGCGACGAGTGTGCCGACATCGCCCAGACACGAGGGATGATGGACCGCCGATGGCTCGACTGAGAGAGATGTCGTAGAGCATGTAGACGCCCTGCTCGAGCATGATGATTTGAATGATGATCTTCCATTGGACTCCCGAGATATTGATATTTGAGATTTGATATCCCTAATATGAATTTGCATTCATGCATGACATACATCGCATTATATTTTGTCGTTCCTTATGATATTACCTGTTTCTCGTACTAGGGTTCTGACCCCCTTCGCGGGGGGCTGTCATGTCTTTGTTGGATAGACATGGCAGGTATGGCAGGTGGACTGATGCCAGATGCTCAAGAGGAAGCATCTAGGAGTGCTAGAGCTCCGTGAGCATGAGCTCTTGTTCTTATTGTCGAGTCTGTTTCCCAGTATGACATTGATGAATTTTAAAAACCTACGTTTATTCTCCGGGGGATGCCCCGAGTATTCTGTATGCTAACATATTTTTGTACTTCTAGACTTTATTTATGGTTGTATGAGTAACGTGAACAAGAAATACGTATTTTTAGTATTAACATTATATATGTATCATCGAAAAAAATTTGGGCCACGATTTGATAACCTAAATAATCTTCCGCTGTGTACATAAAACTAATCATGTGTGATAATTAAAGGTATGATTAGGACCGGCCCTCACAAAATACGAGAAGAGTTGGGGGAGAATTGGTTGAGGTTAAGTTGGTAAAAATTACCGAGCTATTGAAAGAACTCAGGAAGGGGAAAACGTAAAACCCCTCCAGCTGCCCATGGTAAAAGGTGTAATAACCCTTAGGAGGTTGGTCGTTGGGATGAAGAAGGAAATAGGAATTCGTGGTCAGAAGGGGCTTGGCTGAGCTTGCATATTTGAGCCTCGTCTGAATCATCCAAAATAGAAACGAACAGTTCGTACCAGGGATAACTACCAGAAGGGGACTCTGATATACGCTGAGGGCTTGCCTCAGCAATCTGAAGTCCATACCTGGCCAAGACCCCAGCTTCCTGGGTGTCCTCAGTTCGGACAACTTCCTCAGTTCGGACAACTTCCTCAGGGAGGTTAATCCCTTTGGGATAAAAAGAACCATACTAATCTACCATCCTAAGAGCCTCGTCAGTTATAGGGGAAGGAATAATTTATCAAGGGAAGAAGACATTCTCAAATAAAACAGCTAAGAATAAATGTACATAGGAGTTTTCAAAAAGAGAAAAAAGGATAATAATGCAAAAGGGGTCGGAGCTGATTTGTTTCGATAGTTGCAAAATCAGGGAATGGGGGACCAGACATGCTATATATATAGGGGGCCTCCTCGAATCATGACCGTTGATCTCTGATGTATTGAATGGTTAGGATTTACCTTCAAAATTTTGAATTCAAAATTCAAACTGGTTAGCCGTTAGATTCCCGCTTAAATTATCAATAAATAGAAAAGCTTGCTCATCAGGTTGACTCAATACATACGAACTTCTAGTCTACGACACCAGCTCGACTGGGAAGGGGACTGTGATACCCCTTAATAATAGTCACCGTCTGATGGGTCGACCTGTTTCCTTTACGTCCTAGTTGTCTTACTTCAGAAGACCTCGCCTGTTCTTCCGAACTCCTTGGCAGACCGACCTGTTTGGCCGACGTGTTTTGTCCTACTTGTTTGCCATTCGGCAAACAACCTAGCGACCTCTTTTGGGATCCGAGCTCATTTCCCGAGTTTTTCTCATCCACTGCTTAGTTTGTGGGCACAAGGAAACTATATCTCCTAAAAGTAGGTAAGTGCGAGGTCTGCGGAGCAATATCGGGGATATGTGTATTCACAAGATCTTATCATATCCTCAGAAGATTTGGATAAACATGAAAGGAGTCATTGCTACATGATAACTCTTAGTTCTCTGCCTACAAATACCAGATTCAATCTACATGTTTGGTCATTCATAATTTCTTTCACTTACTTTACAAGTGTATATTTTCACGTATCCTCTCGTCTAACTTGAGCGTTGGAGGGACAAACCGAAAAACTTTCGGCCCCCTTCTCACGTTTATTTCGTGATTCCAGGTATTTGAGATGAGAATCCAAAGTAAGATTGACGTAATTATCATTGGCATTAAAGAACAGTGAGGTATGACCTTACCTCTTATTGATATCAAAAAGTAATCACATTTTTTGGTGATATCATTAGTTTTTTTCTATAAATTAAAAATAATATAATACCTAAGTCTTCATCTGTAAAAAATTTACACCTAATTTGTTCAAAAATAAATAGACAATTGACACTAAAAATACATCTCCGTTTCCACAGTTGAAGCTCAACAAAAGACATCCACACCACCCATTCTATTCTCTCCTCTTTTCTCTATACATGACTGCCCGTTCGCGTCTTCTCGGCAGCGTAAATTCGTCGCCGCCGCCATCTGGAGATACCTCTCCGTCATCCAAACCTCTAGACGCCGACTTCGTGGTGATATTCGCCACTCTTCTTTGCGCGCTCATCTGTGTATTAGGCTTAGTCGCCGTCGCTCGCTGCTCCTGGCTCCGTCGCATCTCCGGCGCATCCTCCTCAGTTCCTACACCACCTGCGGCGGCTAACAAAGGCTTGAAGAAGAAGGTTCTGAAGTCGTTGCCGAAGCACACTTACGGTGAGGACAAGGAGCAGGCGGAAAAGCTCTCCGACTGCGCCATTTGCCTCGCGGAGTTTGCCGACGGCGAGGAGATCCGCGTGCTGCCGCAGTGCGGTCACGGATTTCATGTTGCGTGCATTGACACGTGGCTAAGATCTCATTCGTCTTGTCCGTCTTGCCGCCAAATATTACTGGCGGCACGGTGTCAGAAGTGCTGTGGCCTTTCGGCAGCGGAGATCAACCTGAGGCTAGGGAATGCCATGTGAATAGGCATTTACTTTGCTTAATTTAATTAGTGGATAGGATTCAAGAGATGGATTAGAAAATCAAAGGCTGTATAAGTTGTGTATGTAATTGTATGAAAAATTCAAAATACATTTAGCAATTCAAATTATCAGATTGAATCAATTTCTGCAAATGCTTTCGTTTGGCCTGATTTGGAGTCGGTCGAGATGTTATATCAAAATAGACCTTCTTCAATGGCCGCTAGCGTCGAGACGATGGTAAAGTTTCATGCTAAAATGAGTATGTAATTATAAAAGCCATTTCACAGCTGACATGAAACGCAATAAAAATTTCGCTGCCCAAAAAATCGTTGCAGAATATTTTTAACTTTTTTAAAATGTTCAAAAAAAATATCTTTTAATTAATAATTTATATAAATTATCTAATTATTTTATTTTTAATTTAAAAAATATATCAATGAAATTAGAACGATATATGAAAATTTTATATGCTATGCTTTGATCACACTTTGTACCTTTAACCACAAGAATATGATTGGGCCACGTGTTGGGTATTTCTGACTTTAATATTTACATATAAAGAAACTATAAAATAAAAATATTATCGACAAAAACTCGTCAAGGTTGATGTCGAAAAAACCATTTGATTAAATCTAAAATTTTCTTGGTTTACAATTACGTTCTACTAATATCAGGGGAAAACCATGAATTCACGGTTGAATAGGCTAAAATTAGATTTAAATAAATTTTTTTATGTGAACAGATTAATTAATATGAAAATTAATGCATCAGACATACATATATATATGATATATCAATCAAGTACATAAATACATAAAATATATATATATATAAATCGTTTTGAAAACAATAAAAATGAATAAAGTTCTCTGCTTAAATAAAAATAATAGGTTTTGTTGGTTTTGAGAACCCACAATGAACTAATATACTCATATAATACATCTATATTATCTCAATTTCATCATAAACTTAAATATTTTAATCTTTAATAAATAACAGACAACTCTAAACAATCTATTCGACATTTCGATTATAAATTTATTTTTTTGTCACCGTAAGATATTTGATATAGAAAATAACTATAAATTTTTAAGAACATTAGAAAATATAGAATACATAAGTTATTGAAATACCTTCATTATAGTATTTTTTTCATTAAAAAGTAAGCAAAAGAAATCAAAAGTTAAAAACAAAAAAAAAAAAAAAAAACAATTAGAATAACAAGTGAAATTTTTTGTTCTTCGGATTAATAAGACTTTTGGGGTTTATATGATACACATTAGGGATTGAGTTCTTAAAACATATGATCGCTTTTATTTTAAACAATTATTTCTCAGTGTAGTGATTCTTACCACAAGTGCACGGTGTCAAGTTTTAATATAATGGTCTAAAAGTGATTATCGTACCCACATGAACTAGTAGTAATTATCAAATTTAACTAGCGTTCTATATTTAACCTACGAAATTGTTTGAAAGATTAACTAATTTACTCAACTCCAAGATTCAACCACACCACAAAGAATTAAGATATTAAACAGTAGAGATAAATATCAAGACCTCGGTTCACCAATGTAATTCCCCAAAAGTTGTCTATTAATTAAGATTCAAAATTCTATGTTCTAGGGTGACGAGTTTTCCTATTTCATTCGTTATGCCTTGGTCCGGTTATAACAAGTCTAGCATTAATCTACAATAAACCACTCCCGTGTCTTTATTGAATGATTAATACCGAAAACGCTTTGTGAAAACTACTAGCCTTCGATTTTGGTAAATCTATTGCTATCACACGTGTGCTAGATTTTACTTTGTCCGTCTCAACCTAAAACCCACGGCCTAATTTACTACGTCGTATCGTAATCTCCTATGGTCAATTCAATTACGATTACCAATATCATGCAAAAGGTAGCTAATCTTTTACAAGCATTAAAAACATAAATTATGCGCAAAGATCAATGAAATCAAATCAAAACTGTTAATTAACTCAAGGGTTCAAACATGGGATCCCCTATGTCTTGATAAACAAACTTAGCCTAGCATATTAACGGAAAAACAACGTTTTATAACATCTAACAACATTATAAACATTGGAATTCGAAAATAAAACTAAATTAAGGTTCAGAAATACTAATAAACACTCGATGTGAAATCGTGCGTCGATCCGATCTCCCGTCTCTAACTGCGTTGCTTTGAATCCTCTTGAAGGTTTGAAGATGGTGGAGAGTTGAATTCTATGGTGAAAAGTCAGTCCAAACTCCTCTAGGGCCGGCCACTTTTTCTCTTAAATAGTGGAGAAGAATTCCTTCCAGTTCCTTGTAAGACACAAACTCTTAAAAGGTAATTTTTCAGATTTTCTCGGCTACTGATCGATTGGTAAGATGTACCGATCGATCGGTATTCCCCAACGTCTGCCTCTCTAGCGATCGATCGCTAGATCCTAGCAATCGATCGCTACCTATAAATCTTTACAAGTCGAGTTTCTTCGCCGCTTCTTCGCTCGGTTCGCTCAGTTGAGTCTTTTTTCATCATTTTAAGCATAAATTCTCCAATTTCATATAATCCGACCTTGATTCCTGAAATAAACAAAAACAACACAAAAGAGCATAATATCGTCCAGGAATCAACTTAAACAGTATTAAAAATCCTAGAAATATAAGTGTTAAAATCACACTTATCAACATATAAAATAAATCGCTAATGTGCTAAATTATTATTATTATTAAAATGTAGTGAGTTAATACTTGATAGCTAGACTTGGTCAAATGTATAAATAAAATTTAATAAACCAATACTTAAATTGAGGCTAGCCCAATGAATGTTTATGTTATGATCAATCGGTTACCACTATGCTACAAGTTATAGTTGTTAGTAGATGTGCAACTTTATTTTCATATATAGTGGCAGCACAAAGCCCGTACTAAGTGACAGATGGACATGATTGGCTGTACCACGTGGGTGTCAATGTGTCAGACTTGTAATGCCATAGACGGCAGATGAGTACACCTACATCCGCAGCGCACAAAAAATTGTTGGGCACACAACTCCCAACAACCCCCAGAAATTGTTTCATGGGCGGCTCGAATCCATGACTTGCCAATCGATACTAGGGGATTCGAGTCTACTGCTCTGAACTCATTCATTGAAATTGTTCAAGTGATTGATTAGTTCACCTATTTGATTCCAGCTCAGTGAGCTGCAATAACTTTCGTTCTTAAAGTGATTACACCGAGAGATTATATCGAGTTTGATTTTAGAGATCAAGCAGAAGATATCCGAACTAATCTGCTCTGAAATTGATTCAGAAGTAAAATCAGATCAAAAATAATAAATCAAACATAGAAAGATAAATGCAGAAAGATTTGTTTATGAAAGTTTGAATGTGGTGTAATCATTCTACATCTCTCATTCTTCCACCTAATAGAATGATTCAACTAGAAGACTTTGATTTATACAAGCCATTTATATAAACCCACTCCAGCAAGCTTTCCATTCTTCGCTGAAATTACTAGCTACCTTGTTGTTTATTCAACAATGAACTCATCTATCTCTCAATCTGTTCAGACAACAAGTCTAAGAAGTACACAAATCACTCTTAGACAGATAAGCTTACATGATACAATATGTAGAGTTTTGCAACTCACTTTTGATCCTATACATTATCAGATATTCTATTCAATAATGATGCATGTATATGTTTGGTATGCTCTCAACTAAGCTAAATATTCTTTGAAGCTCCCCTTTGGATAGACCACTTTCAGAAACATCCTTGATGAGTTGTGAAGAGAGTTGGATCGTCCATTATATTATTCTTCAATTTTCAAATGTATAAATAGTCTCGGTCGCCCCCTCGTCAAATCTTGGTCACCCCTCCTCACATCACGTACCCCCACGTGCACCAATGCACGTATCCCATGTTATCATATTTTCAAAGCAAACACATATAAGGTGGCGGCGCACGTGCACATCTAGACTCAATCGGTGCATATATCTTGCCTGCATCGGTGCACATACCCCTGTGTTCACCGATGCACTTATCCCACATTATCATATATATTTTTGAAACAACCACATATAAGGTGGCTATGCACATGCACCGTTTGGGTCTAACGATGAACATGTGACACGTTCACCGATAGACTCAATCGGTGCATGTATCCACGTCACCTATGAACGTACCACGTGTGCACCGAGTGATAACTTTCATGTTGTCTGTTATGATGTCTTATTCATTATTTCAACTTAAATATCATGTATATGCAGGCACTTAACATCAAGAGTTAAATAAATTGATACAAAGATGCAAGAAAATTAGCATACAAAAAATATCCATTTGATAGAAACATCAGTATCTCTATAACTAGTGAGACGTTTTGACAAATAGTTAATGTGCAACAGAATTAAAACAAAAATTCAATGCTAATGAATCCATCGATCTGTAATATTTATATAAATCCAAGTATATTGCATAACAAAACCTAGCATTCCTTGAAAAAGTGTTGGAACCTAGGAGGGGGTGAATGAGGTTCCTTGGCTACTTTAGCGTTTTAAAATGAATTTGCAAAAATTGAGTTTGCGGTGCGGAAGACTAGTTGTCAATCGAACAATAAACAATATAATAAAATAATGTAAATGCGTAATATAAAGAAAGCAATAAAGAACACGAGAATTTGTTATAGAAGTTCGGCGATGAATCGCCTACGTCTCCTCTTCCCGGCTAGATAACTTCCAACCGAGGTTCCACTAGAACAACTTTTTCTTGGCCTTGAGGGCTCCAAGGATAGCCACAACCTTGCACCAACTTTACTTGTTGATGACTTTTACAATTTTCCAACTTGCGTCGGTGTTGGAGGACCTTTACAATAATCAAATAACACCTTCACGGTGTACCAACACGAAGAATCAAAAGATCACACACAAGAAGTAAATTACAAACTCCAATACAACACAAATGTATGAAGTTTGCAATGCTAGAATGATTTTGATTGCACACAACGTTCTTGTAGTTTATACTCTTGTTTCTTAGCTTCAAAATGCTCCAAAAGATCAATATTTATAGTGTAGGAGGCCCCCAAGGCTCCTACTAGCCGTTGCTACACATAAGGTTGAAATCACTCCACGATCGCCTCGGACATCGCCTCGGGCGATCACCATCGCCGCGTTCCAACGGTCATGAAAATGCTCCGATCACCTCAGGCGATGTATGGATCGCCTCAGGCGATCCCCACCGAAAATAAAAGCCGTAGCCTCAAAAGAACAAAAATTTTCATCGCCTCAAACGAAGTATACATCGCCTCAAACGATCCAGCAATCGCCTCAGGCGTTCCAGCCATCGCCTCGGGCGATCAGTCCATGCGCGCGGTCCTCGGCATCGCTTGGGTCGATGTGCGGGGCGAAGTCTTGAATGGTTGCCATCGCCTGAAGCGATGGTCATCATCGCCTGGAGCGATCTTCCTAGCATGCTCACCTCGCCATCGCCTCTGTCGATGGGCGTGGCGATGCCTCGCCTGGCACCCATCGCCGGGGGCGATGGCACTCATCGCCTGGGGCGATCCGTTTGATAAAAAAATATTTTCTCTTGGCATTTCAACACTTTGACAATCTCCATTATGCTTAATTTGATCATAACGTATGCTGCATACTCAACACAAAACATTAGTACAAAAAGCATAGGTTTTGTAATCATCAAAACAAAAATCGATAATTTTATTTAAAATAGAGGAAAGAGAGTTGTAGCGTTTTAAGGCGCAACAATCTCCCCCTTTTTGATGATCACAAAACCTGGTAAACTTGAAAAAAAATTAAACTTATAACAATGCAATGCATAGAGAGTTTAAACTCCCCCTTAATGAATGCAGTGATAAACAATGTTTCAATGTGCATTTTTATCACCTTTTAAAGATGTGTCACAAGTTGTAAAAACAATTAGGTTACAAATAACATTTCAACAATCATGTTTACTAGCATTTCAACAATCAAGTTTACACATACATTCTCCCCCTTTTTGTGAGAATAAAAAAGGTAAAGGATTTTTAAGAAAATTGGACAGATTCCCTTTATAAATTGAATAAACCATAAAGCCATCAACAAGCAACACAATATCAACTTAACATCCATTCAACAACTTAAAATCCATTCAACATATACAATAAACTAGTCCAACATCAATTAAATAATTTAATCCTTACAAACAATTCCAAAAAGATAGAATCTAAAAAAAATACAACTCAATCCATGCCACCATCACCATCATTCCCATGATTAGGATCCTCGTCCATGTGGGCACTGGAAAACTGAGAACGAAGAGCGTCCACCTCATGTCGTAAATACGACAAATCTTCTCTCTATGAGTCTTGATAAGCCCGAAGAGACGCAACATCATCTCGAAGAGAATGGAATTGAGAATTTATATCTACTCTCAAGGATTGAAATTGAGAGTTCATATCGTCACGAAGGGTTTTGAATTGAGAAGTGAAGAAACCAAAGGCATCTTGATTGAATTCAAAGGAAGAATGAGGTTGATGACTATCAGAAGCCGGAATATCCGCCCCAATATTCATCATGTCATCAAAGGTTGAAGGAGATTGATGTTGAATGGGTGGCTCCTCTTGGTTTGGTTCAATCAAGAAAGGAAAATGAAGTCTTTGAGCACTAGACATCCTATCAATAGGTAATGATGGGTGATCTTTAGGATTGAAAGCAGAAAGCAAGTTCCCCGGATCATTAACCCAACATGAAGTAAACGGATTCCAAGAAATTTTGTTAAAAAGGAAACACCTAATATTGAAGGTGTCCTTAGGCTTGATAGATATTTTTTCATTGTCATTAAAAGGAAGATTTAAATGAAGAAAAATCTTGGTTAAAACACGCCCGAAAGGGAGAATTACCTTTTTGGGATTATGGGCTGTGTTCTTAAAGATTTGGACAATGAATCTTGGTAGATTGAAGGGGGTCGTGGTAATGATGTAATACATCAAGTATACATCAGAGAATTTCAACCTAAGAGGGTCACCATCCCGAGGGATCATCGAGGTGATCACTATCTTGTGCAATACTCGGTAGACCGTAGGAATAGAATTCACAAGAAAAGATTGGTTTGGACATTGGGGAGTTCCGTCAAAAATGAGATATAAGGCTTGGGCAGGATCGCATACCCCATCATTAGGCCAAGTAGCTAGAGCAAATTTAGCTGGACACTCTGAAGGAATGCAAAGAATGTTTCCCAAGTCGGTACAATTGAATTCAATTGGGCGATTGCAAACAATGGTTTTGATAGTTAATTCAACATCTCCCTCAAACAATTCAAGATTAGCATAGAACGAATGAATCATGGATGGATACAAAAAATCGTTCTTTCTAGGAGGTTTGAAAAAATTTTCCCAACATTGGAATTGAATCCAATCAAGAATAGGGAGCTGGGAAGTTCTAAGGAAATCAAAATCAAACACATAGCCCGGATATAATTTGCGAGAAAGATAATCTTCGGGAATTGGCTTACCATCAAGGGAAGGACCCGTATAATTCCTAGTGGATCGATTAGAGAGTCTCCTTCGGCTTGATTCTCCTTCTTCTCGGTTATTTCTAGACATTTGAGCAAGAAATTTGAGAGAATTAAGAAAAATTTGGGTTTTTGGAAAATTGGGGTTAGGGTTGCAAGATTTCGAATTGGAAGAATTGTTGTTTAGAAAGTGAAATTGATGGTTTGGAAGTGCTTAGAATTGGTTGGAGATTACAATTATGAAGGTAGCTCGAATTATGGGTGAAAAACACGAAAAGGTGCAGAAAAAATGAGCAAAAGCCGTAGCTTTCAGACTATAAAAGTCGAGATCGCCCGAGGCGATCTAGAGAACTCCGAGGCGATCGATTAACGCCCGAGGCGATGCGAGCCATCGCTTGAGGCGATGTGAGCATGGACGAGGCGTTGCGCACAGGATGCTGAGGCGATGGTTGGGGCAGATTTTGAGCCAATTTTTAGACCAAAAATTTATTTTTAATTAAACTATCTTCCATTATACCATCAAACAACAAAAAAATAATCACATAATCTCAAAAACACAATAATTCACAATTTGTGACTTTTAAAGGTGATTTCAAGATGCACTTTTGAAATTTAATGTTGAGCTACAAAATTCATTAAACATAATTAATTTATGTAAATGAATTTTACAATTGCTCTATGCATATGATGAAGTAGAGTAGCTCCCCCTAAATATGATATCATTTCTTAAGGTATGCAAACATGCTCAAAGTTCAATCATACCCAACTCACCACGAAGAAAAATAAAAGTGTTTTCATCTAGTGGTTTTGTAAAAATATCGGCAATTTGATCCTTGGTATTAACATAAAATAATTCAACATCATTTTGTTCGATATGGTCACGAATGAAATGGTGCCTTATATCGATATGCTTAGTCCGAGAATGTTGAATTGGATTTTTAGATAAACATATGGTGCTAGTGTTGTCACAAAAAATTGGAACTTTTGAAACATCTAGCCCATAATCAAGTAACTGGCTTTTCATCCACAAGATTTGTGCACAACAATTACCGGCGGCCATATATTCGTCTTCGCTTGTTGAGAGTGCAACACAATTTTGCTTTTTGGAAAACCAAGATACCAAGCTATTACCGAGAAAGAAACAAGTAACACTAGTGCTTTTTCTATCCACCTTATATCCTCCAAAATCGGCATCGGAGTAAGCTTTCAAATCAAAGAAAGAGTTCCTAGAATACCACAAGCCGAGATTTGGAGTTTTTGTAAGATATTTAAAAATGCGTTTTAAGGCGAACAAGTGTGATTCTTTTGGTGATGATTGAAATCTAGTACATAAACATACACTAAACATGATATCCGGCCTACTAGCCGTTAAATAAAGCAAAGAGCCAATCATACTCCTATAAAGCTTTTGACAAATTGGTTTACCTTGTTCATCCTTGTCAAGCTTGGTTGATGAGCTTATTGGTGTTGATGCACTTTTCGTATTATCCATTCCAAATTTCTTTAGCATATCTTTGACATACTTTCCTTGGCTTATAAAGATTCCATCTTTGCATTGTTTGATTTGCAATCCAAGAAAGTAGTTGAGTTCTCCCATCATGCTCATTTCAAAATTATCTTGCATCAATTTAGAAAACTCCTTGCACAAAGATTCATTAGTAGCACCAAATATGATATCATCAACATATATTTGAACAATAAGTAAATCATTTCCCTTAATTAAGGTAAACAAAGTAATATCCACTTTTCCTCTTGTAAAGCCATTCTTGGTTAAGAATGAAGATAGTTTTTCATACCAAGCTCTAGGAGCTTGTTTCAAACCATACAAAGCTTTATCAAGTTTAAAAACATGGTCGGGAAAATGTGGATCCTCAAAGCCGGGTGGTTGATCAACATACACCTCTTCTTTCAAATTACCATTCAAGAAGGCACTCTTGACATCCATTTGAAAGAGCTTAAAATCTTTAAAGCAAGCAAAAGCAAGTAACATGCGAATGGATTCTAAGCGAGCAACGGGTGCATATGTTTCATCAAAATCTATGCCCTCTTCTTGGCAATATCCTTTAGCTCCCAACCTAGCCTTGTTTCGAATAATCGTCCCATGTTCATCCATTTTATTTCTAAATACCCATTTTGTTCCAATTATGGTGTTGTTCGAAGGCCTAGGTACAAGATTCCAAACTTTATTTCTTTTGAATTGATTTAGTTCCTCTTGCATAGCCAAGATCCAAGAATCATCAAGCAATGCATCATTAATGTCCTTAGGCTCTATGTGAGAAATGAAAGCAAGATGATTACAAATATTGATATATGAGGATTGAGTTTTTACCCCTTTTGATGGACTACCGATTATGAGATCCATGGGATGATCCTTGGTGGTTTTCCAATCCTTTGGAAGTTCTCCATCCTCTTTGGAATACTTGACTCACTTTGTTTTTCTTTGTCACCACTAAAGTCCTCAAGGGTGGTTGACTCTATCCTTTGCTCAAGTAATTCTTCATCATCACCATCCATGGAAATTCTCGATACTCGAGGGTTAGTCTCATCAAATATAACATGAATAGATTCCTCAACAATAAGATTACGTTTATTAAATACTCTATATGCTTTACTAGTATTGGAATAACCAAGAAATATACCCTCATCCGATTTGGCATCGAACTTACCAAGGTTATCCTTACCATTGTTGTGAATGAAGCACTTTGAACCAAATGCCTTGAAGTAAGAAATGTTAGGCTTTCTCCCCCTCCATAATTCATATGGAGTTTTCTTGAGAAGTGGCCTTATTGATGAACGATTAATGATATAATGCGGTGCTCATTGCCTCGGCTCAAAAATATTTTGGAAGTGAATATTCACATAGCATAGTACGTGCAATTTCCACTAATGTCATATTCTTCCTTTCAACAACACCATTTTGTTGAGGTGTCCTAGACAAGAAAAGTTGTGACCAATGCCTTTGTCATCACAAAAGTTTATAAAATTTTCATTCTCAAATTCGGTTCCGTGGTCACTACGGATACTTTTTATTGAAAGAGTTTTCTCATTCTCAACTCTTTTTGCAAATATTTTGAAATTCTCAAAGGCATCACTTTTATGGGCTAAGAACAATGTCCAAGTGAATCTAGAGAAATCATCCACAATGACAAATGCATAAGATTTTCCACCTAGACTAGTTGTTCTTGAAGGACCACACAAGTCTAAATGAAGCAATTCAAGTGACATAGAAGTGGAGATAACATTTTTATTTTTGAAAGATTCTCTAGTATGCTTTCCTAGTTGACAAGCATCACAAATAGAATCAACTTGTAAATCAAGGTTAGGCAATCCAACAACAAGATCAAGTTTTTGAATTTTACCAATGGTGCTCAATCCAACATGACCAAGTCGTCTATGCCATAACACATTTTTGTTATCATTCAATGTTACAAGGCATTTTACATTTTGAGAAGAAAGATTATCCAAATCAACCTTGTACACATTCTCACTTCTATAACCAATGAATTTAATGGATTTGTCATGTGTGTATGATACGGTGCAATGAAGTGATGCAAATGAGACTTCATAACCTTTATCACATAATTGACTTATGCTAAGAAGGTTATGCTTAAGTCCTTTGACATAAAGTACATCATCAAAGAGTTACCAATTGAGCCAATGCCTTCAATGATTCCTTTGCTATTGTCTCCAAAGGTGACACTTCCTCCACTTTTAGCTTTTTAGTGACAAAAACAAGTTCTTGTCACCCGTAATATGTCTTGAGCATCCACTATCGAGATACCAAGAATTGGACCTCTTACTTGTTCCTCCCTACAAAACAAATTTTTAATATTTGGACCTTTGGTACCCAATTGTTCTTTGGGTCCATGTTGGTTAGTGACAATGGGGGATTTAGGAATCTACTTCCACCTCTTGTTTGGTTGGTATTGATTTTTGACAAATCTACATTTATTTCTAACATGACCAACCTTACAACAATATGTGCAAGTAGGGGGATTATGCTTGGCTTTGGCCAATAAGCTTGAAAATGTTTTTGATTTGCTTGAGAAGCCTAATCCAGCTTTATCAAAGCTACATCTTTGCAAGCCAAGCAATTCATGAAGCATTAAACCACTATCATTAAACTTCCCAAATGATTTCTTCAAATCAAGTAGTTCATTTTTCAAAATGATATTTTCTTCATCCTTTTTAGCCAAGTCCAACTTTAACAATTTATTACTCTTTTTAGTTTTACCAAGAACATCAATAAGTTCATTATAAGCATCTAATAATTCATCATAAGATGGTACCTCATCATCTTCATCTTCCTCTTCAAGAGCCATTAGACAAAGGTTTGCTACTTCTTCATCGGAGTCACTATCACTCCATGTGGCCATTAAAGCTTTCTTCTTTCCCTTATCCGTCTTCTTTCTACTTGGACATTCATTAGCATAATGACCATTTTGTTGACAATTATAACAAGTTACCTCTCGTTTGGTAGAATTCTTGTTGGATTCGGAGGTTCTTGGCTTGTTGTATTTCCGGTAGAACTTCTTGAACTTCCTTGTGAACAATGCCATTTCCTCATCATCTTCGTCATCGGATTTTGCTTTCTTTCCAACCAAAGCAATCCCCTTGCCTTTTGGTTTTTCTTCCTCCTTCTTCATTTCCTTCCGGGTTGACATCTCAAGCTCATGGGTAACTAAGGTACCATGAAGTTCATCAATATCATATGATGCGCTATCTCCTTTGTTGGATTCAATAATGGCCGTCCTCTTGGCATCCCATTCTTGTGGTAGGGCTCAAAGGGCTCTTCTCATATTTGCTTTGGAGGATACTTCTCTCCAAGTTGGGCAAGCTCATTGATTATTTGAGTGAGCCTTCTAAACATTGAATCAATGTTTTCTCCGGACACCATCTCAAAAGTTTCATACTTGAGTTGCAATAGATCAATCTTGGTCTCCTTCACTTGATTAGTTCCCTCATGACAAATTTGCAATTTGTCCCAAATTTCCTTTGCGGTTGAGCACATCGAGATCCGGTTGTACTCCTTCATATCTAAAGCACAATGTAAAATATTAATAGCTTTAGCATTTGAAGAAATTAAAATCATGTCCGCTATTGTAAAATCGTCCATTTCTTTGGGAATACTTATTCCCCCAACTTCCTTTAAAGGAATGTGTGGACCTTTTACATTGATTTTCCATAGGTCATAATCTACGGATTAGATGTATAGATAAATTTTATTTTTCCAATATCCATAGTTATCACCCGTGAAGAGCGGAGGGCGATTGGTCGATTGACCTTGAGCAAACTCATTTGCTAGATTAGCCATATAAAAATTTTGATTAAAACAAAAATCAAATGGCTCTGATACCACTTGTTGGAACCTAAGAGGGGGGTGAATGAGGTTCATTGGCTACTTTAGCGTTTTAAAATGAATTTGCAAAAATTGAGTTTGCGCTGCCGAAGACTAGTTGTCAATCGAACAATAAACAATATAATAAAATAATGTAAATGCGTAATATAAAGAAAGCAATAAAGAACACGAGAATTTGTTATAGAAGTTCGGCGATGAATCGCCTAGGTCTCCTCTTCCCGGCTAGATAACTTCCAACCGAGGTTCCACTAGAACAACTTCTTCTTGGCCTTGAGGGCTCCAAGGATAGCCACAACCTTACACCAACTTTACTTGTTGATGACTTTTACAATTTTTCAACTTGCGTCGGTGTTGGAGGACCTTTACAATAATCAAATAACACCTTCACGGTGTACCAACATGAATAATCAAAAGATCACACACAAGAAGTAAATTACAAACTCCAATACAACACAAATGTATGAAGTTTGCAATGCTAGAATGATTTTGATTGCACACAACTTTCTTGTAGTTTATACTCTTGTTTCTTAGCTTCAAAATGCTCCAAAAGATCAATATTTCTAGTGTAGGAGGCCCCCAAGGCTCCTACTAGCCGTTGCTACACATAAGGCTGAAATCACTCCACGATCGCCTCGGACATCACCTCGGGCGATCACCATCGCCGCGTTCCAACGGTCATGAAAATGCTCTGATCGCCTCAGGCGATGTATGGATCGCCTCAGGCGATCCCCACCGAAAATAAAACCCGTAGCCTCAAAAGAACAAAAAATTTCATCGCCTCAAATGAAGTAGACATCGCCTCAAACGATCCAGCAATCGCCTTAGGCGTTCCAGTCATCACCTCGGGTGATTAGTCCATGCGCGCGGTCCTCGGCATCGTTTGGTTCGATGTGCGGGGCGAAGTCTCGAATGGTTGCCATCGCCTAAAGCGATGCTCATCATCGCCTGGAGCGATCTTCCTAGCATGCTCGCCTCGCCATCGCCTCTGTCGATGGGCGTGGCGATGCGTCGCCTGGCACCCATCGCCGGGGGCGATGGCACTCATCGCCTGGGGCGATCCGTTTGATAAAAAAATATTTTCTCTTGGCATTTCAACACTTTGACAATCTCCATTATGCTTAATTTGATCATAACGTATGCTGCATACTCAACACAAAACATTAGTACAAAAAGCATAGGTTTTGTAATCATCAAAACAAAAATCGATAATTTTATTTAAAATAGAGGAAAGAAAGTTGTAGCGTTTTAAGGCGCAACAAAAAGAAACTGTCGGGCAACAATTTACGTAAATGATTAAACGATATGATAGGGTTAGTACTGAATGAGAAAAGACATATAGATAAATGAAATAAAAAAATTAGACGTATTTGAATAAAGTTTGTGGAAGGTGAATTTAGTTGGAGAAAAGAATTTTTAAGATTTGGTTGAATAATATTTTGCAAAATGGTACTTATATGAAATTTACTCTAAAACTAGTGGGGTAGCCTGGTTGGAGCCCTAGCTAGCCCACTAAATGTTTGGCCCATGATTAATATACTTGAAAAATTCTCATTTTTATTAAAAAAGATTGATGTAATTAAAGTTACGGTAAATTGGGAACAAATCCCCAAAATTAATGTTTGTTTTTTGTTCAGTCCCTAATCAGACAATTCTTTTTATTAACTCCCCACTCAAAGAAAATTTCTTATTAACTTTACTAATCTTAAAAATTCTGCCCTTCATATATAGGTTTGAAAAATACAACACTCCCAATTCCATTCTTGATCTTTTTCTCTGCCAAAATTTTGTTTTTTATTTTGCTCTTCGTTCGATGTACTCCAAATCCCACACACACTCGATCTTTTTCTCTGCCCAAATTCGATTTTGTTCTTTAGTTGATGTTTTGATAGATTGATCTTTGAAGCATACGTTTTTGGAGTCACGATTTTGTCTTCAGTAATTATTTACGACTTCAAGGATGATTTCTATTATTTGATTTGGGCTCTTCATATTTCTGGGTTTTGTCTGACATCTTGCGTCCAGTATTTTTTGTGATAGGAAGTTGATTTTTTGTTGAACTTGCTGATTTTATGTAATTTTTGTTATATTAGAGTTTTTATGATTTACCGTGTTCGGTCTTCTTCTTCCTCAAATCTTTTTGCCTTATATTATTGTTTCCTGTGATAACATAGTGTTACTAAAAGTTATCAAAAATGTTGTTTGGCGGTTGAAATTATTTACTGTAACTTGCAGCTTTGAGTTTTAGCATTGCAATATCTCAACTACTTGCTAGGGTTGTCAATTAACCATTTATTGCATATAAATATTCTGATTTTAAATTAGTATTAATGTATCTTTTTTCCTTGCATGTGAAGTATGTCGTTGAGGCAAGTGGTCATGGTGGCTGAGAGTGACCATTACAATCTAAACAACTCATGGTATCAACTACTATAGATTCCAGAATGACAGTTGTGGATAATTTGGTGTGAAAAATGACTTATCATATTTTCAAATATCCTTCAACCACCCTAAAAAATTCCCAAACTTTGCTTTGCGCACATCTGCTCACAGCTTGAAAATAAGACAAATTTTTGCATGCATTATTAGTAATTAAGTGGAGATTATTGGATATATGCCTTACATGGTTCGAATTCACTTACACTTCTCGAGTCAAGCGCCTTGCTCATATCGGCGAGCACGATTGGTTATTTTTTTGTTGTTAATTTTTGGCTGAGAAGAAGCTTGAAAATATGGAAAGAATTTTACTGTCATTTTTGGTAATTTTGGATCCTCGTTTTAAAAGGTTATACTGGTGTCCACTCTCATTCAAAAAAATCAGAACTCTCATATCCAAAAAAACCTCTGGCCCCTTCTAACGAAAAGAATTCCTAAACAATAATATCACTTTTGGTGATAAAAGCAAAATGAAAGCTAGGATTGAACCAAAGAACATTTTTTATAGCATACCCTACTACATCACTTTCAGCCTCCTCGGATGTCGAAGTAGAAGTTGATATTGCCATTGACGAAGGCAAAGTCTGTTACTTCACAATTTAAGATGACAACGAGTCCATTTTTGTTGCGTTTCTTTCTTATTTTTGTCTGAGAAGAAGCATGAAAATATACTTTGGAATTTTTGAATAATTTGTGTTTCCCTGTGAAGATTTTTGGTGCCATTTTTCTGTAAAGAACTTTATGTCTCAGTTGCGAAGTCCTAATTTTTAATTCATATGTACAATGGCATCGGCTCCATTCTTTGTAATTTTTATTGTTCTTTTTGGTTATTTTTGTAGGAGATGAAGCTTGAAAAGAGGCATTGGGATTTTTGAATACTTTTTGTTTCCCAAAGATTTTTGGTTCCCCTTTTTTCTTTAAAGATTTTGAGTCCAGTTGTGACGTCCTAGTTTTTATTACATTAGAAAATGGAGTTTTTTTGTAGAATGTGGAAAATCAATGGTAGAAGTGACTCCAGAAACTTGTCATGTACAAAGGACTCGAAGAATCTTGATTTTGATTAAGGAAATGCGAAGATTGTGAAGGAAATGTTGGAAAATGTTGGCATATTTTGAGGAACACAAGGAAGAAGATGAAGAACAATTATTCTCTAACTTGTACTGAGGATTAGAGTTTGTATTTTGCTGTGATTTCCCCCCCTTTTGTATTGGCTTTTTTGGTATCAAGATCTGGTGTTGACTCTGGCGATTCAGCGAATTGATGATATATTTACCAAATAATTAAAGAATTGTTGGACCAAAGCTCGGTACTTCACATTCATATCTGTTTTATTCTCTTTGCCAACCTAAATCTAATACAAAGCAGGATCCAATGCATATCACAATGAGGGACTCATTTTATGAGATTAATGGCATTAAGCTATTAATATTTTATCTTAACCAATTTCGGACAACAAGATGTAGCTACCCATTTAATTAGCCAACTTTATAATTTAATATGAAACTCAATTCTCCAGATTTGTGGTACTGTATAACCTAACTGGTGGTACTATATAAGTCAATTTGGGGTATTATATAAACTAACTTGTGGTACTATATAATCTAATTTGTGATACTGTACTACTGTATATACACATTGCTTCTTAAATGGTACCACATAAGCGAATTTGTGGTATTACATAAGCTAATTTGTGGAACTACATATACACAATTGTGGTACTACATAAGAAAAATTTGTGGTATTATATAAGATAATTTGTGGTACTATATATGCTAATTTGTGGTACTAAATAATCTAATTTGTGGTACTATATATACACATCGTTTCTTAAATGGTACCACATTAACTAATTTGTGGTACTACATAAGCTAATTTGTGGTCCTATATATATTAATTTGTGGTACTACATAAGCTAATTTGTGGTATTGTATAATCTTATTTGTGGTACTATATAAATTAATTTGTGGAACTATATAACTTAATTTGTGTATCATATAAGTTAATTTGTGGTACTATATAAGCTAAGTACTAAATAACATAATTTGTAGTACTATATAAACTACTATGTGGTACTAACTATACAGATTTGTGGTACCGAATATACTGATTTGTGGTACTATATAAGCTAATATGTGGTACTAAATATACTGATTTGTGGTACTAAATCCAATTTTTAACCAAAATTTCAAAGTTAGCAGCGCTGGGGCGCCACCTTAGCAGCGCCCTAGCGCTGCACATTCTGCCATACGATGAATCTATTTCCTCTTTTGGGTGGTGGTACTAAATATACTGATTTGTTGTACCAAATATAATGATATGTGGTACTATATAAGCAAATATGTGGTACTAAATATGCTAATTTGTGGTACTGACGAACATATTTTTGGTACTAAATAACATAATTTGTGGTATATAAGCTACTTTGTTATACTAAATATACTGATTTACGGTACCAAATATACTGATTTGTGGTACTACATAAGCTAATATTTGGTACTAAATATACTGATTGTGGTACTATATAATAATTTGTGGTACTAAATTATACAATTTGTGGTACTATATAAGTTAATATATGGTACTAAATATTCTGATTTGTGGTACTATATAAGCTAGTTTATGGTACTAAATATCATAATTTGTGGAATACATGACTTGGTTATATTACACCAAAAACTCACATGTTAAGCAAATATACTGGTACTAAATAAGCTAAGATATGAACTAAACATATCAAGTTATATATCATTACTATATACTAATTGTATTTCAAGTCATATACAACTCTACATGTTCTTTTTTATTAATCAATATATGATACTATATAAGTTGAATAGTGCAACTTTATCATACATTTAGTATATAGTAATGATATTTATTTGTGGCACTAAACAACATATATGTAACATGTGAAATAGATAGTTCACATCTAAGCTTACTTAATACCACATTGTCATACATTTAATATATGGTAATGATATACTGATTTGTGGTACTATATATACTGATTTATGATACTATATATAGTACCACAAATTTGTTTATGTAGTATCACATATTAGATAATACAGTACCACAAATTAGCTGATACAGTACCACAAATTATGTTATTAGTATCACAAATTAGATTATCTAGTACCACAAATTAGCTAATATAGTACCACAAATCAGTATATTTGGTACCACAAATCAGTATATCAAGTACTACACAATAGCTTATATAATACTACTAATTTTATTATTTACTACCAAAAAATATTTTATTTAGTGCAA
The DNA here is from genome assembly GCA_907163345.1 of Haberlea rhodopensis. Classification (NCBI taxonomy): domain Eukaryota; kingdom Viridiplantae; phylum Streptophyta; class Magnoliopsida; order Lamiales; family Gesneriaceae; genus Haberlea; species Haberlea rhodopensis. The sequence continues at coordinate 646,759 of CAJQUN010000302.1, forward strand.
CAAATCAATATATTTAGTACCACATATTAGCTTATATAGTACCACGAATAAATATATATAGTACCACGCATAAATATATATAGTACCACAAATCAGTATATTTAGTACCAAAGATTAGCTTAGATGTGAACTATCTATTTTGCATGTTATATATAAATCTATGACATATTATATATAAATCTATTTGCAAATATATTAATATATATATATATATATATATATATATACCATATGTTAAATGTATGATAATATAGTACTAAGTAAGCTATGATGTGAACTATGTATTTCACATGTTATATATAAATCTATTTGCAAATATATCAAGTTATATATATATTATTACCATATATTAAATGCATGATAATGTTGTACTAAGTAATCTAAGATGTGAATTATGTATTTAATATGTTATATAACATAAAATGGCATGTTACACATAAATCTATTTGCAAATATACCAAGTAGTTAATGTGGTACTATATAAACTGATTCGTGGTACTAAATAACATAATTTGTTGTATTATATAAGCTAATTCTTGGTACAATATAACATAATTTGTGGTACTATATAAGCTAGTTTGTGGCACTAAATAACATAATTTGTTATACTATATAAGCTAATTTGAGGTACTAGATAAACTAATTTTTTTGTGTTAACATATACCAGATATATATAATTTGATATGTTTACAAATAAATTTTTATCTCATTTGTGTTCCACATTTTTACGCGCTCAACATCTCTATATGCGTGAACGATCAAGATTGCAAATCATTAAGCAAACACTACAATGAACATGATGCATGCACACATGTTTTTCAGAATGTACACTTTTTGGGAAAACTAACAAAACTTTTGCACCTCAACTCCAAATGGAGTGATTCTGATGCCAAAACGATGCTAACACATAACACTACAACCTTTATTCAAACTATAATACCAAATTCGAAACCAATAATTCCCAAAAATTCGATGAACAAGACGCTTGCTATTTTAAGAATGTACACATTTTGAGGAAATTAGCATAACTTTTGCACCTCAACTCCAAATGGAGTGATTCTGGTGCCAAATCGAAGCTAACATATAGCACTACAACTTCTATTCAGACCATAACACCAAATTTGAAACCAATAATTCTCAGAAATTTGATAAACATGGCCCATGCACACTGAGTCATAACAAACATATTTTATAGCATAATACGTCTACGTACCAATGTAATTTCACCATTTAACTCAATTTCACTATACAGATTCGAAGAATACATGCATAACCCGATTATCTTCAAGATTTGAAACCAAATCATCTACCTAAATCATAATTGCTTGCAAATTACGATGAATCGTTGCTGCTCAATGCTTGAGTTTTCCTTCGATTTTTGATTCGCTTCCACATTGAAATTGTAGCAAACAATAATGGTGAAGAAACAATAATAGAATAAGAATAGAAAGAGAAATGTGTAGAAGAGTCAATTTCATCAATTTTGGAGTGGGAAAGAAAACATTATTTAAATAGGGAGTGCAATGTTTGAAATTATGGATTAGGGACCGCTTCCTAAATGAGCAGAGTATCAAAAGACACATCCAATTATAGTTCAATCAAATAAATTATAGTTCAATCAAATAAGCAGAGTATCAAAAGACACTTTCAATTATAGTTCAATCAAAAAATCGGACAACAAGTGGTGATTAAAACTATAACAAATTCTCAACACAATATCTAACAGGAACCATGTAACGTCTTAAAAATTGACAATTGAAAACATCACAAATTACTTTATCAAATAGACAAGCACAAACAGCAAGAGGCGAAAAGAATGAAGAGTGTGAATTAATAATAATCCACCTTATCCAACCCCTTGGAGTGCATTAATGGGATGGATAAGAGCTGAAAATGTTATACCAATGCTAAATAGATGAGTCGTGTTTCCAACCATCCACATAATGGAAGCTATCATGGAAGCTATCATGAACAAGTTCTTGAAAGGTGCTTGTGCATCCCCCATGCTTTCTATTTACATAAATCAGTGAACCATTTACTTTTGTTGAGATTATACTAACCAAGACTCCAAGAGTATAGAAGAACTGGAAAAAAAAAAGGATTAAACAAATATTCAACCATCTTTCTTCAAAGTACCAATCACAGAAGTACCGAAAAAAGAAAGATCTTGGTTTATAGGACTGTGACCATACTCATATGAATAAATCCTCAAAAGTCTAAGGTAAATTTTCCAAACATAGATAGATTGAAATCCCTAAATCACAACCACAATCAACCAAGAATCCAACTTTTCTACACACGAATTTAATTTTAATTAATATGAACACGGGCTTTCCAATTTGCTTCGACGCCCTTCTTTTATAATTACAAAATAAAAGAACAAAATTACTAAGATTTAAGTATTTTTCTAAAGCTTTAAACTTCCATCGTAAATAAAAAATGAGTTTCATGAAGCAAACAAACGAAGCATAATCTGCCAAAACATACTGAATGCAGATGGTCGACAACTTAAACAGAAGTAAAACAATATACATCTTATCTGAAAAGAGAAACAAGATTCAATTAAAAGGAAGGATGGCTAAAGGAAGGGGTTTTTTTATTTAAATAACCTTAAATTAAAAAACATTTAACAAAATAACCTCAAACTAAAAAAATTTATAAAATAACCTAAAAAGCCAACCCAGTTGGCGTGTCTTGGACACGCCAACTGAATTGGCGTGTCCAAGACACGCCAATTGAGTTGGCGTGGCCAGCTTTCCAAAAAGTTGGCCACGCCAACTTCAATGTGTTTTATTTTATTTTTTTGTTTTTTTTTAAATAAAAAACAAATTTAATATAAAATAAAATAAAATAAAAATATATACAAGTCCAATATTTGTACGGATTTGGTTTGCACACAACTCATAAGTCAACTTAATATGATTTGTCTAAATTGACTGATGTATTATTTTATGTTTTTTTTTCTTTAAAATAAGTATATTTTGAGTTGGTGTATAAGTTGAACGAAAATCAGGTATATAAAATCATTTTCGACTGCAGTTGGATTTGTATATGTTTTTATTTTTTATTTTAAAAAAACAAAAAAAATTTAAAACATTGAAGTTGGCGCCGCGACGGCCATGCCGGGAAAATGCTTTTATGATGATTTATATTTTTATTCGAATCAATAGGAAATCTCCAACCAGCAGCATTATTTTAACTGGGTCAGTGTCTTCAAACATACGTCATCACTGCAGTCGAAAATGCTTTTATATACCTGATTTGCGTTCAACTTATACATCAACTCAAAATAAACTTATTTTAAAGAAAAAAACATAAAATAATACATCAGTCAATTTAAACTAATCATATTGAGTTGATAATGAGTTGTGCGCAAACCAAGTTCATACAAATATTGGACTTCTATATATTTTTATTTTATTTTAAATTTGTTTTTTTATTTTAAAAAAAACAAAAAAAAATTTAAAACATTGAAGTTGGTGCCGCGACGGCCATGCGGGGAAATGCTTTTATGATGATTTATATTATTCAAATAAGAATTAGGAAATCTCCAACCAGCAGCATTATTTTAAATGGGTCAGTGTCTTCAAACAGACGTCATCATTGCAGTCGAAAATGCTTTTATATACCTGATTTGCGTTCAACTTATATACCAACTCAAAATAAACTTATTTTAAAGAAAAAAAACATAAAATAATACATCAGTCAATTTAGACAAATCATATTAAGTTGATTTATGAGTTGTGTGCAAACCAAATCCGTACAAATATTGGACTTATATATATTTTTATTTTATTTTATTTTATATTAAATTTGTTTTTATTTAAAAAAAAACAAAAAAAAATAATAAAACACATTGAAGTTGGCGTGGCCAACTTTTTGGAAAGTTGGCCACGCCAACTCAATTGGCGTGTCTTGGACACGCCAACTCAGTTGGCGTGTCTTGGACACGCCAACTGGGTTGGCGTTTTAGGTTACTTTATAAATTTTTTTAATTTGAGGTTATTTTGTTAAATATTTTTAAATTTAAGGTTATTTAAATAAAAAAACCCTAAAGGAAGTGTGCTGAAATCCAACAAAATAAAGAGTATTCTGAAATAATTAAAACCATTATATTGAAATCCCTAAATCATAACCACAATCAACCCAGAATCCTACTTGTCTACACACTAATTAAATTAATATGGAGCAAAATATGAACCTGGGCTTTCCAATTTGCTTCAACATCCATTGCCACCGAATCAGTCTATACAAAACAACAAACGACCCAAGTCAAAATCTACAGAAAGCAAACCCGGGTAATTGAAACACACATGTTCTTGAGATGCACGATTGAACCCAAGCGGGTCAGGAATATCGCGCGATGAATTCTCAACATCGATCATATCCATTTGAAAAAAAAACGGCTAATGGGTAAAGAACAAAGAAAGAACAAGTGAAGAATGAAGAAAAAAAAAGGGTACTTTTGACAATTTCAGTAATTATGGAGCTCAAAATAAGGAAATTGTTAACAAGGAAGTGCATAATTCAAAAAATAATGGTAGGGACTGAACTTTAAGATGATAAATGTTATTAGGATTTTTAAACAAGTCTCTCTTAAAGTTATCTTTTAAATTGATTATAATTATCATGAAAAGATTGTAAAAATATTTCGAAAGAATTAATGAACTCGATTACAGTGTACATTTTTAATCTTTTAAAGGAAATTAAAGTAAACTTGCAAGAAATTAAGTTAATTTAAATATTTAATATCTAATTATCGGGATATGACTATTTTATGAAGTAAAAAATATTATCTTTCCTTTATGTATATATAAGTTGACGCAAGGGGTGTGGTGGTGCTCCATAACACAAGTGACAAAAGTGTGAATATGAAGACAATTGGAAAGCTATTAACTCTCTTGGGAATGAAACTTCCTTGAAAGTACTTTATGCAACAGCCTCTCATGCTTATCCTGTCGAAGTTTACATTGATGTTCCTGTCTCTACGGCCAATTTAGCTTTCCATGTAAAATATTTCACATAGGAACCTCTATATATATATATAGATAAAAGGTACCTATATATATTTCATATATAGGTTTGTGATGCTCCAAGATAGTATCAGAAAAATTCTTGAGATAATATTGTGGCGAATGTTATAGTTCCATGAAAACCCAAAAAAATATATATCTCTATATTACATTAATGATCTTTAAAATCAATGTTTTTAAAAATTAGGCATAAATCTCCTGTAAATTTTGGGTAAGCGTGTCTTTACTACGTCTTGTTTCTCTCTATTGTTATGTAGTATACCTCAATTTATTAGGATTAAAGAATTAGTTGTTTATGGTTTTCGAGATTTGAGAGGATTGATATAACCCTACCTTTTGATGAATTGCCGGCAGTTATGATCTAGATGAAATCTAATAATTTTTTTTGCCTTGTTGGTGGTTCCAAAAAGCAAAATATAAATGATTTGATTGGGTTATATACTACGATGCACGGACACTGACACGGTGACATTGACATGGACACGCCGACACAAATTTTCAAAATTTCAAGATATGACACTGTTGTGACACGTATATGTATATATATATATATTACAAATAATAGAAATTCACATTTTTTAAATTATAAAACCATGTAAATTAACAAAATATTCTTACAAAATTCAAGAAACATATAAATAAATGCATGTCACTAGAATCATCATAATATCACTCATACTAACACCAAATACATATTACTTTAAGTAATATAAAGTTTAACAAATACGTCCAAATAAAACATAACACCAAAAATATTACTACCAAATTCAAAAATAATATATATAAATTTATGTCACTAAAATCATCATAGTATCACGCATACTAATAACAAATGTATATTACTTCTAAATAGAGTTTAAGTAATACCTCTAAATTTCATTTTAGCCAAAAACTTCTTAAATTGTACAATTATCGCCCAAAAGTCATTTCTGTGTCGGACACGGCTCGGACACGCACATCAGCAATGTCCGACACGGGTGTCCGATTTTATTTTATTAATAAAATAATGGACACGCCACGTGGCGTGTCCGACACGTGTTCGATGAGTGTCCGAGAAGTGTCGATGTCTGAGAAGTGTCCGACACTGCATCGAGTTATTTTTATGAGTGTCCGTACATCATAAGTTATATAGTTTGATAGATTTTTATTTTTTTTGGTTCGTTAGTTTGATAAAAAATTAAAATAAAAAGATACAAATTTTGATCAAGCTAAGGGGCGGTGACAAACAAGAATAGTCGGTTAACCGCCTAGAGAAATTGTAAAGGGTAAGCAATTTATAGTAATCTTAAACTTCTCCCAAAGTTCCCAACTCCCAATATATATCTACTAATGTCATGACCTTGGAAAAGCATACATATATATTAAAAGGATTTTAAGAAATTAGGATAAAAGAGGATATTTTAAAATAAAAAGCTAATTGTATCTCGTACTTCACGTAATAAGCGGTTAGTAGCTAGAAAATCAACATCCATATTTACTCAATAAAGATAAAACAGTTAACAATGAACAAACTACTCAAGGCAGGACTACGAGCTCGACTGCACTATCTGATCGACCAGTTCTAGTTCTCAAGTCTTGAACGCCCGAGTTCTCGAGCTGGCATGGCATGGTCCCATGAATGGTTCACAAAAAAAGGCCACGGAACAGCAGGAACGAGAACATCAGCTGCCGCGGTAAAGTTCCATAAAACGGATATGTAATTATAATGGCAATTTCAAGGTCTTCGCAGAACAGAACGGCGATTTCGCGCCTGGAATTACGATTTCTTGGAATGGAACGATCATTGCTGAACACTTCTAATTTTTTCAAATTTTTTTGATTTTTTTCATCTAATTATTTTTTTTTAATTTAAAAAAACTTCGAGGCAATATCGCGACCGTTTCGCGAAATGTCAATGGAACTGGAACAGCAGCATGCCCTCGGCAACCGTGTCGGTGAACCATGGTCCCATGTTTATTTACTTTGGCCAGTCAAGAGGGTTCTGTTTAGAAGTTGGTTGATTATTGATACCCCTTAATAATAGTCACCACCTGATGAGCCGACCTTGTTCCATTACGTCCTAGTTGTCTTACTTCAAAAGACCTCGCCTGCTCTTCTGACCTCTTTGGGTGGACCGACCTGGTTGGACGACGTGTTTCACCTTACCTGTTTTCCCTCCTCTAGCGAACTCTTTTGGGACCCGAGCTCATTGACTGAGCTTTTCTCATGCCTTGCTTAGTGCGTGGACACAACAAGGGAATTGTATCTCCTAAACTACGCAAGTGCGAGATCTACTGAGTAATATCTGTGATTTGATTGTATTCATAAGATCTTATCATATACTGATAAGATTTGGATAAACATGGAAGAATCATTGATACATGACAACTCTTAGTTCTCCCCTACAAAATACCAGGTTCAACCGACATGTTTATTCATTCATAATTCTTCACTTACTTTACAAGCATATATTTTATTATATCTTCTAGCCTGACTTGAGCGTCGGAGGGGACACACCGAAAAAATGTCGCCCCTTTCTCACGTTTATTTCTTGATTTCAAGTCTCGGAGACGAGGATCATAAGAAAGATTGACGATATTATTATCTGCGTTAAATAACAGGGAGGTATTGCCTTACCTCTTATTAATATCAGAAGGTAATCATACTTTTTAGTGATATCAATTGGCGCCAACTGTGGGAAATTGAGGTCAAGACGTTGATATGGCTGGAAGACGTGGACGTGGGCGTGGGTCAGGAGGAACCCTGGTGGAAGAGGAAGTCCTGCCACTGAAAATCATAATGTCCCTCCACAACATGAAGATCAACCACCCCTTCCTGTTAGGAACGTGGGAGATCTTACTATGGATCAACTAGCATAGTCCATCAATCGAACCATGCGGAATACTTTCTTCCAACACCAGGCTCCACCACCTCCAGAACCTAACCAGGTTACAGCACCTCCAGAACCTAACCAGGATCCACCACCTCCACAACCCAATCAGGCACCACCGGTTGTTCAACCAGAGCAGCCCCCTGAACCCAATAGGGCTGCAGGTGCTGATATAAACACGCGGTGGGAGAGTATGACGGAAGCACAGACCCGGAGGAACACCCCTTACTGCATAGGTATTCTGATGGGATCAAATGCCATGTTTTCCTAACCACCATTGCTAGATTGGCACAACAGTGGTTTAATTAGCTTAGACCAAACACTATTCGTTGCTTTGAGGGATTCAGTTCGGCCTTTCTCAACCAGTTTGCCAGCAGCAAGAGGTATCAAAAAACTTCTCTGAGTTTGTTCACTACCAAGCATAATGAACATGAATCCTTGAGAGAGTTCGTACAACGCTTCAATGGGGCGTCCTTAGAGGTCCCCGCTGTAACAGTAGTTGTCCTTATTAATGCCTTCACACAAGGGCTTAAAGATGTGGCATTTTTCAAGTCACTAGTAAAGAAACCCCCTCACAGTTATGATGAACTTCTGGGGCGAGCTAAAAAATATATCAATCTTGAAGATGCTCCGAGACAGAAAAGGGCCGATCTAAGGCCATCAGAAAAGAAAGAAAAAATAGAGGTAAGCAAGAAAAGACCTGATGGTATGGCCAGCGAGATTAGTCGACCTACAAGTCAATTTGATTCTCACATACCTCTGTTCATGAGCCTTGAAAGAGCTATGTAAATCTGTGATGATAAAAAGAAACCGGAAAGACCAAGGAAGTCAGAGAAGGGTCCTCATCTACGTCCATCCGATAAATAATGTGGATTCCATAGAGAGTACAATCATGTAACTAACGAACGTCAGAAGCTTGAAGATGAGGTAGAAAGAATCATTAGAAGAGATTCTCAAATAAAAACTCTTCTAACAAAGACCCGAGAACCTTATCAAAACTATAATGACAGAAGTCGATATCGAGGTAATAGAAGTGAGAGAACACCACGTGATGGCTGAGCTAGATCCCGCGAGAGGGATATTCCTCATAGAGAAAAGGATAATCAGAGAAGAAAGGTCGAACATGTGGAGAATGACCCTACTCGAGGAACAATCAATATAATATCTGGGGGACACTGACGGACGGGCCGAGCTCGAAAAAGTCATGGCAGGAGATGGGAAAGTTTTGAAGTTGCGGAAGAGGTAATTCAAAGAGATGATCCTATCATAAGATTTGGGCCTGGTGATCTGAAGGGTATTGTAGCACCGCACAATGATGCGTTAGTGGTCACTGTAACCGTAGCAAACTATGATATCACAAGGATCTTTGTTGACACTGGGAGCTCAGTTAATGTTTTGTTCAAAGACACTTTAGATAAAATACAGATAGAGGGGTCAAAGTTTGAGCATATTACTACTCCCTTATATGAGTTCACTGGACATGCAATTCAACCACTTGGACAGATCACCCTGCCCTTATCTCTTGGTCATGAGATGTCACACATAACAAAAATGGTTAATTTCACTGTGATGATAAGAAAACAGCTCGTCGTTGTCATGTGGAAGAGGTGAAAGAAGATGGAAAACGAGCTCGTTGAGAGGTCAGTGGTATTGAACGAACAGAGTATGATATTCCCATTGATAGAGGTATCCCGAACAGCTTAGACGAGGAGCCAGAAATAGTTTTGCTCGGGTCGGAAGATAAGAAAGTAAAAGTAGCTAGGGATCTAGAAACAAACATTAGAGCAGATCTCATCTCATGTATGATCAAGAATGATGATATCTTTGCTTGGAGAGCTCATGATCTTAGGGGGGTCAGCCCAGGCGTCTTAGAACATCGGTTAAATGTGCTTCCAAAAGCCCGACCTGTTAAGCAAAAGAAAAGACACTTTGGACCCAAAAAAGATAAAGTGATAAGAGAGCAAGTTGAGAAACTCCTTTGGATAGGTCATATTCACGAAGTTCAATTCCCAACGTGGCTCTCAAACGTGGTCCTTGTACCAATAGCTCGGGGAAATGGAGGATGTGCATAGACTTCCGAGATCTTAATAAGGCATGCCCAAAATATTGTTACCCGTTACCAAGGATCGACCAGCCGGTTGATTCCACTGCAGGACATCAGTACTTATGTTTAATGGACGCCTATCAAGGGTATCATCAAATCCCTTTGGCTGAAGAATATCAAGATAAGGTGAGTTTTGTCACTTCAGATGGAACATTCTGTTATGTTGTTATGCTCTTCGTGCTCAAGAATGCAGGGGCTACTTATCAGTGACTGATGGACAAGGTATTTTAAGAATAGTTAGGCCGAAATGTTGAAGTATATGTAGATGACATTCTGGCAAAATAAAAAAGTGGCATCAACCTCATAGCTGCCCTGTCTGAGACTTTCTCCACTCTCAGGTCCTATGAGTTAAAGTTAAATCCCCAGAAATGTGTGTTTGGGTGAAAAGTGGAAAGTTTCTGGGCTACATGGTGACGGAAAAGGGGTATTGAAGCTAATCCAGGAAAAGTCAAAGCTATCTGTGAAATGTCTCCTCCGAAGAACCTTCAGGAGTTACAACGCCTTACATGAAAACTCGTTGCTTTGTCACGATTCATCTCCAGATCAGCTCATAGAAGTCACCCCTTTCAAGATACTCCAAAACGGTGGAGAATCCAAGGGAAACCATGATTGCAGTCGCCTCAAGGAGTGATGAAGAGGTAGAAACCACGGAGAATGTGGTACTGACGTCACCCAAGCTAGAAGAGGAAACGTATGTGTCACTAGAAGAAAAGGAGCTTGCACACCATGCAGCTCCGCAAGGTACATTTCCAACCGATCGCTATGTTAAATACCTTGAAGAATCATGTGCTGTGGGAGAAGGACAAGAGAAATAATACTGCGATGAAATGGATATATGTGACAATTTTTTCGACGACAACCCAAAGAAAAACTCCATTAAATGCAATGATCCAGGTATGTTTACTATTCATTGCACAATTGGAAATAATAGAATTAATAAGACCATGCTAGACTTAGGAGCAGCAATCAATTCATGCCTTATTCAATTTATACCTCTTTAGAACTATGGCCTTTAAAAAATGCTGAAATTTCTATTCAATTAGCAAATAGGTCTACTATGTGCCCTAGGGGAGTACTTGAGAATGTTATTGTGAAAGTTGATAATTTGGTCTTTCCTGCTGACTTATACATACTTGACATGGGAAATAACGATAAGAGCAACCATATTCTGTTAGGGAGACCATTTTTGTAGAACCCCCCATCTCCTAATCTTATCTTTAGTGCATTAAATCGTCATTTGTGTATACATTCATTATTGATCTCGGGAAAGTCTCAACTAAATACTATGAATTATAGTACCACCTCTATAAAATTTTCGACAGAATCACCCTGTAAACGCAATTCCCGGCATGAACATAATTCACATATGTATATACATATCATGCTCCACTACCCCTCATAATACATCATGCTTCCCAAAATACAGCACACATAATCATCATAATACTGCAAGACAACAGACATACCAACCATATACACATTTTCACGATGTTCATAGATGAGCATTAAATAAATTAATGTATATCTACATGCATTAACTCACATCACCATTTACTAATATCGGTACCATACTCAAGGGAGCATTCTCATTCTAATGTTCGAACTCATTTACATAGCCAATATCATACATGCATTACTTGTTTCAACAGAAACAACCACTACATGGGGTGAACATATTAATAACACAATCACATTATCATCAAATTCACAATTTGCAAATTCCAGAATATAATGTTGTAACTTAAATAAATACTCCCTGATGCACCATACTCATAAGAGATCTTCTGAGCTGTTCATGTTCTCACAATCACAATTCACAAAATCATCGAGTTCCATATCGTTAATTAAAACATAACATTTATCATCTAGATAAATTAGTATTCCCACAATATATCACTATGGCTCAATTAAAACTAACCACATATTGAAGGCAGTCATGTCTATCAATCATTTACATTTTCAACGACTTTCCCATATCAATCATGCCAACAACATCGATGTTCAACTCGTATAACCGGATCACGTACATTTATGTATTCACTATACCACATCTTTACGCATATTCAATTCTTTACTCGTATATTCGGATCACGTACGATTACGTATCCATTATACCACATAATTCATATTCAATCTACATTTTCATTTCTGATAATCAATTAATACATTCAACAATACATGAATATATGAATATGTATTTGCTTCATAGTATATACATGCTCGTACGTCACTACGTACCTTAAAGTCGACAACGTGATTAAGTCGTTCTGGCCAACCGGAGGTTCATGAGGTATCTATATTGAAATATCAATTCAATATTATCTTCACATAAACAACCCTTAACAATATAATCATTCTCATATAGATTTGCCATGCTTCTTATAACTCACTCATCATTATCGCATTCCATATACCACACAATTAATTCATTCATTCTTTATTCCTTTGAATTATTAACTAATTTTCAAATACGCGGTATACACGTGTTTAAGGTTCATCATATATGACCCTATTTCCTTGATGATGATTTCCCCAAAATATCATATTTATCATATGAATCAATCATAAGACATCCCATCTTAAAATTTCTTCAAAATCATAATTATTTTTAAAAATCCAGCCTCGCGATCGATCGTTCTTCATAGCATGACCGATCGCCAGCAACATTCCCTTTTTTTTAACAAAAAAAAAATTGCTCTTCGGCGATCGATTGCTCCATAGCGCCCGATCAATCGATGAACCTGTTTTCGTCGGTCGATTGTTCGCTCCGTGTAGCTGTCGAGCGATCCGTCCTGTTTCAGCGAAAAATGACTATTTTCATGTATATCCTCCAAACAACACATACACAACACAATATACCTCAATTACTCCAACTACAACACATCTAAACATTATAATACTTATCATTTTATCAACATCTAAACTCATTTCAAGTTTACTATCCCAAACTCAAAATCAATCAATCAAATAAAATTCACGAACAACCAATACCACAAATAATTCATAAATTCTACTTTCTTACCCCTTGAAATCTTCCAAACCAAGTTCTATGTTCAAGTTTCAAGAAATTCCAAGCTTTCCCAAAGATTAAATTGAAGAAAAGAATAAGGAATAATTGGGGGTTTTGTAGGGATTTTGTGTGTGAAAAATGGTGTAGTATATGAAGATGATTTAGTTATAGAATCATCATTGCAACTTAGTCCCTCAAATTAATCCATATTATAATTTCACCCCAATTATTATTTATCTCAAATTCCCTAATTATTGTTCAACTTCAATAATTACCCTACTATTTCAAACTCATAATTATCTTCATAATTCACATGATTCATTTAAATCAATTATTAATTCAACAATGATGACTCAATCATAATTCTCATTTCATAATTTTATGAGTCCATCATGATATTCTACCACATTCGATTATCTCAAACCGAGTTCAATGCAAAACGATGATCATTCATAATTACTTCTTAATTATCACATTAACTCAACTTCATCTAGGTAGTCAAGTTTCAGGCATCACAATTTTTGAAAACTTCCAATTGCATAATAGTTGTGGTGTTTTTACTATGGAGTTGGATGGTGAAGTAGCTAAATTCAATGTTCACGATCCCATTACTCCCTCTATTGATAATTGCACTAATTACACTATTCACATCACCACTCACTTATCACAAGAACGCCCACATTCTATCACCAGTATGAGTTAGGGGTAACTGTTGACCGACTCATTGACAAAGGAGGTATGTAAGTAATTATGACTAACACTTTACGTACAACAACAACTTTACAAACTCCTGATACTAAACTTCCCAATTCTGACTTGCAGGTAGCTGATATTGAGCTGAAACTTCACCCCGACAAACCTCAGTATACATCAATAGAAAATGGGGGAATGAGAAAAGGGTTGAAGACTTCCAAGAAGTACAAGGCGAATAGGCATTGCCTTAGAGTTGTCAAGAAGATACTAAGGCGGAAGAAGGTAGACATGGAGGCCATACATGAACCATGAGCACAAGAATCACTGGAGTCGGGCCACCGATGTTAAACAGAGGCGTTGCTTTGGAGGCAATACAAGGGGAGTTAGTTTTTCTTTTCTTTTTATTGCTTTCTTAGTTTAGTTTTTCTTTTCCTTTGCAATTTTGACACACATAGGGGACAATGTAAGACTTAAGTATGGGGGAGGGATTAGTGCTTTCATATTGCAAAAATAAAAAAAAATCAAAAAATTTGAATTTTTTTGAACTTATATTAATGATGAACTTGACTTTTGAATCAATAGGGCATGATGAAACCTAATTGACAGCATGCATGCTTTTGAAAATAGATGAATTGCTAATCTTGGAACACTTAGAACTCTAACGCAAATTGTGCTTTGACATAGTAGTTGAATATTTTGAACAAGTATTGTCATGACTTGTGAAGTGTGCATAGAATAGTGAAGATTGTGTGAATTTTGTGGTAGTCTTAGGAAGTCTCTGATACATACTAGAACTTAGCTACACACTCTTTGAGGCGTATATCTAGACTACTTGCTAGCATGAAAATGATATAGGTAATTTTTTATGCGTTTGAGTCTTTTAATCTTACCATGTAAACAAAATCAACCATAGTGCCCCTTTTGAGCTTTAATACAAAAAAGAATGGTTGTATGCTAAGCATATAAAAGACCATAATTCAACATTATTTGTCTAAGCTTCATCTTCCCTAATGAACCTAAATATGATTTTTCAATCCATACATGTGAAGGGAGTATGATGTGTTTCATTCACATGCAGTTGTTATCATTGACCATATATTAGTGAACTTTATTGTCAAAAGAATGAAATGCGTGAAAGAAAATGAGATGTCTTGAGAAATACAGAAAACTATGACTCCATGGGGAGCCAAGGCACAAGAAGAAAAATTGAGTATACCTTGCAAAAGATACAAGGTAAGTTTATATTGTGCATATCATTATACTCTCTTTTTGATATATCCTACTCTTTCTGTCATAAGCCAATACATAGGCAAGCTACAAGTTAATAACAACCTAGATTTCTGCTTGTAAGTGGCTAAAGATATTGGAGAAAAGTGTGCAAGTGAGCTTATATTTGTGTTAGTGTACAACTTGAGCTATTATGAGTTTATATTGTGTGAGGACCCGTTCCTAATCAAGTGTTTAATTATCACACCGATTATTTATTTGTAAAAAGCGGAAGATTTTAAAATTCTGCCAACAAGTGGCTTTAAAAATTTTGGCATGACCTCCCCGCACGAGGGACATACCAAAAAAATGAAAAGCACAATAACAATATCCCAGTACAGAAAGTAAATAGATAATACCATAGCATGCATCATAGGCATCCAGCACATAATCAGTACTAAAATATTTATATCATACCATAGCATGCACAATAAGTCTCCAGCACACATTTCATACTCAAAATATTTGCATAATACCATCAGCAGTAAATGAACACCGAATATTCACCATTATTCAAGACACAACTGAAATAAACTCAATTTACATAATTATACGATCCAGGACACACCCTGGTATAATTTAACTAATCTACGACTGGGAAAAAATACAAAAGAAACAATCTCAGGTAAGACTTCAATGAGTATTCCCTCTTTGGGATCCTGGTTACCTGTAATACCTGATATTGTCCACACACAAAGCCAACAACAGCCCCCTTCGGGATGAGCCAAAGCCCAATATGAAATTATCAATTAAATTCAACATTCAATCTATAAAATATGATATATGATGTAATGCAGTGCAATGTAATGCAATGCATGTAATGTACAATGGATCGAATCTCAAGGTACCAAATCGGAGTCTAAAGAAAGGTATCATCAATCAATATCAAGCTCGAGCAGAGGGTGACAACACACAAACTTTGCGCTACGAGAATCATCCTGCGATGTGCTCGTCATCCCTCATGTCCAGGTCCGGTAGCAACGCGTGTGACTACATTTGCTATCTCAACTGCTTGTCATCGTCGTGCTTGTCGTCCCCGACACTCAGAGTAAATCAACTCAGTCATCATCAAGGATATCAAAGAAGTGGATAGATCAATATGATATGCTCATGAATCATATATCAATGTATATTTATCAAAATGATGTGTGTTAACAAAATAATTATTTTCATACATCGATATGTCAATTAAGATGCTATGAATGCTCATAATTCAATTAAAATCACATAGCCAAGTAATTTCACATAGCCAAGTAGTTTCACATATCCAAGTATTTTCACGTAATTCACGTAAGTTCAGCAATTTATATATCAAATAACACAGATACCTGTTGTATGTTACCGATCACAACATATCTAATCTTTCTTGTTCTAGAAGTTGAAATGTGGTCTTCTTAGTTCGTGGAACTTCCATGACATGTATTAATCTATCAAATTCATTCAACACCATTTCATTACTTCCTTGTCACTAAAGTTACCTCAACATACATATAATCTATTCTTTAACTTGAGGCGACTAATCAGATCTAAACTATGTAGGATAGAAGTATTCTGATTCTCGTGTTCATTCTTAACATTTCTTCAGTTCTAGAGTTATTTAGATGTCTAATCATCATTAAAATCCTAATAACACATTTTATTTCATTCATTGATTCACAATTCTCATGCTTTCAAAATCGATAACAAATCCAACAAGTGACCTACTTAGTTAAAACTCAAAACCATAAGGCCATAATTGACTATACTGGAAGCTCAACTCCTTAGACATCAGAACCATAACGACAGCAACAAGAATCCCCAACAATATCCAAACATTACTGCAGATTATGGGACATGCAAAAAGATCTTTGAACTCAATGAATAATAACATTGCTACTTTATAAAATTCTCTCCTAAGATTCATCAAAGTTAAAACATGATTTAACAACTAGTTAATACTTGACTAACTAAGAACTTAGGACCTTCTCTCTAAAACTCCTTGGAATTCGATCGGTAATTCCTTACATGCAGCAAAATAATGCAATCAAACTCAATTCCAAAATGACAATGAAAATTTCATGCAATCCTCTCAAACATGATTAATCCAGCTAAAACATGATTTAAATGGATTCAAATGGACCTAGGCAAGGAATTTAGAACTTTCCCCAAATCAACATGAAAATCGATCGAACCAATCCACATGCATTAGTACAAATTGACCCAAACTCCATGAAATTGCAGGGAAAGAATGATTAAGGAGCAAGGGAAGATTACCTAAGCAAACCTAGAAGAATTTGTACTAAAATCGGATGAATCCTCATTTTCGAATTTCTTTGCTTCTTGGCAAAATCCGCTGAAAACAACAACGCAACCCACGAGTTCTTGGTATGGAAACGACCGCTGGAGAGAGGGGAAAGTGATGCTGGGTCGGACTCGTCGAGGTAGTGGCTCGGGGAGGCCGGGCGCACGGCTTTAGCCGGCGAGATTCGAAGGTGAGCAGGAGAGGGGAGGAACGAAAACTGAGTGCGAAATCTGATGTGTGTGAGTTTTTGTGTTTAGTGTGTGTAGCGTTAGTTTTAAATACAACACACCAATAATTTTATTCCAGTCCAGTTATGTACATCGGAGTGTTGCTGATGTACTGATATATCAAATTTACAGTCGACACCCACTACTAAAACACACAATTAAATTCTTCATTTTAATAATTTATTTTTAAAAAAATTATCGGAGTTTATTTTACCATTTCAAAAATTAACTCGTGTTCCGATTAAATTGTCAGTTGACATTCATATTTTCAATTTCACATCTAATTAACAATTCCAAATTAATTATTAATAAATTCCCAAATTATAATTAATTAACAGTAATCAATTCTTGGGGCCTTACACTTCTCCCCCACTTAAACAGATTTCGTCCTTGAAATTTCAAACATAGATCCAGATCAATGCTGAAAAGAGCATATGCATCAGAATACACGACAGGATATATTGAATACTATGGAACATGTATATATCCTTACGATACAAAATGCAAACAAAATGTTTGACAAGAATGATCAAGTCTAATCTTATCAGGCTGAAAGACGTGATATATTCCATTAATATATTCGCAACGTAGCAACATGAAGAAAAATACATCGCGAATGACCGATAAAGCTGGTGACAATGCAAATCTATAGGCAAGGTTCCAATTCGATCTCAGATCTTGCACGACCAATGTAACAAGATGATAGTTTGATTCGCATGCCAACAACGATTTGTGTCTCTGAAGGAGAAATTTTCAGAAGCACACAATCTCCTTATTGAAATTCTATGGGTCATCTTCATTAAGAGGCATAACTAGCTTGACGATTCTGGGCGCCATCATCCACTATCTGAACAATTTAATCTTATCATTCGTTTACCGTAGTATATCAGGTCCAATCAACTGGTTTTTCACCGATTTCTTTTTCATACTAGAGGCAATTCTTCTCAGAGGTTTCAAAAGTGTTAAACCTATGCTCCTTTGGTAGATAATTAATATAGGAACTTCAATTAACGGTGAAGCTTCATGCCTTCAAAGTTAAAATCATTCGCCACAGTATGTAACATATCCTTGATAAACAACAAAGTCATATTCGTATAAGGATAAGTCCGCTCGTAAGGAAAGAAAAGTGCAGACTCAGGAAGTAGATCAATAATGTTCAAAACAGCATCAAAGTCTCTGCATGACCGAGGAATACGGGTCACAAAATCCATAGCCATAAGTTCTTAGTCCCATTGGGGACTTTCAAAGCCATGAAGCAACCCTCCGAGTTGTATTCATTCATTTTAACATGTTGACAACCTCAACATTTGACAATGTATCAATAACGTCTTATCTCATACATTTCCATCAGAATGGAGGTCTCAGAGTCATATGCATTTTTCGTCTTCAGGGTAGATATGGTCTTTACAGTCAAGAATCTTCACGAATAATTACCGAGGTTAGATCAGAATATCAGCAGATATCTGAAAGCAATATGGATGTTCTTGAAGGTACGAGTTCTTAAGATTTCTGAGTTTGAAATCAATTCGTTAGGCTTATCTGATGTTTAGAATAAATTCCGACTCAACTTGAAATGATGAGACACTGATGGAATTTCTGGTATGAGTGAAAACCTCAGTCAAAAGTATAGATATCAGCATGTACTTGGTGCTACGATCATAAACTAGAATAGACTCGCGAACTTTTCGACTGAGGACAGTCGTAGCAACATTTGAGTTTCACCATCATAATCCTTCAAAAGATTCATCAACATGTGTTGCCTTGTATTTAGATCGGAATAGATATTTAAGTTCTTGTGGTCCGAATAAAAATAAATTTTCCCTCGTATAAATAATGACGTCAAATTTTAAAACAAAATATTTGTTACCAGTTCAAAACTATATATATGGTCTCAAGAAAATAAATTTCATACTCATCTGACCAAATACATTTTCAACTTTTCTGTGTCAGTTGAGTAATAGGTTTAGCCATTTTTCAAAAACAGAACCTTTCGATAAATCGACATTTGGAATCTCGCTAAACCACAAAACATCGGAACTCATGAACATTGGTAGGTCTTAGCCAGTTTAACACTACTTTGACCATGGTTGAATTAACAGAAATGTTACATCGGTAAATGACGTGGCCCAAGAGTATCACTTCGATCATCCAAAATTTCCATTTGGATAGCTTGGCAAATATAACATTTCCTAATAGAAAACTGAAAGATTGATTCAGATCTGTCCTATTTTCTTTGATGTCAGAATGAATGACAAAAACAGATTCGGTGGTTAATCCAAAACCAAAGTTACGCTCGTCTAATCAGAGAATATCTGACTCGCTTGAGTTAATCGCATAAGAGATGTGAGATTTTCATATTCTTCACTATCGATGGGAAATGTCAATCATACTAAATAACATGATAGAAAGATTACCATCCTGTGCAATCCACATTCAGGCTGGACAGATTGATCAGAAATATTTCACGTTAGGAATCGAGATATCTGTTTCGGATATTCAACACAGCCTATTTTCATAGCGAAAGACTTTACAATTTGATCAAGAATTTTTCAAAGGATTCGACTCATCAAGTCCATGAAATATCAAGAATTAGAAGTCTCGTATGACATAATCGTACATTGAGCAAACAAGATAGATTTAGGCAGATCTTGGTTTTGGATTGACACCTGATACCATTCAGAGTGCAGATCTTTTAGTAGACGGACAGAATTGTCCTACAATAATGAATCAGGTAAATCCTTAACGTAAGACAATCATTTCAGGTGTCTAAATTCAATACCGAGTCAAAGTCACTATATCGGTATGCTTACAAATCTCCACTGGAAGTATCTTCGAAAGTTCTACCATTTTAAATTTTTTCTCAAAACTTTATCACAAATGAACGGAGTCTAAACTGAGTTACTACTCAGGTCCATGCAAATTCTATTCTTTCATATACCCAAAATCATCACTTCAGTTAACCTGAAATCCATGATAGCTCCGAGCACAAGTTCGCGTTCGACACTACTGTCTTGCGATCTCCAGGTCTGAGTTCGTACCAATTCTACATTTTCAGAAAATTCAACTTTGCTTGACATAGATTTTGTGGTACATTTACGCAAAGTTCGTATATAATCATTTCATTAATGGTTTTCAAATATATTGAACAATTTTTAGCATTTATTTAATTATTTTTTTGCGCATCGTTCAAATCATGTCCGGATATACATATGTACATTATCTTATTATGTATGTTGATGAGTCACATCATTTGTGCTTCATCTATGTTATTAACAACTTAAAAGCTCAATCCTTTCTTAGAATTAAGATTTCGAATAAATTACAAGCTAATTGATTACTTCATCTCAGTCAAATTATGAAGTATCGCAACACGGAAGGAATTTCGACTTAGACATCCTGCCATAAAATTCAACATATTCATATTCATCAATTAACATCGAACTACTTCATGAACATAATCTTCTGTAGGTTCGATCATACATCACAATAACCATCTCATCATTAAATTTCATTTCAAAAGTTTGAGATACATGGGACTTTATCCGAAGGATAAGACTTCCCAAAAGCTCCCGAGCTATATATTTCATAGTCGTATTTTCCTATCTCATGATGTTGCTATACAATTCTTGGTGACAATATCGCACCTATATTCCATGTTATCAAAACTAGTATCTAACTATATTTTCATACACATATTCATCATTCCATTCTTTTTATTTTTTTGTAAAAATAAATTATACTCAAATCTCATTTCGATATAGTCATATTTCATTCTTTCCAGCATCTCATTGCCAAAATCGAAATGGCTCTATGCCCTGGAGATATCTCAATCACATCCAAGGACTCTCATTTCAATTATCTCATAATTCAATCGATAATGTTATTCTTAACAGGTTCCAGAACAACCTCATTGCTCAATGACCTCATACTCATTACAATTGTATCAACAAGTTGAAAAGTTTCATGTGATATGTATGCTCTTCATGTATTCAATCTAATGCAACATTTGTTCAGTATGACAGTTTTGTAGGTATTCGAGTGTAAACTCTTTCCCTACTAAGTTTTATCAAACATAAACAATAATGTTTCGATATCGTGTCAATATCAATACGACACGACTCAACATACTCAAATATAAATCACATATCGACATCAACTATTTCACTCCAAATCATGTAAGAGCAAATAGATCACATAAGTTTCAAACACATACACACATGTTCATTCGTGCCTATTCAAAGTGTACACAAGACTCAAAACTAGAACATTCCCAGTTTATTCTCTGATACCAACTATGAGACTCGTTCATAATCAATTGTTTAATTATCACACAATGATTATTTCTTTGTAAACAACAGAAGATTATTTAAAATTCTACCAACAAGTGGCTTTAAAAATTCCGGCATAACCTCCCCGCACGAGGGACATACCAAAAAAAAAATCAAAAGCACAATAACAATATCCCAGTACAGAAAGTAAATACATAACACCATATCATGCATCATAGGCATCCATCACATAATCCGTACTAAAAATATTTACATCATACCATAGCATGCACAATAAGTCTCCAGCACACATTTCATACTCAAAATATTTACATAATACCATCAGCAGTAAATGAACACCGAATATTCACCATTATTCAAGACAAAACTGAAATAAACTCAATTTACATAATTATACGATCCAGGACACACCCTAGTATAATTTACCTATCCTACGACTGGGAAAAAAGACAAAAGAAACAACCTCTGGTAAGACTTCAACGAGTATTCCCTCTTTGGGATCCTGGTTACCTGTAATACGTGTCATTATCCACACACAAAGACAACAACAACCCCCTTGGGGGTGAGCAAAAGCCCAATATGAAATTATCAAGTAAATACAACATGCATCTATAAAATGTGATATATGATGTAATGCAGTGCAATGTAATGCAATGCATGTAATGTACAATGGATCGAATCTCAAGATACCAAATCGGAGTCCAAAGAAAGGTATCATCAATCAAATCAAGCTCGAGCAGAGAGTGACAGCACACACACTTTGCGTTAGGAGAATCATCATGTGCTGTGCTCGTCATCCCTCATGTCCAGGTCTGGTAGCAACGTGCGTGACTACAGTTGCTACCTAAACTGCCTGTCATTGCCGTACTCATCGTTCCCGACACTCAGAGTAAATCAACTCAGTCGTCATCAAGGATATCAAATAAGTGGATAGATCAATAAGATATGCTCATGAATCATATATTGATGTATATTTATCAAAATGATGTGTGTTAACAAAACATTTATTTTCATACATCGATATGCCAATTAAGATGCTATGAATGCTCATAATTCAATTAAAGTCACATAGCCAAGTAATTTCACATAGCCAAGTAGTTTCACATAGCCAAGTAGTTTCACGTAATTCAAGTAAGTTCAGTAATTCATATATCAAATAACACAAATACCTGACGTATGTTACCGATCGCAACATACCTAATCTTTCTTGTTCTAGAAGTTGAAATGTGGTCTTCTTAGTTCGTGGAACTCCCATGACATGTATTAATCTATCAAATTCATTCAACACCATTTCATTACTTCCTTATCACTAAGTTACCTCAACATACATATAATATATTCTTTAACTTGAGGCGGCTAATCAGATCTAAACTATGTAGGATAAAAGTATTCTGATCGTGAACCATTCTTAACATTTCTTCAGTTCTAGAGTTATTAAGATGTCTAATCATCATTAAAATCCTAATAACACATTTATTTCATTCATTGATTCACAATTCTCATGCTTTCAAAATCGATAACAATCCAACAAATGACCTACTTAGTTAAAACTCAAAACCGTAAGGCCATAATTGACTATACTGGAAGCTCAAATCCTTAGACATCAGAACCATAATGACAGCAACAAGAATCCCCAACAATATCCAAACATTACTGCAGATTATGGGACATGCAGCAAGATCTTTGAACTCAATGAATAATAACATTGCAACTTTATAAAATTCTCTCCTATGAGATTCATCAAAGTTAAAACATGATTTAACAACTAGTTAATACTCGACTAACTAAGAACTTAGGATAGGACCTTCACTCTAAAACTCCTTGAAATTCGATCGGTAATTCCTTACATGCAGCAAAATAATCCAATCAAACTCAATTCCAAAATGACAATGAAAATTTCATACAATCCTCTCAAACATGATTAATCCAGCTAAAACATGATTTAAATGGATTCAAATGGACCTAGGCTAGGAATTTAGAACTTTTCCCCAAATCAGCATGAAATCGATCGAACCAATCCACATGCATCAGTAAAAATTAACCCGAACTCCATGAAATTGCAGGGAAAGAATGATTAAGGAGCAAGGGAAGATTATCTAAGCAAACCTAGAAGAATTTGTACTAAAATTGGATGAATCCTCATTTTCGAATTTCTTCGCTTCTTGGCAAAATCCGTTGAAAACAACAACACAACCCACAAGTTCTTGGTATGGAAACGACCGCTTGAGAGAGGGGAAAGTGATGGTGCATCGGACTCATCGAGGTAGTGGCTCAGGGCGGCGGCCGCACGGCTTTAGCCGGCGAGAGTCGAAGGTGAGCGGGAGAGGAGAGGAATGAAAACAGAGTGCAAAATCTGATGTGTGTGTGAGTTTATGTGTTTAGTGTGTGTAGCGTTAGTTTTAAATACAACACACCAATAATTTTATTACAGTCCAGTTATGTACATCGAAGTGTCGCAGATGTACTGATATGTCAAATTTACAATCGACACTTGGGATTTATACCCACTACTAAAACACATAATTAAATTCTTCATTTCAATAATTTATTTTAAAAAAATTATCGAAGTTTATTTTACCATTTCAAAAATTAACTCGTGTTCCGTTTGAATTGTCAGTTGACATTCATATTGTCAATTTCACATCTAATTAATTAATTTCAAATTAATTATTAATAAATTACCAAATTAGAAATAATTAACAGTAATCAAATCTTGGGGCCTTACATATTGAGTGGATATATAAAATGTGCATGACACTTGTTTATTACCACACACACGTTCACTACTTTGTTGAGTATGAAATGTCTAGGGATTGAACTTGTTCCATTGTTAGCTTTTCAATGCCTTTCATAACTGTGCATGTTTATAATAGTTGAGGTAACGAAAGTGAGTAAGTTTGTTCATCATAAAACTATGAGCCACAAAAAGATTATTAGGGGGGTGTATTCAATGTAGACTTTTATTGACTTTTAATGACTTTTTTAAATGATTGACTTTTATGTAGTTGATAGACTTCTATTGACTTTTGCAGAATTCCATCGAGTTATAAAAAGATTTGTATAGAGTCTCGTAGACTTTTTCAATAGATTTCTATGGACTTTATCGACTTTTAATGACTTTTTAAATTATGAACTTTTATGAAATTGATAGATTTCTAATAACTTTTATAGAATTACACGAAATTATCAAAAGCATTTTATAGACTCTATAGTTTTATAACTTATAATTGATTTCTTTGAACTAACAATTGAACATAAATAATTTCTTCAACATATAATTTTTTTTTACTATTAATGTAAACACATTTTACTTATTTAACAGTAAAAAATGTGAAAACTACATATTCAATTCTTTTGCATGGCAAATATTGAACAAATTTTTGACATCTTCAAGATGACGACCTTGAAGATTCAGTTAATGTTGCTATATAATTGAAATATATAATAAAACGAAAGTTTTCTATTAAATAACATTTTATAAACTTAAAATATTTTTTTATGATAGTTGACTACTATAAAAATTCTTAAAACATACTTTTTAAATTAAACATGATAATTTATATAGTTATAAATATCTTTTGTTACAAAAATATTTATCATAATTGTTTATAGATATAGACTCATACAATCGTTTTAAAAATCTATCATCTAATATACAATTGAGCACATTAACTTGTTATTTTATCAAAATAGTGTAAATATTATTATATTGGAAAAAAAATAAGATGTAAAAAAACAATAATTGAAGAAAGAGCCGCACATTAGGAATTAAAGAAAGGGTGCATGTAGAAAACAGTGGAGGAAAAGCCAATGAGGAGGTGGTCGTGTCGGAAATGAAAATAGCAAAGAGTAAAGATAGATGATGATAATTAGGAATTAAAAATCATTCCAAATCTTTACTATGAGTGGTGGAGAATTTTTAACTTTTTTGGGATGTACATGGGGCATCAAAGTTTGTACCTAAAGATTTCAACAGAAGTCATTAAAAGTCTATGAGATTTTGGATACCTATAGACTTTTATAGAGTTGTAAAAATTCAAGTTTGAATACCACCTGACTTTTTAAAACTCTACGAAAGTCTGTCTTGAATACCATTAGACTTTTGTAGAGTATATAAAAGTCTGGATTGAATACCTCTAGACTTTTAAACTCCATAAAAGTCATTAAAAGTCAATAAAAGTCTATAACCAATACACCCCCCTTAGTCTTGGTCTGGTTTACTCGAGGATGAGTAAAGTTTAAGTATGTGGGATTTTGATGTGTCTAGAAATAGACAGGTTTTATTCATCTAAATGTCAATGATTAACTTGATATTTATGGTTCCTAATCATACATTTGGTCATATGTAGGAAAATGTGAAGAAATCGAGCTAAAACGATGGAAGAAGGAAGAAAGTTGAAGAAAAAAGGAAAAAATCAGAATTCAAGACACATGTTACTTTTTTCTCCTTGAATTTCTTCATGTTAGAGTCATATTTTGGAAATGTGGACAATAAGAAAGTTGTAGAACTTTATGTTAACTTCGTGTGGCTAGCTAATTCATTGAATTCAGATATCGTATGAGAAAGTTATGGCCAACTGATAGGGTTGAATATTACGCGTTTTTAGGCTATGATATGTATATGTTTTGGTGTTGATTCTTGGATTATTTTACGATTTATGGTATATATTTCTATATTTCAGGAATCAATGTTTAAATGCATAAAAGTAGAAGAAATGAACAAAAAATGATGAAAGAATGAATAAAGTTGAAGAAAAGAGGAAAAAAACCAGAATCCAAGACACATGTTGCTCATTTCTCCTCATATTACTATATGTTCGAGCCATGTTTTGGAAATGTGGTCCATATAAAAGTTGTAGAACTTTCTCTTATCTTCGCGTGGACAGCTGATTCATCAAATTTGGAGTTCATATGAGAAAGTTGTGGCGAAAATACGAAACTCGCCAGAAGCTGAAAAAAGGCGAAGAAACATCATTGAATTAATTCAACAGGCATAATTACGCCTAATTTGAGGCGTAACTACGCCTAGCCTATGGCTTTTGAAAATTTAAGTGGCGTAATTACGCCACTTTGGAGGCGTAATTACGCCTATCACGCGGGAAGCCAGATTTGTTGACACATCGACAGGCGTAACTACGCCACTTCAGAGGCGTCATTACGCCTGATGAATTTTGGAAATTTTGGACTGCTTTTCTTATTTGATGCACGGGATTTTTAAAAGGCAGGAAGGAGACCTACTCAAGAAGATCATCAGATTTTAACCTAGGAACCCAATCACCACAGCCTCCACCTTCTTCTCCCCTCACTTTCCTTCACTTCATGTCCAGCCTCCATCCTTCTACCATTCAACCTTCATCCATCTTCACCTATTCATCCTAGGAATTGGAACAACCCAACAAGGTGATAAAAAGAGACGATCGAGAAGGAAGCAAGAGAAGGAGCGAAGATCTACAACCGGAGTCGACGCTGGGAGTTTTTCTTTGTCTTTAATTCTTAGTTTTGATTTGTTTTGATTTAGTATGTTGAACTAATTTTATTTATCGAGGCTAGGCGAACCTTTGTTATGAACCTTCGATTTGATGATTTAATGATTGAATTCTTTTAGTTCTTTGCGTATGTTTTATGTTCTTCATGCTTTTAGAGGATTGATCACCTTTGAATGATGTTAGTATCATAATTGAGATCGAGAGATGATTTTATGATACGGAATTAATAATTCATACCATGGATTTAAGACCGAGATCGAGAGCTGACGTCAAATACATACGTGATAGCCATAGATATCTAGTAATCGAAAGCTAGGAGTTTTCATGGATCTTATGCAATATCGAGTTATTCAATGAGTGCACGAGAGTGACTTACTGCAATTTGATATTAGGTTTAATATAGCTCGAGAGAGTATATTAGATAAATTTGGAGAACTCGTCACCTTAAAAATATTTGAATATTCAATCGAGAATTGTAGGGAATTACATTGGTGAGCCAAAGTCTCGATAATCTTATCTTGTGGATTTTTCTCGTTTACTTTTATTGACTTGGTTGGATTAGAGTAGTTTAAATTAGTTTAGTTTAATTATCAATTTATTTTCGTAGGTTAAATATAGTTAAAAGAAATCTTATTTGGTAATTACTTGTTAGTCTCTGTGGTTCGACAATCCGTATCTTCCTATCTATACTAAAACTTGACACCGTGCACTTGCGGTCTAAAATCGCTAGATTGGAAATAACTGTTTAAAATAAAAGCGATCAAGTTTTTGGCGCCGTTGCCGGGGATCGAACTTTAGTAATATCATACTAGGTTCTTTGAGTGTAATTTAACCATTTTTCCCTTTGTATATATTTATTTCGAAAAAAAAATAATATTAAATTATTTTGTTTGTTTGTCTTGTGAGGTAATTGGAGATGCTACATCAACAAGCCTTCACAAGCTTTGCCCAGCAACGTTCCGAGCCATTCTACGCTGTTTGGGAGAGATTCAATGAATTGGCCAACACATTCCGGTATCACAACTTTTCGAACTACACTCTCCTGCAATATTTCTTCAAAGGGTTGGATGCACAGACACGAGAATGGGTATTCAGCGGAGCACTGGTGACTGGGAGTCCCCTGGTTGATAGAGATGTGGACAGTGTGTTGCACCTGTTCAATGATATGACGGACTTCGATCTTCACTGGCATTGTGATCCTTCACTACAAGGTTGGAGTCACCAATACCCACCGGAGCCTCAGTACCCTATTGATACACCACAACCATTTGAACATCAAGGAGAGAAGAGAGATAGTTCGGCAGATGTCACAACTCAGTTAGAGGATACCTTAGTGAGATTCAGGGCATCAACTGAGAATAGTTTGGAGTGCCAAACCAACTCTATGCGTCACCTGGAGCAGCAAATGACGGTCCTCATTGAAACAATTTCAACTATCTACCAAGAGGAAGAGATGAGGGCTACAAATCAAGAGGCGACAAATCGAGTTTGGTTATATGATGATGATCACTCAACCAACCAAGTTTGGGGGAGTGATCCTCCTAGTGTGGAAGATTCAAAGGAACTTGAGCCTCTTCAAGAGATTGAGCATACTTCAGAGATGTCATCCGAGGAGTTCCCATATGAAGATGAATCGAGTGTGATGTTGGAAGAGGAAGAGACCTTCGAAGATTCCGATTTGAGCCCATCGATGGAGACATGTTCTGTGCCATATGTGGATCCGTATGTTCCATCGATGCCAACTTCACCACACTACATCTTCCAAGATATGAAGCCAAGCCAAGAATCCTTCTCTCATGCCTACCAATTCAAGAATGTTGTTGGAGCGACGAGCTTACATTGTTACAATCTTGCCAATCTTGAGGGCATACTGAATGAAGACCCATTAGTGGTATCATACGATACTTACTATGGGCGGCAGCCGCTCTTTGATGGTTGCTTCTGATGGTCAAGCCGACGACTAAAAATCAGCGCTTCTTGGGAGGCAACCCAAGCTTATCCTTTTGCCATTTAGTTTTGTTTATTTTTAGTTTTTGCATTTAGTTTGTTTATCTCTCGTGTCGACTATTTTATTTGTATTCTTCTCTTGCTAGGTACTCAGTTGGAGCGATGAACCCTACAACAGTGGAGCTTTCAAAAGCGAATCTTCCTCAACCCTCATGCAAGCGTCTTGATCAGGGGAGTTCACTGTTTCCCTTTTGATTCTTTTAAACATTGAGGGCAATGGTTGATTTCAGTTTGGGGGAGTAGTAGCTTGCATGTTTTACTTGTTTTAACCACATGTTGTGTGCTTATATGACACTTGAATCGTCCAATTATTATGAGCTAAAATTTTTTTTATGAGTTCAAACTTGAGAAAAGAATGAATTATAGTAGTGACTATTCAATGAGGATTTTGATCTCATTATGCATATGAACTTGATTGTAATTGGACTTGTACATGAATATCCTAATTTGAGTTAGCATGTCAAGATTGAGGAATATATTGAGCACAATGAGTCATGATCTTGTGGATTGCATGTTGAATAGTGATAATTGTTGTGAACTTAATGATTTGTCTTGAGCATCTTAGAGCTATCCTCGAACTTATTTGATGATGACACTTTGAGGCGAAATTTTATAGTTACAAACTTGACTTGGAAATGATCTAGGCGATCTTTGAAACGTTTGAGCCTTTCAAGCTTACCATGATTCATATCAATCCCTAGTGTCCCATTTGAGCTTTATTGAAAAAAGAATGGTATATGCATTGCATATGATTAGACCCCCATTCGACATTCTTGGCAAACTCATTATACTTACCCTTATTTGAGCCTAAATGAAAAAGTCATCCTTACCCTAAGGGAGTATAATGAATATCATTCGATGCACTTGAATTATTATATCTTGATGAGCTTATTGAAAAAAATTGATGAATGAGAAAAGAAAAAGATAGACAAAAAAAAACCTTGAGAAAAAGATTGACTAAATAAGACCCAAAGTGGCCAAGGATATAAAAGAAAAAGAAGAGAAGCTCGATGTGTGCAAAACATTTGAATTGTAAATGATTATACTCTCTTTTTTGCGCTTATCCTATCTTTTCTTTGAAGCCAACACCAAAGGCCTTACATTACAAGCTTAAAAAGTCCTTTTGATCCAAGTCTAGGGAGTAACTATCATTAGTGGAGAAGTTGTTTGAAAATAGGCCTATGTAATGCTTGATAATAATCTCGACTTTGAGTTGATTAGCATGATTTGATCTTGAATATGTGCATGAAACTTGAGATTGACTAGAGCACACACACGTTCCGATTTTGAGAGATGTTGCTTGAATTAGGAGAAAACATGTCTTGTCAACTTTTGTATATGTGCATGAGATTTCTGAGAATAAGCAAGTCATGAAATAATTGTTTCAAATATCAAGAATGAACTCTACCTTATGATTTTAATGCTTAATCGAGGACGATTAAGTGATAAGTTTGGGGGAGTTGATAGGGTTGAATATTACGCGTTTTTAAGCTATGATATGTATATGTTTTGGTGTTGATTCTTGGATTATTTTACGGTTTATGGTATATATTTCTATATTTCAGGAATCAATGTTGAAATGCATAAAAGTAGAAGAAATGAACAAAAAATGATGAAAGAATGAATAAAGTTGAAGAAAAGAGGAAAAAAACCAGAATCCAAGACACATGTTGCTCCTTTCTCCTCAAATTACTATATGTTCGAGCCATGTTTTGGAAATGTGGTCCATATAAAAGTTGTAGAACTTTCTCTTATCTTCGCGTGGACAGCTGATTCATCAAATTTGGAGTTCATATGAGAAAGTTATGGCCAAAATACGAAACTCGCCAGAAGCTGAAAAAAGGCGAAGAAACATCATTGAATTAATTCAACAGGCGTAATTACGCCTAATTTGAGGCGTAACTACGCCTAGCCCACGGCTTTTGAAAATTTAAGTGGCGTAATTACGCCACTTTGGAGGCGTAATTACGCCTATCACGCGGGAAGCCAGATTTGTTGACACATCGACAGGCGTAACTACGCCACTTCAGAGGCGTCATTACGCCTGATGAATTTTGGAAATTTTGGACTACTTTCCTTATTTGATGCACGGGATTTTTAAAAGACAGGAAGGAGACCTACTCAAGAAAATCATCAGATTTTAACCTAGGAACCCAATCACCACAGCCTCCACCTTCTTCTCCCCTCACTTCCTTCACTTCATGTCCAGCCTCCATCCTTCTACCATTCAACCTTCATCCATCTTCACCTATTCATCCTAGGAATTGGAACAACCCAACAAGGTGATAAAAAGAGACGATCGAGAAGGAAGCAAGAGAAGGAGCGAAGATCTACAACCGGAGTCGACGCTGGGAGTTTTTCTTTGTCTTTAATTCTTAGTTTCGATTTGTTTTGATTTACTATGTTGAACTAATTTTATTTATCGAGGATAGGCGAACTTTTGTTATGAACCTTCGATTTGATGATTTAATGATTGAATTCTTTTAGTTCTTTGAGTATGTTTTATGTTCTTCATGCTTTTAGAGGACTGATCACCTTTGAATGATGTTAGTATCATAATTGAGATCGAGAGATGATTTTATGATACGGAATTAATAATTCATACCATGGATTTAAGACCGAGATCGAGAGATGACGTCAAATACATGCGTGATAGCCATAGATATCTAGTAATCGAAAGCTAGGAGTTTTCATGGATCTTATGCAATATCGAGTTGTTCAATGAGTGCACGAGAGTGACTTACTGCAATTTGATATTAGGTTTAATATAGCTCGAGAGAGTATATTAGATAAATTTGGAGAACTCGTCACCTTAGAAATATTTGAATATTCAATCGAGAATTGTAGGGAATTACATTGGTGAGCCAAAGTCTCGATAATCTTATCTTGTGGATTTTTCTCGTTTACTTTTATTGACTTGGTTGGATTAGAGTAGTTTAAATTAGTTTAGTTTAATTATCAATTTATTTTAGGTTAAATATAGTTAAAAGAAATCTTATTTGGTAATTACTTGTTAGTCTCTGTGGGTTCGACAATCCGTATCTTCCTATCTATACTAAAACTTGACACCGTGCACTTGCGGTCTAAAATCGCTAGATTGGAAATAACTGTTTAAAATAAAAGCGATCAAGTTTTTAAAAACTTGACCGCTTTATTTTTAAACAAAAAGATATTTCAAAGAATGGTGTGAAGTGATTCTACTGCAAGTGCACGGTTGTCAAGTTTTAGTATAGTGAAAATTAAGTACGGGTTGTCGAATCCACAGGGACTAACGTATAAGTACCAAATAAGATTAATAAAATTATATTTAGCCTACGATTTAAGAAGTTTGATTAACTAGAGCTAAATTAAACTAAAGAATAAAAATTTAAACTAGAAATAATGAATAGGATGGTTCCGGAAATGCAAAGGTAAGTTACTCGAGAAAATTACCGAGCTCGTCGTTCAATTATGTTATCTCTAATGATTCAATGGAATTCTCAAATTATCAACCAATTGATTTTAAAGGTGAACAGTTTTCGATATTATTCAATACACTCTCTCGAGCTGTAAAGAAACTAACGATAAATTAGAATAAGTCACTCTCGTGCACCTATTTACTAATTCAAAGTTGCATAGATTATCAAAACCTTATAACTCTAAATCTCTCGATTCCAAGTTCTCACGTATGCGATATCATCTCTCGATCTCAATCGTAACATACATCATAAATTAATGGAGCGTGTTACAACGTTATCTCTCGATCTCGGCTGTAACTCTCAAATTCAATCAAAGCTAGCTAGACTTTGATCTACACAAGCAATTAATTTAAGAACAATAACCATCAATGCACTCAAATACCAATGAATCAATAATCAACCACAACGAAACTAAAACTCAATAATATAAACTAAATTTAATTCAAATCAAATACATAAGAGTTTTATTGTCTCTCGACCTCAAAAACATCAAATGGAATTGAAAATCAAATAAACTAAAGTTTAGAAATACGATAAACAGTGGATGAATCCGTGCGTTGCACCGTGATTTCTTCTCTTGTTCCTTCCTTGCACTCCGGAATTGATTGGCTTTGACTCGGGCGAAGAACCGGAAGTACGGATCTCCTTGGCGGCGGCTAGGGCACTTCTTTTTTCCAGAAAAATAGTCTGATATGCTCTCTCGGAATGAATCCAAATTCCCGCTTAAAACCCCCACAATCACGATAAAAAAGGAAAATAAAATCTTCAGGATTTTGCGTCTCGATCGATCGGAAGGTTTTCTCGATCGATCGGCGCACTGTTCATGCCAGCTTTTGAAACTCACTGTCTCGCTCGATCGATCGAGATTTTCCACCAATCGATCGAGACTTTAATAAAATTTGCTCTGGAGTCACTTGCCTCGCTCGATCGATCGGAAATTTGTACCGATCGATCGAGACTTGAAATTCTTTGATGCTCAACTCTCTGCCTGGCTCGATCGATCGAGAGTAAATCTCGATCGATCGAGATTCCGAAAATCTCATTTCCTAATTTTCAGCTCTTTCTCGCCTCGATTTCGCCCGTTATCTTCATATTGGCTCATTTCTTCCACTTCCGATCTATTTTCCAGAAACAAACGAATAAACACCAAAAAGCATAATATCATCCAGGAAAAAGAACGGAAAGTAGGAAGAATTTACAGTTAAAAACACTGAAAATCTAAGCCTATCAACTCCCCCAAACTTAGACTTGATCGTCCTCGAGCAAGCGATAAGCTCAAAAAGAAAAGTTAAGCTCGATACCAAGCATGAATCATCTTTACAACATACGTAAAATCTCAGAAATCCTACTTACACATCAATAGAAGTCCTTCAACACTTAACAAGAAGCAATTTCTCCTAAGTTAAACAATACATCGCAACATCGGAACGTGCGTGTGTGCTATTGTCAAACATGAGTTACATACATATCTTTAAGATCAACATGTGCCATATCAACTCCTAGTCAAGATTACTTTGAACTACTCTACAAATTTACTATCCAGCACTTCTCCACTAATGTAATTATTCCCTAGACTTGGATCAACAGGACTTTAAAAGCTTTTAACGTTAGGCCTTTTGGTGTCGGCTCCAAAGAAAATGTAGGATAGAAGCAAAGAAGAGAGTATAACAGAATCAGTTCAAAATCTTCTCACGTAAACATTGGGCTTCTCTTCACATTTTCTAGCCTTGGCCACTTTGGGTCTTATTTAACTTTTCTTTTCAAGGCTTTTTCTCTACATCTTTTCTTTTTCTTTGCTCATTCTTTTGTTCATTTCATTTCTTTCACAATGAACTTCTCAACATATAACAATTTAATGCAATGAATGAGATTCATTATACTCTCCTAGGGATGGATGAAATTGTTCTTTTAGGCTCAAACCAAGGTGGGTATAATGAGTTTGCCAAGAATGCCGAATGGGGGTCTAATCATATGCAATGCATATACCATTCTTTTTCAATAAGGCTCAAAAGGGGACACTAAGGAATAATGTATACAAGGTAGGCTTGAAAGGCACAAACGGTCCAAAGATCGCCTAAATCATCTCCAAGTCTAGTTCCTAATTATAAATTTCGCCTCAAAGTGCTTTCACTAAACTGTAGAGTTATCTAAGATACTCAAGACTCATCATAGTTAACACAAGTTTTCAATTTAATCAATACATACTTCACTCAATCATGACTCAATAAGTGCTCAAATTATTCCTCAGTTTTGACATGTAGTTAACAAAGGATATATACAAACAAGTTAAGCATTTCCATGACTCCTATCTAGATGAGGATTAATTTCATCATCGTTGCAATTCCAACTCATCAATTCTCAAGAATAACTCAATCAATAAAATTTTTTTTGTTGGTAATGCTCAAGGACGAATTAGTCTCAACATCATGCAGTCATGCTAGGAAAAGAAACAAGACAAGTAGCAATATGTGCAAAAGCAAGATATATACAAATACTCAACCCCCCCCCCCCCAAACTTAGCATGTGAATTGCCCTCAATGAACAAGAAAAATAAATGCAAAGGCAAAGACACATACCATGACGACGATCGTCACTGATCGTCGTCCTCATCATGCTCCGGAGGGGGGACTGGGTAGTGGTGCTCCTCGCCCTGATATGGCGGAAATGGTGGGTACTCAGAAGGTGGAGGTGCATGCGGCTGATAAGGTGCAAAATGTGGCTCCGGCGGGAACTGGAAACCTGGAAAGCCCTGGGCCATGGCAGTGTTCCATGCACTCTGATAGTGCATGAACTCCATCTGACGCTGAGCTACCTGCTCATGGTCCATCTGCAATGCTCTCTGCATGCTATGAATGTCCCGCTGCATGCTGTGAATGCTCTGCTGCTCCAGGCGAATATCTTGGAGATCCCTATGAAGAGAGTCCAAAGTAACACGTGTATGTTCTGCAGCAGAGGATGATGCTCCAGCTTGTGTAGTGTCCGAAGGTCTTCGTCGGCCCGTAGGAGGTGGTGGAGTGTCCACAATGATCGGTGTCTTCGGCGGAAGTAGCTCCTCGTCTTCCCCCCATGTCACTCCGTACCGCTGACATAAAGCAGTGATCGTGGATGGAAACGGTAGTGCGGAGGTCGGTGAGCTGCTCCCAATTCTGCAATGTGATCAGCAATGATCTCGCCGAAGTCCACTTCCTTCCCTGAGAGGATGGCATATACCAGGACCGCTCTGTCTTTTGTCACCTCAGAAGTGTGGGTCGAAGGCATGACCCGCGAGGCGACAAATGAAAACCATGCTTGGGCCTCTGGCTTCAAATGTTTCTTTAGAACCAACTGTGGCTCTGCTTTATCATTCCTTTGCCAATCCACTCCCGGCTTGCCAATAACTGTCAATACCTCATCGTAGTCAATCCTGCTACTCTTGAAAGATTGGTATGCACAGTTTTGAAGTAAAGGCATCCGGGTTGATTGCGGCTCGATCCACCAACACATCCTTCCCTCGAACATAAACACTTACTTGGTGCCCTGGTCTAACAGCTCGAAGATTTGTGTAAAACTCCCTTACCAGTGGAACCACAGCATCAATCGGTGTCTGAATGAATTGAAACCACCCTTTTCGCCGGACTGTCCTAATGACAGGACATTCCAATTTATCTATGCTCATTCCCCTTTCACGGCTCAGGGGTTTCTTATGGTAGGTGGGGTATAATTCAGCAATTGTGGTATTGAGAAACTTCTTTTCATCATATCCTGGCTCAGAAACAGTGGCCTCCGCCTGCTTTTGCTCTTGGGAAGCCTCCGCCTGCTTTTACCTCTTTCTGGATGACATTTTCTTGCTAAATGATTCCCAACTAACTCAATTAAATCCAACTATCCAAACAACACTATAAATCTTCCTCCTTATTGATCCCTTCTTAACCCAATTTGACTATAATTCAAGAAATTTCACCAAAAGCTACAATCTTTAAGAATTGGAAACCAATTACCGCTTAAAAATCTGATCTTGGAAAGATTTGGCACTTGGCTTGGAATTCCCTTTTTGATGTACTTCTACCCAATTTTCCTTGCAATCCTTCAAATCTGCAATGAAAAACATATATTACTTCCCAGATTTGAAGTAACTTTAAATTTGAAGGAAAAAATGATGAGATTTTGAAAAGGTGGCTAGGGTTCTATTGTGGAGAGGAGAAAAATTGAGTTAGAAAGTGAAGGCTGCTGCGTCTGTGCCCTATTATTTTTTCAAAATTTTCTCTCGCTCGATCGATCGGAAAAAATTCTCGATCGATCGAGCGAGGCAGTAGGCACAATGTTTTTTTAAAAAAAATCGGGCGATCGATCGAGAATTTGTCTCGATCGATCGCCAGCAGCAGCAAACAAAATTTAAAATTTTTCTCAACATCTTTCTCTCGGATTGCCTCGCCTACAACCAACTTGCTCTTGCTTACACACCTGCAATAGAAAATACACGAATTCATTCCCAGACAAACTCAAAACAAACAAACTAACAAAAACACATTAAAACAAGAAATCAAAAACAAAACTCGAGGAAGGAAAAACGGAAGTTCTTAATTTATAGTCCCAAGCTGGACTGTCACCTCCTCGTCTTCTCAATTTGATGGCTCCTTTGGATTCTTTACAGAATCACTCGGGAGCGTACCTTGCATCCTCCCAGATATCAACGTGGCCAACTGCCCTATCTGCACTTCCAAATTTTTAATAGATGCATCCTGATTCTGCATCCTCACCTCCGTTGATGAAATCAGCTTTGCCATCAGTTCCTCCATACTCGGCTTTTGTGTGAACCCTGCCTGCGGTTGAGGGTTCAACACATTTTCTTGATTCGACCACCTCAAATTCGGGTGGTTCCTCCATGGTTGGTTGTAATTCGAGTAGGAATTATTGGGTGGCCTGTTACCTACAAAATTAACAGCCTCAACAGATTTGTTAAACTGATTACCTGCCTGGCACTCGATGCTAGGATGACCGCCTCCACACAGCTCACAGAAGATCGCTTGAGCTTGCATTGCTGCTGCTCCCATGCTGTCAATCTTCCGATTCATGGCTTCTAATTGAGCCGAAAGAGCAGTGATCTCGTCCACTTGATGGACTCCCATTGGTTTCTGTGGCGTTCTCCTCTCTGATTGCCACTGGTAACTGTTGCACGCCATTTCCTCCAACAAGCTATATGCCTCTTCCGGCGTCTTTCTCATTATGGATCCCCCAGATGCTGCATCAATCATGGAACGGTTAGCAGAAAATAAACCGTTATAGAACGTTTGTACCCGCAGCCATATGGGTAGACCATGGTGTGGGCATCTCCTCAACAACTCTTTAAAACGATCCCACGCTTCATACAACGTCTCGGGGTCAAACTGCCCAAAAGTCGTGATATCGTTCCGCATCTTCGCCGTCTTGGAAGGGGGAAAGTACTTTGACAAAAACGCATTTGTCATCCCCTCCCATGTTGTTATAGAACCTGCAGGTAGTGAATTCAACCATGCCTTAGCTTTGTCTCGTAATGAAAAGGGGAAAAGTCTTAACCTGATGGCGTCGTCAGAGACGCCATTGTGTTTGAATGTGTCACAAATCTCCAAAAAGTTGGAGATGTGATTATTCGGATCATCCGTAGCTGCTCCCCCGAACATAACCGAGTGCTGAATCATTTGTATGATTGCCGGCTTGATCTCAAAATTGTTTGCTTGAATCGTCGGCCTCGTAACACTGGACAACGATCCTTGAAATGCCGGTTGCGCAAAGTCCATCATCGATCTAGGGTGCTGTGCTTCGTTATTATCAGCCATCGCTCGAGCTTCTCGTAATCGCCTAAGTAAAGTTCTTTCTATCTCCGGATCAAAAGGCTCGAGAATGGGCTCCTCTCTTCTAAGCATGCACTAGAGAAAACGATTCCTGTACAAAATAGACAAAAGGAGACAACAAAATACACAAAGTTATTAACAAAGATCAACAAAAGAAAACAAAGAAAATAAAAACAAAAACGCAATAATAAAAGAATTGGCTAAATTACAATTAACTAATCTCGTATGATATTATACAGATTAGTCCCCGGCAACGGCGCCAAAAAACTTGACCGCTTTATTTTTAAACAAAAGATATTTCAAAGAATGGTGTGAAGCGATTCTACCGCAAGTGCACGGTTGTCAAGTTTTAGTATAGTGAAAATTAAGTACGGGTTGTCGAATCCACAGGGACTAACGTATAAGTACCAAATAAGATTAATAAAATTATATTTAGCCTACGATTTAAGAAGTTTGATTAACTAGAGCTAAATTAAACTAAAGAATAAAAATTTAAACTAGAAATAATGAATAGGATGGTTCCGGAAATGCAAAGGTAAGTTACTCGAGAAAATTACCGAGCTCGTCGTTCAATTATGTTATCTCTAATGATTCAATGGAATTCTCAAATTATCAACCAATTGATTTTAAAGGTGAACAGTTTTCGATATTATTCAATACACTCTCTCGAGCTGTAAAGAAACTAACGATAAATTAGAATAAGTCACTCTCGTGCACCTATTTACTAATTCAAAGTTGCATAGATTATCAAAACCTTATAACTCTAAATCTCTCGATTCCAAGTTCTCACGTATGCGATATCATCTCTCGATCTCAATCGTAACATACATCATAAATTAATGGAGCGTGTTACAACGTTATCTCTCGATCTCGGCTGTAACTCTCAAATTCAATCAAAGCTAGCTAGACTTTGATCTACACAAGCAATTAATTTAAGAACAATAACCATCAATGCACTCAAATACCAATGAATCAATAATCAACCACAACGAAACTAAAACTCAATAATATAAACTAAATTTAATTCAAATCAAATACATAAGAGTTTTATTGTCTCTCGACCTCAAAAACATCAAATGGAATTGAAAATCAAATAAACTAAAGTTTAGAAATACGATAAACGGTGGATGAATCCGTGCGTTGCACCGTGATTTCTTCTCTTGTTCTTTCCTTGCACTCCGGAATTGATTGGCTTTGACTCGGGCGAAGAACCGGAAGTACGGATCTCCTTGGCGGTGGCTGGGCGGCGGCTAGGGCACTTTTTTTTTCCAGAAAAATAGTCTGATATGCTCTCTCGGAATGAATCCAAATTCCCGCTTAAAACCCCCACAATCACGATAAAAAAAGAAAATAAAATCTTCAGGATTTTGCGTCTCGATCGATCGGAAGGTTTTCTCGATCGATCGGCGGACTGTTCATGCCAGCTTTTGAAACTCACTGTCTAGCTCGATCGATCAAGATTTTCCACCGATCGATCGAGACTTTAATAAAATTTGCTCTAGAGTCACTGCCTCGCTCGATCGATCGGAAATTTGTACCGATCGATCGAGACTTGAAATTCTTTGATGCTCAACTCTCTGCCTGGCTCGATCGATCGAGAGTAAATCTCGATCGATCGAGATTCCGAAAATCTCATTTCCTAATTTTCAGCTCTTTCTCGCCTCGATTTCGCCTGTTATCTTCATATTGGCTCATTTCTTCCACTTCCGATCTATTTTCCTGAAACAAACGAATAAACACCAAAAAACATAATATCATCCAGGAAAAAGAACGGAAAGTATGAAGAATTTACAGTTAAAAACACTCAAAATCTAAGCCTATCACCAACATACTAAACTGTGGTGCAGCAGACATTATCTTAGCCGCAAAGGTGCCACTTCTTATGCGCTCTAGGCGCCTATCAGGTAAAATTTCAGCATCCGCACAAAATCATAGGCGCAAAGGCACAATAAATCATGCACCTAGGGCGCCGAAGACTCCGAGAAAAGATGTAAAATTGATTTATTTCCTTCATACATGAATTCTAACATAACTATCAGCCTCTCCTACCATAAAACTCAAAAATCAAACTTTATTATTCATTAGATAGTTAGGGTATAGTAGTTTAGACTTAGTTTATATTTTTGCTTTCCATGTTATTGAAGACGGCCACGAAGTTCAACACGAAGGGGGGATTGACGACCTAGGCGAGTGGAGATCCGATTAGTTTTTTTTTTCATTTTCTTTGTTTAATGCTTTCTAGAATAATTTTTATTGTTTTTATTGGATTATGAGTAGCTAAATTAGATACTCATAATTAGATATCAATTATTTGAATAATCTAATTGAAGAAGCGACTTATACTATATTTTATGCTGTTGAATTTTTTAAGTTGTTAGGGAAAACAATTGACTAAATTAATATAAATCGTGTGTGTTTATGTTATTAGATTCATCACTTGCTCGTTTTGAAAACTATCATTGAATTAATCTTAAATGTTGTTGTTTTGGTTAATAATTTGATAAGAATTAAAGTAGAATGTGTGGGCTAATTGACTAGGAATAAGGTGATGGAGGAATTGAATTTCCAATTGATGGATATTCAAATAACATTGAGTCTTTTGTGAATCAATGAAATAGATGATAATATCCAAGGTAGAGTTGACCGATTTCCAAGAATCGTTTTTAATAGTTTAGTCAACATTGCTTTTAATTTCACTAGTATAATTCAATCTTCACAACCCCAACTTTCTTTTATTGTTTTGTCTTGATTTCGTTAACACAAAGATTCACACCTCCTCGTGGGATCCCTAGTCACGCTACTACATTTTGTTATCAACCTTGAGATTGAGTGTGGTTAATTTGGGCGTACACGAGAAGGGCACACCACTTACGAGAAGTGCACACCACTTACTAAGACATCTCCAACTATTTTAGATGTTCAACACCAACATATACACTGATATGCCATTGTTGGTAATGTTGGAAAAATGCTTAATGAACTAGAAATTAAGCATCGAGGACCAAACGAAGTGTACTGGAGGCCGCAATCGATCGCCATATGTTGGCCCAATCGATCCCGCGTGTGGAAAAACAAATTGAAGATGAAAGATAAAAGATAAAAGGCACGTATTGATGCGTTTTTCCTGAATTGTTGCCTCCAATTGGTGTCCTTAGGTGGCATTACTTGGTCTAGATTAAATGAACAATCCTGGATAGATTTAGATCAGATTTTTCGAAAATTACATCACTTTCAAGAGCAAATTTTGTGCATCTTGTTCATCATACTTCTTGTTCAAGTATGAGTGCTTTTCAAACCTTTGTGGTTTGAGGCTTTGTGATTTGGAGTGCTCCTATCACAAGTCATAAGTCGTTGTATCTTGGGAGACAAATTGCCAATTGAATTGTTAGCACCGTAGCGAGGCAATATTGTCTTAAGACGGAGATTCTAAATCTCGCATCGACATTCATACTACGAAGTCATTGTTGATTTTGCTTGCTATCTTCCTAAGATACACACCCCAGATATTTGTCCTACAATCTTAAGACAATAACGACAACAAATGGCTTTTTCAAGTGCAACAACGACTCTCGTTCATAATAGTGAAAGGCTAGAGAATATCAGTGGAAACGACTTCAAGTGGTTGCAACAAAAGATGTTGTTTTATTTGACAACCTTTGGGTTGGCAAGGTTCCTCAATGTGGATGCTCTTACCATCATGGAGAGTGAAACCAACAGCCAAAAGAGCGCTACGGTTGATGCATGGAATCAAAGCAATTTCCTGTGCAAGAATTATATTCTCAATGGACTAGACAACACATTGTAGAATGTGTATTGCCTAGTGAAGATGGCCAAGGATTTGTGGCAATCCTGGAGGAAAAGAATAGATCCGAGGATGCGGCATGAAGAAATTCATCGTTGGGCGATTCCTGGATTTCAAAATGGTTGACACAAATACGGTGATAGTGCAAGTGCAATATTTTAAAGTAATCATGCACAAATTCATGCGGGGGGAATGGTGTAAGGAATCCAACACACAAGTGCGCAGCGGAAATAAAATTTGGATTCCTAACCGAGGACCTATACAGAGTATTCATATCGGAATGATTAAAGAGTCTCACCCTTGTAGCGTGTTTGATGCAGAATCCTCGTTGTAGCACCACGAGTCACAAACGAAAATTTACACCTTCGTCTCTACGGTATCCACACGATCAAATCGAAAGGGATGTTTAAAAACAAGTTGATAGACTTGTTCTTAAACTAAAACGAACTCACGGTTCAAAACCGATCAACGACGACCAATCAAAAACTCACAACCCACGGCGGCGGCGGCGGGAGTGAAGCTCGTTGATGGGACGGCCGAGAGTGAGAGCTAGAGTAGCTTTTAGGTTTTGATATGTAGGATTAATCTTATTAATCACCTTGTTATCTCATTATATATGTAGGATTTAATTAAGGTTCAAGACTTTCTTAAAGCCTTATGGGCCCAAACCCATGATTTAATTAAATCCTTATAATCATGTAATTAAGACTCTGCTTAATTAATTAATTCATCCAATGAATTTAATTCCCTTTATCGATTTAATCTTTTGTGCGACCCGATAGGATCTTGTAATGTTGGCAGTGACATAAAATCTCATTTTATGTCACAAGCAATGAGCGGTATCTAGCAACACATCAAGGCTACCCAAATTACAAGAATGTCATTGACTCAACATAACCTTAGAACTTGTGATAATATTAACCATGTAACTTAATCCCTTTGTCCATGTGTTTAGATTGAACACGAGTCGTGGAATAGTCATACTCGTATATTCAATCTCTATTTCTTGATCCCCAAGTAGAACTAGAATAAACGAATAAGCTCGATATCACATATCGACTCATTCGAGCACAGCCATGCATTTTAGTCTTACTTGATCAAGGGCCCAAACACTTCTCCTGTTATATAAGAGGGACAAATCCTATCTTGATCAATCAACATCCCTCTACATAATTCGTAGTGTATCCAGTATTTGCCTTTATAGTTTACCCTGTCACATGTAACGTTTGACAATATCAAGATACATAACTCCTTATGTTGGGATCTCTGATGATCTCAAGTCGTAAGGATTACATACATTATTATCACTATGAGAATTGCTTATGACACTCATATAACTATCCATGTAGCATTCTCATGGTGGGTCTGTCCAGTACATTGTTCTCTAACATGTACCCATGTGTTGATTTGATATCTCATATCTATGAACAATTCATCAATCAAAACATACTAGTCTCAATGCATTATCATTATCCTTATTCATGATAATACTTGACTAGGGACAATCTTTA
This sequence comes from Haberlea rhodopensis, assembly GCA_907163345.1. NCBI lineage: Eukaryota > Viridiplantae > Streptophyta > Magnoliopsida > Lamiales > Gesneriaceae > Haberlea > Haberlea rhodopensis. Next base: position 690,602 of record CAJQUN010000302.1, read on the forward strand.
AGAACAATACAATATTATTCTAAGGACATTAACTTATATATCAATTCATATTGCACAGATATTTGAATAAGATATAATAATGATTTGTCATTAATAAAATCATAATACATTGTATGTCATAAACAATCATCTAATGACTTGTCTTAGGGCATATCCCAACAAATCTCCCACTTGCACTAAGACCAATCAGACATATACTTAATGCCTAGAGATCTAGTATGACGATCATGCTTCTGCTGTGACAGTGGCTTCGTCAATGGGTCAGATACATTATCATTTGTTGGTACTTTGCATATCTTTACATCTCCTATTTCAATGATTTCTCGAATGAAATGAAAACGCCGAAGTATGTGCTTGGATCTTTGGTGAGATCTAGGTTCCTTAGCCAATGCGATGGCTCCATTGTTGTCACAATAGAGTTCAATCGGATCTAGAATGCTAGGCATCACCCCAAGTTCAGAAATGAACTTCTTGATCCAAACAGCTTTCTTTGCTGCATCTGAGGCAGCAATATATTCAGCTTCAGTTGTAGAATCGGCTACTGTCTCTTGCTTTGAACTCTTCCAGCTTACAGCACCTCCATTAAGGCAAAACATATATCCTGATTGCGATCGAAAATCATCTTTGTATGTTTGGAAACTTGCATCAGTGTAACCTATTACATTGAGCTCTTCCTCACCTCCATAAATCAAGAATGTATCCTTAGTTCTTCTCAAGTACTTCAGGATATTCTTGACTGCAATCCAGTGACATTCACCTGGATCAACTTGATATCTGCTCGTCATGCTCAAAGCATACGAGACATCGGGACGAGTACATATCATGGCATACATGATAGATCCAATAGCTGACACATATGGGATCTTACTCATGCGTTGTCTCTCATATGGTTTTGAAGGACACTGATCCTTCGAGAGATGTATCCCATGTGTCATAGGCACGAATCCTTTCTTTGATTCTTGCATGCCAAACCGTTTTAGCACTTTGTCTATGTATGTACGTTGACTTAGGCCAAGTAATCTTCTCGATCTATCTCTATAGATCTTGATTCCTAATACATAGGTGGCTTCACCCAAGTCTTTCATAGAAAAGCAATTCCCTAGCCAAATCTTTACAGATTGTAAGGCAGGGATGTCATTCCTAATTAGAAGTATGTCATCTACATACAATATTAGGAAGATAATTATGCTCCCACTGACCTTCTTGTAGACACAAGGTTCATCTACATTTGATGAAACCAAACTCTTTGACTGCATCATCAAAACGAAGATTCCAACTCCGAGAAGCTTGCTTCAATCCATAAATGGATCGTTGTAGCTTGCATATCTTTCCAGCATCCTTTGGATCGACAAAACCCTCGGGCTGTGTCATGTACACATCCTCAAGCAGATTTCCATTAAGGAAAGCTGTTTTGACATCCATCTGCCAGATTTCATAATCATGAAATGCAGCTATTGCAAGTAAGATCCTAATGGATTTAACCATGGCAACTGGTGAAAAATTTTCATCATAGTCAATACCATGAATTAGTTTGAAACCTTTTGCTACCAGTCGACCTTTAAAGGTTTGTACATTACCATCCATGTCGGTCTTCTTCTTGAAAATCCATTTGCACCCTATGGGTCTCACCCCTTCAGGTGGGTCAACCAAAGTCCATACTTGGTTTGCATACATGGATTCCATCTCAGATTTCATGGCCTCTTACCATTTCTCAGAATCAGTGCCCATTATAGCTTCTTGATAAGATGACGGCTCATCCTCATCAATAAGTAGTAAGTCACCTTGTTGAGTCACAAGAAATCCATATCTCTGTGGCTCCCGGTGTTCTCTTACAGACCTATGCTGGGCTTGTGTCTCTTGAGCAGCCACTTCATCCACAACAGCTTGTGGTGACTGCTCTGTTTCCATCTCAATATCATGTTCAGTGTTTTCTTGTGGTTGAACTTCACTAAGTTCTATATGTCTCCCACTGGTTTTTCTAGAAATAAATTCTCTTTCAAGAAAGACACCAGTCCGAGCAACAACCACTTTGTTCTCGGTGGGATAATAGAAATAGTATCCTTTCGTTTCCTTAGGATACCCCACAAATAAACACTTTTCAGATTTGGGTCCAAGTTTGTTAGAGGCGTGACGTCTCATGAAAGCCTCACAACCCCAAATCTTCATAAAAGACATACTAGGACGTTTCCCAGTCCATATCTCATATGGTGTCTTGTCCACTGATTTAGATGGAACACGGTTCAGTATGAATATTGCTGTTTCTAAAGCATGTCCCCGAAAGGATATCGGAAGATCTTCATGACTCATCATTGATCGAACCATGTCCAACAAGGTTCGATTCCTCCTTTCGGATACACCATTCCATTGTGGAGTATACGATGGAGTGAGTTGTGGGACTATCCCACACTCCTTTAGATAGTCATGAAACTCTTGGCTTAGGTATTCACCTCCTCGATCTGATCGAAGGATTTTGATACTTTTACCAAGTTGGTTTTGTACTTCATTCTTGAAATCCTTGAACTTTTCAAAGGTTTCATGTTTATGTTTCATTAGGTACACATACCCATATCTACTGAAGTCATCAGTAAATGTAACGAAGTATTGTAAACCACCTCTAGCATGTGTGCTTATTGGTCCACATACATCACTATGTATGAGACTCAATAAATCATTTGTCCTTTCAACATGTCCCTTGAAAGGAGCTTTAGTCATCTTGCCCATTAAACAAGATTCACATGTTTCATATGATTCAAAATCAAATGAATCCAATACTCCATCCTTATGAAGTTTTGATATGCGATTCTCGTTTATATGGCCCAAGCGACAATGCCAGAGATAAGTTGGATTAGAATCATTATTCTTAATCCTTTTAGTATTTATGTTATAGACGGACATATCAAGATTTAATACATAAAGACCATTAATCATTTGTGCACTAGCATAAAACATATCATTTAAATAAATGGAGCAACAATTGTCCTTTATAATAAATGAAAATCCAAACTTGTCCAAACAAGAAATAGAGATAATGTTTCTAGTAATTGAAGGCACAAAATAACAGTCTTTTAAATCTAAAGATAAACCGGAAGGCAAAGATAATGAATAATCTCCTATAGCTAATGCAGCAACTCTTGCTCCATTTCCCACTCGGAGATCTACTTCGCCTTTTGCCAATGTCCTACTCCTTTTAAGATCCTGCACATTAACACAAATGTGAGATCCACATCCAGTATCTAATACCCATGATGAAGAAGTAGATAAATTGACTTCTATAACAAAAATACCTGAAGTGGAAGTCACACTTCCCTTCGTCTTCTTAAGATCCTCCAGATAAACTTTGCAATTTTCTTTTCCAATGTCCGGTCTCACCGCAATGGAAACAGTTCCCCTCTTTTGCCACTCCTCCCTTTGGCTTAAGTGCAGCAGTATGAGGCTTAGATTTGACAAAGACTTTCTTGTTCGTCTTTAAGCCTCTTGCTTTATCCATTCCTTTGCTCTTATTCACAATAAGAACATTTGTAGGTTTAGACTTCTTGCTGTTAGCTTCAAAAGTTCTCAGCATGCCAAGCAACTGTGGTAGAGTCTTTTCAATTTCAATCATATTGTAATTCAAGACAAATTGACTGAAGCTTTCAGGCAACGATTGCAAGATCACGTCAGTGGCCAACTCTTGGTCCAATGGAAAACCCAGCTTCTCCAGATTCTCAATGTACCCAATCATCTTGAGTACATGAGTGCCAACCAGACTTCCTTCTACCATTCTACACTGGAATAACGCTTAGAGACGTCATACCTCTCTTGTCTTGCTTGTTGTTGGTACAATTGCTTTAGATGCTCGATCATATCGAACGCCTCCATTTCCTCATGTTGCTTCTGAAGCTCAGAGTTCATGGTGGCAAGCATAAGGCACCCAACATCAAGTGCGTCATTTTGATGCTTCTTGTAAGCATTTTGACGGCTTTAGCAGCCGTCAAGGGAGGTTCCTCAGCAGGTAAGGGTTCCTCTAGGACATATTGCTTCTTTTATTGTTTGAGGACAATCCTCAAATTCCTATACCAGTCTAGGAAATTTGTCCCATTCAGTTTGTCCTTCTCAAGGACCGATCGCAATGATAGTGTGTTTGTAACGTTGTTGGTTGCCATGGATATCTACAATATAAAAATGCAAAATAAGTTTATGATTTTAATCATTTAATATGGTCTTATATTAAATGACACTCCCACTATTTTGTTTAAAATTATCAACCCTCGAAAACTTTAGTGGGCCAAGATCCATATTTCACTTAATCTTGAGTTAGCTTTGGCTAATCGCCCAAGACTCGGTTATTTAGGTAGACAACTCTTTGTCAATTACAATCACATGCAATTCTTGGATGATTCGACGAACAACGCTTTGTTCAAATTCATCTAATGAATTATTTTCCAACCCCATCCCTCTAGGTTCCCAATCCTATTGAGATAACGCTAGTTAAGTCGAACCCAATTTTAAAATAACACGGATATCACTTTTATCCTTTCACGTCTTACTAAGATTGTCACGGTGCTTTGCTTTGGCAAACCCACACATGTTCAATCGAAGTCTTGACGAGTATTTTTAATTGGAAGGCATCTTAAACTTAATATTATAAGAGGGATTTATTGATCTCATGATTTTATTAATATTGAAAATATGTCCGGTACATATATGAATATATACATATCTACATATATATTTATCAAGCATCAATATTAAATAAAACTGTAAACATGCATCTCATACATCAACGTAAAGAAAACGTGACATGATTATAGCCCCAACTAAAGATTTCTCAAGCCAATGAGAAAATCTAAAAGGTCAACCTAAGGGTAACTTCTCCAAGCACCTCTTTGGCTCCCTTTTATGAATGACCTTCTCATCCCGGCACCATGGTCCATCTTCATTGATCTCCATCAATAAAACTCTAACTAAACTATATAACAATTACATGATTTAGAGAATTCCTCGAGTTACATTCGAGGGGGGGCATAGGGGAGGGAATACATTCAGGAAAAAAATAGAAAAGGCACGACTCGTAGGCCGTATTAAATTACAAACATTTACAAACTCCTATCTAATAGGGCATAGGGCTATAACCATGCACCATGCTCAAACAACACATAAAACATGCTATAACAATTAATGAATTAAATTCTAAACATTTTAAAATTTAATCCCAATAAAACTGTAAAATAAATTTTATGAAATTATCGTACGCTCGGGACATCACATGTCACGGAACCTTAGCCCAAAACCACGTCCAACCACGAGGGTTCGAAACCCTAATAATTGGCGACGGCGGCCGAGAGCCATGCATGGCTGCTAGGGTTCGAAACCCTAGCCGTCATGAGCCACAATGGTTCGAAACCTTTGTTATAGTTCTCGGCCTTTCATGCACGATTCATGACGTTGGCGGCTTGACCATCTCGAGCCAATGGGTTCGAAAACCCTAGCCCTCATGTGGCCTTAGCCGTCAACCTTCAATTTTTCGTGAGCCATGATCGAACCAGGCGCCGCTAATAAATATTATCGAGCCAAAAGGAGGGTTCTAAACCCTAGCCATGTTTCGACACCTCCATGCACAACCATGAGCCACAACGGCTAAACCATCTCGAGCCAAGGGTTTGAAAACCCTAGCCCTCATGTGGCAGCCGTGGGTCAAGAGTCATGGTGGTGGCCGAACCATCAAGCCTAGGGCTCGGCTTTTCGCCTTCGTGTATCGTATACATAAATTGTCAACTATATCATATATAATTTTACAATGATTTTCACAAACTCGATTTACTCATATCATATATAATTATACAGTTTTAAAGCATGCAATATAATTCTAAATATGATTAAACGATTAACCACATAATTCCGATATGAGCTTTGTACACGGCTCTGATACCACTGTAAGGAATCCAACACACAAGCGCGCAGTGGAAATAAAATTTGGATTCCTAATCGAGGACCTATACAGAGTATACATATCGGAATGATTAAAGAGTCTCACCCTTGTAGCGTGTTTGATGCAGAATCCTCGTTGTAGCACCACGAGTCACAAACGAAAATTTACACCTTCGTCTCTACGGTATCCAAATGATCAAATCGAAAGGGTTGTTTAAAAACAAGTTGATAGACTTATTCTTAAACTAAAACGAACTCACGGTTCAAAACCGATCAACGACGACCAATCAAAAACTCACAACCCACGGCGGCGGCGGCGGGAGTGAAGCTCATTGATGGGACGGCCGAGAGTGAGAGCTAGAGTAGCTTTTAGGTTTTGATATGTAGGATTAATCTTATTGATCACCTTGTTATCTCATTATATATGTAGGATTTAATTAAGGTTCAAGACTTTCTTAAAGCCTTATGGGCCCAAACCCATGATTTAATTAAATCCTTATAATCATGTAATTAAGACTCTTCTTAATTAATTAATTCATCCAATGAATTTAATTCCCTTTATCGATTTAATCTTTTGTGCGACCCGTTAGGATCTTGTAATGTTGGCAGTGACATAAAATCTCATTTTATGTCACAAGCAATGAGCGGTATCTAGCAACACATCAAGGCTACCCAAATTACAAGAATGTCATTGACTCGACATAACCTTAGAACTTGTGATAATATTAACCATGTAACTTAATCCCTTTGTCCATGTGTTTAGATTGAACACGAGTCGTGGAATAATCATACTCGTATATTCAATCTCTATTTCTTGATCCCCAAGTAGAACTAGAATAAACGAATAAGCTCGATATCACATATCGACTCATTCGAGCACGGCCATGCATTTTAGTCTTACTTGATCAAGGGCCCAAACACTTCTCCTGTTATATAAGAGGGCAAATCCTATCTTGATCAATCAACGCCCCTCTACATAATTCGTAGTGTATCCAGTATTTGCCTTTATAGTTTACCCTGTCACATGTAACGTTTGACAATATCAAGATACATAACTCCTTATGTTGGGATCTCTGATAATCTCAAGTCGTAAGGATTACATACATTATTATCACTATGAGAATTGCTTATGGCACTCATATAACTATCCATGTAGCATTCTCATGGTGGGTCTGTCCAGTACATTGTTCTCTAACATGTACCCATGTGTTGATTTGATATCTCATATCTATGAACAATTCATCAATCAAAACATACTAGTCTCAATGCATTATCATTATCCTTATTCATGATAGTACTTGACTAGGGACAATCTTTAAGAACAATACAATATTATTCTAAGGACATTAACTTATATATCAATTCATATTGCACAGATATTTGAATAAGATATAATAATGATTTGCCATTAATAAAATCATAATACATTGTATGTCATAAACAATCATCTAATGACTTGTCTTAGGGCATATCCCAACTACTGGTTCTCAGTGATTCATTCCAAGTGGCCGCAATGAAGGACTTCAAGAATTATCTCAAGCAGAAACGAAAAGAGATGAATCTTGAGGATCTTGTGGTTTGCTTGAGAATCGAAGAGGAAAATAGAATTTCGGAAAGGAAGGAAAATTGGCACCAACATGAAGCACGAGTGGACTTAGTGGAAAAACCCACCAGAACAAAGCGCAAGTTTGACGGCATGGCATCCAAATCTGGAAAGGCGAAGAAGTTCAAAGGCAAGTGCTAAAAATATGGAAAACCCAATCACATGAAAAAGTATTGTCGCAATAAAGACAATCGTGGGAAAGCTATGAATCAAGTAAATGTGTGATCGCACTTTTCTTTAACACAAAATATGTACCAATTCAGTTTAATGTGCGAATTCAACCGCAAGTGTACGGTGTCAAGTTTTAGTATAGATAATTAAGATCAGGTTGTCGAACTCACAGGGACTAACTGTAAGTACCAAATAAGACATGTTTAACTATATTTAACCTATGATAATTAAATAAAATACTAAGCAACTAAATTAACTACTAATACAACCAAGTCAATAAAAGTAAACGAGAAAATTCCACTATAGAAGATTATCAAGACGCCGGTTCACCAATGCAATCCCTACAATTCTCTATTGAATATCCAAATATTTCTAAGGTGACGAGTTCTCCGAAGTTATCTAATATACTCTCTCGAGCTATATTAAACATAATAGCAAATTACAGTAAGTGGCTCTCGTGTATTTATTTAACAACTCAATATTGTATTAAGATCAATGGAAACTACTAGCTTTTGATTACTAGATATCTATAGCTATCATACATGTATTTGCCTTCATCTCTCGATCTCAGTCTGAAATTAACGGTATGAGTTATTCGTTCCGTATCACAATATTATCTGTCGATCTCAGTCTAAAATACTACAATCATTCAAAGGTGATCAATCCTTCAAAAGCATTAAAAAATCATTAAACATACACAAAGAATTATAAGGATTCAATCAAAACTAAACATCAAATCATAAGTTCAAGACAAATGAGTGCCTAGCCTCGATAAATAAATTTAGTTAATCATATTTAAATCACAAAATCAGACCTAAGCATGAATAATCCAAAATAAATCAAAAATAAATTCAAAAGACAAGAATAAACTCTCAACGCCGACTCCGAGTGTAGATTCTCGCTCCTTCTCTTGCTTCCTTCTCGATCGTCTGGCATTGTTCCAAAATCCTTGGATAAAGGTATGCTGGATGGTTGATTTTGGTGAGATGGAAGATGGATGGAGGCTTAATCCTAGGGCAAAAGTCTGAATTCTGATCTGATTTTTGTGCATTATTTATAGATAAGTGAAAATATGAAGCTTCTTTGTTGGACACAAACTCTAAAAGGTATTTTTTTCAAAGATGAGGCTACCGATCGATCGGTAACTTCTACCGATCGATCGGTAGAAGCATTATATTTTTTTCTTTTTTACATTATGGTCTACACCGATCGATCGGTAGAAGCATTATATTTTTTCTTTTTACATTCTGGTCTGCAGCGATCGATCGCTGCTTAATGGGCGATCGATCGCTGGTCTTGAATCGATTCGGTCATTTTTCATCATTTTTGCTCATTTTCTCCATTTTTATGCATTTCAACCTTGGTTCCTGAAACATCCAAATATATACCAAAAAGTGTAAAATCATCCAAGAATCAACACAAAAACCATTAGAAATTTATAGCTAGAAAAGTGTAAAAATGGCACTTATAAACTCCCCCAAACTTATCACTTGATCGTCCTCAATTAAGCATTAAAATCAAGGCTCTTTTAATATTAGAACGTTAGGCCTTTTGTGTTGGTTTCAAAGAAAAGGTAGGATAAGGGCAAAGAAGGGAGTATAATTATATAAAGTTCATATTTTCGCACAACTTGAGCTTCTCTTCTTTTTTCTAGCATTGACCACTTTGTGTAAACAAGGCTCTTTCTTTTCTTCTTTTCTTCATTCTCATTCATCAATATTTTTCAATAATAAGCTCATTAATATATAACAGTTTAAGGGCATTGAATGAGATTCATTATACTCCCTTAGGGTAAGGATACAATTTTTCACTCAAATAATGGTAGGTATAATGAGTTTAAAAAAGAATATCGAATGGGGTCTAATTATATGCAATGCATAAACCATTCTTTTTCACTAAAGCTCAAATTGGGACACTAGAGATTAATGTAGACAATGTATGCTTGAAATGCTCAAATGTGTCAAAGATCGCCTAGATAATTTCTAAGTCAAGTTTGTAACTATAAAATTTTACCTCAAAGTGTCATCATCAAATAGGTTCTAGGATAACTCTAAGATGCTCAACACAAATCATCAAGTTCACAATAATTATCACTATTCAACATGCAATCCACAAAATCATGACTCAATGTGCTTGATGTATTCCTCATTATTGGCATGCTAACTCAACAAAGGATATTCATGTACAAGTCTAACAATCATTAAAATTCAAGTCCATATGCATAGTGAGATCAAAATCATTATTGAATAGGCACTACTAGAATTCATTCTTTTCTCAAGTTTGAACTCTTAAAAAAACTTTAAGCTCAAAATAATAAGACTATTCAAGTGTCAATTAAGCACACAACATGCAGATTAAACAAGAAAAATATGCAAGCCACTCCCCCAAAGTTAAATAAACATTGTCCTCAATGTGTAAAAGAATCAAAAGAGAAATAGTAAACTCCCCTGATCAATATGCTTGCATTAGGGTTGAGGAAACTGGTTTTGAAAGTTTCGCTTCTGTAGGGATTTATCGCTCCAACTGAGTACCCTTCATATTGCTCTTACATGATGCTATGAATATTATTAAGGTACCCTCTAACTTAGTCGTGACGTCTGCATAACTATCTCTCATCTCTTCGTGATGTTCAAATGGTTGAGGTGTATCATGATGGTAGTAAGGCTCTGGCGGGTATTGGTGGCTCCAACCTTGCAGTGAAGGATCCCAATGCCAATGGTGGTCGAAGTCCGCCATATCATTGAATATGTGCATCACACCGTCTTCATCTCTATCAAACAGGGACTCTCAGTTGCCAAAGCTCCACTAAATACCCATCACTGTGTCTCTGCATCCAATCCATTGTAGAAAAATTGCATAAGAGTATAGTTCGAAAAGTTATGATAATGAAAAGTTATTGCCAAATTGTTGAATCTCTCCCACACTGCATAGAATGGCTTTGGAGGTTGTTGGGCAAAGCTTGTGAAGACTTGTTGATGAAACATCACAATTACCTCGCAAGAAAAACAAAACAAAACAATATAAATAATTTTTTTTTTCGAAAGTAAAATAAAAAATGGTTAAATTACAATCAAAGAATCTAGTATGATATTACTAAAGTTAGTCCCCGGCAACGGAGCCAAAAACTTGATCGCACTTTTCTTTGACACAAAATATTTACCAATTCAGTTTTAATGTGCGAATTCAATTGCAAGTGCACGGTGTCAAGTTTTAGTAAAGATAATTAAGATCAGGTTGTCGAACCCGCAGGGACTAACTGTAAATACCAAATAAGACAGTTTTAACTATATTTAACCTACGATAATGAATTAATAAAATACTAAGCAGTTAAATTTACTACTAATCCAACCAAGTCAATAAAAGTAAACGAGAAAATTCCGCTAGAGAAGATTATCAAGACGTCGACTCACCAACGCAATACCCCACAATTCTCGATTGAATATCCAAATATTTCTAAGGTGACGTGTTCTCCGAAGTTATCTAATATACTCTCTCGAGCTATATTAAACATAATATCAAATTGTAGTAAGTCACTCTTGTGTACTTATTTAACAACTCAATGTATTAAGATCCGTGAAAACTACTAGCTTTTGATTACTAGATATATATAGCTATCACACATGTATTTGATTTCATCTCTCGATCTCAGTCTGAAATCCACGGTATGAGTTATTCGTTCCGTTTCACAATCTCTCGATCTCAATTTCAATACTACAATCATTCAAAGGTGATCAATCCCTCAAAAGTATTAAAATCATAAAACATACACATATAATTATAAGGATTCAATGAAAACTAATCATCAAATCATAAGTTCAAGACAAAGGATTGCCTAGCCTCGATAAAGAAATTTAGTTCTTAATATTTAATCTCAAAATCAAACCTAAGCATGAATCCAAAATAAATCAATACTAAAATTCAAAAGACAAGAATAAACTCACAGCGCCGACTCCGGTTGTGGATCCTCGCTCCTTCTCTTGCTTCCTTCTCGTCCGTTTCTTTAATCATCTTATTGGAGTTGTTCCAAAATCCTTGGATGAAGGTATGGTGGATGGCGGATGGTGGATGGTGGATGTTGAGATGGAAGATGGATGGAGGCTAAATCATAGGGTAAAAATATATGAATTCTGATCTGATTTTCATGCATTATTTATAGAGGAGTGAAAATATGAAGCTTCTTTATTGGACACAAACTCTAAAAGGTATTTTTTTTCAAAGATTCTCGGCTACCGATCGATCGGTAGAAGCGTTACATTTTTGTTTTTTACATTTTGGTCTGCAGCGATCGATCGTTGCTTAATGGGCGATCGATTGCTGGTCTTGAATTTTCAATTTTTAAATTTTTTCCTCTCTTCGATGTGCTCGCTCGGTTTGGTCCTATTTCAACATTTTTGGCTCATTTCCTCCATTTTTATGCATTCACCTTGGTTCCTGAAACATACAAATATATACCAAAGAGTGTAAAATCGTCCAAGAATCAACACGAAAACCATTAGAAATTTATAGCTAGATAAGTGTAAAAATGACACTTATCAACGTGACCGAAAACGATCGTCACTCAAATAATTTGGATGATCTAGTGCTTACCGCTTAATTAGATTGTGTATCTTTGAAAGTTGTAAACTCCAAGAATGGAGTGATTCTAAACAAATGTAATGACGATATTTGTTGAAAGCAATAAAATTTATTTGGATTGATCTTATGGTTTGTGACGTGATTGTTAGGATAATTTAAATCATAGTTCGCAGCACAAATTGTAATATTAAATTTATTGCTTGAGTGTGGACTAAGTTAACAAAATCGTCATTCATTTGTTAAAAGAAACGTAACGTCTCTAGAGATAATTCACAATGATGTATGTGATGGAAAGATTGTGCAAACTAGATATGAGGGAAAAGTAATTTGTTACTTTATCAATATTTGCACATGATATTGTTGGCTTCTTTGTTACAAAGCAAAAAACAAGATCGTTGAGGTGTTTAAACACTTCAAGAATGAGATTGCAATCAAATTTAGCAAAGAGGTTTGCTATGGGAAATTTTGAGTAGATTATACTTGTGTTGTTTAAGAATTTGGTGCTTAAGCTTAAATTTTCAAGACTATAAAATCTTGAATTCAAGTTTCTAAGCTTTGTATGCTTAAAACACAAGTGAGGAATCAAAACCAAAAATTTTGACTGTGTTGAAATAACTCATTTGGTTCATTTTGAATTTATAAGCTAGTAAGCTTAAAACATGAATTTGCAAGATATAAAAATCTTGAATTCAAGTTTTCTAAGTTAGTGCGCTTAAATTGCAAATTGTGAACCGAGTTTGAGAATATTATCCAAGTTTCAACTTTTGTAAGCAAGTATGCTTAAATCTGAAATTTTCAAGAAATAAAATCTTGAATTTGGATTTGTACGACGATAACGCTTAGAACTTGAAACACGAAGTGCAATTCGAGACTATCCCTAAGTTGGAGGAGGTTGCAATTCTATGAGTCAATCACATCCGAAGTGCCACATCTAGGCAATGACGAAAAACCTTGTGATTGAAAGAAAATAGAGTTTACTACAATATTTGAAATGTGGGGGTGCTTGGCTAAACTAGAAATATGAAGACCAAAGTAAACTCATAACAAACGCCAAATAAATGACATGAAGAGTTTGACAAATCATGTTGTCAAATAGATTAATGAGTGTGACAATTGTGTACACACATAAGCATATGTATGCTTGTGTATTGATAATATGTTCATTGAGAAAACAATTTAGAAATCATCAAGTAACAAAGAAAAATGTTGACGATGCATTTTTTACATATGTGCATCAAGAACAATAAAAGAACAATAGTTGGAATAAAAGTTTCCAAGACATTTGAATAAACTTTAGAAATCATCAAATTTTAAGCTTTGTGCTTAAATTTCAAGTTTGCAAGAAATAGAATTGAACCTATAATTTTTAAGAATCTATGCGCTTAAAATTTGAATTGTGAACTAAAGTTGAGTATCTCCTCTGGTCTCGTATTTTGTAAGAAATAACGCTTAAAATTTGATGATGGAAATATCCTAAGGGCATGTTTGAAGTGGGGGTTTGGGATTGGGATAAGGGTGATCCCATGTTTGGATTGATGGTTAAAAAAATTTATCCCACCATATTTATCCCATTATGCAACAAAATGACATAAATACCCCTTCTCACATTTTTTCACTATCTCAAAATTTGAAATTCCATCCAAAAATTACAACTTATTTCCTACATTATTTATTCTTATTATTATTATTTTATTATATATATATTATTTTATTATTAATAATTTATTATCAGTATTATTAATAATATATAATAATAATAATAATATGTAATATATATATATTTATATAATAATAATAATAATAGAGATATATATATAATAAAATAATATATACGAAATATTAATAAATTAATATATATAAATATACATAAAATATATATATTTATATATATATATAATATATAATAGTAGTAAGGGTGTTTTAGTCATTATAACAATATATTTTTTATTTTATTATTATTATTATTATTATATATATATATATATATATATAATAGTAGTAGTAAGGGTATTTTCATCATTAGAATTATAATTTTTTATCACAATCTCATATTATTATATCATATTACTTATCCTATCATTCACTTCAAACAGACCATAAAAGGATAAAATGATGCAAATGAGGTAATTTGATTATCAAAATTGAAGATATATTGTTGTGAAAAATTCTCTATTCAAAACATATAAAGCTTCTTCGGGCGAGTGACTCTATAAGTTGTTAGAGAAAAAAATTATGTGCATGCAACTAAAATATGTTGCCCTAATGCTATATGACAAAATGATATCTAGTGGCATAATCTTGAGTGATTACGTGAAACCGCGGATCCGCATATGAAATGGTTAACCGAGAGATCATATTAAAATTTATCGAGGGGAATGAGATTAAAAACCTCATAATTAAAATCTTGTAGTGGATACCAACCTTTGTGATTGGAAATCCCAAGATCTAGGTTCAAAAGGGACAATCAAACTACGAGATTGTATAAACACCTTAGAGAATTAATCTCAAGGGCGTAGCCTGCAAAAGGGGTACGAAGATATGCAAAAGGCCATTAATGATTCCTAAGACATATAATAATATGTTGGAGTATAGCGGGATACTCTTATAGGAGATCACCTACATGAGTGCAAAGTGTGGCCGCTTCAAAGATGAAAAACACTTATGAAACCAAGCATGGTCCATGGTCGAAAATGATACAACCGTAAAAACAAATATGAATGTTACAGTTGTTATGGTGTGGGTTCAATTGTCTCGGTCTACAACGTTAAATAGTTCTAGATATAAGTTCACTATTAAGTCAAGTAAATCCGATTGAATACTATTACGGAAGATTCAAAGCCACAAGTTATCTCTCCAGATGCCATAATAGTTCGTTGAAGGCACTCAATTGCATACATGCATTAATTTAATTCATGTGGGGGATTGTTGGAATTATAAATTAAGCATCGATGACCAAACAAAGTGTACTGGAGGCCGCGATAGATCGTCATATGTTGGCCCGATCGATCGCGCTTGTGGAAAAACGAATTGCCAAAAATCTTTCAGGCACGACCGGTCGCCACTCGGCACTATCGATCGTGCCTGGCAGTAGGCATGCGTAGATCTTCGGGTTGGGTGCGTCCCTTTCGGGTATTGATGTGTTTTTTTCCTGAATTGTTGCCTTCAATTGGTGTCCCTAGGTGACATTACTTGGTCTACTATATAATGAAAAACCCATGGATAGATTTAGATCAGATTTTTCAAAATCACATCACATTCAAAAGCAATTTTTGTGCATCTTGTTCATCCTACTTATTGTTCAAGTTTGAGTGCTTTCAAACATTTGTGGTTTGAGGACTTGTGAAGGAGTGCTCCTATCACAAGTCATTGGTTCTTTATACGTTTTGCCACTGATGTTTGGGCCGTATTTTCTTTTAGCGGTTTCTCATTTAGTCATTCAACATCAACGAAGCTGCTTTTTGTGCTGCACAGCTCGTTGTCAAGTTTGTCCTTATCATGTTTTAGGCTTTCTATTTGGACATGTAGCTGTGCAGTTACGTTCTCAAGATCTTCAATTTGTTTCTTCAGTTGAGCGAATCTGGTAAGCAGTTCATTCAAGTCCTCTTTCTTCAGTAGAAGAACTGTTTTGCTTCCTCTAGCTGTGTTCTCAGTTTTGCATGTTCAAGGAATTCTGTTGTAGGCATTACCTGCGCCTCCTGAACAAATGTATCAAATTTCATTTGTATTTCTTTCAACTCAATTTCCTTTTTAAAAGCATTGTCTTCATTTCTTGAATTCCAGCCACTAATTCTGCATTTTGAACTAACTCTGTCCCCTGAGGACCTTCGGCACCCACATCTTCCTGTAATGGTGAAGGAGGTTGGAGAAATGGATCATCAAATAATTTTCGTACCAGCTGAGTTTCTGACTCGTGATCAACACACACATCCACCAAGTTTGCATCAACGGATATGTTGGAGTCGTCATATAAATTGTCCTCTGTAATATTCTCACTCAGATCAATCAAGAATCCTGCAATTGTGGAGTATGGTGTAAATACATAACTGAGGAATGTCGACTAATGTGGATGTTCTTCTTTTGTTTATTCTTAACATGGCGGTTCGTCAATTGGTGGTACTTCATAAAGTTGTGGTTCATCATCTTGTTGTTGTTCGTTATGTGGTTCAACAATTGGTTGTTCTTCAATTTATTGTTCTCTGCCATATTGGGTCTCTCTTCGGTTGAATTTATCGCATTCAATGCGATGCAGAAATTCAACTTTCTCATTTGACATTGGTAAACTTCTTTGTTGTATCTGCAACCAATTGTTTAAAGTGCATCAATTACTTTTATATGTTCGTGCATCAATTGCTTTTATATGTTCATGCATCAATTAGTTTATATTCTTTTGTTCCTGCACCAATTACTTACATCCACCTGTACTGTTTGTGCATCATTTATTTTCATGCACCAATTAGTTTAAGATTGGTGCACCACTTACTTTTATATGTTCGTGCATCAATTGCTTTATATGTTTGTGCATCAATTGCTTTTATATGTTCGTGCATCAATTAGTTTATATTCTTTTGTCCGTGCACCAATTGTTTTCATCCACCTTTATTGTTCGTGTATCATTTACTTTCGTGCACCAATTAATTTAAGATTGGTGCACCACTTACTTTATATGTTCGTGCATCAATTTCTTTATATGTTTGTGCATCAATTTTCCAATTAGTTTATCTTCTTATGTTTGTGCATCAGTTATGTTCATCCACTTGTTTTGTTCGTGCATCAGTTATTTTCGTGCACCAATTACTTTTTTGCAAGGTTCGTGCATCTTCTAATTACTTTTTAAAAGGTTCGTGCAACACATACACTATAAATGGAGTTCACTAATACTTACATAAGTACGGTCAAGCTCTTTGATTTCAATGGAATTAAGCTTCTTTTACAACTCTTCAGGATTCCATTTCATGAACCTTGGGACCATGTTCAAATTAACTGGATCTACCAGGTCTATCATCTCGCATAGCCAATATTATGCATAAATGGTAAACAATGTTATCAACAAAAAATAGGGAAAAATTAAGGACATTAATCGCAAGGGGGAATTGTAAACCTACTTACGGGTATCAGTGGAACACAACCAAAATGTTTTTAATTATTCGATTCAACTAAACTTGTAAGAAAATTCTTTAATATGTGTTCTAACCAATTGTGGGTGTAAATTTTGTCCAGGTCATCCACCAACCCCGTGTAAGCCCATGACAGGTTCGATGACTTTGTGGAAAGGAAGAATGTTGCCAGCATATACAGAGTTACCAATCTGGCAACATCATGTACAGTAGTAACATCCCGGCTTGCAACTTTGGATGTCAATTTCTTAAAAATCAAACTCTTGCTCATTCTATAATGGGAAACTGATTCCTTCTTAGGAAGTACCTTCTTAGGAATGCTGATCGCAGATAATCTACAAGCTGCATATCAATGTCTTTAATACCATCTCTTATCCCAAAAATCAAATGAACATCATTAATACTAATTGCCATTGTGTACTCCCCAAATGTGAATTTTTTCAAATCTTTGTTGAAGCACGATTTATTTCCATTGTTGGGAGATCATGTTTCTTGCAATGATCGAATACAACTTTCTCAGTCAGAAGCATTCAAAATAAGCCAAAACGGTGTTTGCAGCAACACTACTAAATCTTGTTTACGAAGTTTGAGTTTCTTTATGTCAATTACCACGGCCTGCAAGTTTGCTCTGTATAATGCATATCTACGCCATTTTTGGGCTTTCTCTTCATTTTCTGGCGAGGGGAGTGATGTTGAGATGAAAGCAATTACTAGTAAGGATACATTAATACATTTGCTCATATGTATGTGCACCACTAACTTTAGTGGTGCACGTACATTCCACATGATCCTACTGGTGCAAAATACCTTTACATTACCATATATTGTCACAAACTTTAGTGGTGCAAAAATTCCTTTAGCCTGACTCCATTTCAAAAACAGAAAAAGCCTGAATCCATTTCAAAAACATAAATCTCAATTAAACATAAACAGTTAACATGATATCCCACGAAAAGCACATGAATGCAAACCCTAAATTTTGCCAAAAACCATTCAAACCATAATCCAAAAAGAAACCATATTAAAACCCTAATAATCCATTCATAGGACGAGAAAATCCAATTCAAACCATAATCTCAAAAGATACCATTCAAACCATAATCCAAAAAGAAACCGTATTAAAACCCCTATAATTTCAAAAACCAACCCTACTAATTTCAAAAACCATTCATAGGACGAGAAAATCAAACCGTTACATACCAGATTTTGTCGATTTTTTTCTCTTTGTTGTCGTCTTGCTTTGATTTGTAGCCCGAATAATGTTCTTGGATTTTGGAGCCATGTAAATTTTTTGTTACAGAAAATGTTTTCGAAAGTTTGCCCACAAAACGAAGAGATGGAAAGGAGTTTACGAGGAGATTTGAATTGAAGTCGTGAAAGGAAGAGCTCAAATGAAGTTGTGAAAGGAAGATATTGAAAATGTCTGAGATTGTCACGATTTCGTCTCATTAAGGGGCACTTTTGTCATTTGAACATAAAGTGGACTTAAATGATTGCAATTTTTTCCCAGACTAGGATGAAAAAATTTCACTATATGTTACCGGCCTAAATTTTTTCCTTGTTTAATTTGGTCAACCATGATCTACATCGTTTTTTTTTAATTTGGGCCCAAATCGTTGCATTTTAATGGGAAAATTACGGGCCGGTACTCTTTCATGAAACTTAATCTATCCTAGTCCTGCGAAAAAAACATTAGTTGATCTAGGTCCATACTTGAATGACAATAATAACCCCATGTGGTCCATGTGGTCCACGCGGTCCAACCAATCTTTAATAAAATTACATTCTTAACCCTTAGAAAATGTTAAAAGAACAAAATATGCATTTATATACTATTCATTATCGTTTTCATCCTAATATTTACCAAATAGTAGCATCATATGAGCATGAGATCCTTCGGTTTTTGTCATCTCGGGAAGAACTCAATAGCATACTTTTGCAAAGGACTCACAGTTCATATAATGATCATCTAATTATAATTCAAAACCCGATTTGAAGATCATGTTAAAATAAATAACAGGCCCATCATGCTTCCGTATTACAATAAAATTTTAACAAACTGAAATATACCATTTTGACCATAACGGCACCGGGTGAGGTGGGTCGCAAAGCCACCAGTCGAAAACTTACTGCCTCCAGACTGTTTTACGAATGGCCCTCACCATCCAACCTCAGCTCACAGGCGAGGTTAGTCTGCCAGTTATCCGACTCCTTCAGAAACCGTACATCACAGTCCTAATTTGTTTCCTACCTTAGGGCGTAAGGTATAATCAAGATATAAGAACGATTTAAAGAACTCTGGGAGATAGATGGGTAACATCCTTATTTTTATTCTAGAAATACTTATAACATCTCTTACATTAAAACGTCTCCTTTTGGGAGGAGACGGACTTGTTTAGCCTCTCATATAGATGAGGCTTGACTCAAGAACACATAAACTTAAATAGAACAATATTACAAACGATTACAAAAGAAAGAAAAGAAAAGAAATATTACCAAGCTACGAAAGTTGAACAATTACAAAGCTTGGAGACTCTAATTTTTATTCTCAGAAAACTATGGAGAATTTTCGATGTCCTTAGCTTCTTGAATGCCTTGGTATTTATAGAAGTCTGGATGTGGATGTGAAATCTGGACTTCAAATCTTGTTTATCATTAGACATCATTGCATGCATCTTCTTTCTTGTTTGGTATCTTGTGGTCCCTTCAACATCGACTTTCGGCCGAAAAGGCTGTCCTACCATTTTGTTTTCCTTTTATAATGGTAGTGGTCCTCGTCAGAGTCACAAGACTCTTGTCTCCCTGTGGTCCCTAGAAATTTGGTTCTTGCAGTCCGCGTGGGAATCTTCCACGTTTGCCCAGTCCTGCTTTGTCATCTTTCTTGTGGTCCCTTTTGATAGGGAATCCTTTCCCGAACAGTGGCTCTTTCTGCTCTGGGCAGCTCGGGCATATGTAGTCCTGCCATATTCCCACATGAGCCATGATTCAGAACTTCCGGCTAGTTTCTTTGGTTGCCGGAATCTTGTTGTCCATAATATTTTCCTATTCTTTTCAAAGATGTCCTCGGCAAATTTTGTAGTATGGCTTGTCATGGAGTTAACCATGAATGATCCGTTCACTGTTTTCTGGAAGATTTTGAACGGATACTTGACTTTGTCCATCTCAGTGAGACAGACCCATAATCCCCAAGCTCTTCTGGTAGTAATGTCATCTTCTGTTAGCGGGGAAACTAGTGTTGTTCCTTCAGGCGGTAGTTTTATTTGATCCACCGCCTTCCAATTAGGCATTTGTAACTTCACAAAATGAAAACTAGGGTGAAGGCCTTTTCCTGTGATTTCTGGGGCTACAGTTATGAATTTCAGCTCCAGAACATCTCCTTGTCCAAGTGTATGATTATTCTGCCATGAGTCATACACTCCTTCATAGATCCAATCCAGTAATTTTGTGATTTTCGGAAAACTTGGTGTTGTGGTAAAGACTGAAGCTAGGCAGCCAAAATCAAACCACTCACGAACACTTTCTGGTTTGACACCAGGATGCATCCACATTCTTGGGTATTTTCCTGACCAGTTTGCTGTAATTTTTCCAGGAATTATACCCACTCTTGTACAAAGTTTCTCCCATGTTCTCTGATATTCCTGCAAAGGGGTAGTTGGGGAAACTTTATTTTCGTTAGTATTAACCTTAGATTTGCCTGCCAATGGCCTAATATTAATCTCTCCTTCTTTAACCCCTGGAGGTGCTGGGTTGGCTTAATTCTTCAGATATCCTAGATACCTGGGAATCAATTTTTCCTTCTGTATATTCCCCGAAAGGATCAATACTATGACTCGTAGTGGTGGTACTTGAATCCTCCACACCGGTTGATGAGCCCGGCTCTCTGAAACACGACTTGAGCTTCACCGCTGAAGCATCCCGTAGGAGGGGAATATAAAGAATGTCCCATAAACATGTGTGAGCCTGCATGGTAGCCTTCATAGCCTGTTGGACATTCGTGAGATCCAATTCCTGTACTTGACCCGCAACCTGGGAATTGATCACCAGGCAGTTGATCTTCTTGTCTAGCTCCTCCAGATTTTCTCGGAGGTGCTTTGATCTCGTTATGATGGAATTAGCTCCACTCGCTTCCATCTATTGTCAAAAAATCTGCAAGAATATTTTTATCAGATTTCACAATGACAATATCATAATCATAATATTGGCATTCAGCTTGCCATCTTAAAAGTCTAGCATTTTCTGGTTTTGATTCAATTTTATTTTTTAAAAAGGCTTTGACACTCGTATTATCTATTTTCAAGATAAATTTCTTTGCTAGTAAAAAAAGCGGACATTTCTTAAAAGCCTTTCGAACTGCGAAGAATTCTTTCTCGTTGATGTGCCATTTAATGACTTCGCTGCTGTCAAATAGATCGCTGCAATATCTACATGGCACTTCCCCATCTCGTGTGGCTTTCATAAGTACTGCAGCTCACCATCACTGGCATCTGTATATAATACCAGTTCATCCTCATCGTTTGGTATTGCAAGCTTTGGTAGTTGCCTGCAAACCTCTTTAAGCTGTTTGACAGCTTGTCTGTGATCTTCATTCCACTCAAACTTAACATCTTTCTTGAGTAGTGGACTGAACACCTTCCTGTGATTTGCTAGATTGTTGATAAACATTCCAGCAAAATTAACAACTCCTAGAAAACTCTAAAGTTGCTTTAAATCCCTGAGGTCATCCGGATATCCTTGTTTTTTCAACAATATGATTCTGTAGGATGATTCCAGATTCGTCGATCTCGATTCCAAGGAACTCGATCTGTCTTGTAGCAATAACTGCTTTCTTTTCGGGAAGCACTAACCCTTCCTTGTAACAAACATCTGAAAAGATTTCCAAATGTGCAATATGTTCTTTCATGTTTCTTGATGCAATGAGTATATCGTCAATATACACGAACATGAAGCTGAAGTAATCCTTAAAAATATTATCCATCTTCCTTTGAAATATCTGGGGAGCATTTGCCAATCCCATTGGCATGACATTCCAGATATAATGCCCTTGTGGTGTGGAGAATGCTGTGAACTTTCTGCTAGCTTCCTCCATCTTAATCTGGTAAAACCCAGACTTACAATCGAACTTAGAAAATACTTTGGCATTCTTGATACTGTTAACCAAATGTTCTCTGCTTGGGATAAAATATCCGTCGAAATCCAAGATGTTGTTGATTCCTTTGTAATTGATAACCAATCTTGGCTTTCTCCTTTTGATTTCTCCGTGATTCCGAACAAGGAATCCTGGACTGCTGTATGGAGAAACCCCTGCTGATATTAACTTAAGGTCTAGATGTTCCTTAAGTGTTATCTGCATATCCGTCCGATCTTCCATGTTCATGGGGATGGGTCTGAATCTGATGAACTCATTTTCTTTTCCAGCTTTCACCTTCAAAGTGGCTATGAGCTCATTCTTATTCCACCATGCCAGTTGATCCTCGTTGTAGTTCCTATGAATTTCCTTTTCACATCCTCTAGAGTAATTGGCTCTTCGAGGGTAGCTTCAAGTTGTGGAACTTTATCTTGTAACGCCTTTTTCAGTAGCAACAGGGTTTCTGGAGTAACTTCTTCCTCATCCTGTTCTCTAAAAGACATAATATTCCCAGTCAAAAGTTTGAGAATCCTTTTCACTCGGATCTTGTTGTCGGAACTGAAGAATTGCTTCTCCAAATTTTCGCTGATCCTTCATCTTTGGTGTCGAAGTTTTCCTTCATCACCACGCTTGCTGCAAAAATTAGTAGGGAATTTTCTATGAAACGCTTCCCGTAATCGTTGTACCATAATCTTATGATCACAAAGGGTTGTGAAAATAAGTCTCATCGTCCCATTCTCTTGAGTGAACCTCTTGAATGTATGTAGGAAATTGTTTCCTAGCAGCATATCAGCTCTTGTATCATGGAAATAAATGGGTGGAGTTTTGACTTTGTACCACGGGGGTACCGCCTGCTCCTCCGATAATTATTTCCGCTCCCGGACTCCTTCCTTAAGAATAAGGTTCCGTTTGGAAAATTCTCTTCCGGCAATGGCTGGTAATTTCTCACCAACTTCTTTGGGGAAGATATCTCGCCTGGCAGTACATATTCCAGCGCCTGAATCAATGTAGGCTGCAAAATATTCTGCCCAGTATTTCTCATATAACATCCCTACTGAGATGTATATCGAGAATGGACTGGTGGTCATTGAATTCTGTATCTCTTTCCGTCCACCGTGAATTCCATTCCGTCTTGTAATCTTTCCCAAGGTTTATGTTCCTCGATAAATTCAATCCCAAGAATAAGTTGTTCTGGGCTCATTCATGTTGTTCCTTCAATGGTTAGATCAGCATCACCAATTTTTAGGTTTCCTTGATATCAGCCCACTGTAGGTTGTGGTAGATAATATAAGACATCGCAGGGGAAGATATTGCTTTTTTCCGCAATGTCGAAGATTATTTGCACTTCGCGCCATCCTTCTGGACATTTTAGGACCCCTATTGTTTTGAAGACATCAGGGATCTTCTGGATCCTACTTGAGACGGCCTTCTGTTTTTCCTTTGGATAGTTGCTGATTAACCTATCCTGTTGGAAATACATCCTTCTTGGTTCGATCATGAGGCTCATGCTTCTGTTTAGAACGGGTTGATCTTGTATCCTCATGTAAATCTCCTATTGTCGGAGAATCAATAATATCCGGCAATACCTCTTTGGAGAAATCTTTGAAGATTCTGGTGACTTCGATTAATTCCTTTCTCAAGAATACTTCTGAATGATGAGTATTCGAGAGCGCGTGTGACACCTTGTAGGTAATCGAGTATGGCCTGTTCCCTTGTTTCATCAAATCACTTCTTTTAAAATCTTGATGAAGAGTGAGAACTTTGTTGAAGTCTCGATCGCCCAAATTGTATGCAATCCTTGGATAGATGTTAAAGGCCATCTTTCCTACATACAGGTTTCCCGCAACCGTTCCCAAACAATAATCTTTGAGGTTCGGGATTCTCTTGTCAAAGATTGCCAGGTTGAGGGGTGAATCAATTCCTTCTTTGAATGTTGCTTTAATGATGACTCTAATGGCTCCGATATGAATCCATGAAAGTGTATTAGCAACTTCTCTTTTGACTTTGTTTTTAATCTCCTGGATTTCTTTGTAGGGGATTAATTGCATCTCTATTTGGTTTCCCGTGAATTCCATCGGGATCGCAAATTCACCTGTTGTCACCCTATGGATAATCTGATGCTTCATGCTTCAAAGACCAATCATATCCATGGCTTTTTACATTGCTCCAATTGTAAATCCATCATACATTTGAAGCTTTGGCTCTTCCTTCATGATTCTCATAAGAGTTTTATGAGAAACGGTCGTATAAAAGAAGAATCCTGACGGGTCTTCTCTGATCATGTGTTGAAGAAACTCTCCTTCACTCTGATTCGGAACAACTGGATTCACCTCCATTATCCAAATAGATCTCTTCTTCGTAAATGCTCTCATCTGAGGGAATATCCTCAAATCGATTCACATGTACCAAATCCTGAAAATAGACAGCATCTTCAAATTCTTTGGTATGCTCGAACTGTCTTACTCGACGGCTTTGGTTTTCTGGACAATCTGTAGAGATATGTCCTCTTGCTCCGCATGTCCAGCAGTTACAATCTTTGAAACTCTCATTTGCACGAGTATGTGTGCGTCTGAAAGTTCTCTTTGTTGGTGTTCTGCTAGAAACTAGCTTGATTAGAACCTGTCGACGAGATTCTACTCCTTGTTGGTCCTGATCTTTGCCCCGATCTGAAGCTTCGGGCTTTCTGTTTTGACCAAAACTTTCTAGGTCTCCATGAAGACCTGCTTCTTCTTGAACTACTTCCTCGGGCTTTCTGTTTTTGACCAGAACTTTCTAGGTCTCCATGAAGACCTACTTCTTCTTGAACTACTTCCTCGGGCATATGGATGAGCTCTATGTTTTTTCATCTTTCTCCTCTGGGGGTAGTTTCCAATAATTGTCGGGATGTCATCCCTGTACAACAAAGATGAGCTATTTTGTTGATTTCTCTGAGCTTCTTGAAATTCTTTTGGAGCTTTGCTTGGTAGCACCAGTCCGCAAGCTTTACTTTAAGAAATGACATTCTCCTGGACACCGTCTCAATTGCATGATGTGTATACTCCTGGATAAGCATTTCTCTCCATGGGCTCGAAATTTTGGCAAAGAACAGTTCTGCTGCATCTTTTTCTTCTATCGTTGCCTTCCATCGCTATAAAGAGTTTGATGTACTCGTCTACATAACAGATATCATGTAGTTCCAGGCTAATTAGAGCTTGTCTGTATTTTTTAGCCTTCTCTTCCTCCATTCATTCGAAGTAACTTACTCCAATGAAACAGATTTTAAAGAATTTTGCCATCTTGTCCAAAATTTCTTTCAGGGACTCTCCGGCTAAAACTTCTTCCTTGATACCTGGGTCTCCCATATCCCAGGCAATCTTGACTGATCCTTCCAGACTCATTTTAACAAGTAAAATGAATCCTTCTTTGCTTAGGTCAAGTGTTCATGCTGCTATTCTCATTTGCTAACTTCTCTGTTTTTGAAATCCAAGATATCCATGTTGAGCATAAGTCCATATGGATGGATTGGATCCAGCTGAGATTTCCCGTAAGGCGTTTGATGTATTCTAGCCTGCGAGAACGGCTCCTTGTTCCAACGGGGGGATCCAAAGTTGCTGAGGTGAAATCTTCCCTGTGCGGCATACTTTGATCTCCTTTGGGTGGATTGTGTGACCCGAAACTTTCTTGTGGTGGAGGTCTTGGCACAAGCTCTCCTGTCTAGAATTCTACGAGATTTAATCCCGCAAAAGAATCAGCAAGATCACATAGATCTTCCAGGTTGATTCTTTCCATTACTTTGTGGGAAGTATGGGCTCTACTCGTAGGACTGCAATCATTTTTTCAGTCTCCGTCAAAGGTCTTGGACCTCTTTTGCTTTCCCGTTTGGTTTTTGGTGTAAAAGGGGTTCTGTTCCGTAGGACTGTGGTAGCCATCATCCGTTTCTTCTTCCTGTTGGACTTGGTCTTGACTCCAAATCCTTAACACGGGTTTGAACATCTCGAAGGTTTTCAAGAATCTCTCTGATGTTTAATCATAATCTCCATGACTTTGAATCTGATGAATCTGTGAAACATGGTATTGAAGGTAGCCATAACACTGCACTATCTTCTGAATTTCTCTAAGATCTTGGGATATCTTAGAGGAATCTGGCTTTCTTGAAATGTTGGTTCTCCCATCCTAATCATCTTGTCCAGACCTGTTGGATCATTGCGCGGCTGGAACCACATCTTCATGTTCAGGATGATCATCTTCATGAAGTTCTGCTAACTCGAACTGTAGTTGAGGTTCATTGATGGAGCCTCTGATAAGGGTGAATATTACGCTTATTTTGTAATGATTTTTACTTATTTTCGTGTTGATTCCTGGATGATGTTACGCTTTTGGTATTTATTTGTTTTGTTTCAGGATCTAGGTCGGAAGTGGAAGAAGTGAGCTAGAATGACGAAAACGGAATCGAGGCTAGAAATGAAGAAATTGGAAACTGACATACTCGATCGATCGGCAGTGGAGCTCGATCGATCGACCAAGGCAGAGAATTTGGCCAACGAGAAGAAGTGATGCTCGATCGATCGGTAGTTGAGCTCGATCGATCGAGCATGGCAAGAAATCATAAGCGAAACTGAAGACTGCTCGAGCGATCGAGAAAATATCTCGATCGATGGAGCTTGGCAGAAAAATTCATGGACGAGAAATTAAAGTGCTCGATCGATCGAGATATTTCTCGATCGATCGAGAGACAGAGTTTTCTGGAAAAAAAAAAAACATGATTGAGTTTGGTCCATTGGGAACACTTTCATCCAACCTCCTCTTCTATAAATATCAGACCTATGGCACGAATTTGAGTAGTTCAACATCATATCATACACCATAAAGCAGCCTCTTATCATCCTCCAACATCCACAAAATTAAAGAGAAAAATCTTTGAAGTGCAAGAAGGAAGCAGAGAAGAAGCCACGTTGCAACGCACGGATTTGACTCATTCGTTATCATACTTCTAAACTTATTTGTTTTGATTTTCGAATTTCTTGATGTTTATTGGTTGAGAAACATTTATTCATCTTGTTATTTTGATTGAATATGAACTAAGTTTATTTTATCAAGATTAGGGAAGCTTGTGTTTGAGTTGATGATTTGAATGTTTGTTGAGTGGATAATTCTTTTGTGCATGATTTATAATTTTAATGCTATCAAAGCCTTGCTAACTTTGATTGATTTGTGATTATAATTGAGATCGAGAGATGAAATATAATACGCTATAACAAATCATGTTGTATGTTAACAATATTTAGATCGAGAGATTAAATCACTATATGATAACTTTGGATTGAAAGATTTAAAGTTAGAGGTTTTCATAGAGATTTATGCTTATTAAATTGGTGATTAAGTGAACGAAAGTTACTTGTTTAAATTTAATATTAGTTTCAATATAGCTTGAGAAAGTGTATTGAATATTTTAAGGGAATCCGTCACCTTGAGAATTAATTGGTAGTAATTGTTTTACAAACGAATCATTGACGATAACACAAGTGAACCGACATCTTGATAAATTCTCGAGTGGAATTCCTTCGCATCTTCAAAGGAGTTGATTAAATTTTCAGTTTTTAAGTACTTATTTTGATTAGTAAATTATTCAACTATTTCGTAGGCGAAATATAATTGTCTATTTTATTTGGTACTTATACGTTAGTCCATGTGGGTACGACATCTCTTCTTTTAAATCACTATACTAAAACTTGACACCCTTGCACTTGCGGTAGTGATAAAATCGCTACACTGAAATTAATTGTTTAAAATAAAAAGCGATCAAGTTTTTGGCGGGGGGACTAATTTGTATAATAGCATACGAGATTAGTAATTGTAATTTAGCCAATTTTTTTTGTTTTGTCGTTTGTCGATTTGAGTATTTGGTTACTGCATTTGTTTTTCTCCTTTTGGATTGATTTGTACAGGTAGTCATCTTCTTGGTGCAATGCTAAGGAGTAGCCATCCCATACTCGAACCCTTTTGACCCAGAAATTGAGCGACTTTTCTTAGGAGAATACGGGAAGCTCGAACGATGGCGGATAACAATCAAGTGGGGTGCGGGGTGCGAGAATAATGAAGCACCGAATCCAAGATCTATGATGGACTTTGACAAAATAGCTTTCCAGGGATCACTGTCAAGATAAACTAGGCCAAGTATTCAAGCTAACAATTTTGAGATAAAGCCTGCAATAATTAGATGATCC